>CM060928.1:800465722-801715722 GCA_030765085.1 Allium cepa | reverse complement strand
AATGTAAAATCATCCAATATTTTTCTCGAATTCGACACTCAACCCATCATCTCTGAAAACAATCTCGACACCCACACATGCTTTGATCACCAGAATTTGAAGATTTTGCATTATCTGTTCAACTCAGTCATGCTCGACAATGACACTCTTAAAAATTATGAAATGAATCTCTAAATTCATATTTTTGCAACCTGAATCTGATAGTATAATCCAATTACATATTTATGATCATCAAATTCTTGGTTTATTTTGATTTTTACTGCCATTTATCATTTTATAAGCGAATATCTGATGAATTCATTTGTAGTCATTTTTCTTATCTATATTTCATCACTAGGATAAATTTTTATTTAAATTTTATTACTTAATCGTGTTTATAAATTGAGATATGTTTTTTTTTTGAAGAACTTCTATCTGTAAAACAACAGAGAAGCACATAGGTATATACACAGTCATGCATGTACAATATCGCTTATACAAAACAATTCCAGGTACCAAACCAAACATCACAACATATAATAGGCTTAAGTCATTTATTCACAGATAAACAGAGAAGAAAGGTTTGGGTTCAGAGGTTCGCTAACATGTTTTTAAGCTCTACTGTTTTTCTCCTTCCCAGTATAAATTATCCTTAAATTCATCTTAAAACTACTTTTAAAACTTGGATCTGGATTGGTATAAACAAAATTTATTTGGATTCTAAGGTCTAAAATGAATTTGAGAAGGGGATTTTGACTTATGAACAGGGTTTAGAAGCCTGTAATCAAACAAAGGCTAGCATAGCCTATAAATCAAACATGCACAAACAACACATTCATATTCATAACAGAAATTCTCACAGCACACTTGCAAGATCACATCAGATTTTTAAGCTTAACAAGGTAGTTTGCTCACCTATTTTTCCAGAAGATAGAATTACCCCCTTGACAGTTTTCAAAAACAGAATTGAAGGCCTGCAACCCTTTTTTTCTTTTCCTTTACTTTAATTCTTTTCAGATCTGCAAAACATAGTTACATATTTTTGTTTATTCCTTGTTGTATTTAATTACTTAATCATTAATGACATTTTTTTTTAAATTACTTACAGTTGAAATTTTTTTTATATACAGAGAAACTTTTTTTTCTTTCTGCAACTAGAAATCTAGAAACAAGTTAATTCCTTGGGTCTTGATTCCCTGCAAGTGATTGATTATCATTGTATTACATCCTTCCTTCATTAAAGATTTTGATTCCAAGTTTCAAGTTTCAAAAAGAAGATTACTTGCTTTGCTTCAGAAATCACTGCCAAACCTGAAGCTTACACTCTGCAGTTTTGAAATTTTGTTTATGTTAAAAAAAAACTGTTTCTTTTATTAAAAATCATAATATTATTAACTATAAAGTTTTAAAAACTTACCTGAGAGGTTTAAACAGAGCTTACTTCTTCAATTCACTGCCTAATTTTATTTCCAGGTTGAAATGCTTTAAATGATCTTCAGTTTTGCTTGCATTTGATTTGTTTTGAACTAAAATGCTTTGGTTTCAGAGTTTACCTCTGATTTGTTCCTCAAGTTTGAAGTTTTGAAAACTAAAAGAAACCTTTTGAACTAAAATGAACAGCCTAGTTTACACATTTTGATTTTATTTATTTATTTATTTATTTACATTATCATTTCAAGAGAGAACATCTTTGCCACTTGTTAAAAATTTTCTTTTCCTACTGATTTTTGAAATCTTGCAGTAACCAAGAAAAGATAGGGAAGTTTTGGGGCTGAGATGATTTACATTGATTATCTTTTGTCTTCTTATTATTTGTTTCATAGCTGAATATAATTATTTCTTTCCTTTTTTGTAATTTCAAATTTGATTATTTTATAAATGTAATGACGCCATTTGTATATACATATCATAAACTTTAGATTTTGTTGATTATCTTACTCTACTCCATCTCACATGTGCATGTATGCTCACATGGGTGATTTTTACAAGACAAAATAAATTTATAAACTTTATTTATTATTATTTTGTATCATATATACTTTATAAATAAATGTATTTGTTTATTCATTTGTATATATATATATATATATATGTATGTGTTCAATGTTAAAAGAATTTAATCAATATTTATATATATTCATATATTATATCTTAATAATTTTTAAATGCTACTCATTTTTAAAACACTCATTTTAAATTTAAATTTCAATCTTAAACTTCAAATACAAACATTTGTATTTATTTTACTTTTACAAAATTTTAAAAATAAATGAATTTAAAACAATTTGTACACTCAACAAATAAATCACACATAAATATACATTTCTTAGTTTATGATGCTTTTGCAAACTTATTTTATTACATCAATTTTATTTACAATACATTTATTAAATTCCAAAAGGTAAATATTTCATGTTCAATCTTATTTTTTTTAAATTTAAATTTTAAACTCAAGTCATTGTACAAATCATATTTTATTGATTTATGAATTCTATTTTTAATGTTTAATATACAAATCATATTTAACTCCTTAGTTTTAAATTATTTTATAGATTTTGTTTCTAAATCTTTTAATTTAGCTCACATATCATATATATATATTTTATACATCTTATTTTTATATTCAATATTTGTTTATAAAATACTTATTCCTAAATCTTAAACCAATTCTACTTTAAAATCTAAATTTTTATTTATTCTAAAAATTATCCAATTAATTCATAAATAAATTAGCAATTTATCTTCAAAAATTAATTTAATTGCCAAATTAACTTGGTAAATTTTCAGGAATGTTATAGATTTTCCCCTTAAAGAAATTTCGTCCCCGAAATTTGCGAGGGAGACAACAAAGAATAGATAGATACATAAAGATAGAGAATCGACTCCCAAATCAAGCCGATGATCTATTTTGTATTTGGCTTACCAAATCAGAATATCACTAATAGATATGAGAACAAACTCATATAATTATTTTACAAGATACTCGGGTCACCGGTCTACGATATGCAAGGGCGTTGATTAGTTCGAAGGGATAACTAATCGTTCGTAGAATATATCGGACCCAACGATAGGTAGACGGATTTAATCTTTCGAAATTCTCAAATACTATATGGATTCCAAACTTAAGTCGGAACACCCCAAAGTATATATCTTCTCCCACTTCGGACTTTGATATACACAAGAAATTACAATAGAATTTCAAATTTGGTTTTAATCGAAATTGTTTTATCGATATAATTTATTTAACTTTATATTTTAGTTAACCAATTTATTTCAATTTAAATTTAAATTTCGTTAAAGTTAAAACGAAAAGCTGATAGAAATTTGACGAAGAGAATACGAAATAGAGACTTATCCACACGATTCGTAGGGCCACCATCACATCGAAGCTTCTTCCTCGAGCTGCCACGAAGACATCAAAGAAGTTGGAATCGAATCAAAGGAGATTGATAGAGAAGATATTTCCGTTGTTGCAGGGGATTGACCATTTAATGGTATCTTCCTGTTCCCTATCTCGTCCTTTTCTTGCACTCATACTTACTATCAGTGGATGGTAAGAGAATTTACTGAGGCATTCGAACGAATATCTTAGGGATTACTCATTCTAGGGTATACTTCACCCTATCACTAATGAGCTACTTAATGTGCTATACTCCTGAGCTAAAGTTTTAACCTTCAGCTCTGATACCACTGTAACGGCACGAGGCAAAGGCGACCGGTAGGCTTTGCAACCATCCCAGACCCACCGTGGCTTACAATGGTACCCCAGACCTTGCTTTTACGGCAAGCCTTTCGACTGTCTCGGCTTACGCCAAACCAACCCCTATTCACTAAGAGAGGACATGTAGGGGTTAGAGTCTCCCGTTCGCCACCAAACCGCGAAGCGAGAACCCCCTATCACATTCACTAAGAGAGCAAGACTGGTGTGATGCTGAAGTGTAGCAAATGTGATCCATAAATCCAAAAGAGCTTCGAAGGCTAACGAATCGATTCCTATAATTCGACTATCTGAAAACCCAACTCTAGAACTGCCCGTGCTGAAAATAGTGGGCTCCCAGAGTTTAGGAAAGGAACAATAAACTCTAGGTCAGTCATAGGACTGGTGTGAGCAAACAAAATAGTTTTATCTTTTAAACAAACAACAAAACTTTTAAAGTTTAAATCCGCAATACTTTTGGGAAAATGAAACTACCATAAGGCCTCCTGCCACACACACAATGCAAACGCAGAATTGGAGGAGATTTCTCCTTATGATAGTCAAATATGCTTGATACGAGAAAAATTCTTTGATATTATTACTATAAGTGCAAAGTGCATGAAAACCATTTCGAAAGAATAATATAAATCCTAGCCAGCATAGACATTTCGAACTATGCCTACTATAGCTACCATCCAAACAGTGGGGCGCCACCATAAGTAGATGGCAGGTAATACAACTAAAACCGTACAATGCGCGTATTGGATGAATGGATTTCCAACAAATGGTCAGGCTAAGAAACTTCCTATTGCCACATGGGAACGCCTCTGGAGGGACGCCCCGAGAACCTACCCGGCTCTTTGCCAAACAAGGCCGGCTACCCCCTTCCCGGGGAATAAAACCTGAGATATGCCACCCCCGGTCCTTTGGGACCTTTATCCGAGGGCCCTCCAACAACAACATCACACAGTAATAAATATACTAGTGTCCACATGAGTAAGTATCTGGGCTCCATACCATGATACTACCCTTTTCTAGAAGGAATGGTCATACCCTAGGGGAGCTACCCCTGAAACCTTGCCGCATCTTTCCTGTTTCCACCATTTCCGGTTTGTGAGGCTCGATGAGGTTTCGTCCACAAAGCTACGCTTTTCACAAGCCATGCTTTGATCAACAAATGATCAACAAACGATCATCAACACACAGCAGCACTTAGCATGCCACACTACCAAATTGGGAGTATATCGCTGATAACCTTCAACTACACAACCTCTGAGCTTGTACGTCTCAGAGAAGGGTGTTAAGCTAAGAGAATAAATTCTCCGCCACCAACAGATGTGTATCTGAAAGAAATCGGCTTTATATCTCAAAGTGTAGTGTCAGACACACGACCATACAAGTCTGTTCCGGGCTCGAACAGAACCGAAGGCACTTCCGAAGAAGCCCTTGCAAATCCGGGTATCGACAATCCCGATCGGACTTCCCATCACTTAGAAAATCTCTATACCGGCGCGACTCAGTGCAGATACAATCGACGGGTTATCCTTTCATTCTCGAAAATACCCGGTCTTCACCACCGGTCTTCAAATGCTATCCAAAACGACGTATCATTATTCGGAATGGGTTAAATGACACAAAGGGTCCTCTCCCGGCTAAACCGAATAATGAGCGTAATTTTTTAAAACATATGGATATGGGATTTCAGTTAAGTCACAACTTATTATCGTAAACCTTCCTTTTCAAATGGTTTAACAAATTACCATTTTAAATCTTTTGAACAAAAAGATTCAATTCACAAAATTTACCGATTTTCCACAAAGGTTCATCCATGGCTTTTCAAAACAATTTCACTTCAAATTTGATTAACTTACCCAAATCTTTAGTTTTAAGATTTAATTAATAACTTTCATACCATTTTCAATCCAAATCTTTTATATGAAAGTTATACTATTTAAAATCCTCTTATATTTCAAAACAAGTTTTAATAATCTTTCACATAAGTTAAAGCTGATTGCCTTTATATAAGTTAAAGCCATTCAAGTATAAAACTTGGGTTTGGACTTAAATTTCCCAAAACAATACTTTTAAAAGGTTAAAAACCCATATAACACCTTTATAACTTATATAATCTTTTTAACCCATAATTTCCAAATCGTAGAATTCAATTTCAAATATTGAATTCAAATTCAAATCCAAATCAAATTGTTTAAATTTCAAAACTTTAACAAGTTATAAAATAACTTTTTTTTTACTCATTTGTCAAAAAGCTTTCAATTCCAATCCCAAACCATTTTGAATTCAAAAATTCAACCTTTAAAAACTATTTCAAAATCTGTGACTTAACCCATTTCCACGTGCAATCCATATTAGTGTGTGTATAGTGTGGTCCAGGGGTTTTACACAATGGTGCAAAAACATCAATCACACCACAGATTCAATCATAACAATATCGATAAGCGGTATATCCTATAACGCTTATCTATATACATAGGATCACAAATAGAAAATATGAATTCATTATAAATAAATAAAGTACATTCATCACAGCTTAAATTAAACAATTCAAATCACAAAGCATCACACAACAGATATGACAAAATAATTCACAGCATTCAAAAGAATACAATCATCCATAAATAAAGTTAATTGATCATTTGGTTAATTAAAACCAGATTAATCACTAATTCTGGTTGATTAACATTAATTAATTACAGTTTTAATTACCCTTTAATTATTTGTTAACTAACCTCAATTTATAAATTAACTAATTCCTTTAACTATTAATTTATCAACCTTAATTAATGAATTAATTAACCTTTACTAATTGATTTTAAATCAAATTTGATTAACAAATTAATCAATCTTATTAGATAATTAACTCTTATTTTTTAAAAATTAGCCTTTAATTATTAAATTAACCTTTAATTAATTGTCTTTAATTAACTAATTAACCCCTTAATTAATCATCATTTTAAATTAATTATTCTTAATTAATAAATGATTATCCTTAATCAACAATTTATCTTAATCACTTGGCTATAGTTAATTCCTTTTTGACTAGGTAATTATTTTCCTTAATTTAATTAATCTTAACTGCTTAGTTATCCTTTAATTATTTTCTTTATAAATCAATTTAAATTTATTAGTTAATTTATCTTAATCACTTTTATTAGGTCATTAACTTCAAGTAATAAATTTCGTTTAACAAATAAATTTAATTTAAACTTTTAAAATTTAACTAACATTTACAACATTTTTTTTTCAAATCCTTAATATTATTGAATTAAGCTTTCAAAATAAAAGTTTATGTACATCTTTAAATCATTTTAAAACTTGGTTAATTAAGACAATTTTTATTTAAAACCTTATTAGCGTTTTATTTTAAAACTTGGATCACTTCTAATTTAACCAAAATTTATTAGAAAAAAGCTTGATTCTTCTTTAAAGCTCAAACTGTTTTCGTATTACAACACGTACCCCAAAAACTCGTTCTACCCAGCAAACTCACTGCTCTACTCGAGCCATTTTCCACTTTACTCGAGTTCTACTTCGAGTCCCCTTCGCTACCCCGTGCTTTGAGTCATCACGTGAAACGCTTCGAGTTGACCCTCCATTTCACTCGCGTTTGAACAGAAACCATCTTCTTCCTCAAACCATTGTCATCGTGGATACGCCGCTTCCCCCACGTGCAACGTGCACGACCCCAGAGACACTTCTGGCCATCGCCCTGGCCTCCGACATATCATCTACGGCCACCTCAACTCCCTCGACTACCCAGGTCGTCGAATCTCACCCCAAATCAAAATTTCACCATCAAGCTTTGATCTGGAACACAGCCGAACAACGAAATGCAGCTCGAACTCCCACCTCCGGTCATCAGTAAGCGTACAATTCCTCCCAAAGCTACGCTAGAGACTCACCCTCCTATCCCCCCTCATGCGATCGTTCCGATTCCCATGACGACGCTGATTCTTCTGTTTAAACTTCGACAAGAAAAATTGTGCCCAAAACCCTAAATTGCCGTATACCAATCACCTCGTTGAAATGTAAAATCATCCAATATTTTTCTCGAATTCGACACTCAACCCATCATCTCTGAAAACAATCCCGACACCCACACATGCTTTGATCACCAGAATTTGAAGATTTTGCATTATCTGTTCAACTCAGTCATGCTTGACAATGACACTCTTAAAAATTATGAAATGAATCTCTAAATTCATATTTTTGCAACCTGAATCTGATAGTATAATCCAATTACATATTTATGATCATCAAATTCTTGGTTTATTTTGATTTTTACTGCCATTTATCATTTTATAAGCGAATATCTGATGAATTCAGTTGTAGTCATTTTTCTTATCTATATTTCATCACTAGGATAAATTTTTATTTAAATTTTATCACTTAATCTTGTTTATAAATTGAGATATGATTTTTTTTTTTGAAGAACTTCTATCTGTTAAACAACAGAGAAGCACATAGGTATATACACAGTCATGCATGTACAATATCGCTTATACAAAACAATTCCAGGTACCAAACCAAACATCACAACATATAATAGGCTTAAGTCATTTATTCACAGATAAACATAGAAGAAAGGTTTGGGTTCAGAGGTTTGCTAACATGTTTTTAAGCTCTACTGTTTTTCTCCTTCCAAGTATAAATTATCCTTAAATTCATCTTAAAACTACTTTTAAAACTTGGATCTGGAGTGGTATAAACAAAATTTATTTGGATTCTAAGGTCTAAAATGAATTTGAGAAGGGGATTTTGACTTATGAACAGGGTTTAGAAGCCTGTAATCAAGCAAAGGCCAGCATAGCCTATAAATCAAACATGCACAAACAGCACATTCGTATTCATAACAGAAATTCTCACAGCACACTTGCAAGATCACATCAGATTTTTAAGCTTAACAAGGTAGTTTGCTCACCTATTTTTCCAGAAGATAGAATTACCCCCTTGACAGTTTTCAAAAACAGAATTGAAGGCCTGCAACCCTTTTTTTCTTTTCCTTTACTTTAATTCTTTTCAGATCTGCAAAACATAGTTACATATTTTTGTTTATTCCTTGTTGTATTTAATTACTTAATCATTAATGACATTTTTTTTTAAATTACTTACAGTTGAATTTTTTTTTATATACAGAGAAACTTTTTTTCTTTCTTTCTGCAACTAGAAATCTAGAAACAAGTTAATTCCTTGGGTCTTGATTCCCTGCAAGTGATTGATTATCATTGTATTACATCCTTCCTTCATTAAAGATTTTGATTCCAAGTTTCAAGTTTCAAAAAGAAGATTACTTGCTTTGCTTCAGAAATCACTGCCAAACCTGAAGCTTACACTCTGCAGTTTTGAATTTTTGTTTGTGTTAAAAAAACTGTTTCTTTTATTAAAAATCATAATTTTATTAACTATAAAGTTTTAAAAACTTACCTGAGAGGTTTGAACAGAGCTTACTTCTTGAATTCACTGCCTAATTTTATTTCCAGGTTGAAATGCTTTAAATGATCTTCAGTTTTGCTTGCATTTGATTTGTTTTGAACTAAAATGCCTTGGTTTCAAAGTTTACCTCTGATTTGTTCCTCAAGTTTGAAGTTTTAAAAACTGAAAGAAACCTTTTGAACTAAAATGAACAGCCTAGTTTACACATTTTGATTTTATTTATTTATTTATTTACATTATCATTTCAAGAGAGAACATCTTTGCCACTTGTTAAAAATTTTCTTTTCCTACTGATTTTTGAAATCTTGCAGTAACCAAGAAAAGATAGGGAAGTTTTGGGGCTGAGATGATTTACATTGATTATCTTTTGTCTTCTTTTTATTTGTTTCATAGCTGAATATAATTATTTCTTTCCTTTTTTGTAATTTTAAATTTGATTATTTTATAAATGTAATGATGCCATTTGTATATACATATCCTAAACTTTAGATTTTGTTGATTATCTTACTCTACTCCATCTCACATGTGCATGTATGCTCACATGGGTGATTTTTACAAGACAAAATAAATTTATAAACTTTATTTATTATTATTTTGTATCATATATACTTTATAAATAAATGTATTTGTTTATTCATTTATATATATATATATATGTATGTATGTGTTCAATGTTAAAAGAATTTAATCAATATTTATATATATTCATATATTATATCTTAATAATTTTTAAATGCTACTCATTTTGAAAACACTCATTTTAAATTTAAATTTCAATCTTAAACTTCAAATACAAACATTTGTATTTATTTTACTTTTACAAATTTTTAAAAATAAATGAATTTAAAACAATTTGTACACTCAACAAATAAATCACACATAAATATACATTTCTTAGTTTATGATGCTTTTGCAAACTTATTTTATTACATCAATTTTATTTACAATACATTTATTAAATTCCAAAAGGTAAATATTTCATGTTCAATCTTATTTTTTTTAAATTTAAATTTTAAACTCAAGTCATTGTACAAATCATATTTTATTGATTTATGAATTCTATTTTTAATGTTTAATATACAAATCATATTTAACTCCTTAGTTTTAAATTATTTTATAGATTTTGTTTCTAAATCTTTTAATTTAGCTCACATATCATATATATATATTTTATACATCTTATTTTTATATTCAATATTTGTTTATAAAATACTTATTCCTAAATCTTAAACCAATTCTACTTTAAAATCTAAATTTTTTATTTGTTCTAAAAAGTATCCAATTAATTCATAAATAAATTAGCAATTTATCTTCAAAAATTAATTTAATTGCCAAATTAACTTGGTAAATTTTCACGAATGTTACAGATTTCCCCCCTTAAAGAAATTTCGTCCCCGAAATTTGCAAGGGAGACAACAAAGAATGGATAGATACATAAAGATAGAGAATCGACTCCCAAATCAAGCCGATGATCTATTTTGTATTTGGCTTACCAAATCAGAATATCACTATTAGATATGAGAACAAACTCATATAATTATTTTACAAGATACTCGGGTCACCGGTCTACGATATGCAAGGGCGTTGATCAGTTCGAAGGGATAACTAATCATTCGTAGAATATATCGGACCCAACGATAGGTAGACGGATTTAATCTTTCGAAATTCTCAAATACTATATGGATTCCAAACTTAAGTCGGAACACCCCAAAGTATATATCTTCTCCCACTTCGGACTTTGATATACACAAAAAAATTACAATAGAATTTCAAATTTGGTTTTAATCGAAATTGTTTTATCGATATAATTTATTTAACTTTATATTTTAGTTAACCAATTTATTTCAATTTAAATTTAAATTTAGTTAAAGTTAAAACGAAAAGCTGATAGAAATTTGACGAAGAGAATACGAAATAGAGACTTATCTACACGATTCGTAGGGCCACCATCACATCGAAGCTTCTTCCTCGAGCTGCCACGAAGACATCAAAGAAGTTGGAATCGAATCATAGGAGATTGATAGAGAAGATATTTCCGTTGTTGCAGGGCATTGACCATTTAATGGTATCTCCCTGTCCCCTATCTCGTCCTCTTCTTACACTCATACTTACTATCAGTGGATGGTAAAAGAATTTACTGAGGCATTCGAACGGATATCTTAGGGATTACTCATTCTAGGGTATACTTCACCCTATCTCTAATGAGCTACTTAATGTGTTATACTCCTGAGCTAAAGTTTTAACCTTCAGCTCTGATGCCACTGTAACGGCATGAGGCAATGGCGACCGGTAGGCTTTGCAACCATCCCAGACCCACCGTGGCTTACAATGGTACCCTAGACCTTGCTTTTACGGCCAGCCTTTCGACTGTCTCGGTTACGCCAAACCAACCCCTATTCACTAAGAGAGGACATGTAGGGGTTAGAGTCTCCCGTTAGCCACCAAACCGCGAAGCGAGAACCCCCTATCACATTCACTAAGAGAGCAAGACTGGTGTGATGCTGAAGTGTAGCAAATGCGATCCACAAATCCAAAAGAGCTTCGAAGGCTAACGAATCGATTCCTATAATTCGACTATCTGAAAATTCAACTCTAGAACTGCCCGTGTGAAAATAGTGGGCACCCAGAGTTTAGGAAAGGAACAATAAACTCTAGGTCAGTCATGGGACTGGTGTGAGCAAACAAAATAGTTTTATCTTTTAAACAAACAACAAAACTTTTAAAGTTTAAATCCGCAATGCTTTTGGGAAAATGAAACTACCATAAAGCCTCCTGCCACACACACAATGCAAACGCAGAATTGGAGGAGATTTCTCCTTATGATAGTCAAATATGCTTGATACGAGAAAAATTCTTTGATATTATTACTATAAGTGCAAAGTGCATGAAAACCATTTCGAAAGTATAATATAAATCCTAGCCAGCATAGACATTTCGAACTATGCCTACTATAGCTACCATCCAAACAGTGGGGCGCCACCATAAGTAGATGGCAGGTAATACAACTAAAACCGTACAAGGCGCGTATTGGATGAATGGATTTCCAACAAAAGGTCAGGATAAGGAACTTCCTATTGCCACATGGGAACGCCTCTGGAGGGACGCCCCGAGAACCTACCCGGCTCTCTGCCAAACAAGGCCGGCTACCCCCTTCACGGGGAATAAAACCTGAGATATGCCACCCCCGGTCCTTTGGGACCTTTATCCGAGGGCCCTCCAACAACAACATCACACAGTAATAAATATACTAGTGTCCACATGAGTAAGTATCTGGGCTCCATACCATGATACTACCCTTTTCCAGAAGGAATGATCATACCCTAGGGGAGCTACCCCTGAAACCTTGCCGCATCTTTCCTGTTTCGACCATTTCCGGTTTGTGAGGCTCGATGAGGTTTCGTCCACAAAGCTACGCTTTTCACAAGCCATGCTTTGATCAACAAACGATCATCAACACACAGCAGCACTTAGCATGCCACACTACCAAATTGGGAGTATATCGCTGATAACCTTCAACTACACAACCTCTGAGCTCGTACGTCTCAGAGAAGGGTGTTAAGCTAAGAGAATAAATTCTTCGCCACTAACAGATGTGTATCTGAAAGAAATCGGCTTTATATCTCAAAGTGTAGTGTCAGACACACGACCATACAAGTCTGTTCCGGGCTCGAACAGAACCGAAGGCACTTCCGAAGAAGCCCTTGCAAATCCGGGTATCCACAATCCCGATCGGACTTCCCATCACTTAGAAAATCTCTATACCGGCGTGACTCAGTGCAGAGACAATCGACGGGTTATCCTTTCGTTCTCGAAAATACCCGGTCTTCACCACCGGTCTTCAAATGCTATCCATAACGACGTATCATTATTCAGAATGGGTTATATGACACAAAGGGTCCTCTCCCGGCTAAACCGAATAATGAGCGTAATTTTTTAAAACATATGGATATGGGATTTCAGTTAAGTCACAACTTATTATCGTAAACCTTCCTTTTCAAATGGTTTAACAAATTACCATTTTAAATCTTTTAAACAAAAAGATTCATCTCACAAAATTTACCAATTTTCCACAAAGGTTCATCCATGGCTTTTCAAAACAATTTCACTTCAAATTTGATTAACTTACCCAAATCTTTAGTTTAAAGATTTAATTAATAACTTTCAAACCATTTTCAATCCAAATCTTTTATATGAAAGTTATACTATTTAAAATCCTCTTATATTTCAAAACAAGGTTTAATAAAACTTGGGTTTGGACTTAAATTTCCCAAAACAATACTTTTAAAAGGTTAAAAACCCATATAACACCTTTATAACTTATATAATCTTTTTAACCCATAATTTCCAAATCGTAGAATTCAATTTCAAATATTGAATTCAAATTCAAATCCAAATCAAATTGTTTAAATTTCAAAATTTTATCAAGTTATAAAATAACTTTTTTTACTCATTTTTCAAAAAGCTTTCAATTCCAATCCCAAACCATTTTGAATTCAAAAATTCAACCTTTAAAAACTATTTCAAAATCTATGACTTAACCCATTTCCACGTGTAATCCATATTAGTGTGTGTATAGTGTGGTCCAGGGGTTTTACACAATGGTGCAAAAACATCAATCACACCACAGATTCAATCATAACAATATCGATAAGCGGTATATCCTATAACGCTTATCTATATACATAGGATCACAAATAGAAAATATGAATGCATTATAAATAAATAAAGTACATTCATCACAGCTTAAATTAAACAATTCAAATCACAAAGCATCACACAACAGATATGACAAAATAATTCACAGCATTCAAAAGAATACAATCATCCATAAATAAAGTTAATTGATCATTTGGTTAATTAAAACCAGATTAATCACTAATTATGGTTGATTAACATTAATTAATTACAGTTTTAATTACCCTTTAATTATTTGTTAACTAACCTCAATTTATAAATTAATTAATTCCTTTAACTATTAATTTATCAACCTTAATTAATGAATTAATTAACCTTTACTAATTGATTTTAAATCAAATTTGATTAACAAATTAATCAATCTTATTAGATAATTAACTCTTATTTTTAAAAAATTAGCCTTTAATTATTAAATTAACCTTTAATTAATTGTCTTTAATTAACTAATTAACCCCTTAATTAATCATCATTTTAAATTAATTATTCTTAATTAATAAATGATTATCCTTAATCAACAATTTATCTTAATCACTTGGTTATAGTTAATTCCTTTTTGACTAGTTAATTAATTTCCTTAATTTAATTAATCTTAACTGCTTAGTTATCCTTTAATTATTTTCTTTATAAATCAATTTAAATTTATTAGTTAATTTATCTTAATCACTTTTATTAATTCATTAACTTCAAGTAATAAATTTCGTTTAACAAATAAATTTAATTTAAACTTTTAAAATTTAACTAACATTTACAACATTTTTTTTTCAAATCCTTAATATTATTGAATTAAGCTTTCAAAATAAAAGTTTATGTACATCTTTAAATCATTTTAAAACTTGGTTAATTAAGATAATTTTTATTTAAAACCTTCTTAGCGTTTTATTTTAAAACTTGGATCACTTCTAATTTAACCAAAATTTATTAGAAAAAAACTTGATTCTTCTTTAAAGCTCAAACTGTTTTCGTATTACAACACGTACCCCAAAAACTCGTTCTACCCAGCAAACTCACTGCTCTACTCGAGCCATTTTCCACTTTACTCGAGTTCTACTTCGAGTCCCCTTCGCTACCCCGTGCTTTGAGTCATCACGTGAAACGCTTCGAGTTGACCCTCCATTTCACTCGCGTTTGAACAGAAACCATCTTCTTCCTCAAACCATTGTCATCGTGGATACGCCGCTTCCCCCACGTGCAACGTGCACGACCCCAGAGACACTTCTGGCCATCGCCCTGGCCTCCGACATATCATCTACGGCCACCTCAACTCCCTCAACTACCCAGGTCGTCGAATCTCACCCCAAATCAAAATTTCACCATCAAGCTTTGATCTGGAACACAGCCGAACAACGAAATGCAGCTCGAACTCCCACCTCCGGTCATCAGTAAGCGTACAATTCCTCCCAAAGCTACGCTAGAGACTCACCCTCCTATCCCCCCTCATGCGATCGTTCCGATTCCCATGACGACGCCGATTCTTCTGTTTAAACTTCGACAAGAAAAATTGTGCCCAAAACCCTAAATTGCCGTATACCAATCACCTCGTTGAAATGTAAAATCATCCAATATTTTTCTCGAATTCGACACTCAACCCATCATCTCTGAAAATAATCCTGACACCCACACATGCTTTGATCACCAGAATTTGAAGATTTTGCATTATCTGTTCAACTCAGTCATGCTTGACAATGACACTCTTAAAAATTATGAAATGAATCTCTAAATTCATATTTTTGCAACCTGAATCTGATAGTATAATCCAATTACATATTTATGATCACCAAATTCTTGGTTTATTTTGATTTTTACTGCCATTTATCATTTTATAAGCGAATATCTGATGAATTCATTTGTAGTCATTTTTCTTATCTATGTTTCATCACTAGGATAAATTTTTATTTAAATTTTATCCCTTAATCTTGTTTATAAATTGAGATATGATTTTTTTTTTTGAAGAACTTCTATCTGTTAAACAACAGAGAAGCACATAGGTATATACACAGTCATGCATGTACAATATCGCTTATACAAAACAATTCCAGGTACCAAACCAAACATCACAACATATAATAGGCTTAAGTCATTTATTCACAGATAAACATAGAAGAAAGGTTTGGGTTCAGAGGTTTGCTAACATGTTTTTAAGCTCTACTGTTTTTCTCCTTCCAAGTATAAATTATCCTTAAATTCATCTTAAAACTACTTTTAAAACTTGGATCTGGATTGGTATAAACAAAATTTATTTGGATTCTAAGGTCTAAAATGAATTTGAGAAGGGGATTTTGACTTATGAACAGGGTTTAGAAGCCTGTAATCAAGCAAAGGCCAGCATATCCTATAAATCAAACATGCGCAAACAGCACATTCGTATTCATAACAGAAATTCTCACAGCACACTTGCAAGATCACATCAGATTTTTAAGCTTAACAAGGTAGTTTGATCACCTATTTTTCCAGAAGATAGAATTACCCCCTTGACAGTTTTCAAAAACAGAATTGAAGGCCTGCAACCCTTTTTTTCTTTTCCTTTACTTTAATTCTTTTCAGATCTGCAAAACATAGTTACATATTTTTGTTTATTCCTTGTTGTATTTAATTACTTAATCATTAATGACATTTTTTTTTAAATTACTTACAGTTGAATTTTTTTTTATATACAGAGAAACTTTTTTTCTTTCTTTCTGCAACTAGAAATCTAGAAACAAGTTAATTCCTTGGGTCTTGATTCCCTGCAAGTGATTGATTATCATTGTATTACATCCTTCCTTCATTAAAGATTTTGATTCCAAGTTTCAAGTTTCAAAAAGAAGATTACTTGCTTTGCTTCAGAAATCACTGCCAAACCTGAAGCTTACACTCTGCAGTTTTGAATTTTTGTTTGTGTTAAAAAAAACTGTTTCTTTTATTAAAAATCATAATTTTATTAACTATAAAGTTTTAAAAACTTACCTGAGAGGTTTGAACAGAGCTTACTTCTTGAATTCACTGCCTAATTTTATTTCCAGGTTGAAATGCTTTAAATGATCTTCAGTTTTGCTTGCATTTGATTTGTTTTGAACTAAAATGCTTTGGTTTCAGAGTTTACCTCTGATTTGTTCCTCAAGTTTGAAGTTTTAAAAACTGAAAGAAACCTTTTGAACTAAAATGAACAGCCTAGTTTACACATTTTGATTTTATTTATTTATTTATTTACATTATCATTTCAAGAGAGAACATCTTTGCCACTTGTTAAAAATTTTCTTTTCCTACCGATTTTTGAAATCTTGCAGTAACCAAGAAAAGATAGGGAAGTTTTGGGGCTGAGATGATTTACACTGATTATCTTTTGTCTTCTTTTTATTTGTTTCATAGCTGAATATAATTATTTCTTTCCTTTTTTGTAATTTCAAATTTGATTATTTTATAAATGTAATGACGCCATTTGTATATACATATCATAAACTTTAGATTTTGTTGATTATCTTACTCTACTTCATCTCACATGTGCATGTATGCTCACATGGGTGATTTTTACAAGACAAAATAAATTTATAAACTTTATTTATTATTATTTTGTATCATATATACTTTATAAATAAATGTATTTGTTTATTCATTTGTGTGTGTGTATATATATATATATATGTGTGTGTGTGTGTGTTCAATGTTAAAAGAATTTAATCAATATTTATATATATTCATATATTATATCTTAATAATTTTTAAATGCTACTCTTTTTTAAAACACTCATTTTAAATTTAAATTTCAATCTTAAACTTCAAATACAAACATTTGTATTTATTTTACTTTTACAAAATTTTAAAAATAAATGAATTTAAAACAATTTGTACACTCAACAAATAAATCACACATAAATATACATTTCTTAGTTTATGATGCTTTTGCAAACTTATTTTATTACATCAATTTTATTTACAATACATTTATTAAATTCCAAAAGGTAAATATTTCATGTTCAATCTTGTTTTTTTTTTAAATTTAAATTTTAAACTCAAGTCATTGTACAAATCATATTTTATTGATTTATGAATTCTATTTTTAATGTTTAATATACAAATCATATTTAACTCCTTAGTTTTAAATTATTTTATAGATTTTGTTTCTAAATCTTTTAATTTAGCTCACATATCATATATATATATTTTATACATCTTATTTTTATATTCAATATTTGTTTATAAAATACTTATTCCTAAATCTTAAACCAATTCTACTTTAAAATCTAAAGTTTTATTTATTCTAAAAATTATCCAATTAATTCATAAATAAATTAGTAATTTATCTTCAAAAATTAATTTAATTGCCAAATTAACTTGGTAAATTTTCAGGAATGTTTCATAATTGATTGTAAATAGTAATATTTGGTAATAAATTTAATACAAGAAAAACAAAGGTAAATTTTGAATTAAACAATGAATTAATAATAATAAATAGTAATTGAATAAAAACAACGTTCTGTAGTAATTGTTTGGAAATGATAACTTATATAAATGCGATTAGGAGTTAGTGGCCACAATTATTGTAAAGTAATCATTTATTCAGTCCATTAAATCAAAATTTGTAATCGATTGCAATGAATCTTAATTTAATGTTATATTAGTATAAATTAAGGAAATAATTGGAAATAATGTCAATTTTATTTATAATATGACAGTTGGTTGAAAAAAGGAATTGAAATAAAGTTTATATCAATATATTGGAATTTAATTTATGATAATAGGATTAATTGCAATTAAATGAAATTAAAATTTAAATATTTCATAAATGGGAATTTAGATGAAATGTGAGAACATTAATGTAATGGATTTTGAACCCAATGTTAATCTCATCCATTTGACAGTAATAAATTAAATAATAGAATGAAAAATAAATTAAATAGAATTACTGGAAATTAAATTTTTAATTTTTTAATATTATGAAATTGAAAGTTAACACTGAAAATTATAGATTTATCAACTCTAAATTGACACATAAATTTGTTTAAATTAGTGTAAATGATTAAGAAAATTGAAAGGGTTAAAAAATTTCAATTATAGAATTGAAAATTAAGATTTGGTTTGATTTACTTAATTAATTATAAATTTATTTAATTAATGGAAAAATAGCCATTTTGGCCACCGACTCGGATTTCAACGAAACCAATTTCATCGGATCCGTAACGGTGATTATTGTAGGATTTCAAGTTTCGTAGCGATCGGACTTGTCATTTGATCGTACGGACTCGAAACGCCTTGAAATAAGTGAAATTGAAATCAATTGAAATCCATTTGAAATAAATTGATTTTAGCATAACTTCTTCATACAATGGAATTGGACCTGAAATCTGTTTCATTATGTTTAGAATATTTAAAAACATCTATTTTGATATATGGATTGACCCAATGTCGTTCCGGAGTCAGAACGGGCTTTTTGGGCCATTTTATCGTGCAACGCGTATATAAATCTTATCCATCTATTCTATTTCAACTTTGCCTATATATACCATGTTATAAACCCTAATTCATTTCTTATTCCCCATTTCTGTACATTCTATTAGCTTCTCTTTCCAATGGCTGCAAACCCTAATTCCCAAATACAATTCCGAATCAAATCCAAAGCCAAAATTTCAAACTCCTCAAATACTATCATATTTTATATCTTCAGAAAGCTCTCGAAGAGCGCATCCCAATTCTATGATTCGTCTTTCTATTTGATGCACTATTTAGCCAGAAATCGAAGAACTATTTTCGGCCGTTCATCGCGCGTCAATGAACATCGACTGATCGATGAACCATTTCTAGGTTTTGTAGAGTGGACGATGGGGAGTTCATCGGTATGATTCGTTTCGTGAATGGGTGGTTGGATTTGCTCAAAAATTCAGTAGGGTTTCGTTTGAACTTCGGCGGCTGCTCAAATTTAGCATTATCGATCGGTGTACAGAGGTCACGGACCTTGGGGAAGCACCGCTGTTGATCGGAGGGGTCGCGACAATTCGTATGGAGGCGCGTAGCCGTGGTTGATGCGGCGGCGAAAGTCGATGACGGCGGCTCAGATGTTAACGTACGCGAATTCTAGGGCTTCGCTGGAAATGGTGCTGACGTGGTAATGGGTTTGTGTGGTGATGTTGATTGTTTATTTTCAATTTTATTTTCTGATCAAATCGTTCTAACGTACATAACCGCTGCATACGAGGTCCAATTCATCGCGGTTTTCTCCACTAGGTTCATATTGGAATTTTAGACATTTTGGCGCTGGTTTGGACGAATTCTGAGACCGTTCAAATTTTGGGTTTAAATTGGATTTAAATTCAATTTAAATTCAAAAGGCGAGTGTTTTAACCCACTCACGACTTCTAAAATTTCTTATGTGTTTTAAATTAATTTCTGATGTGATTTAAAATTTATTTATGACTGTTTGGCATATTTTATCATTATTCCAGTTAAATTTAATTTATTGAATTAAATTGTTATTTAATTTACTTTTGCATATAAACTGCCAGTTAAATTGTTAATTAATTTATTTTTGAATATAAATTGCCAGTAAATGCCTATTGTTTATTATATGTTTATATTGATATTATGGATTTAATTAAATGATGATTGTGATAAATGTTTGTTGATTGATATTGGATGAATGGATGTTGCATTTTATATTTTTATATACCGCAAGTTGTTATGCATTTTTATTTCATTCGGGATTGAGGTTTGAAATGATATATAACCATATTTTTATTTTAAATTACGGACTGAAATGATAAATATCCGAATCACTTGACCATAGGGTAGAAAACTTTATACAGACACCATGGCCTATATATAAAAATATTTTGAAATGATTTCTATGGCTTTGTAAAGGAATATATGGTTTAATGAGATATTGATTTGGATATTTTATAAATGTTATTTTTATATATAGTTAAATTTTTGGTTTTAAGCTATGTATAAAATTGGTTTAAAGTATAAAATAAGTTAAATAATTAAGTTTGATTTTATTAAGATAATATAGTTAAGTAGTAGTGTAAATTGTATTGTATATATAGTTATAATGGCTTAAATAAAACTGAGGTTGGAAGATAAATATGAAATTGATGTGAATTAAATTATTTAAGAATTTTACTCGAATAAATTTGATTTGAAATTGAGATAAATTCGAGATTATATGAAATTGAATTTATTTAAGAATTAAACCAAAAGGGTTGATGTGAAATTTATTAAATTAGAAATTTTAAAAGGTATAATCATTATAACTTGATTTTAGGGTCTCAGTGAATTAAATGATTATTTTAAGTATAATGAATTGGAGGCAATATCTAGTTATTTGTAATTTGAGTCTTATTTAAATGATAAGGGGTTTATTATGTAAATTATTTAAAAACTAAATAATAGAAAATTTAATTGTTGAATCGAAATTATCAAATTTAGTTTTGAAATTTTGGAATATTTAAAGCCTTGAAATATATAGAAATTGAAATGTTTATCAAAATTGAAATGTTTCGAAGTTAAGAATTCCAAAGTATTATGTTTTAAAGGTGTTAAAATTTCAAATGTTTGGTTTTGAAGCGTATAATTGGGAAGTGCTATGATTTTGAAAAGGGATATATTTGAAATAAAATGATATTATATTGATTTGAAATAAAAAGGATATCATATTGATTTGGTTTTAAAATGGAAATGATATCTTATTTATATGGTTTTGAAATTGATATTATATTCTAGTTTTAAAAGTATAAATTATTTTGAAATGACCGCGGTGTTATAATAACATTTGGTTGTTGAGAGATCGGGATCGGAAGTTGTCATACTCTCTGCCAAATCCGAAAACCACTTTAACAACCGTGTATGCAGTGGAAATTCCAGAATGAAGTAGGATGTTGGCGGCTTTTCCTTTGAGGTAAATAGGTGGACCCGACTCCCGTGAGTTGGCGTAAGGTGGCTAAAACAGGAGCGATTGATGGGCTAATGAGGTAGCACCTTTGATCGAACACATCCCTACGATATTATACTCTGACTTTTGGATTGATTCGATGGCCACTTTTGATTTGGGGGAGTGGCTCGAGGTGGGCGGTAGCTGCGCGCTATGCGTTACCACCAGCCCGAAAGCGTAATTGGTATATCACCCTGGCATTGCCTAGTTGTGCCGTGTCACCTACCCTATCGCGTCTTGTACGAGTTTGGTTTTCTCCCATAGCCCGTGTGGTATCCACTGGTGGCTTCTCAACCAGGAGGGACCATGATATTGGATGGACTACTGGGACTATTACGTGTTAAGGGCTATATGGGTAAACCCTTAATGCTATTAAAAAGTAAGTTTATTTTACTATAGACATTATTATCATAGCGAAATTCTACTACATAGTAAATAGTTTACAGGATCCTTAGGTGATGTGAATCCCGAACATCTCTTAAGTTACTGCACTCACGTTAGACAATGGATATGAGATGTCAAATCCCGTAAGCATCTCTGACGTCGTTCCACTCATATTATTTATCGTTAATTTAACTTACATAAGATCTTTTAGTTCTGACTCGAGTGTTTTGTCTTTTCAATTTGCTCGGGTCAGCCTGAGCATTTCAGGATTTGAAGACCTTATTTCTGGAGGACGAAGACGAAGATTGTATTATTATTATTAAATTGTTCCATTGCGTCACACTATTCCGCTGCATTGTTATTGATTATTCTCTGGTATATGTAACTCTGATATATACTATATAAGTATAATCATTTTTTTTGTAAAACAGTTTCATGAACTGTTTATTTGATTATTATATTTTATCGGTCCGCTGCAAGATTCTATTTTGTTTTTTTTTCATTTCTTTCTCTGTTTTTTTATTTACCCCCTAACAATCCGCCCTTCTATATGGTTTAAGTCTGCCGTATGTGGTTTATCGTCGATTTAAAGAATACATAAAAGCGGGACGTTACAATTCCTAAGTTAGGTTATAGGAATTTCTAAAAATTGAAGAGAGATTGAGAAGGAGAAGATGAAGAGGACGCTTACCTAAGCTTCACTTTGATTTTTAGAACTTGAATTTGAATTTCCTAAGAATCTAGGGCTTAGGAATTTTGATTTCCCCTCTTCTCCCTCATTTTTACAAGGGCTTGATTGTTAGGAAATTTGTGAGAAAATGAATGAAGAGGGGTGGAGTGGAAGGAGTTTTGTAGAAGAGTTCGGGTTCTCTTATTGGGTTAGTGGGCTAGAACCAAACCCAAAGTCCAAATGAAAATACCAAAATCCTAATCAACTCCAAACATATTGATGTTTATACTCAAAAAGGTCATAAACGCTGTTTCGAACTCAATGGAAGTGGTCTTGGGTCCAGATTCGACTGTTTACAAAAAGTCACATTTCGGACTTTAATTCAACTAACGGTGCCATATTTAAATAAAACATTTAAATATATAATCGTAAAATATGCGGGTTGTTATAGTTGAGGAAAATGAACAAGCATATATATATGTTGAAATGATAGAATGGTAAAAGTCATGGCTATCTCTAGGAATATTAAAAGCAAGCAACCATATATATTCTACCGGTGGACAACAAAAGGACACAAGAAAACCAAGAGGTTCAAACAGATACCCGTAAAATCAATTGTTTCGCTAACTTTGCCATGAACCGGACGCCAAAACACATAAATGAATATACTACGGTGATCAGCATGACGGGTGATCGAAACGGTATACAGATGTCAGCGATACAACCAAGCTATCAAAAGTCAATATCCGTAGTTCGTCGAAAATAAGATAAACGGGGCTAGAGCAGTCCAAATTTAACGAAATGAATTATGACGTATCACTCAAAAAATGATTTAAAATTTTATTATATAAAAAAAATTATATTTCGAAAAAAATTATTTTCATCCATTATTAACCAATTTAAATTGAAATTGGAAATTACACGACAAAACTAACTTTCATAATTATTACGAAAACTTATCATTTGCTATGTTTGAATAGACGCATACCAAATATAAAATTTTCATTATTACATTTAATTTCAAGTAAAATTCATGTTAATTACGTTATAAAAACCATTAAAATTACCATGTCGCCACGCTGTCCCCCACTCAAAACTTTTCGTCCCCGAAAAGGAACTAGGTAGAAGAATAGAAACAACCGGAGAGGGAAAAGATAGATTACACTAGTTTTACGTTGATTAATATTCAATAAATTTGGTTTCAATCCATTTTGTTCCATCAATAAATCTTTAATGTATTCATTATTTGGTTGATTGCAATTCCATGCATTTTCATTCAATTGATTTGCCTTTAATTTATTAACATTTGTTACAAAAAAAATTCAAAACAAAATTTATTTTATTCAGCTTATTTATTTATTCCATTTGATTTCACTTAAATTAATTCCTTATATAATTCAATTTCAACTATTATTTATAATTTACCATCTGTTTATAATGATATGAAATCTTTTATTACCTGCTTAGTTTCTTAAGTTTACATTTATTTACTCGTTCTCTATTTATTATCCAATTTGTTTCAATTTACATTTCTTATAACATAAATTAAACGTAAAACATTCATTATAACTACACAATTCTTATCCGTAAATTTCCTTATCAGAATTTATTTTTGCACCTTTTATTTCTTACATTTTATATTGTATACTGTACAACTACATATTCTTATCACATTTTAAATTTTTGAATATTTTAGGTAAGTTTTATAAATGTTTCCTATGTAATTGAGCACTATACCCATTTACTTGTTATTTATATTATTTTGATTAAGCAAAAGAAATTAATTTGAATAATATGTTGCCTAAGTTTTCTCTTATATAACATTCAATTGCAAATCCATCTTAACGTTTCAGCTTTTTAAATAATTCAAGTAAGTTATACATGTTTATTAGAATGCAATTGAATATTATACAAATAATTTTATGGTAGTTCAACTATTCCAAGTTATGTTAAATTCCAATTTAAGTCTTAAACACTTCAAATATTTAAAAATATTGATTATTTCAATAATTGAAAATCTTAACTTAACACAGAATTTATGAACTAAATTTCCGTTTTTACTTCCTACCATTTTGAAATAAATATACATATATATATTTTGTGAATCAACATATTCAAGAAATTCAAATCAAATTCCTTTTTCCAAAACAAAAGTGTAGCAAAGCTGCTACGTGGTCTCTCCACTTTGAGACTTGAAAATGAATGTCGATGATGTGGTAATTATCATCGAAATTATTTTCCTACGACAAAAGAGGGGAGCACTTACTTCTTTTAAAATTTCTTGGAAACAATTGTCATTCAAAAATAATTTCAAATAATATAATATTGTGTCAGTTTTCTTTGTTCAAGTGTTTTGGAATTCCTATCGATAGCGTTAGCTAGACGAATCGATCGAAACCCAAAATTCAAACTTAACATCTCAAACAACACAACATTCTTATATTAATTACAAATACATTCTCTTATATGATGGTTCAAGAATGGATTTTAGAACAAGGACAGAGATTCAAACTTAGAGGGACCCTAATCAAAGATAATTCAACTACGAATATAAATAGAAAGGAAGATAAGATAATTAAGTCACAAAAGAGAAAGGACTAATAGACTTAATTAATCACGGGCGACCTTAACTGGGTCAACTGAGATTCCAGGAATAAAATCAATGCGGAAGTTATATTTCCCGCTTGAAGGGAAGAGAAGTGACTTTACCAAAACATTAGGATAATCCCTGACTATTATGGTGGAGTCAAAATCATTCGGTTGAGAATCGAGCGAAAGATAAAACTGCTTGCAAAATCTGATGCAATCGACCTTGGATCACAAGAGAATCACCCGGGTAGTCTACTAAAGAATGGTTCGGCTTAGCAAAAGATAACAGCATCAAAACCGGACACATAAAAATCTCTGGTGAATCAATGCCTGATGTAAAGGAGTTTTACCCCTTTACAAATCATATTTAGGTCACACACAAGGATGAAGTTGATAGTTGAGGTTGGAGCTATGTGATGTTCCAGTATCAATAAGAACACAAATAGGAAGAGAAAAGAATGGATTTCGGAACAAAAGGGAAAGTTTTGAAATTTAAATGAAATCCTAATCCAGGAAGAAGAATTTCAAGCTTGAATGAAGATGGTTCTGTAATTAAATTTTACTTCATATGATAAGTTTTGCCTAAACCAGAGCTCTGATACCAACTGTAATGGCCCAGTATTTCAAACCACTCGCATTCGCACATGTCAGACTTGAATTGCTTAAAATATCAGATTGTTAATTTATATTTAGCTAACTTAGCATATACAGTAAATAAATCAATCACAGAATCAAAGTCACAGAGTAATATAACTGTAACAACCCGAATATTTATCGATTTTATATTTAAATATTTTATCGATACTCGGAATTTAGTTTGAAAAGCTACTTTTTGCAAACAGTCGAATTGGGACTCGAGACCCCTCCTATTGAGTTCAAAATGTCGTTTGCAACCTTTTTAAGTATAAACATTGATATGTTTGGAGTTAGTCAAAAATTTGATCATTTTCACTTTGGGTTTGGGTTTGGGTTCAGCCCTATGTTTAACTTATACTCAAATCTGAACCACTCCTCCCCATTCACTCTCACTTCCTCCTCTTTTCAGTTCTAAAGCATCAATGGTGGGAGAGATGGGAAATTAAAACTCCAAAACCCTAGTCTTCATTAGCAAATCCAACTTTTAGCTCCAAATTCAAGAGAACCATTGGTAAGCTTCTCTTCATCTTCTCCAACTCATTCTCTTAATCAATTTCAGAAATTCCTAAACCTAATTTTGGGAATGTTCTTCTTTTAAGCTTAGATTCAAGCTTCTTATGTTGAGATTGAAGTGTGGTTGATCTTCCCTTGTCTTCAAACTTCTCATTCATTTGTTTTGGGTTCAAAGGTGAGATTTTTATCTCACATCTATGACTATAATTATCTTTGGTTGTTGGGTATGAATTCCTAACACTTCTTCATGTGCATTTGCTCTTGATTTGGATTGGTTTTGCGAATATTCCAATTTTTGGGTTTCTAAGTCAAACTTGTGTGAAAATCCTTTTATGGATGTTTGATCATGCTTTTGATGATGCATCGAGGAGCATATAGGGCCGGGTTGCCGATTGGCATAAACCCTTAGAGCCAATGTTCGTCCGGTTGCATTTTGGAAGAGTTTGCTCTTCATTTGGATAGGCTGAAAAACAGCCCAGGCAAGATTCAGTCGACTGTAAAGTCTGTTCAGTCGACTGAACCTGGAACCCGAAAGTTTCCAGGCATGATTCAGTCGACTGAATCCTCTGTTCAGTCGACTGAACCTGGAAACAGAAAGTTTCCTGAACCTGAAAAATTTCCAGGTACAGGGTCAGTCGACTGAAAACTCTGTTCAGTCGACTGAACCTGCTGTTTCAGTCCACTTTGCCTTTTGGGATTGAATTTCCAATTTAAATCGATTCGTGATAATCCTATTTGTTGTTATCATTTATTATGACTTTGATGACTCCTTTTTAAGGATTTTTGAATATCTATTTCGATGGATTCTTTATCGATTTCTTTGGATTTTATTCACGTCTTCGAATGTGAATTTTGGTGATTGGTTGTTTCTACAATCATTTCTGTGATTTGTCACTTTAAAAATATAAAGGTTTTCTATACTAGTAGTAAATATCAAAACTCTTTCTTCAAATGATTTCAACACTATTTTATAACAAAGCTTGTTTTCTCAAACCGATTTCCAATCTATTAGTATATACAAACCTTTACCTCACTTGTATGAGAAATCTAATTAAACGGTTTAGTAAAGCAAGTGGTATGAAACGCTTGTGTTTACTTCGTCGGTTAATTTTTGGACTTGTTCGATTGAATCTCTTGTGACAATTTTTTAGTGGAGATCTACAATTTGTTCGTAAATATTTAAGTTAAGCTAGTGGTTATGGGACATGAAGCTAAGATCATATATTTACTAGCTTACTGTAATTGACACTTCTTGATGATCATGACGATCATTCTTGTGATTTAGACTAGCAATTGTGCGATGTCTCTTTGTCCACGTGGAGGACTGTAACTCATTCTATGAGCTTCGTCTCATTTCTTTGTGGGGTAGCTCCCCATGGTCTTCGGGCCATTCGTGTGTCAAAAATAATGGCTAGCTACCATGAGATAGCATCTAATTCGTGTGATACATATGTTCGTTAGTTTTTATGTTCCCGTTCGTGTGATAGGCCTCCCTCCATTTTGTGATTTCTGGATTTCGTGTGTTGAATTCTAGAATTTATGCTTTACCAATTTTAGTGATTTTCATTGATATGATTTGTCAATTTTTGTGCATTGGTGAATTCGTGTGTCATTGACTTGTTGTGAATACAAATTTTGGGTATGAAACCCTTTTTGGATCTTTGTGAAGATTTTTGTGATATTGATTAATTTCATGTTAAGTTTCAATTGCATACTTATAGTAGTATACCATTATGGATATTATATGTTTATGCCATATCTCTTGTTCTATATCATGTTATCTGATATTTATAGCTAGACTGATTCGTTTATTATTTTCTTATTAAATAATACTCGGGTCAGACCGAGATGTTACAGGTGCTTCGGCTTGACTTCTCACTTGGGATTGTTTCCTCTGACTTTTGGCTAACTACTTAGATTAGTAGTTTATTTTGGTGTACACATTTGAGATATAGACTCATAGATGTATTCTTTTGTATAGCACGTGTTGTTATTCTTTTGTATTATTGTGGATCTTTTTGACCACTACTCTGATATACACTTTCACGTGTTAGTTATATATTCATATCTTCTTTCGCCTTTGTGATATGAATCATCTGCGACTGATTTGTGTTATGTTTATTTCTATATTTGTTTTCGAAGATTATTATAGCCACTGTGTAGTAGCTTTGTGTTTGTATCGGTATATCGGATTTAAAATGCATGTTATACTATCTGACATATCGGTGCTCGCGCAAAGCAATTACACGGATGGTCGCTCCTGAACAGCCTTATTCTCCGTGCTAGTTGACAGCATTACACCGTAGTGTTCTTGGCTAGCGTGGGTATAGAGGTGGGGCGTCACAGCTTGGTATCAGAGCCAAACTTCGGAACAATTTGGAATATTATAACAAGGATCATCGTCCTAAGTCTTTCTTAGGAGTCATGCTTTAGGATTTAATTCGAGTCTTTGTACCGATTCATCCTATTTTCTTTGTGATTCCTTGTTTTATCTATCAAGATTGCTTGATATTTATGTTGAGAATAACTTTTTCCTCTTCTTTCTTTCTCAAAGAAGAGAAATGGTTAGACCTGGTCGCCCCAGAGCTGGACCATCTAGTGCTCCACCCCAAGATGGAGTTTTTATGACTACCCAGCAACTTCTTGACCTTGTCACGAATGCTCAAGCAGCTGGCTCTAATCCGGAACCTACTCACCCTAAATCTGGGTTTGCACGTTTGTGCAATGATTACACCAACCTGGGTGGGAAGCCATTTAAAGGTTCTGAAACTGTCATCGAGGTCTAGGCTTGGTTGAGGACATGCGATCGAATCTTTTCTCGCATGAAACTCATCGATCTTCACCGTGTTCAGGTGGCTTCCAGTATGCTCCAAGAGAGAGCATTGGACTGGTACGAACTTCTTGTTTCTGAGATTAATGAAGCGGATCTCACCTGGAAACAATTCCGGGAACGCTTCGAATTAAAATTCGTGCCAGAAGCAGTGAAAGTGACATTGGCTCGGCATTTCATAGACCTTGTTCAGGGTGAAGCCTCCGTGACTGATTATGTTGCATCCTTCGAGTCACTTTCCAAATATGGAGTTGAATACATCAACACCCCATTGAAGAAGAACCAAAGGTTTGTCTATGGCTTAAACAAGAATCTCAAGAAACCATTACTTCTAAAATTAGAAGTTCCCTTCGACCAACTCATTGATATCGCTCTTCGTCTTGAAGAGGCGGATAGGGAAAGTGATTTTGAAGTGGTGGGTTCCAAACCAAACTTCAACAACAAGAAGAGGCCAAACAAATTCAAAGGTCCTTATCCCAATAAGAAAGGGAAGCAAGCAACTCTTGCTGCAAAGAATTTTTCCTCTACTGAAGGGAAATGCTTTAACTGTGGTTCCAGAGACCATTTTGCGAACAAGTGTTCAAAGCCTCGTACTTGTCGCTATTGCAAAAGCCCGGATCATTATCTATCTTCTTGTCCCAAACTTCAAAATAGAAAGGAGGGATAGCTTAATGTTGCTCTAGCCCCTGGCAACACATCTCGTGGTCAAGGTATTTCTCATTCTATCCTTGATGGTATTATTATATTTCGTGATCAGACTATTCGAGTTATTTTTGATACGGGAGCATCCCATTCTTTTATATCAAAAGAACTTGTTGATACTTTCTCTTTAAGTGTTGTTGCTTTAATGACTTCTTTGAGAATTTCGAATCCAGTTGGTGGATCCGCAACTCTTAGTTTGCTTTGTAAAGATGTGGAGATTATTTTGTGTGATTTTCCTTTCCTAGCCGATTTGCATGTCATGCGTTATTTAGGCTTTGGAATGATTTTGGGAATGGATTGGCTTAACCGTTATGAAGCCCAAATCCTATGTCCTGAGCGGACAATTCATCTTCGACATCCTCAATCTGTTAAGCAGGTTTATATTAATCTTAAAGATTCGGATTCCGCTTTATCTGCATCTTTATATTCTTTAAATCCTCGTGATGATGATAATGATGATGAGGAAGACGTCATTTCTCTTATTCACGTTGTTCGTGAATTTTCCGACAAATTTAAGCCCGTTTTAGGATTACCACTTAAGCGAGCAATTGAGTTCAGAATTAATCTTACCCCTGGAGCTCAACCTATTACTCGTCCTCCTTATCGTTTATCCAATAAAGAAAATGAGGAGATGCGCAAGCAATTATCCGATTTGAAACGAAGCAATTTATTCGCTCTAGTTCCTCGCCTTGGGGAGCTTCAGCTATTTTTGTGAAGAAATCCGATGGTACACTTAGACTTTGCGTTGACTATCGCAAGCTTAATGATCTCACTATAAAAAATAAATATCCTTCACCTCGGATTGATGATCTATTCGATCAACTTAGTGGTGCTAAAGTCTTCTCATAATTAGACTTAGCTACTGGTTTTCATCAGCTTTGTATTGCAGAGGATAGCATTCCTTTGACATCGTTCCGTACTCGATATGGATCTTATGAATGGCTTGTTATGCCATTTGGGTTAACAAATGCCCCGGCTTATTTCGTTGACTTAATGAATCGAGTTTTCAAATATTTTCTCGGTCGATTTGTACTCATCTTTATTGATGATATTCTTGTGTATTCAAAAAACGAGGAGGAACATGAGAAGCATCTTCGGATTGTATTGGAAACTCTTAGGAGTAATCAATTAAAGGCAAAATTTTCTAAATGCCACTTTTGGCAATCTCGTGTGAAGTTTCTCGGTCATATTATTTCCGAATCCGGAATTTCCGTGGATCCTTCAAAGATTGAAGCGATTCAAGATTGGAAAAGACCGGAGAATGTGACAGAGATTGGTAGTTTTCTTGGATTGGCGGTTATTACCGCCGTTTTATCAAAGACTTTTCTAAGATTGTCGTGCCTCTCACTAGCTTAACGAAGAAAGGCGTTAAATACATTTGGTCGGACAAATGTGAAACTTCTTTTCAGAAACTAAAGGAACTTCTTTCAGATGCTCCTATTCTTGTCATTCCCGAGGGGAGTCAAGATTTCGTTATTTATACCGATGCTAGTCGCATTGGTTTGGGTGCCGTTCTTATGCAAAGAGAACGTGTTATTGCTTATGCTTCTAGGAAATTGAAGCCGGCAGAGATTAGATATGCCACACATGATTTAGAACTCGCGGCTATTGTTTTCACCCTTCGGATTTGGCGTCATTATCTTTTGGGAGAGAAGTTTATTCTTTATACCGATCATAAGTCTTTGAAGTATTTATTCTCTCAAAAGGAACTTAATTTGCGTCAACAGCGTTGGCTCGAGTTCCTTGCTCCTTATGATCTTGATATTCTTTATAACCCCGGTAAGGGTAATCGTGTCGCCGATGCTCTTAGCCGTAAACAACAAGCTGTTGTTTCTATGATGATATCTGAATGGAACGATCTTGAGATTTTATCCACTTGTGAAATTCGAGACCGTGTTTTCGATTTATGTTCATATCTTGTTTTATGTAGTCTTGAGGCTCATCCTTCTCTTTTAGACCGCATTCTTGAAGCTAAAGGGCTAGATCCTGAATTGGCTCTTCTTGGCCAAAATATTAAGGATAAAATTGATATTGAAGGTTTGAAGGACTTTGATATCGATTCTCGTGGCGGCATTCAGAAATTTGGTAGACTTATCGTGCCAAATATTAGTGATCTTCATAAAGATATTTTAGAAGATTCACATCGTTCTAAATTTACCATTCATCCCGGTAGTAGTAAAATGTATGCGGATATGAAGCGACTTTATTATTGGGAGGGAATGAAACTTGACATCGCTAACTCCGTTAAGCGTTGCATGACTTGCCAACTCGTTAAGGCCGAACATCAAAGGCCCGGTGGGTTATTGCAACCTTTAGAAATTCCAATTTAGAAGTGGGACCAAATTTCCATGGATTTTATTGATGGCCTTCCTCGTTCTTGTTCGGGTCATGATAGCTTATCGGTGATTGTTGATAGACTTACTAAATCCGCCCATTTTATTTCCGTTCGGTCCAATCAAACCGTTCCTCTTTTGGCCAAACTCTTTGTTAAAGAGATTGTTAAATTATATGGAGTTCCTACTTCTATAGTTAGTGATCATGATCCATTGTTTACTAGTGGATTTTGGAAGAATCTTCAAAAAGCTTTGGGAACGAAGCTTAATTTTAGCACCGCTTATCACCCCCAGTCCGATGGACAAACCGAGCGTGTGAATCAAACCCTTGAAGATCTTCTTCGTGCTTGTGTGCTTGATTTCGGTGGAAGCTGGGAAGATCATATTCCTCTTGTTGAATTTTCCTATAATAATAGCTTCCAATCTAGTATTGGTATGGCACCTTTCGAGGCACTCTATGGAAGGCCATGCCGATCTCCTTCTTGTTGGCTTGAGGCCGGTGAGAAGCTGGTTTTAGGTCCAGACTTTATTCATGATTCCTCAGAAAAGATTGAACTTATTCGACATAGGATGAAAGAAGCCCAGAGTAGACAAAAATCCTATGCCGATAATCGAAGAAGGAAGTTAGAATTTTCTGTGGGAGATCTTGTGTTCATTCGTGTTTCACCTATGAAAGGTGTGGTACGTTTCAGTCGATCGGGAAAGTTAGCGCCTTGATATATTGGGCCATTTCCTATCACTGAACGCATTAGTTCCATGGCTTATCGCCTATCATTACCGGCTCAGTTTTCTGCCATGCATGACGTGTTTCATGTTTCTCAATTGCGGAAATGCCTTCGAGATTCTGATTCTATTCTTGAGCCCAGTGTTGTGGAAGAAATTGAAGTTTCGCCTAATTTAACTTTTGAGCAACATCCTGTTCGTATTATTGCTTCAGAAGTCAAATGACTTCGAAATAAAGATGCTCCGCTTGTGAAAGTTCAATGGTCTTCAAATCCTAAGTATTGTTCTTGGGAATCTAGAGAGTTCATCGAGCGAACACATCTGGACTTACTTTCCCTGCTCTTTAAGGTGAACCTTTTATTTCAAATTTCTTTTGTGTTGAATATGCTTTTATGGTTGTTAGTTTATATTTTCTTCTTAAATATTGCGAGGATGCAATTTTTTTAAGGAGGGGAGTCTGTAACAACCCGCATATTTATCGATTTTATATTTAAATATTTTATCGATACTCGAAATTTAGTCCGAAAAGCTACTTTTTGCAAACAGTCGAATTGGGACTCGAGACCCCTCCCATTGAGTTCAAAATGTCGTTTGCAACCTTTTTAAGTATAAACATTGATATGTTTGGAGCTAGTCAAAAATTTGATCATTTTTACTTTGGGTTTGGGTTCAGCCCTATGTTTAACTTATACTCAAATCTGAACCACTCCTCCCCATTCACTCTCACTTCCTCCTCTTTTCAGTTCTAAAGCATCAATGGTGGGAGAGATGGGAAATTAAAACTCCAAAACCCTAGTCTTCATTAGCAAATCCAACTTTTAGCTCCAAATTCAAGACAACCCATTGGTAAGCTTCTCTTCATCTTCTCCAACTCATTATCTTAATCAATTTCAGAAATTCCTAAACCAAATTTTGCGAATGTTCTTCTTTTAAGCTTAGATTCAAGCTTCTTGTGTTGAGATTGAAGTGTGGTTGATCTTCCCTTGTCTTCAAACTTCTCATTCATTTGTTTTGGGTTCAAAGGTGAGATTTTTATCTCACATCTATGACTATAATTATCTTTGGTTGTTGGGTATGAATTCCTAACACTTCTTCATGTGCATTTGCTCTTGATTTGGATTGGTTTTGTGAATATTCCAATTTTTGGGTTTTTAAGTCAAACTTGTGTGAAAATCCTTTTATGGATGTTTGATCATGTTTTTGATGATGCATCGAGGAGCATATAGGGCCGGGTTGCCGATTGGCATAAACCCTTAGAGCCAATGTTCGTACGGTTGCATTTTGCAAGAGTTTGCTCTTCATTTGGATTGGCTGAAAAATAGCCCAGGCAAGATTCAGTCGACTGAAAAGTCTGTTCATCCGACTGAACCTGGAACCCGAAAGTTTCCAGGCATGATTCAGTCGACTGAATCCTCTGTTCAGTCGACTGAACCTGGAAACAGAAAGTTTCCTGAACCTGAAAAATTTCCAGGTACAGGGTCAGTCGACTGAAAACTCTGTTCAGTCGACTGAACCTGCTGTTTCAGTCCACTTTGCCTTTTGGGATTGAATTTCCAATTTAAATCGATTCGTGATGATCCTATTTGTTGTTATCATTTATTATGACTTTGATGACTCCTTTTTAGGGATTTTTGAATATCTATTTCGATGGATTCTTTATCGGTTTCTTTGGATTTTATTCACGTCTTCGAATGTGAATTTTGGTGATTGGTTGTTTCTACAATCATTTCTGTGATTTGTCACTTTGAAAATATAAAGGTTTTCTATACTAGTAGTAAATATCAAAACTCTTTCTTCAAATTATTTCAACACTATTTTATAACAAAGCTCGTTTTCTCAAACCGATTTCCAATCTATTAGTATATACAAACCTTTACCTCACTCGTGTGAGAAATCTAATTAAACGGTTTAGTAAAACAAGTGGTATGAAACGCTTGCATTTACTTCGTCGGTTAATTCTTGGACTTGTTCGATTGAATCTCTTGTGACAATTTTCTAGTGGAGATCTACAATTTGTTCGTAAATATTTAATTTAAGCCAGTGGTTATGGGACATGAAGCTAAGCTCATATATTTACTAGCTTACTGTAATTGACACTTCTTGACGATCATGACGATCATTCTTGTGATTTAGACTAGCAATTGTGCGATGTCTCTTTGTCCACGTGGAGAACTGTAACTCATTCTATGAGCTTCGTCTCATTTCTTTGTGGGGTAGCTCCCCATGGTCTTCGGGCCATTCGTGTGTCAAAAATAATGGCTAGCTACCATGAGATAGCATCTCATTCGTGTGATACATATGTTGGTGAGTTTTTATGCTCTCGTTCGTGTGATAGGCCTCCCCCCCTTTTTGTGATTTCTGGATTTCGTGTGTTGAATTCTGGAATTTATGCTTCACCAATTTTAGTGATTTTCATTGATATGATTTGTCAATTTTTGTGCATTGGTGAATTCGTGTGTCATTGACTTGTTGTGAATACAAGTTTTGGGTATGAAACCCTTTTTGGATCTTTGTGATGATTTTTGTGATATTGATTAATCTCATGTTGAGTTTCAATTGCATACTTATAGTAGTATGCCATTATGGATATTATATGTTTGTGCCATATCTCTTGTTCTATATCATGTTATCTGATATTTATAGCTAGACTGATCCGTTTATTATTTTCTTATTAAATAATACTCGGGTCAGACCGAGATGTTACAGGTGCTTCGGCTTGACTTCTCACTTGGTATTGTTTCCTCTGACTTTTGGCTAACTACTTAGATTAGTAGTTTATTTTGGCGTACACATTTGAGATATAGACTCATAGATGTATTCTTTTGTATAACACGTGTTGTTATTCTTTTATATTATTGTGGATCTTTTTGACCACTACTCTTTTCACGTGTTAGTTATATATTCATATCTTCTTCCGCCTTTGTGATATGAATTATCTATGACTGATTTGTGTTATGTTTATTTCTATATTTGTTTCCGAAGATTATTATAGCCACTATGTAGTAGCTTTGTGTTTGTATCGGTATGTCGGATTTAAAATGTATGTTATACTATCTGACATATCGGTGCTCACGCAAAGCAAATACACGGATGGTCGCTCCTCAACATCCTTATTCTCCGTGCTAGTTGAAAGCATTACACCGTAGTGTTCTTGGCTAGCATGGGTATAGAGGTGGGGCGTCACAATAACAATAAGCTGCGGGATAGATAAATAGTGGTTCATGAAGCTACTATATAAACATCAGAGTTTAAATAAAATACAAGAGAGATTTAAAATACAGAGTAGTCTCAAATACAAAAGTAACTACAAGACTGAATAACGATCACTGAAAACAACTGAAAGCTTACTAGATACAAGATAGATCTTCAAGCAAAGCTCCAAACTCCAAGGTGAGTCTCAATTACTGTGTCACTCATTCTGACCCAAGCATAAAGAAAAACACGAAACACTCGAGTTAGGATTAACATTCTTATACCAATAAATTTAACTCAAGTGAAAGGTCAACTGAAATACAAGTAATTTAAAGGATATTTGGGTTTCCATCCTCTAAGGATCCATAGAACTATCGACTATGCATATAATACGTCTATAGTAAAGTAAACTATTAAAATAGGGTTAAGGCGTTACACATATTCCCCTTAACACATTTTGTATATTCCCACAGTCTATGTAGTATCGTAAGCTCCTCCGTGAGGTTTACTCAAATGGCACTCCATAGGTATGCTACAAACCAAACTCGTAGAAGGTGCGGTAGGGCATGTGACAAGGCCTCGAGGCAATGCTAGGGTAGATATACCAATTGCACTCCCGGACTGGTGGTAACGCATAGCAGCTACTACCTCCCACCTTGTGACACACTCCCAAATCGAAGGTTCACCCAATCAATTCACAAAAGCAATAAAATGGTATCGAAGAAATGTGTCCGATTGGGGGAATGACCCCACTTGGCCCGGTATAGCTCCTGTTTTAGCCACATCAAGCTGACTCATGAGAGTCAGGGCTACGTAAATACCATATAGAATCATCGCCAAACCAACAAACTTCGTTCTGGAATCTCCACCACGTACACACTTGTTAAAGTGGTTTTCGGTATTGGCAGAGATTATGACAATATCCATTCCCGGTCTCTTCAATAACCAAATGCTTATTTCACAGCATAGTCATTTCATTTCAAATAGTTCATACTTCATATCAAAATGTCATATTCATTTCAAAACTATATCAATTCAATATCATTATTCACTTTAAAATAATATTTATTTCCAGAATCATAACACTTTAAAAGTTATAGCACTTTCGAAATCACAACGCTTTTGAAACATAACACTTTTGAAATCATAACACTTTCAATTTTAAAAGGTTATGGTTCAATTCAAATTCTAAATTAATTATTTCAATCTTCATCAATTTCAAATTCAGTTTTGAACTATCTCTTCAATTCAAATAAGATTCAAAGTTTAAATATTCAATCATTTCAGTATAAGTTTCATTTATATTTCAACATTTAACTTCACTACTATTTAGTTTTGAAATATTCACTTACTCAATTTAATAATAATTAAATAAAATCTCAATTTATATATTAAATCAGTATTAAATATTCAGTCTCAATTTTATTTAAAGTTGAGAATATTCATTTAATCACTTTTCATCAAATCAAATTATAAATCATACCTTTCAAATCTCAAAATTAATAAGTTTAAACTAATTATTATTTAAATTTAATTATTAACAAATTTAAATTTCAAGTCAATTTTACATTATTTTCAAACCTCTATTTATTTAAAGTCAATACAAAAATCTATTTAAAATGTAAGATTCTAAATAAATATTTAAACATATTATACATACACTAATTGAGTTAAATTTTATTTAAATAATTTATATTAAATTAAATCTTATTAATAAATCTATTTTTAATCTTTTTTTATATATGCTAAAAATAGTAAATTTTTATAAGTAACTTTTTTAATGTCATATTTTCAAACTAACTTGTAAATTTAAAATTTCCAAACATATAATTTAAAATCTAATTTTATAAAATAAAATATCTTTTTATTGTATTTAAAAATCAATATTTAATAAAATCCATATATTTCCTTCAAAAACTATAAAAATCATTTTTCAAATAGACCAACGGTGTCCGTATATAATTTTCTATCCTATGGCCAAGTGATACGGATATTTATTATCAATTTAATATTTTAGGAGTATATATCATTTCAACCCGCAAACCTAAAATTTCAAAATCAGTCAAAATCGCTTGGGTTTATCATTTTAACCTATAACGATTTTTCCTTAATCTATAATATCATTCGGGTATGTACCATTTCAACCCATAGGGAATTCTAAGCTAACAGGGTACTTGTAGAGTGAGAACAAACATGATAGTAATATAACATATAAACAATAGGCATATATCATCGGTAATAAATTTAATTGTAGTATAAATAACATATTATGGTGTCAGATATCACAGGTGAATAATTACAAATAATGCCATATCATATGTAACCACCCGTAAATTTTTAATAATTAAGTTCATTATTTTAATTAAAATTGAGTAATTAATTTTTAAAGGAAACAAAATTTTTGTAGTTTTTAATGAAGCAAACATTAAAAAAAGTAATGTAAATGGTAAATCAATTAAGACTTTGTGATTTAATATTTGGAGAAATAAAATTTGGGTAACTTATTAATGAAATAATAAGTGAATAAAAACGCAACAATGCTAATTATGGTTAATAATTAATAGGTTGAATAAAATGACAATTAATGAATTTATTTAAATTGGTAAAGTTATAATGGAATTATTGTATTATGTGTGAATGTAAATTTAAAATACAAAGGTAGATTTATTATAAGGTATTAATTGATGTAATAGAAAGCATGAGACCAAATAGGTAAATTCATTGCGGATATTAATTGTAATTGGATGTAAGCTAATAAATAATTAATTTAGCGCAACCCTAATTAATTGAAATAACTGTAAGGTCATAATTTAGTGTATTCAGTAAATTTGGAAAATAAATTTCAGTAAATGCAATAAAGTATTTGGAATGTTTATTGTTTCCATAGGATAATATAAAGAAATGAAAACTTGCAACCAATGTTTAAAATAATGACCAAAATAAGTGAAATAGTGTTAATATAAGTAAATTGGTAACAAATTGAATGGATTCCCATGATTTATTGGAAATTTTATATGTTACAACTTGGTTATGAATTCAATATAAGGTAAGGGGATGGAAATATTATAATCTGTCTATAAATGTAATAATGCTGTGTTAATGGTAATTAATTAGTGCTATATATGGAATTATAACCTGTGATTGTTAAGTAATAAACTTATAAATGCAAGTAAAGGAAAATAGGTAACAATCTATATATGTTATTTATTTTATTTAGTATGTTAAATCAAATTTGGAAATCAAATTTCGATTAAGGGAAATTTAGTAGTACGTTTATTAGAAAATAATTCTAATAAATGTCACATTAATGTGAATAGTGTATTAACTAATGAAATTAGTAGTATGGAAATAAATGCAAAAATTGATTTTAAGTAATAAAAGCTTATTTATGTGACAAAAAGGTAACGGTAATGATAGGGTAGGTTTCCTATTTATTTATTTAGATTGTTAGTTGAAATGGAAAATAGGTTTGTAATAAATGTAAATAAATGTTACATTAATTGGAAATGTAACAAAATGTTTAGGAGTGTTAAATTGGGTATATTAAGGTAATGAATGGGGAAAACAGGGTAACTAAGTTTATAGAGTGGTAATAATTTAATAAAAAGATTTGATTTGAAACAAATCAATCCATTGAAATCCAATTTATAATAAGTGTAACTATTGGAGCAATTGAAATTTAATGTTATGCAATTGAGAACAAGAAATTGGAAAAATGTTAATGTATCTGGATATATACCAAAATAAATGGCACCTAAGATGATAATATGATAAATTGTGAATTTAAAGAATGGGAATCAGGATTTATTTATTTATTTGAAATTTAAGTTAAATAATTGAGTCTATTGCAAATAGGTAGAATCGAACATTAAATTTTTCATTATTTGAAATGAAGAGGGAATAAGAAAATATTAATGCAATAGTTTTGAATCCAATGATAAATCCATCTATTTGAAAAATATGAATGGAATAATTTTTGATTTATGTAATTAAATGGAAATTTTGAAGATAAGAATTATAATTTGTGAATATAATGAAATTTAAAATTTAACATTGAAATTGATAAATTAATTAACTTTAAATTGACATCATAAATTTGTTAAATTAGTGTGAATGATTTAGAAATATAAAAATGAGAAGAATTGTCAAGTTTAGAATTTAAATTGGAAATTTAATTTAAATTAATAATTTATTTATTAATTTATTTAATTAGTGTAAAATAGCCATTTTTTCCACTGACTCGGATTTCGACGAAACCAGTTACAACGGATCCGTAACACTGAATTATTGTTGGATTTCAAGTTTCGTAGCGATCGGACTTGTAGTTTGATCGTACGGACTTGAAACGCCTTGAAATAAATGAAATTGAAATCAATTTGAAAAATATTGATTTTAGCATAACTTCTTCATATGATGGAATTTGGACTTGAAACCTTTTCCATTGCGTTTAAAATATCTAAAAACATCCATTTTGATATATGGGTTGACCCAATTTCATTCCGGAGTCGAAATGGGCTTTTTGGGCCACTTTGTCGTTAGCACATATATCTAATAGATCCGATCCATTCTATTTCAACTTTCGCTGTAAATACCCTGTTATAAACCCTAGCAGCCTCTATTCCTCATTTCTGTACGTATAGAAACTTCTGTGCTCCTCTTCCTCAGTGGTTGTAAACCCTAATTTATCCAATTCAAATTTCAATTCAAAAATCAAAGTCAAAAATCCAAACTCCCCAGAAAAATTCAGAAAAAATATATTTTGAAGCTCTTGAAGAGTGCAAGTCAGATCTGCAGTCCATTTTTCGATCTGGGTTTTTTTTGACCGGAAATTTAGGAAGAAGTTTTGGCCGTCCGTCGCGCTCCGATCAACTGGGACGGATCATCAAATCCTTTCTGGGTATTGCAGAGGGGACTGAGGGGAGTCGACCTATGTGGGTGTCGTGGCGAGTTAACGGCTGTATCGTCAGAAAATTTCAACTAGGGTTAACAAATAGGTGGCGGCTGCTTGATGTTCGACGCCTGCTCGTGGCGAAGGAGGTCGGCGCATTGATCTGGCGACGGGGAGTGGCTGCGGTGGGCCCAGCGGCAGTCGCGATTGAGTTTGGTACGGCGGCGGCCTGGGTTGATTTGCGTCTTTGTGTTCGTTGTTGTTTGGGAGTTGCGTGCATTGTGTACTGCAAGCAAATGGAAGATGACGTGGCCAACTTTTTGCAATAGCCTGTTCCATTTATTTTAATTTAAATGTTGTTTTCAACTCGTTTTAACTCGTATAACTTTTGCATACGATATCCGTTTTATACGCGGTTTCTTTTGTTAGGACCGTATCTGAATTCCGGACTTTCCGGCGTTTGTTTGGACGAATTCTGAGACTGGTTAATTTTTTGGTTTTAATTGGATTCAAATTCAATTTAAATTCAAAAAGTGAGTGTTTTAACCCACTCAAAACTTCTAAAATTTCTTATGTTTGTTAAATTAAATTTTGTTGTGATTATGCATTTATTTATGACTTTTCTTTTATTTTAATCATCATATCAGTTAATTGCACTTATCTAAATTATTATTTAATTTATTATTGAATATAACTGCCAGTTAATTACCTGTTTTATATTATCAGTTATGTATTGATATAGATTGACTGTTTTGTATGATGATTGTAATGAATGTTTGATTTTATGATGGATTAATAGATGTTGTATTATATATCATTTTAAAACTGCAAGTTGTTATGCATTTTATTTCATTCGGGATTGCGGTTTGAAATGATATATAACCATAATTTTATTTTTAAATTATGGATTGAAATGATAAATATCCGTATCACTTGACCATAGGATAGAAAATTATATACAGGCACCGCGGTATATATATAAAAAAAATTTGAAATGATTTTCTATGGTTTGGAAAGAATACGGTTTAATAAATATTAAATTTTGATGTTATACAAATATTATTTTATATATATATATATATATATATATATAAATGAGTTAAATAATAAAGTTTGATTTCCTTTATATAAAGTGGTTAACTATCTATTTAAATTCTATTGTATATAGAGTTTATAATGACTCAAATAAAATTAAGGTTGGAAGATAAATGGGAATTTGATTTGAATTAAAGTATTTAAGAATTATCCTCGAAAAATTTGATTTGAAATATAAATAGATTTGAAATTTTAAAAGATATGATTTTTATAACTTCCTTTGGTTTAGAGGATTTAAATGAATATCAATCACTTTAAATGAATATTATCAAGTTAAATTAAATAGGAATTATATCCTGTTATTTGAAGTTTAAAGGCTTTGCTTAAATGATATTAGATTTATTAAGTAAACATTTCAAATTTAAATAATAGTAATTGAAATTGATATATATGGAATTATCAAGAATTAGTTTGAAATGGCGGAATATTTAAAGCTTTGAAATATATGAATTGAATGGTTTATTGAGAGGTTCAAATCAGTATTTGGAATTTATGTGTAAAATTAAAGAAGCTATTTTATTATAAGAAGAAATTTAATATTTAAACCATTAAAGTATACTAAGTTATGTTTCAAAGCTATAGATTTCAAGGTATATAGATTTGGAAGTGCTATGATTTCTTGAAAAGGATATATTTGAAATAAAATGATAACATATTGATTTGGGTTTTAAAATAGACATGATATCGTATTTATATGTTTTTGAAATAGATATTATATTCTGATTTTTAAAGTATAAACTATTTCGAAAAGACCGCGGTGTTATAATAACGTTTGGTTGTTAAAGAGACCAAGATTGGAAGTTGTCATACTCTCTGCCAACTTCGAAAACCACTTTAACAACCGTGTATGCGATGGAGAGTCCAGAATGAAGTAGGATGGTGGCGGCTTTTCCTTTGAGGTAAATATGTAACCCAACTCCCGTGAGTTGGCATAAGGTGGCTTAAACAGGAGCGATCGACAGGTTAATGAGGTAGCACCTTTGATCGGACACATCCCTTCGATATTATACTTTGACTTTTGGATTGATTCGGTGGCCACTTTTGATTTTTTTATTTGGGGGTGTGGCTCGAGGTGGGCGGTAGCTGCGGCTATGCGTTACCACCGACTTGAAAGCGTAATTGGTATATCTACCCTTGCATTGCCTAGTTGTGCCGTGTCACCTATCCTAGCGTGCCTTGTACGATTTTGCTTTTCTCCCATAGCCCATGTGGTATCCTCTGGTGGCTTCCTGATCAGGAGGGACCATGATACTGGATAGACTACTGGGACTATCACGTGTTAAGGTGGAAATGTAAAGCCTTAACGCTATTTTCACTATATTATACTTTACTTTAGACACTATTATAATAGCGTATATTACTACATAGTAGATAATTTAACGGATCATTAGGAGACGTGAATCCCGAGCATCTCTTAAGTTACTACATTCACGTTAGACACTGGATAGGAGATGTCAAACCCCGTAAACATCTCCGATGTCGTTACACTCATTTATTTCAGTTGATTAAACTTACATAAAATCTTTTAGTTCTGACTCAAGTGTTTTGTCTTTTTAATTCTCTCGGGCCAGCCTGAGCATTTCAGGATTTGAAGACCTTACTTCTGGAGGGCGAAGATTTTATTACTATTATATATTATATATTAGTCCACTTCACACTGTGTTCTGCTGCATGGATTATTATTTGTTGGTATGTGCAACTCTGATATGTATTATAAATATAATCAAATGTTTATAAAACAGCTTCATGAACTATATACTTGATTATTATATTTTATCGTTCCGTTATAAGATTCTATTTTGTTTTTTTCTTTCCCTGCTTTTTCTTATTTACCCCATAACAATCCGCTCTTCCGTATGGTTTGAATTGACATGTGTGTCTGCCATTGCACTTGGAGGGTACAACATGATAGGGGGTTCTCGCTTCCTGGTTTGGTAGCGAATGGTTGACTCTTACTCCTACATGTCCCCGCGGAGGTTGGTGGTGCAGTCGAGAGACTGGTCGTAAAGGCAGAACATAGGTACCAATGTATGCTATGGTGGGCGTTACCCCACTGCGTCGCCCGTTACATCTGGTATCAGAGCTTTGGTTTAGCGATAAACCTTAGCTTTGTGGGGTCTGACTCTTTACTAATAGGGTAGTAATACCCTATGGGAGTCGCTGAGTGTATATATATAAGAGAGCGTATTTGTTAGTGCTATAAAAGGGTTTTAATATTATGTTAATCTGTTCCGTTTTGTATTTATAAATTCTGCTTGATGCATGGGATGCAATGACATCAATAGGAGTTTCTAAACACTTAATAGGACAGACCGACATAATATTTGGTTTTAATATAGGTGAATGAAATAATTTTGCCTACTATATTTTCTATATGTATAAAATAAATTTTTTATAAATGACATATATATATATATATGTATTTGGTTGCAATATATTGGTTGTTAGGAAACGAAATTTATAAATGATAGTTGTAATAAGATTGAAAATAAAATAAATGAAATTGGAAATTTAGAACTTAAGTTCCGGGTTTTGAAATTTCTTTCGAATAATTTTGGAATATAATAATCTTATTTATAAGTATTTTCTGATATACATATTTCAATATAATTTGGAAGTTTGTTTTAAAGAAGATTTTAGAAAAATTAAGTTCTGTACTTCTCTCTCTGTCGCTGGAAAATAATTTCGGTGATGGCGGCCGCATCATCGACATTCATTTTCGAGTTTCGAAGTGGGAAGACCACTATAGTAGTTTACTGCAGATTTGTTTGATAAACCAAATATAAGTTTTTAAATTGTTTAATTATAATTAGATACATAAATTATAAGTATATATTTTATCCGTTATTTTAAAATGATTTGAAACCTAACTCGGTATTTAGTTCTTAAATTTCCAATTAATTAATAGTTTTAGTTAGTGTAGTGAAATGGAATTTATGTAATAATTGAAACCTTTAAATGAAATAAGAAATGAAATGCTAAAATATAAATGAGATTAATAGAAAGTTGAAATTATAACTTATAAGACAAAAGATAGAATTATTGAACATCTAATTAATTAAAAGAAATAAGATAAACTTGTATGATTTCAATTACATTCTTTAAAAGCATATATATAACTTACCAATATTAAAAGTTGAAATGTTTAATAAGAAAATGTAATGGAAATTGTACAAGTAAAAGTATGCAAAGAAAGTGTTCAATAAATTGCTTTTATTTATAAGAATTGATGTTATAGAATTATAAACTTAAGTATAATTGAAATACTATTAATTTATATAATAGCAGGCAGATATTGTAAATAAGAATTTTAGCTTAAGTAAATAAGTTGAAGTTATTTCTAAATAAAATGGTAAGAAATAAATGTAAAATAAAAAGATAAATCATTATATGAAAGAAAAGAAATCAAACAACTAATGTCTGAAATGAAATTAATAATAAGTAAACTAAATCGGTTATTTGAAATTATTGTTTGTTTTGGTTTATGGTTGTTTGGGTGAGGACACTTTAAAATTGTTTGGATGAATAAATAATTTATTTTGTTTCATCTAAGACTGTTGAGTAGATGATGCACTTGATAGTTTATTTTTCATTCTATGCAATTTAAAGTTGAAACGACTTTAAATATTTCATTTTATATAGTTATTAACTCTTTTGGATTAGATAAGTGAAATACAGGTTGTGGAAGCAATTGCTACTGCTTTTGGTTTTATAATTAAGCATAATTACCCGACAAATGGGTACGTTTTCAGATTTCGGTTTTATAGCGCAATTATATTGTTCCCGTGTTAGGATATATTATTTTGAAAAATATATGTTGTATATTGTTATATTTTATATTATATTTTCTCCCGAGCCTCTCAGTACAAAGGAGACTCTGCCGAAATTTCTGGAAATTTTGGACTTAGGAAATTTTTGAAAATATTTTTCCAAACTTTATTACTTTAAGTATAAAAAGATATAATGGTTATAAATTAGTTTACTTATTTAAATTAATTTATTTTGTAAATTTATTTGTTTACAAAGGTAATATTTTTGAATAAGATGTATTGTTTACTCAATTCTTTCTTTTCCTATCTTTTTCCTTTTCGGGGACGAAAAGTTTTGAATGGGGGAGAGTGTAACGACCCGTAAATTTTAATAATTAAGTTGGTTATTTTAATTAAAATTGAGTAATTAAAATTTGAAGGAAACAAAAAATTTGTAAGTTTTAATGAAGCAAACGTTAAAAAAAGTAATGTTAATGGTAAATCACTTAAGATTTTGTGATTTAATATTTGGAGAAATAAAATTTGGGTAACTTATTAATGAAATAATAAGTGAATTAAAACGTAACAATGCTAATTATGGTTAATAATTAACAGGTTGAATAAAATGACAATTAATGATTTTATTTAAATTGGTAAAGTTATAATGGAATTATTGTATTTATGTGTAAATGTAAATTTAAATAGAAAGTAGATTTATTATAAGGTATTAATTGATGTAATAGAAAGCATGAGACCAAATAGGTAAATTCATTGAGGATATTAATTGTAATTGGATGTAAGCTAATAAATAATTAATTTAGCGCAACCATAATTAATTGAAATAACTGTAAGGTCATAATTTGGTATATTCAGTAAATTTGGAAAATAAATTTCAGTAAATGTAATAAAGTATTTGGAATGTATATTGTTTCCATAGGATAATATAAAGAAATGAAAACTTGCGACCTATGTTTGGAATAATGACCAAAATAAGTGAAATAGTGTTAATGTAAGTAAATTGGTAACAAATTGAATGGATTCCCATGATTTATTGGAAATTTTATATGTTACAACTTGGTTATGAATTCAATATAAGGTAAGTGAATGGAAATATTATAATCTGTCTATAAATGTAATAATGTAGTGTTAATGGTAATTAATTAGTGCTATATATGGAATTATAACCTGTGATTGTTAAGTAATAAACTTATTAATGCAAGTAAAGGAAAATAGGTAACAATCTGTACATGTTATTTATTTTATTTAGTATGTTAAATAAAATTTGGAAATCAAATTTCAATTAAGGGAAATTTAGTAGTACGTTTATTGGAAATTAATTTTAATAAATGTCACATTAATGTGAATAGTTTATTAACTAATGAAATTAGTAGTATGAAAATAAATGCCAAAATTGATTTTAAGCAATAAAAGCTTATTTATGTGACAAAAAGGTAACGGTAATGTTATGGTAGGTTGCCTATTTATTTATTTATTTAGATTGTTAGTTGAAATGGGAAATAGGTTTGTAATAAATGTAAATAAATGTTACATTAATGGGAAATGTAACACAATGTTTAAGAGTGTTAAATTGGGTATATTAAGGTAATGAATGGGGAAAACAGGGTAACTAAGTTTATAGAGTGGTAATGAATTTAATAAAAAGATTTGATTTGAAACAAATCAATCCATTGAAATCCAATTTATAATAAGTGTAATTATTGGGGCAATTGAAATTTAATGTTATGTAATTGAGATAAAGAAATTGAAAAAATGTGAATGTATCTGGATACATACCAAAATAAATGGTACCTAAGATGATAATATGGTAAATAGTGAATTTAAAGAATGGGAATTAGGATTTATTTATTTATTTGAAATTTAAGTTAAAAAATTAAGTATATTGCAAATAGGTAGAATTGAACATTAAATTTCGTTATTTAAAATGAAGATGGAATAAGAAAATATTAATGCAATAGCTTTGAATCCAATGATAAATCCATAAATTTGACAAATATGAATGGAATAATTTTTGTTTATGTAATTAAATGGAAATCTTGAAGATAAGAATTATAATTTGTGAATATAATGAAATTTAAAATTTAACATTGAAATTGATAAGTTAATTAACTTTAAATTGACATCATAAATTTGTTAAATTAGTGCGAATGATTTGGAAATATAAAAATGAGAAGAATTGTCAATTTTAGAATTTAAATTGGAAATTTAATTTAATTAATTAACTAATTTAATTAGTGTAAAATAGCCATTTTTGCCACTGACTCGGATTTCGACGAAACTAGTTTCATCGGATCCATAACAGTAAATTATTGTAGGATTTCAAGTTTCGTAGCGATCAGACTTGTAGTTTGATCGTATGGACTCGAAACGTCTTGAAATAAATGAAATTGAAATCAATTGAAATCAATTTAAAATTATTGATTTTAGCATAACTTCTTCATACGATAGAATTTGGACTTGAAACCTTTTCCATTGCGTTTAAAATATTTAAAAACATCTATTTTGATATATGGGTTGACCCACTTTCATTCCGGAGTCGAAACGGGCTTTTTGGGCCACTTTGTCGTTAGCACGTATATCTAATAGATTCGATCCATTCTATTTCAACTTTCTCTATAAATACCCTGTTATAAACCCTAGCAGCCTCTATTCCTCATTTCTATACATACAGAAACTTCTGTGCTCCTCTTCCTCAATGGCTGTAAACCCTAATTTATCCAATTCAAATTTCAATTCAAAAATCAAAGTCAAAAATCCAAACTCCTCAGAAAAATTCAAAAAATATATATTTCGAAGCTCTCAAAGAGTGCAAGTCAGATCTGCAGTCCGTTTTTCGATCTGGGTTTTCGTTTGACCAGAAATTTAGGAAGAAGTTTCGACCGTCCGTCGCACTCCGATCTACTACGACGGATCATCAAATCCTTTCTGGGTATTGCAGAGGGGACTGAGGGGAGTCGATCTATGTGGGTTTCATGGCGAGTTAACGGCTGGATCGTCAGAAAATTTCAACTAGGGTTAACAAACAGGTGGCGGCTGCTTGGTGTTCGACGCCTGCTCGTGGCGAGGGGGTCGGCGCGTTGTTCTGGCGACGGGGAGTGGCCGCGGTGGGCCCACCAGCAGTCGCGATTGAGTTGGTACGGCGGTGGCCTGGGTTGATTTGCATCTTCGTGTTCGTTATTGTCTAGGAGTTACGTGCGTTGTGTACTGCAAGCAAATGGAAGGTGACGTGGCCAACTTTTAGTAATAGCCTGTTCCATTTATTTTAATTTAAATATTGTTTTTAACTCGTTTTAACTCGTACAACTTTTGCATACGATATCCGTTTTACGCGCGGTTTCTTTTGTTAGGATCGTATCTGAATTTTGGACTTTATGGCGCTAGTTTGGACAAAATTTAAGACTGGTCAACTTTTGGGTTTGATTGGATTCAAATTCAATTTAAATTCAAAAGGTGAATGTTTTAACCCACTCACAACTTCTAAAATTTCTTATGTTTGTTAAATTAAATTTTGTTGTGATTATGCATTTATTTATTACTTTCCGTATATTTTTAATCATCATCTCAGTTAATTGCACTTATCTAAATTAAATTGTTATTTAATTTATTATTGAATATAAATGCCAGTTAATTACCTGTTTTATATTATCAGTTATATATTGATATTGATTGACTGTTTTGTATGATGATTGTGATGGATGTATGATTTTATGATGGATGAATGGATGTTGTATCATACATTATTTTAAAACTGCAAGTTGTTATGCATTTTATTTCATTCGGGATTGCAGTTTGAAATGATATATAACCGTAATTTTGTTTTTAAATTGCGGATTGAAATGATAAATATCCGTATCACTTGACCATAGGATAGAAAATTATATACAGGCACCGCGGTATATATATATATATATATATATAAAGAATTTGTAATGATTTTCTATGGTTTTGGAAAGAATACGGTTTAATAAATATTAAATTTTGATGTTATATAAATATTATTTTATATATATATATATAGTTAAATTCTTGAATTTAAGCTATGTATAAAATTGATTAATAAAAATGAGTTAAATAATAAAGTTTGATTTCCTTTATATAAAGTGGTTAAGTATCTATTTAAATTCTATTGTATATAGAGTTTATAATGACTCAAATAAAATTAAGGTTGGAAGATAAATGGGAATTTAATTTGAATTAAAGTATTTAAGAATTATCCTCGAAAGATTTGATTTGAAATATAAATAAATTTGAGATTTTAAAAGATATGATTTTTATAACTTGACTTTGGTTTAGAGGATTTAAATGAACATCAATCGCTTTAGATGAATATTATCAAGTTAAACTAAATAGGAAGTATATCCTATTACTTGAAGTTTAAAGGCTTTGCTTAAATGATATTAGATTTATTAAGTAAACATTTCAAATTTAAATAATTGTAATTGAACTTGATATATATGGAATTATCAAGAATTAGTTTGAAATGGCGGAATATTTAAAGCTTTGAACTATATGAATTGAATGGTTTATTGAGAGGTTCAAATCGGTGTTTGGAATTTATGTGTAAAATTAAAGAAGCTATTTTATTATATGAATAAATTTAATATTTAAACCATTGAAGTATATTAAGTTATGTTTCAAAGCTATAGATTTCAAGGTATATATAGATTTGGAAGTGCTATGATTTCTTGAAAAGGATATATTTGAAATAAAATGATATCATATTGATTTGGGTTTTAAAATAGACATGATATCGTATTTATATGTTTTTGAAATAGATATTATATTCTGATTTTTAAAGTATAAACTGTTTTGAAAAGACCGCAGTGTTATAATAACGTTTGGTTGTTAAAGAGACCGGGATCGGAAGTTGTCATACTCTCTACCAACTCCAAAAACCACTTTAACTACCGTGTACATAGTGGAGATTCCTGAATGAAGTAGGATGGTGGCAGGGTTTCCTTTGAGGTAAATACGTGGACCGAACTCCCGTGAGTTGGAATAAGGTGGCGAAAACAGGAGTGATCGACGGGTTAATGAGGTAGCACCTTTGATCGGATACATCTCTTCGATATTATACTTTGATTTTTGGATTGATTCGGTGGCCACTTTTGATTTTTTATATTTGGGGGTGTAGCTCGGGGTGGGCGGTAGCTGCGGCTATGCATTACCACTGACCCGTAAGCGTAATTGGTATATCTACCCTGGCATTTCCTAGTTGTGCCATGTCACCTACCCTAGCGTGCCTTGTACGAGTATGTTTTGTACCATACCTATGGAGTGCCCTCTGACGACACCCAGTACGGGGGAGATTACGGTACTGTATAGACTATGGGAATATAAAAATGTGTTAAGGTGGAAAATGTAAATCCTTAACGTTATTTTCACTATATTATACTTTACTTTAGACACTACTATAATAGCGTATATTACTACATAGTAGATAGTTTAACGGATCCTTAGGAGATGTGAATTCCGAGCATCTCTTAAGTTACTGCACTCACGTTAGACACTGGATAGGAGATGTCAAACCCCGTAAACATCTCCGACGTCGTTACACTCATATTTATTTCAGTTGATGTAACTTACATAAGATCTTTTAGTTCTGACTCGAGTGTTTTGTCTTTTCAATTCGCTCGGGTCGGCCTGAGCATTTCAGGATTTTATTACTATTATATATTATATACTTCACACTGTATTCCGCTGCATCGATTATTATTTGTTGGTATGTGCAACTCTGATATGTATTGTATAAATATAATCAAATGTTTATAAAACAGCTCCATGAACTATATACTTGATTATTATATTTTATCGTTCCGCTGTAAGATTCTATTTTGTTTTTTTTCTTTCCCAGCTTTTTCTTATTTACCCCATAACAATCCGCCCGTCTGTATGGTTTGAATCGGCATATGTGTCAATTTAAGGCGTGCGAAAAGGCGGGACGTTACATCATATATAGCAATTAAATAATTAACCGTTCAAATTTTACATCATATTTCAATTATCGTTTCAAGTGAAATCAAATTTACTATCTATAAGAATGTTAATCGTGAGTGATTGCTCATCTTTCGAGGCTAGAGAGAATAAGACAAGCACATGGAATAAATCATGAATACGACAATCGACCAATCCAAACAATAAATCTCAAAGCGAAGTAGCTGAACATGGATTTGATGGACGAAGCTGATAGATAAGAGTCGATGAGAACAAATCAACCAGCTGGATATAAACCGATCAAAATATATGATGTATATATAATGATAAATTTTTCTCTAAAACCACTTTTAAAAACATATATTTAAACATAAAATATACATTTTCAAATCAATATTTTAGTTAAACACGTATAAATAAAATTTCCATATATATATATATATATTTAATATTAATACTTCTTATAAATCGGTATTCTTCCTATGAATATATATATATATATATATATATATATATATATATATATGTAAGCTATTCAAAATCATATACAACCTATATATAAGATAAAACCCATATTTATATTAAATTACAAAATCATTACTTAGTTTAAAACACATATACTTAGACGTGGTTGTTAAAAATTAAAATTTAGTTTAACACTTATCAAAACAACATTGTATAAAAATATTTAGGTAAGCTTATATTTATAAGCTATAATATTTTATAACATACCGTACACATAATTTTGTTATAAATATTTCCAGATATATTTCCAAATATATATATATATTTCCAGATATATGTGGCAGATACAGCAAACATACGTATATAAACTTTCATTGTAATTATATCTATATACACACCAGTTATATCTTCAGATCCAACTTTATTATAAAAAATCAAGCAAACTTACTTTATTATAATATATAAATAAACCCAAATAGATCCTATGAAAACTTATATATATATATATATATATATATATATAGACAACCTAATATATAACTTATATAAACTAACCTCTGTACCTTTATGAACTATAAAAATATATATAACTTGTATAAGCTAACATTTATACAAACTGCAAACTATTGTTTTAAAAACTATATATATTTTCCTTTCTAGTATAATATAATACAAACATATACTTCTTTCGTACTATAACATATATATATATATCTTAACATATAATATAGTATATATCTTACTACTCCCTTTTTTCTCAACACATACAAATCTATATTTATAAACCTATAATCTAAATAACTTATATATGTATAACATATATATTATATACTTACCTATAATCAACCAGTAAAGTTGCAGGTTGGCTAGGATGGAGGGCGGACGGTGGTCCATGAGGAGGAAGGTTGCTTGCATGGGGAAGATGAGGCGGTGGAAGTGAGAGAGAGCGAAAGGTCGGATGGGAAAAAATAGGCAAGGGGTCTCGGCTGTTGAATAATAGAGGGAAGGTGCAGAAGATGGCTGTGCTGTCGAAGATGGGTGAATGGCCGAGATGCTCATGTGGTAGTCTGGGTCGGGGAGAGGAGTTTGTGTTTGGCTACTATTTGTGTGGAGTTGGCGAGATGGGAGGATGGAGGCCGATGGAGAGCAATGATAGGTGATGGTCACGGTGGAGTGATGGACAGTTGTCATGGTGGCTGCGACGAACTGGGCTGTCAAGGGGAGATGGTGGCGAGTTTTCATGGTCGGAGGGAGGAGAAGTAGGTGGCCAACCGAAGAGAGAGGGAGGAGTGACGTAAGGGAGGTTACGTCTCTTGGCGGATGGGTTTGAAAATGATGGAGCGGCTGTTGTTAGGCCATGCTGGCACTGGAGATAGGTGGAAAATCGGAGATGAGGTGGAGAGGTTGGGTTTCGAGTAGTTTTTGATAATGGAGGGGAGGGCTATGGCGTAAGGCGGTGGTTCTCGCGGGAGGAAGGACGAGCAACTATGCCTTGCAAAGAAACGAATAAAAAGAAAAGAGGACGGCAATTTCGAGAAAACTTTGCAAACATGCTTTCATTTTCTTTTCAGATGAGTGAATATAACAAAAGAAGAGAAAGGGTTGAGGAAAACGAACAAGCATATATATGTTGAAATGATAGAATGGTAAAAGTCACGGCCATCTCTAGGAATATTAAAAGCAAGTAACCATTTATATTCAACCGCTGGACAACAAAAGGACATAAGAAAACCAAGAGGTTCAAAACGGATACCGGTAAAATCAATCGTTTCGCTGATTTATCCACGAACCGACCACTAAAACACACAAATTAATATACTACAGTGATTGGCACGATGAGATGATCAGAATGGTACACAGATATCAGCGATATGACCAAGCTATCAAAAGTCGATATTCGCTGCAAAACTGCTGCAAATTCATCGAAAATAAGATAAACGGTGCTAGAGCAGTCCAAATTGGACGAAATGAATTATGACGTCTCACCCAAAAAATGATTTAAAATTTTATTATATAAAAATATTTAGATTTCGAAAGTATTTTATTTTCATCAACTATTAACTGTTTAAATTGAAATTGTAAATTACACGACAAAACTAACTTTCATAATTATCAACGAAAACCTGCCATTTGCTATGTTTGAATAGACGTATACTAAATACAAAATTTTCATTGCTCATTAGATCATTTACACTCAAGCAAAATTCTAGTTAATTACGTTATAAAAACCGTTAAAATTACCGGGTCATTACAATAATTGTGAATCATTATGGTCGCCAAGCCTCTTTCCAAGCTCATGAAGTCAAATTTTAAAATTTATCCTTTTGAATATGGTTTAAAGTTTATTAACATTTTAAATATGATATCTAAAGGATGATTAAGCAATTATTTTATTAAAAATATTTGAAGTTAATTTAATACATTTTAAATGATTGTATAAAATCATTATTTTGTTAATGTTGTTTAAATATAATTAAATGTGGAACGTTTAAATAATAACTTGTTTATTTAAAGGTGTTTTAAATAATTCATTGTTTATCAAAGGAACTTTATTGATTAAAGTTTATTAAAGAAGTATTGTTTTCAATAAGGAAAGTTTATGAAATGAGTTTTATAAATTTAAAAGAGATCTTGAAATTTGGAAAGAAGTTTTATAAATGATTTTGGATATTTATAAAAGAGCTTTGTAAATAATTTTGTATATTTATAAAAGAAGATTTATAAATGGGTTTGGGTATTTATAAAAGAGTTTCATAAATAAACTTAGAGATTTATAAGGAAGTATTTATTAAACGGATTTGGAATTTAAGTAAAAGAGATTTTCATAAATGAAAGAGGTTCATTAAAAGGAATTTTAGAAGAAATTTATAGAGGAGATTGAGAGTGGATTTCCTTAAACTAACCTTCTTAATTTTTATGATATGGATATTCATTCCACATTTAACACTGAAAGAATAGTGATTGAGGTTATCTTTATCTCTAATTTAAATAACTTTTGTTTCGATTCTTTTAAATATGATTTTGAAATAAGAAATCTTTCACAATGTTTTATGGATATACTTATGCCGGTGAGATAAGCATATGAATACATTGATAAATATTTTGGAAAGTGATTTAAAGAAATGAAAGATTAATTTTGACACTTAGTGGTTGCTATGGGAAAAACTAAGTCTCTGGATTGTTATTTGATTGTGTATTTGGTAGTTAAATAACCAATTTTCAAATCTTGGGCAGTCCAGACTTAGGAAGTAAATAAGAGCTTTATGTGTTCATACTATTTGATTTCCCTCTGGAGAACTCATTTGGTGAAACGTCATTAATTTTAAGGGATATATTAGAGATCCCTTTGGGACTCCAATGTAGTGCGCTTACTTCTAAAAGAACCGAGACTGAGTCAACTGGAGATTATCGGCTGTTGGTTTGGAGACTGGGATTGGATATATTATCCGAAAACCAATTCGAACCAACAACGTTCGAATGGAAGACATCTTGAAGATGATCGAAGACCGAGCTCTTTGAAGTGCAAGGGCAACTTGCTACTAAACCTGAAGGTGATTTCAACATGAATGTGGTGAAGGTTGTGCCTTCAGTTTCGTCCAGACCCTCAATGAACTTGTATGGATGAATGTTGGATTTGCCTTTCCACCTGGAGGGCAGTGTTAACGTTCCAAGTGGGAAGTGCTAAATTAAGGCAAGTCATTGCCCCAAGCCTCACACCCTGGTAATGGCTAAAACATGGTAGATACGGTGGGGCTATGTGGGTCGCTCCCATTAGGGTGTGTCATCACCTTTCCAGATTATCATATTATGGATTTGGTTGTGCATATGAGCTTTCTATAAAGGTCGAGAACAACTAGAGTGATGACATATTTAGTACTATCCATTCAAGAGTAGGCCGCTCCTGTGTTGGTAGGATTGTAAAGAAAATTATGTTCTATAATACATTTTATCTACAGGTTAATATTTTTCGAAAGGCAGTCCCTTACCTTGCCGTTTATTGAAATCCATTCTCGAATAAGTGCCTTTAGTTTTTGATTATATACCTATTATTATTGTGATGTACACACATCATAGCTACTTGATCATTGATATTTTAAACCCATAAATATTACTATAATATCACTGGATTTTATAATAATTTTTTTTTGGTAATCATAAGGTAAAAATCTATCCGTGCTTATGTGCGGTGAGATCTTCTGAGATATCTTTTATTTTGAAAAAGGTTTCCGAATGTAGAAATCAATATGATTTGATTGAGTTTTCTCACACTGCTTTATCAGACTGATCCGGGGGTTATTTTCTTATAATGCTCGAGTCAGCCCTAGCATATTTTTCAGATTTAGCTGGATACTTTGGAGCTTTCAAGAGATGAGTTGGATGCCTCTAAGACGTATCCACGTATCTTATTTTCTTTTATTGTTCTGATTTGTTTTGTTCATGTTTGTATCTATCAGCAATTGTAAGGACAGACTGTTATAACTATCTAGGCTGATAATAGGTTAGTGTACTTTGATGATTATATATTAAAGATCTTTTCTTTTGTAAAGTTCATTGTTATATTATATAGTTCTCATCACATTTGTGAGATTCTGTTCTATCTTATCTTTCTTTAACCCCAAATGAAATGTCTTTTGAGCACTTAATTGGTCGGTATACGAATACCGAGGATTTATTAAGTGTCATCTTTAGGTGTAATAAAGGTAAATCGTTACATCTACCCAGCTAATCTGGCTACCAGTTCTTATGAATATTCAGGCTAATGTGAGACGTCTCCATGGGGGTACATGCTATAATACGAAGGACCTGCTTAGGGGATGAAGGTATTAAGTGGTTGTTTGAGAGATTGTCTTTTTCATATGTATGAAGTATTAAATGGTGGGGATTGGGTTAGGCATGGTTAAGGATGTCTCGGAATGGTCTACTTCAATGAGAAGTAGTAAGTGTCCAAAGAGATTTTCATGCAATGTCAACAAGATAAGCACATGTATGGAGTCCGCCTTGGGAGTAGGTACTAAATGATGTGGGAATGCCTCAATTAAGGCCTTAATGGTCAGGATCTACCTATCATTAAGAAGGTATTAAGTGGCTTGAGTTCTATCCCTCGCATTGGTAGACATTAGTAACAATGGTTATGGGTTATTGATTATCGAATTAGATAATGCTTAGGTCATATAATCGGAAAGACTTTGAATATGGTTTAAATGTGTAAGATAGATCCTTATTTAAATTATACTACCCAAATACTAACATAGAAAGGCTCGAGATTCCTATTTTCCAAACATTGTTATTCTGACTCCCTCTTCATTACAACAAAGGATGGGGTAGAAGACGATGATTCAGATGGAGATGACGATGAAAGGAGCTTGTGGCAGTGGTCTATTTATCTATTTATGATATTTTCTAATGTACCCATTTAAAGATGACAATGTATTTCTAAACGTGATTATGTAATGGTTATTGTTAACTGTATGTTATAATTTTGTGACATTTAGAATTTTAAATGAAATAAGTATTGTTTATCCTACTATATTTCATCCTTTCGATGTGAGTTCCAAATAAATGAATAAGTAGCTCTGTACCATTCTTTTTACCAACCAACAACCAGATTGGAATGGGTCTAATTTTCGATGGGCCTTTTCTAGGTTGGGATTTAAACCTATTTCGAGGCGGGTAGTTACAAATTTCCCTAGAAATTCATAAAAAATAACCTTATCAAATTTCTCCAGTTAATGTCATTTTATTTCACTCAAGCAATGGTATTTCTAAAAACACCATACAAAATCCATAAACCACATAATTTATCATTTATTTATTCTATTTAAGCAATTTCATCCATTTCATATCAATCAATTATATCTAAAACTTAGATAAACAGTTGATTACAGTCAAACACCTAATAACACAATAATCAACAATAAATAAATAATATAGCATAACATATCCAAAATATTCACAATATCAAACAATTATCAATATATCACAACACATATTAATATTTATAATTTTCCTTTGATAAATATCTATTTTATAATTAAGAATTTAATTAATTACATAAACCATACCAACATTCCTTTTTCAATAGTCTCCAAATTCAATAAAGCCAGTGCCAAATCGTCCAAAATTCCACAATGGGTCCAACAAAAGAAACCGTGCACAAATAAGAGTCCATATATGAAAGATATGTAGATTAAAAGATCCAGCGTTTAAATTATAAATATTAGATAATGGCTAAAATGAAAAAGAAGAACTCACTTCATATGAAGATTAGTCTATATTTGTTTCAAATCAATGAGAAGCATTTTTTTCTTCCACCACAACCCAAATTGCTTTCAAAATCCACGTGTACGTGTCGTTGAGTGAATCCCAGCCCCCTTTATTTTTCAATTACTATTCTCTTATGGAATATGTTATAATATTTTTGAATTAATAAGGGAATGAAGGCTATACAAAATTCATAATTGTTGCATTCCCCAAAGTTTATTTTCTCCTACCTCAACCTTCTTTATTTATAGGGTGGGATGGTGGATAAAAGAATTTTAAACGCATGCTTGTAAAGGGAGTAACATATTAATTTTGCAACAACCCGTATTTTCTTGACAATTAAAAATATTAAATCAAATAAGACTTTGGAATTTAATATTGTCAACAGTTAAAATTTACGATTTATTAACGTGGATTTTATAAGATTATAAATTTTGACTTTAAAATAAATTCTAAAACAACTAATTTTAATGAGATAAAAGACAGTAATGCATATTAAAATATAATTTAATGATATTAAGTTGGATGTAATTGTAAAGTTAATAAGCAATAAAATAATTGATGTATTAATGGTGAAATCATATGTTATTTAATTGAAATTGGTTTTAATATTGAATATGAAAACCGTTATTTGGCAATTAATTTATAACATTTATTTATAAACAATAAGTTAATAGATATGAATTACTAATATATATCTCATTATTTGAATCCGTTTGGAATTAATTTTGGTAATCAATGGGAAATTTAATGTAATTAAAAATTTCAATTAATATGAGAAGATGTTAACTACAAAGTATGGGTATAATAAATTGAAACTTATATTAAATAAATTACATAAGGTATTTTTTGATCTAATATAAGGGACATGTAAATCAAAATAAAAGAATTTGTTTGAAATTTAAGGTATAATGAACTGAGATTTTATTACCGTTCTAATTTAATGTTGAAATTAATTCAATATTTAAATCTTGGATTTAATATGGAAAATTTAATTTTAAAAGTTTATTAATTCCTGTTTAACCAAGAATTATGATAGAAAACTTTTAATTTAGAATTTAAAGGTGATACCAAAAAAAATAGTTGTTGTGAAATTGGAAATTTATTTTAATTTCAAATTTAATTAACAATCGATTTATATTCAAATGTAAAATGTTATTTTTGGAATGTAATTATTCAAATTTGATTCAAATGTGTAATAATAATAAAATCGAACTATTAATGAACGTTGTGGTTTGTAACAACGTATTTGTAAAGTAAAAATATTATATTTATCTATAACTGTGAATTGGTAAATTATTTGAATATAATTTAATTTAAATTTACCGAATGATAAAATGTTAACTTTTGTATATGATGGAATTAGGCCTCGAAACTAGTTTTATTGTGTTCAAAAGGAAGTCTTACATATGGGTTGTTTGCCAACATGCCTCGATTGGAGTTTGGACTGTTTTAGACCTTATGCTATAAATAGGCATGAAAATCGAGAATAAATATTATTAAAATACGTAGAAAACCTAATTTTTATGGCCGCCACCTTCTACGACCGAAATCACTTCATCTTCTTCCCTTTTGATCTCTTTCATCTTTCAATGAATCTCGAGGACTCCGAAAGGAAAGTTGTAGTGCTCGACGAGATCTACAAGATGTAAAGTTGGATCGACTTAGATGCGCTCGAGTTCGTTAGAATCTGGGATCTAAGGTGGCAGCTTTTATGGCCATGTACAAGCAGTTTTGGTCGTCGAAGGCTGCGAAATTTCAGGAAAAGGTGGAGGGCGGTGGCGTGGTGACGGGTTGAGGTCCGATCAAAAGCGTAGTGGCCCGTAGTTGGGCACAGCGGTGAAGGTGAGACGATAGTCGACAGGTTTATTTGGTTGTTGGTAATGTTAGTTTGAAGAAGGTAACACTAATTACAAAATTACCCTTAGTTTATAAAATTTAAATTTTCTAATTTAAATAATTTTTCATATGAACTCCGATTGACATGTTGTTTCTTTTGTTGGACTCGTATTGAAATTTTGGACAAAACGAAGCTGGTTTGGTTAATTTGGAGACTGTTGAAATTTTGGGCTTTCATTGGATTTTTAATGGACTTAAAATCAAAGGTGAGTAATTTAACCCACTCACGCAATACTAAAGTTTCTTATGTTAGTTGAATTAAAATTATGAAGTGATAAAATTTCATTGGTTGTTGTTTAGTAGTTTAAATTGAAATTTAAATTAATTTGAATTTTATATTTACTTAAATTGACATTTAAATTAATATTAAATTTAAATTCTAGTTAAACACTAAAAATGGATAACCAGTAACTGTTGTGATATATTGGTTGATTTGGATGTTGGTTGCAATTGGATCCTATTGATTGCTATATTGGATGTATAGTTGTGTATTTATTTGGATATATCCCTATTATTACTCTATTTATTATTTGACCATATATAAATTGTCATTTGTATTATTTGAAATGAACTAAGAAATAGGTTTTAAATGATATATACCTATGTCATTAACTATTGGTTGAAATGATATATATCCATCCATGTATTCAAAATTGAATTAATTAATCACTTGGCTGTAGGGTAGAAAAGTATATACAGACACCAGATTGGTTAAAATAAATGGTCTCAAAATCTTGAATATAAATTTGTTTAAATGATATTGTTTTAAAGAAATAAAATTTGGATTTATATAAATTAAATTATTTTCTACTTCGAGCTTTGAAATGATGAAATTAAAATGGATAAATGAAATTGTTTAAAGATTAAATTTGAAATCTTAAAGTTGAGATTGAGATATGATTTAAATTTATCGAAAGTGAATTATTTTAAAAGTTTAAACTTTAATTTAAACTTTGAATTATTTTTAATTAAAGTGGTTTTGAATTGGTATTTCAAAGTTTTGGATGCGAAATGGATTTAAACTAAATTTTTTGTAAACGAGAATTTGAATTGAAACTTTCAGCCTTTGAATAAATCGTTTAAATTGAATTTGAAGTAAAGTTTGAAATTGTTTCGAATTGAGGCTAATTTAAATTGAATTTTGAATATGAAGTTTACTGGAATTGGAAGTCGCAAAATTGAATTTGTTGTGATTTGGAATTGAAACATGAGTTCAAATTGTCGTGAAAGAAAGAAATAGTTTTAATATAAACTATATTAATATATAAACTTTCTAAGAATCAAATTATTTTAATATATAAACTATTTTAATTATCTAAACTATTTTCAATATTAAGACTATTTTATGTTCAAACTATTTTCAATCTTAAAACTATTTTTATTATTCAAAACTGTTTTTCAAAATTATAACTATTTTTAATTATCCAAACTAATTTCGATATTCAAACTATCTTAAGTACCCAAAACCCTTTTTAATATTCACTGTTTTAAAGGGGAACTATTTATATAAAATTGTTGATTTAAATATAACTATTTTGGTATGAAGGTATGACCTATTTTGCATTCAAAATAATTTTGAAGTGAATCTGATATTTTGATATGAAATATGACTTATTCTTAAATTGAAAAGAACCAACCAGTGTGAGAAATGACGTTTAGTTGTTAAAGAGACTGGGCCTAATATTGGTATACGCTCTGTCAATACCGGAATCACTTTAACAACCATGTACATGGTGGATGTTATCCAGAATATAGAGGTTGAATTGGCAACGTTTACTAGAATGAAGAAAGTGAACGATGATGGATGACCCCGACACTTGTGTCAATTTGAAATGACTAAAACAAGAGCGTATGTCTGGCCAAGAGGTTAGCTACTTTTAGGGCCATCATCCTTTCGAATTATATTGATTTTTGACTTGGTCAATACACATTGATTTGATTTTGGTGGTGGTTGACTTGGTCAGCAATCGTGGCTAAAATGTGATACGACCAGCCAGAAAGGGTAAACTGGTAGAATCCTACCTTGGGCATTGCCTCACATACATTGTCATGCTTTTGTCCTTATATGCGACCACTACAACTTTGTTTTAGTGTTGTCATATCATGATGCCTCTCTAGCTAACAACGTTACTGCTGATGCTACTAAAGCAAACTGTAGGACAATGCTTAAAAATGTGTTAAGGAGGATCAATGTAAAGCCTTAACTCTATTTTAATACTTTACTTTGTTGATAGTCACTATATATATATTGTATCTTACTACATATAGATAGTTTGATGGATCCTTAAGAGATGGAAAATCCCGTAACATCTCTTAAGTTATTGCACTCACGTTGTACACTATATAGGAGATGTAAAATCCTATAAATATATCTAAAGCTATTACGCTTTAATTTACTTGTTGTTGATTTAACTTATACAAGAACTTTTAATTCCGACTCGAGTGTTTTGTCTTTTCATCATGCTCGGATCAGTCCGAGTATTGAAGATATTATGCCTTGAAGATGAAGATGGAGTTTGCTAGACCATATTACTATTATTATTCCTCCGCATTAGTTTGTTATGTTTGTTGATTGTACTCTGATTACGTTGTAAAATTGAAATCAAATGTATATTGTAAAACAGCTTCATGAACTGTTTATTTGATTATTATATTTTGTCATTCCCTTGTGAGATTCTATGTTTGCTTTCCTTCTTTTTTTTATTTTTTTATTTAAACCCATTGACAATCTTCCCTTTTGGATGGTTTGAGTTAAACATGTGTAGTTTATTGTCGACATGAATCGTTCAAAAAGGTGGGTCATCATAGTTGTAATCAGAGCTTTGGTTTAGAAGTACCTAAATCTGTTGGGGGTTTAAACTCATTTAGAGATAGGGTAATGGATTGCCCTATTATGAGTTGAGAGTATTATACAAAAGAGTGTATTTGTTAGTGTATAAAAATGTTTCATATTGTGTTAATTTTTTCTGTTGAGTATTTATAAATTTTGGTCGGTACTTGGGACGCCATGGCATTGATAAGGATTTCTAAATACTTAAACAAGGAAAATGGACACAATATTGTTGTGTCGCCCCACCCCGAGACCCAAATTAACAAGAGTATTACTGAGTAATACTGTCCACTAATGTAGAGAATAAGGCTGGTTAGGAGCTACCATCCATAGCTTTGTCTTAATCATGTATTGAATACATCGATTTGGTGCTCTAATTTTTTTTCTTTTATCTTTCTCAAGTGGATCGACATACTCAACATATGCTTAATACAAAACTATGGTGGCTAACGGATCTATCAGAACAAAATTTAACAACAAATGTAAATGGATCATAGAACAGCAGTCAAACATATATTTATATACATATACACCGATATATCATAGTACGATATAAAGTGATACAACAGTAGTGGTACATAAATCACAATATATACATCGAGTCTAAGATGAATAGATACAAATTAGAGTTTACAAAATGACTACAAGACTATATGGAAGATAACTAGCAGATAATGTAATATGGAAGCAGAATAGTGGAATCTACTGTAGGTGACTAACCTGAAATAGCTCGGTCTGACCCGAGTATATAAAAATACATGGGTCAATCTAGCTTAAATAAACTGATTAGCATATGATAGATGAAATGTAAGGATAATAGGTAATATTTCTTCTCAAAAGATAAGAAGTAACACAAATATATGTTAACTATCACATATGAGATAATATTACCAAAATACTTCCTATAGAAATTTCTCGAAAGAGGCAAATTCAACAACAATATCAAATAATCACAAATATTTTCCACATATCATCAACATTTAAAACATCCAATATAATGGTTTTCATTTAACCATAACTCCTAAATAGGAGATAAAAAATCTCAAAATCCGCCAAAGGATGGAAATCTCAATTAAATCCTAAAATAGGAAATTACGAATCTCAGAAATGCGTCAAAAGATGGCAGTGACAAATAACTCATGAATACCGGTTAAGAGTTCAAAACTCAAAAATGAAATCACCAATACATATAAATTCTCATATAGTTTTAAGCTATAAAATATATATAAACAGTCATTTAGAAATGGTGAAATCATAAATAAAACAAATAACTCAGAAAATTTCCCAGATTGGATCCAAATCCCCGATTACAAGCCAAAGCTATGTTGTACGTGCAAACCTCGTGTCCAGTACTAATATATGTATAAGGCACCTATCTCGTGATGACCCGAAGGTCATAAATATCTCATGGTGACCAAAGGCCACATTATCTCGTGATGACCGAAGTCTTAAATGCCTTGTGATGACCGAAGTCATAAATTCCTCGTGATGACCCAAAGGTCTAGTACTGGAAATAACTCGTGAATGTGTCACAAACTCTCAAATAGGAACCCAAAAGTGGTAACTGTGTGTCCCATACCACATGTTCTCACTTAATGGTTTACTAACTGTAAGTCAATGCTACACTAGAAAACAAACTCATTTAAATAAAAACTCTTAGGAATCTCATAACTTGTGGAACTCAATTAAGAGTTCAAAACTCCAAAATGTAATCACCATGGAGTAAGCGCTCAAGCTATATAAATAACCAACAGAGGCAACCATGGTGAAAACATTCACAAATTATCTAAATTCAAGAAATCAATGTAAATAAATCTAGAAAGTAATAATGTAAACAATAGCACCCAACAGTCGAAATACTGGCAATAACACCCCGAAGGTCCATAGCTTCAAACGAACAAGTCTAGAATTAACCGAAAAAGTAATGCATGTGTCCCATACCACATGTTTTACTAAATAATTTAATTCTCTTTCTCATACACTCAAAGAGTGCAAAAATAGTGTATTTTATATAGAAAATAACTTGTTTGTGAAAACTAGTTTTAAAACAACTTTTGAAAACGTTTTGCAAATTTTTGGCTTTGAAATTCTCTTTATTATAGAGATTATAAATTTTCCATAGCTTTAAAAATATTTAAAAATATTTAAAAATATTTTATTTGAAAGCCATTTTATTATAAAAATCATTTCGATTTTTTTTATAATTTCCACGTTCGAAAACATCAAAAATCACCAAAAACTCTAAAAATCAGCATTTGGAATCATATCCAAAAACTCGTCGATCCGGAGAACGGATCAAGCAAAAAAATTGGCTTACCTTTTGATAGGTTTAAGCCTTTTAAAATATTCCAAAATAGTAGAAAAATAAGCTGCAAAAGTCATTGGAACAAGCCGGAGAAAACACAGAACAAAAGAAAGAAGGCCGAAAAATACACTACACAAGTTGACCTACAGGTCGACCTATAGGTCGACCTTCAAATTGGATAGGTCGACCCATGTAATTATTTGGTCGACCCATCTCACGTGAATTCTACGGGCACTAATTTCCTTCTCCAATTCAATTTTTGAGCTAAGTTTTGGAGCAGTTCCAAGATGAATTAGACAATGAAATTTTGCATGCATAATATATTAAACATAAACAATAATCTGGAACAATTCCAGCATGATTTCATGACAAGAATTGAGAGATATGAACACAAAAATAAGCAACCCAAAACATATTTCTACTGTAAATATTCAAGCAGTAAACTTTAGTTTACAGTGAGCAGACTCAAGCCATTTTCAGCATACAAACTTACTTAAGCTAGAAATTATGAGATGTATACTCACCTTAACATGATTGTGAGCAATTGAAACTTGCAAGCTAGGATCTTTTCCCTTGAATTAGTTGTAGAAGCCTGTAACTTGAAAAGAACAGACATGCAGCACAAAAAATAGAAGTTACAGACAAAAATTTTCTCTCAAATAAAACAACAGAGGATGAAATAAAGGTTTTGATGAGATTACCTATTAGAATCTAGATTTACTCAATTTATCTCTTGATTTCTCCTTTTATTTTGATTAGTTTGGGGCTAGATTTAAGTTGTAAGAGATGGAAGCCATTATTGGTTCACTGGAAGAAGGAGAAGAAATTTTTTTATACGTATCGTGTTTTTTTCTTTGCAAACCACAAAAAGAAAAATGGGTTATTAGGCTTAGGTTTGGACCCAAAACCACCCAACAAGCTTATATGGAAATACTTAGCTAAATTTCTAAGTTAATCCATAATTTCACTTCATTTTCACAATTCAACATATATTCACAAAATTCATACTTTATAAAAATCATACAAACATATTTTTATGTTCACAAAAATATTTTCCAACACACAAAAAGTTATTTTAACCATAAAATTTTATTTTCCATCATTAAAGTCTTATTTTAGCCCAAATACTACAATTTACACTACTAATTACATAAATCAATATTTTTAACACCAAAATTTACACAAAATCATTTTCTTGTACGATTAAAGGTAACAAACCTTATTAACCTCATTTTTACATCCAAATATTATTTTTAAACAAAATTCCACTTTTTTATTTTCAGTTTCATCTATTTAAAATTTCAATATTTCATTAAAATTAACAAAAATCAACATTTAGCGCTAATTTGCAAAATTATTGCATTATACCAAATTAAATCCATGTATTGCTCATTTTTATCACAACTTAACAAATGAAGTTTTTAAAACTTTATTTTCAATGTTATATATTTATTACCAACATTATTTATTTATTTCCACAAATGATATTGAATTAAACTATTTTACTTCACTAATTTAGTTCAATTAATCTCCAAATCAACAAAATGCCATCATTCAACTCAGTTTCTAACCAAATCAACTTAATTCAATTTTATTTATTCAAAACCCATTGTTTATTAAAAATAAAAAAATTTAACAGATTTTACATCTCCAAATTATTTTATTTTAATTTATATTCAACCCAAATCATAGTTTAAACCTATTTTCCTAAAGTTTTCTCCAAACTAAATGTATTTTCCCCAAAACTCCAAATTTAATCAGTTTCAATAATTTAACATCCTTTTTCTCAAATTTTCCCCAGGTAATGTCCATAACTCAAAGTTTAGATTTTACTTAAATAATTTATTTAAAACATCTGTCCCTAATTATATTTATCTCTTGATTAACAAAATTATAATCTCATCATAATTTATTATTATTATTATTAACAGGTAATCACAAAACCTAGGTTGTTACAGACCCCCCTTATAAAAATTGCATCCTTCCAATTTCTATAGAAGAGTGTATTCAACACAATTTATTTTATCTAGCAAAAGAGAATTGATAAGCTTGAGTTAAAAAATTTCACCCTTGACTCAAGAAGATAGAAAATCAAAATAAGGTCGCCCGATAATTTTTGGTTTCCCAAGAGTAGTTATTGGGATTAGCAGACCATTGAATCTTTTACAAGCTGTATATCCCTATTTCGAAGGCGTTTCACCTTCAAAGCAAGAACACAGATATGATGCTACACTATAGATAAATCGGGTGGGATTGATTCTTCATAAACTTCATGAATAGAGTTGGGATTTAGCACAACTTTATCCCGAACTCCAACCAACAAGATGGTGATTGACACGGCCTTTCTCATAAAGCTACGGCAGGAGCCCTACAGATATTAGATTGATAACCATTAAGGTAAAAAAAACTAAACAAAAGGTAGGGGTATCTCCCACTACCACCTAACTCATACGGCTGCGTAAATGCAAGCCATAAAATGATTGCACAAAGGCAAGTTAAACACAGGAATAGATTTTATACTTTCTTTCATTAACCAAATATTCTAGAGTTTTCAAACCTGTTATCTGCATAATCAAATTCTCAATTTCTAGCACTTGAAAATTTTCAAAGCCTCTTATTTAAATTTTTAATTTAAGCTCATTACTCTTTATTTCGAGTAAAATAAAATTTAACTCGTCTATTCTTTAATTCTTTCATGAATATACTTCAATTTTTAACATATTTTTCCACACTAATAATCAATTAGGTTACATTCACAAAATAGGTAGAATTACATTTGACAATTAAGGGAAACAAATCATTTTCAGTTTCAGACCTACTATAAATAACTGAAGTTTTGACACAGCAAACTAAAAAATCTGAGAACTTTTATAAAATGAAAGTTGTTCTAATTAGTCTATGCTTTCCAGCAATATAAAGATCATCAAAATCGAACTCATAGTTTGAAAGTTATTCTAAATTTACTTTCAGCTTAGATCTTAGAAAATTTAAAATAGGACAGGGATGTCCATCCACTTTCAAATCCATTTTGACCAAAGTGGTAAAAAGAATTTTATAGCTTACTAGAAGCTCTTTCATTTAAAAAAAATTGAGCTTATTTGGAGTTATAAATCTCAAGTTATCATTGTTTTGGTACAACACTTTTCAAATAAATTTCAGCTTTTAAATTCAATTTAAAATTTGAAATTTCCAAACCATTCTAATTTCAAACTAAATTTTCTAACCAAACTTTAATGCTAAATCATTTATTTCATGATCCTCTTTCTCGGAAAGCTAAGACATTCTAAAATTATAATTTACTTTACGTAAAAACAATTCTCAATAGGAAATACTTTCATTATTTTACACAATCAAGTTTTTCAAACAATTGATTACTAATCTCTTTTACTATCAAGAGATAATTATCATCTAAAAATAAATTTTTGGATTTACATATTAGTACTAAAATTGTTCTCACAATTTAAAATGATTGCATTTCATGCTTTATTATTCATTAATTATACCTAGCACTTTTTAGTATAGCATTTTATAATAAATGAACCATTCAAATTCATATTTTCTCTTGTCTCAAAATTAAATTCCATCATATTATCAACGTAAAACTGGATAAAGTTGATAATTTACTTAAACTTGTTTTCAAAAGTATTTTACAAATTCATACCAAAAAATATTTAATACCATCAAAATTTAAAACAAAGTCTTACTCACAAATTCATGATAAAGGTCTAAAATTAGCATTCCTTTATTTTCCTTTAAGATAGAGTTTAAAATCTTACTATCTAGTATTATTATTCAAACAACCAATTGTCAATACAAATTTTATAATCATCATTTATAACTTTGCACTAAAATATTCAATTGGTATTTTAATTTTCTAACAAAGTATTTTCTTATCTTGAATACATTATTTTATTAATCAAAGCATCAAATGATATTTTCTTTTAATTAAGGCATCTCCTTAATTTGAATGATTTACTTTACTTACTCAAATTACCATATGGTATCATCGTTTAGATTCCTACAGGTTATACTTACATAACCAATTAAAACATAAGCATATTCAATTTAATTAATTTCCAATAATATAATGGCATTGTCTCGCCATTGATTTTTAGTGAACGACCATATCAATTGGCTGCAGAGTTAACCAAATGATCAAAATTACCTCGCCATTTATCCCACCATATGGTTTAATAGCTTGTTATCTAAAATAAAAATTTAATACTCAACCCCATATTAAATTATTTTCAAACTTTTACTTATTACAACTCAATTTACTATGTATGACTGTCTCATCAAAGTGTTTAGGAAATTCCTATCAATATTGTTGATTAGGCGCATCGACTAGAATTCTTAAAGCACTCAATGGACAATCCAACACTAAATCATTTTTCTATATGACAAACACGTCATTATATAATTTACAAAATATTCTTTGCTTATCTCAATAAAAAGGTTCCAATTATACTTATATCTTCTATTAGAAAGATTTGCGATTTAATTTGTTGCTTTCACTTATCATCAATGAATACAAGGATGAACCCATCGAGATATTCCCAAAATACTCGATTCACAAGATTGACGAAATAAGTTGGAGCATTCGTCAAACCAAACGACATAACGGGCAACCTATATGAATCATAACAAGTGTGGAATGCAGCAAGAGGAACGCTATCCTCTACAACTCGTAGCTAATGAAAACGGTGCAAGGTTAAGCCGAGAAAGATCCTGGCACCACTCCATTGATCGAACCGATCATCGATCCTAGGCAATGGATACTCATTCTAAATGGTCAACTCGTTTAGCTTGCAGAAATCGATGCAAGATCTAAGAATACCATCAGATTTCTTAACAAAGATCTCCGTGCCACCCCATGGTGAAAAACTAGACTGAATGAATTGCTTGGCTTCAAGCCCCAGCAATTGCTTTTTGAGTTTCTCATTTCCTTGGTGGACATCCTCTCGTTGGAGGATGACTAACAGGTCGAGCACCAGGAATGAGGTCAATACGATAACTGGACTGAATGAATAACTTGGCTTCAATACCCGACAATTGCTTTTTGAGTTTCTCATTTCCTTAGTGGACATTCTCTCATGGGAGGATGACTAATAGGCTAAGCACCAGGAATGAGGTAAATACAGAATTCAATTTCCCACTTGGGTAGAGAACCCAAAACGGACTCAAAAACATCTACAGAATCACAAACAACTAGAATTAGAGATACGTCATCATCTCGAAACTCAGGAGCAAACAAAATATGTCTGAATTACCATCAACATTTCAAAGATTAAGAGACAACTAATTAGCGAATTAGGATGCCTAAAATATAGGATCCTTTCAAAATATTGGATTGGGTTTGATAACAAGCAAGCCAATCCATCCCCAAATCATATTAAACATAAAGTAATGAATAATATGTCGATTTGCATGGAAAGAAAAACTATAAAGAACAATCTCAATATTCCCACACAACATGCTAAGTGTTGTGGATCCCTCAATAGGATTCGTAATCCTCAAACAATTAATAAGAAAAGAAACATCAAACGGTATCAATAAGCTCTTGCGATACGAATGAGTGTCAAGCAGCCGTATCGAAGAGAACTCGAATAGAACAATCACGAAAAAGATTATTCATAGGTTCGGATATCTTTAATTCAATTATGGAACACTACAGAATTAAAATGCATTCCTAGACGTATTCCCAATATATGTCTACCCAAAGAACATGAAAAAGTTAAGGATGCGGTGATTAAAGAACATGTAACACTTATATTGTACTTTGATGTACCGTAATATATGTTATGTTTGTGTTTATCATATTTTGTTCTGAACTCAACTCTGATACCAACCTGTCACACCCTTCCCTGTGACCCACATTAATAAAGAGTATTACTAAGTAATACTGTCTGCTAATGCGGAGAATAGGCTAGTTAGGAGCGACCTTCCATAGCTTTGTCTTAAACATTTATTGAATACGTCGACTGGGTGCTCTAATTTTTTTCTTTTTATGCTTAATACAAAACTACGGTGGCTAACGGATCTATTAGAACAAAATATAACAAAAAATGTAAACAGATCACATAATAGTAGTCAAACATATACACACACACACATACACAGATACATCATAGTATGATAAATAGTGATACAACAATAATGGTACATAAACCACAATATATACATCGAGTCTAAAATGAATAGATATAAATCAGAGTTTACAAAATGACTACAAGGCTATACAGAAGATAACTCGCAGATAATCCAATATGGAAGCAGAATAGTGGAATCTACGATAGGCGACTAACCTGAAATTACTCGGTCTGACCCATGTATATAAAAATACATGGGTCAGTCTAGCTTAAATAAACCAATTAGCATACGATAGATGAAATGTTAGGATAAGGGATAATATTTCTTCTCGAAAGAGAAGAAGTAACATAAATATATGTCAACTATCACATATGAGATAATATTACCAAAATACTTCCTATAGAAGTTTCTTGAAAGAGGCAAATTCAACAACAATATCAAATAATCACAAATAGTTGCCTCATATCATCGGCATGTACAAAATCCAATATAGTGGCTTTCATTTAACCATAACTCCTAAATATGAGATAACAAATCTCAAAATCCGCCGAAGGATAGCAATCTCGATTAATTCCTAAAATAGAAAATTACAAATCTCAGAAATGCGCCAAAAGATGGCTATCACAAATAACTCATAGAACTCAGTTAAGAGTTCAAAACTCAAAAAGGAAATCACCATACATGTATAAATTCTCATATAGCTTTAAGCTATAAAATATACATAAAACAGTCATCTAGAAATTTTGAAATCATAAATAAAACTCATAATTTAGAAAATTGCCCGGATTGGATCCAAATCACAATTTGCAAGCCAAAGCTATACCGCACGTGCAAACCTCATATCTAGTACTAATATATGTATAAGGTACCTATCTCCTAATGTCCCGAAGGTCATAAATATCTCGTGGTGACCAAATGCCACAATATCTCATGATAAGTGAAGTCATAAATGCCTTGTGATGGTCGAAGTCATAAATTCCTCATGATGACCTGAAGGTCTAGTACTGGCAATAACTCATGAATGTGTCACAAACTCTCAGATAGAAACTCAAAAAGTGGTAACTGTGCATCCCATAACGCATGTTCTCACTTAACGGTTTATTAATTGTAAGTCAATGCCACACTTGAAAACAAAATCATTTAAATCACAAATTTTAGAAATCTCATAACTCGTGGAACTCAATTAAGAGTTCAAAACTTCAAAACGTAATCACCATGGAGTAAACAACATGATAACACTCAGGTTATATAACTAACCAGCAGGGGCAACCATGGTGAAAACATTAACAAATCATATAAATTTTAGAAATCAACTTAAAGAAATCTAGAAAGTAACAGTGTAAAGAATAGGATCTAACAGTCCAAATACTGGCAATAACATTCCTAAGGTCCATAAATTCAAATGAACAAGTCCAGAATTAACCGAAAAAGTAACGCATGTGTCCCATACTAGATGTTTTACTAAATCGTTTAATTCTCTTTCTCATACGCTCGAAGAGTGCAAAAATAGTGTACTTTATATAAAAAATAACTTGTTCTGTGAAAACTAGTTTTGAAACAATTTTAATGAACGTTTTGCAAATTTTTGGCTTTGAAATTTTCTTTACTATAGAGATTATAAATTTTTTTAAGCTTTAAAAATGCTTATAAATATTATAAAATACTTAATTTTAAATCAATTTTATTATAAAAATCATTTCGAAATTGTTTTAGAAATCCCATGTTCGAAAACATCAAAAATCACTAAAAACACTAAAAATCAGCAAATGGGTTCATCTCCAAAAACTCATCAATCCTGAGTACAGATCAACCAAAAATATTAGCTTAACAATTGATAGGTTTAAGCCTTTAAAAATATTCCAAAATAGCACAAAAAAGCTACAAAAGTCACTGGAACAAGCTGAAGAAAACACAGAACAAAGAATCATTTTCTTGTCCAATTAAAGGTAACAAACGTTATTCCCCTCATTTTTACATCCAAATGTTATTTTTAAACAAAATTCCACCTTTTTATTTTCAGTATCATCCATATAAAATTTCAATATTTCATTAAAATTAACAGAAATCAACATTTAGCAATAATTTGCAAAATTGTTGCATTATACCAAATTAAAACCACGTATTTCTCATTTTTATCACAACTTACAAAATAAAGTTTTTTAAACTTTATTTTCAACATTATATGTTTATTACCAACGTTATTTATTTATTTATTTATTTATTTCCACAAACGATATTGAACTAAACTATTTTACTTCACTAATTTAATCCAATTAATGTTCAAATTAACATAATGCCATCATTCAACTCAAATTCCAACCAAATCAACTTAATTCCATTCTATTTATTCAAAACCCATTGTTTATTTAAAATAAACAATTTTAATAGATTTTGCATCTCTAAATTATTTTTGTTAATTCAGATCCAACCAAACTCATAGTTTAGATCTATTTTCCTCAAGTTTTCTCCAAACTAAATGTATTTTTTCCGAAACTCCATATTTAATCATTTTCAATAATCTAACATCCTTTTCTCAAATTTTCTCGAAGTAAATTCCATAACCCAAATTTTAGATTTTACTTAGATAATTTATTTAAATTATCTATCCTAAATTATATTTATCTCTTGATTAATAAATTATAATTGTTAGCGCCAAAATTGGTCACTAACACCCAAATGTAGACGAAAGCACCAATTAATAGTCACTGATAACAGATAGAGTGTGTGTAGAGAGTAATAATATGAAGAACAGTTAAAATTAAAATGAAAGCAGTAAAGAACAACAGATTTTATAGTGGTTCGGCTAACTCTGGCCTACGTCCACTCCAGTAATTTCTTTTTATTGATATGAGAATCAGTTACAATTACAAAGTAGTAGGCTAGCCTTAGCCTTAGAAAATAGAAGGTCAGAGAGCAAAGGAGAAGAAGAAGAAAGATCCATTTTATGAAGCCCTACATGCCCTATTTATAGACACGTCCAGGTAGTTGTTGGGCTCTCTGAATATCCTGAGCCCATCAGGGCCGAACGGCCCATGCCGAACCAAAATGCCATGCCGAACGTACTTGCCTCTCCCAATGCCGAGCCTCATATGATGCCAAATAGCCTATCAAGCCGACCGCTTCCTGATGCCGAACATACTTCTTATGCCGATCACAGTAAGGCCGAACACTCTGAATGTTGTGGGATGTATTCGTGCCGAACGATACCGAAAGCCGATCCAATATCTTGGCTGAACGATGTCTCGGCTGAACGATGTCTCGGCCGAACGATGTCTACGCCGAACGATACAATACGTCGAACGATCCATGATGCCGAACGTTCCATCCAATGCCGAACGATCCATTCAATGCCGAGTCATCCCTTATGCCGAGCGACAACCAATGTCGAGCCATCCCTTATGCCGAGCATACTCATATGCCGAACGAGGCAACTAAGCCGAACATACTTGTAGGCCGAACGAGGCAACTATGCCGAACGTACTCGTAGGCCGAACGAAGTACTTGTGCCATGTATCCCCTTCATTTCTTGACCAAATGACATATCCAAGTAAACTTCATCCTTCGAAACCAAATCCATCATACTCCGAACTCGATAGTCGTCAAGTTAGTTAGGTTGAATCTGCCTACTTATGGCTTTGACAAAAGGCGGGTTAACACTTGCCCCCCATAACATGCCTTGCTATTGGAAGGTGTGTTTTGAATAGCCTCAAACCCATCCAAAGTCCATATCCTTTTTGTAACCGTACTATCAAATCCATGACCTCTCTGGGCTTAACCTTGAATCTATAGACCTCGTTGGGTCGCGTTATCCTGTTCCAGCCTTGACTTTTCCATCACGGGCTTGTATGTTCTCTGGCCTCGACTCTCTAGTCAAAGACTTTGATATTCACCGGCCTTGACTCCCCGGTCAAGGACTTTTTCTATTCTCCGGCCTCGAATCTCCGGTCAAGGAATTTTTATATTCTTCGGCCTCGACTCTCCGGTCAAGGACCTTTTATATTCACCGGCCTCGACTCTCCGGTCAAGGACTTTTTATATTCTCCAGCCTCGACTCTCCGGTCAAGGACTTTTTATATTCACCGGCCTCGACTCTCCGGTCAAGGACTTTTTATATTCACCGGCCTCGACTCTCCGGTCAAGGACTTTTTATATTCACCGGCCTCGACTCTCTGGTCAAGGACTTTTTATCTTCTCCGGCCTCGACTCTCCGGTCAAGGACTTTTTATGTTCTCCGGCCTCGACTCTCGGGTCAAGGACTTTGATATTCTGTCTGAGTCCATCCCATCGCTCTCCGACGAAGGGACTCGTAATTCGTGATCATTGCCCCGTCTCTCCGGTCGGGACAGTAATCATAGAACCTGGACTGTTTATTACATTGATCCGAATCCAATCAGAAAACCAGAAATCCATATCAAAAGTCCCAATCAAAATCCAAATCAAACATCAAAACCAGAATGGCAAACCAAAAAACCAACCAAACTGGGAGTTCAATCCAAACTCCAAAAATCATACCAAAGAAAAGTAAATGTCCAAAACACGAAAGAGGAAACCAAAGTTTGCAGAAAAATAGAAAGAAAGCGGGATTTCATAGACTCAAGTAGTACGGTTTTCAGTTATCTCAGAGCACGCCTAGGGACCGTCCTCAATCCCGTACGTGTGTAAGTGACCTAGCCGTATTATTTTGAATTCTATTACTTATTCAAAACCATGAACCTGTTTAGTTGATAGTAAACCGGCGTTGACCAGACCCAATGCCGCCATTGCTAGAGGTAGGTGGTGGCTGCTCTTGCTCCCCTGCCGTAGTTCGATTCCTGACATATTGCTGTAGGTGACCATTCCTTACATGCTCCTTAATGATATCCCTCAAATGCCTACAGTCATTTGTGTTGTGCCCATCCAGCTCATGGAATAGGCAATGCTTTCCCGATGTCCGTTCGTATTCTGAAGGCTCTCTCTTTGCTAGCCTCCGATATTGGAGCTGCCCTCGAGTGTCCAAGTAAATCCTTTCTAGAGTCTCAGTTAAATCTATGTAAGAAGAAAACTTTGACTCCCTCCAAGGTTTCTTCGAAGCGCCACCATTTCCATTCGTTTTCCTTTTTCCTTTATCATCTTTACTTAGATCCTCCCTGGATGGACCTCCACCCCTCACTGCATAAGCTTCAGCCTCTCTTCCTACTCTCTCAGCCTGCGCATCCTCCTGTCTCAAGAACCTTTCCGCCTCATGATAGAACTCCCCGAGATCCCTCGGTGGGTCCCGTTCCAATGATATTTTGAAATCCGAGTTATCCGCGATTCTCGAGATGGCTGCCATCAAAACCATTGACGGATCGGGTCGATCCACTGAGGCTACCGCTGCGTTGAATCTGGTTAAGAAGTCCCTGAGCGATTCCCCTTTCCATTGTTTCATAGATGTTAGAGTCATCACGTTCTTGGGTCTAACTATGTGGACCCGAAACTGTCTCATAAACCTCTCAATTAGCTCCGTCCATGTGCCGATAGAACCATTCTCCAGCTGTCCAAACCACATAGCTACGATATCTGTCAAATACAACGGGATGCATCGAGCCATGACCTCATCTGATTCCCCCAGTACCTCCATATGCCTTATGTATTTCGTCAGATGAACCGTTGGATCCGCCTTCCCATTATACATTTCCAAATTTGGTAGCTTAAATTCGGGTGGGTTCCTAGCTTGCCTGATAGTAGGAGTAAAGGGACTCCTATTTACATCCTTCAAGTCTCTATTTACCAATCCACCCCTCATAGCCCGTCTAACCATCTCCGCTAATCTGTCGTTGCCCCCAAGATGTAATCCTTGTCCATCGCCTCTGGTCTGCCCCCCGAGTTTATGAGGGAATTCTGGCACATACTCCTCATCTCGCACTCCTGCACTCCTGTTGGTGTCGGGTTGCACAACATCGTCTGGTATCCCTCCATGGGTTGGTCCAACATTTCCTGGTGGTATGCCCCCAAGTCTAGATCCATCTGGATTGATAGTTGTTTGCTGATTGGGGGTTGCCCCCTGCCGAGCTATTCCCTCTGCTTGCTGGTTGAGCACTTCTGAACCATCTCCACGGATCTGAGCTCCTGCATTTTCTGTTTGTGCAAATTGTCTGAGAAGAGTCTGCATCATCTCCTCTTGTCTTTTCATCATCGCCTCCATTTCCTCTCTAGTGATGTAAATGGATGCTCCACCTGCTCCATCTCCAGAGGAAGCCTCTTGACTTCCCTCCTGATTGCTCCTTTCCATTACTTGCTTCCTTGCTGATGGTCTAGCCATTGCTCTTTTAAATCCAAGTTTCTAACTCCAAAATTCCTGAGTTCAATTCTCAGTGAAAGCACCAAAATGTTAGCGCCAAAATTGGTCACTAACACCCAATGTAGACGAAAGCACCAATTAATAGTCACTGATAACAGATAGAGTGTGTGTAGAGAGTAATAATATGAAGAACAGTTAAAATTAAAATGAAAGCAGTAAAGAACAGCAGATTTTATAGTGGTTCGGCTAACTCTGGCCTACGTCCACTCCAGTAATTTCTTTTTATTGATATGAGAATCAGTTACAATTACAAAGTAGTAGGCTAGCCTTAGCCTTAGGAAATAGAAGGTCAGAGAGCAAAGGAGAAGAAGAAGAAAGATCCATTTTCTAAAGCCCTACATGCCCTATTTATAGACACGTCCACGTAGTTGTTGGGCTCTCTGAATATCCTGAGCCCATCTGGGCCGAACGGTCCATGCCGAACCAAAATGTCGTGCCGAACGTACTTGCCTCTCCCAATGCCGAGCCTCATATGATGCCAAATAGCCTATCAAGCCGACCGCTTCCTGATGCCGAACATACTTCTTATGCCGATCACAGTGAGGCCGAACACTCTGAATGTTGTGGGATGTATTCGTGCCGAACGATACCGAAAGCCGATCCAATATCTTGGCTGAACGATGTCTCGGCCGAACGATGTCTCGGTCGAACGATGTCTACGCCGAACGATACAATACGTCGAACGATCCATGATGCCGAACGTTCCATCCAATGTCGAACGATCCATTCAATGCCGAGTCATCCCTTATGCCGAGCGACAACCAATGCCGAGCCATCCCTTATGCCGAGCATACTCTTATGCCGAACGAGGCAACTAAGCCGAACATACTTGTAGGCCGAACGAGGCAACTATGCCGAATATACTCGTAGGCTGAACGAAGTACTTGTGCCATGTATCCCCTTCCTTTCTTGACCAAATGACATATCCAAGTAAACTTCATCCTTCGAAACCAAATCCATCATACTCCGAACTCGATAGTCGTCAAGTTAGTTAGGTTGAATCCGCCTACTTATGGCTTTGAAAAAAGGCGGGTTAACAATAATCTCATCATAATTTATTATTATTATTATTATTATTATTATTATTATTAACTTGCAATCACAAAAATAGGGTTGTTACAATTGTTTTGAAATTGGTAAATGAAATAAATTTTTTCCTAGTATTATATTTTTTATTTAGAAGAATAATTTTTCATAAATTGATATTGTTATTTTTGGTCTGTTGGTTGTTAGAAAATTATAATGTTTATTTTCATTTATCATTTGGTTAGTCAAGGTTCTTAAAACTATTGACTTAGTATGTTATAGGAAAATGTAATATTATAAATATGGTCGATAAATTATGATTTACAAATAAAACGAACATAAATTGGAAATTAGAGAACTTAAGCTCCAGTGCTTGAATTTGGTTTTCAAAGATTAGTGGAAAAAAGTAATATTAGTATTATTTGGAAGTATTTTCGTACAGAAATATTATCAATAAGGTTTAACTGAAATGTATTCAAAAGAATTTAAAGAAAATAAGTTCTATACTCCTCTCTTCTATCGTTGAAAAATAATTTCGGTGATGATTGCAACTTCATCGACATTCATTTTCGAGTTTCAAAGTGGAAAGACCTGTAACGAACTCGAAATTTCGATCCCAAATATTCCAGATAGTTAGGAAAAGAAGAAAAGAGAGAAGAAGAAGAAACAGGAAACCAAACTCAGAATCTCGCATTCGCAGCGGATAAAATATAATATCAAATAATATTGTTTACACAAAGAAAACTGTATAAGTCAATTACATTTTAATACATCAGAGTTACAACATTTGAAAAATCACTGGACAGTTAAGATTAACTTTTCCTAAATAAATAACAAAATATCATAGCGGAATACACTCCATACGTTCCTGCCATTTAGCTCGCCTCTTGAGCTCCAGAGCGTCCTTACCTGAAAATCAGTAATACTCGGTCTGACCTGAGCATTACAACAAAGTAACACCCGGGTCAGGCTGAAAACCAGCATGAGTAAACCCATATAATATAAAATACCAAACTACATCTTAAATGAATTTCCAGGGTAACTCATACCTTTTACGAGTTCTTAAAGTCAAACAATTATCACCCACAACAGTTTCAGGTTAAATGTCCATGTTACTCAATTTATTCCATTCCAGCCTGATAATCTTACATGTCCGGTTTATAAAGAATTTAGTTTACTAATCGAAGCGGTTTCAGGTATTATGATACCCGACGCTGGTCTCTTCGAATCCCAAGTTATCTTAAACTAAGTTATTCAAGTGAAATACATTTCAAAACTTTAAATACATGGTGTCATATTTACACAGAATTTCATTATCAATAGATACCCCCATTACCACAGTTTAAACCAAATATATTATATCACATAGAGTCACATATCACATATCCAAGATAACACATCCAATCATCCAATATCATTTATCATCCAATATCATTAACCCATCCAATATTATTAACTCATCCATAAACAAATTTTGATCCATTCTTAATTAATCACTTTGATTACTTTTAATTCAGCCTACTTATCATTAATTATTTACAAATTACTAAATTGATCATCACTCAATCATATACGTTAATTAATCTTCCTCAATTAATCATTTAATAAGTAATTAACCTTTGATTTCATTTAAATTAATCATCTTGATTAATTATTATTTAATTACACTAAGTAATTGTCCCTTAATTATCCTTTTTAATTAATGACTCTTGATTAATTACTCTTTAATTGCATTTATTAATTAAACCTTAATTATAGATTAATTATCCTTTCATTATTAATTAATCTTTTTAATTTATTTTTATCATTAATTAATTACCTTTTTAATTAATTACCTTAACAAGTAATTAATTACCTTATTAATTAACCTTAATCCTTTAATTACTTAACTATTCTTTTGAATTTATTAATTAATCCTTTAATTAATTATATTAATTAATTTTTTAATTAATAACACTAAGTGATTAACCCTTAATCACTTCCATTTAATTACTTTCATAAAGTAATTATCCTCTAATTACTTTCTTACTTAATTACCTCCAGTAATTATTTATTAATTACCTCACCAAGTAATTTACTTAATTAATTCATAAGTGATTATCTTTAATTAATCACTAATTAATTACTATAGTTAATTTTTAATAAATTATTTAAAATTAATTAAATAGTTTTTTAACTCCTTATATTTAAAAGATCCTTAATTAAGAAAAATTATTTATCTAATTAAGTTATTAACATTAACCAACAACTCTTTAATAATTGAATTACCCTTATTGTCTTCACATATTAATTATCTTTAATTAATCAAAATCTCTTAATTTCTTAAAGATACAATCTTTATTATAATTGATTATTTAATTTTTAATATTAAACTTTATTTAAAATATAACATTTAGAAATCAATTATAATTAAAACAATATAACACCTAATTAACTTTTAAAATCTTTTGAAAATTTTAAAAGCTATTAAATAATTTTTTTTAAACAACCTCATTTTGAAAACTCACTTGTCCTACCCTTAAAACCTTATATTTCAAAAAATATATCAAACTTACTAAAACTTGTCTTTGAAAACAAATTAATTTTATAAGTAAAGGACTTGTTTTACTTTGTTTTTAAAACTTAGAAACACTTCAAAATCAATATCCCTTGTTTTACACAATCTGTTCATTGTTTCACTGATTTTATAAAATCTGGTAATATTTAAAAAAAACAAACCCGAGATAAACTTAAGTAAAACTAGCGAAAACCCCGAGCAACTCAAGAACCATTCCAACCCGACCCTGCTTCGAGAAAAACATCAACATTCCCGAAGTAAAACACGAGCACCCACCTTTTTTTCCAAACTACTTCCAGATGCATGAAAATATGCATGTTTACGTGCGCAGCGTCCCTGATCGCAGACGAACTCCACTACAGCCTCTGACAAGTCGACCTTGACCTCGACAATACCACGCGAACACCCAGATGTCTCGATTCGATCGAGAATCGAAAACAACCCAAACCCACTTAGCCTGGAAACATACATCACCATAAATTCGACCACCTCTGACGATCTATAATTCGAGACACCTCTTCGTTTCCACCGTAGCTTCGTCTCGACATTCCACACCTACGACATGCTTCACGATCGACTCCGATCATGCCTTGTCGCCTCAATTTCTTCTGAAACATCGACGACACCACCAGGGTATTAAACCCTATTCCACTCTCCTCCGGTCATCACAACCAACGATCAAATACCACGACAATATTCATACCCTCCTCGACTACTCATCCACCTCTAGCTCAATTATCGAGCATCCCTTTGCCACCGATCGACGGCAATCGATCAATTCATCCAAAACAAACAACTCGAGAAATCGCACTAATCTCCAAACTAAAAATCATGACATACCCATTAAAATTCATGATTTTCAACTACGAATTCAATCATGCAATCCAAACTTAAAATTGAATTTATAAAATTTTGACCCAATATAAATTTTAACTGTTAATTATAAGATTTCGAGACAAATACTATATATAAATTCCTGAAAAGATTTTTAGTTGTGATGTTGCATGATTTCAATCACTTTCTATTTACAAATCAAAAGCTATCAGTAATTTAATGATAAGATATTGAATTTAGAAAGAAAATCAAGACCTGCTAAAAATAACAGAGCCTATATTTGCATATACACAGACATTCAACACTTATTACATACAGCATTCATTTAGATTCAAGCATTTCAAGCAAGCAACATGATTTCCAAACATATATCAAAGTGGAAATCAAGATTTAAAAACTATTTTTTTAAATCTATGATTACTCACTAGTAATTTGAACATAGGTAGAGAACAGATTTTGTTTCCAGGCTTGTTCCAGACTGATGTTGATTTCACTCTTGAATTTGAATTTCTCTTGCTTTGTTGAATTTAAATATGAAATTGATCTTTGCATTTGTGGCTTGTTGTTAGATTTGCCTTTGATTTCTTGTTTTAGGTTGTTCTTTCTTTAATCTTGGATTTTTCTAGCTTTAGGTTTTGGCTTCCAGTTTTCATTTTCTTTTCTTTTGGTTTGTATAAATTTTAGTTGAAAATGAAGAGAAGATAGATTTGAGCTAAAAGGTAAAAATAGATTTCTTTCTCATATTTTTAAAATTTTAAGTATCAAAGAAAAACAAATAAAGCCACTTGTCCTTAGATTGATTATTTAGCTTACACATATACATTCCAATTTACAAATGTCCTAAATATACATTATGATGTTTACAAGTGTTAACTCTTCTTTTATTAAATCTTTTAAGTCATATATGTATTTATGTAGTATATTTACATGTATATAAAAAATGTTTGTTTTCATATAAATAAGCTTTTAAACTTTAATAAATATACAAGTGAGAATTTATGTAAACATTTGTTTACAAAAAAATTATGTTTTGATCCAAATAAATGTATTATATGCTTATATGCTGTGGATTTTATTTTAACTCTATAATATTTACAAACCAAATTATCTTATGTTTAAATTTTTAACAACAAGGATGATTTCTTATTTATTTAAAAGATACATTTTAGCTTGAGTTTAAAATAAGGATTTAATTAAAAGTTCGTTTACATTTCTTTTATATTAACTTATGTGTCATATTAATATGTACATATTCAAACTATATTTATAATAATGTGTGTGTATATATATATATATATATATATATTTCTTTTTCATAGGCATACATACATATATATATGCCTATATAAATTATAAAGCTTGAATATATCTACTTATATATATGGATATCTTATCCTGAATTAAATAGTGAAATATATTATTAATTATCCCGGGAGATTTAAAATTCAACACTTGTATTATAGTTTTAAATTTATGTTTGTATATATTCAGATATTTGTCAGAATTTTGTTTGTTTACTTTACAAATTAGTATTTAAATAAAATTTAACCCTGTTAGTTACCAGTTAACATATGTCCAAAAATCCAAGTTATCACAAGACCGCTATAGTTTGCCATACCGTTGTTTTGATGAACAAATTTAAATTTAAATTTCCTAGGTATGATTTAACATACAGAAAGATATAAGTATATGATTTCAAGATAATTTGAAATGAAGCTGGGTATTTAGTTCTTAAGTTTTCTGTAAATTAGTGATATTTAATTATTGAAATGAAATGGAATCTTTGACTATTTTAATGGGTGAAAACTTCCAAATTGAAATCTTAAATTAAAGCTAAGTGTTTGATAAAACTTTAAAATATAAAAATTGATGTTTTATAACTTGTAAACTAAAAGATAATGGAATATCATATACGTAAAGTAATAGAAGTGTTTCAAAATGAAATTATGGCTACAAATAAAGAATGAAGATGTATAAGGAATGTTATAAACTTAAGTTAACGTTTAGAAATGCTTAATAACTAAACTGAATAGTAAAAAGAGAATTTTATTTGTGTAAATGATTATAAACTTATGAAAATGTTGAAATGATTCATAGATAGATTTATTATTAAATGATACTATATATGAAGGAATAAATGTGCATCAAAGAGTAGAGAAACATAAGTATGAATTTGTTTCATTAATGAATATTAATATCAAATGGAAATCAACTTATATAATTATAAATGTGAATTAAACTGCAAAGACACTTAAGTAATACTTTGGGAATTGATTCATTGATGATTTCAAATATTGAAATAAATTATGTAAGTAAATGAATGTAAATTATTAAAAGGTGTTCTTATATGAATGACTGCGAACTAAAATAGATGAAAGTAGATGATATGTTAAAGAAACCAATTGAATAAAATATGTAAGTTGTGCGTAGATTATTTTATTTGCATAATAGTTCTGATTAAAATTCGAATACGTGATTTATGTAAAATCACACAAGTCCGAATTAGAATTTCGCTCGAGTCTTAACGACAAACATTTGATGAAGATTTTTGATATGAATTTGAAGTTTTCTATCATAGTTTATGGCTATACAAGGAGAATGGAGATCTCTAATCAAGACATCGGATCAGAGTCCGCAAAAGAGTAGTCGAGTTAGCAATACTAGTTCGAAAATAAAATTTGTGTATTCAAGCAAGCAATCATAATTGATACTGTGTACAAATGATATATGTGTATCATACAAACTCAAATAATATTTAAATTCAATGTTGTTTGGCTTATAGGAAGTTTGGGAAATGACACTTTAAATCGTTCGAGGTTGTATGAATAATCTATTGAGTAATTACCTAAGGCTGTTGAGCATAAGGTACACTTGGTAGTTTATTTATCACCCTTATACGTTGAAAAGTTTCTGAACTTGGACAAACCATTAGTTTTTGTTTGCTGTGGATGTGTGATTGATTCTTTTGTTGCATATAATGGTCGCATTGCTTTCGGTTGCATATGATTATTATACATGTTGTGTTATTTGTGCTATTGATTGGAACAACTAATATATTGCTCTTTTTACATAGTTATCACTCATTTGGATTATTTAAGTAAGATATAGGTTTATTGAAGCAATAGATATTGCTTTTGGTTTTATAAATAGAGTCTGTTTGCCCGAAAATAGGCATTTTTTTGGATTATGGTTTCTGTAATAGTATTTTACTGTTTTCCTGAGGATTGGGATGCTTTATTATTGAAATAAGATATATACAATGTAGTCATTGATATAGTTCTTTTTCGGACCAATCCGTGCAAGGGAGGTGCCGCCGAAATTTTTCTTAAATTTAGAACTTAGAAATTTTTCTTGGAAGTTGAGTTATTTTCAAATTTATATTAAACTTAAATATATGAGTTAAATTTTAATAAATTGACTATTTAAATAAAATGTATCAAATCTCTTGCTTCTTTCTTGTTCCTTCGGGGATGAAATGTTTTGAGTGTGGAAGATTGTAACGACCCATATTTTTTTGACAATTAAAAATATTAAATTAAATATGACTTTGGAATTTAATATTGTCTGAAATTAAAATACATGATTTATTAATGTGAATTTTATTATATTATAAATTTTGAACTTATGATAAAATTCTAAAATAACTAATTTTAATGAGATAAAAGATGGTAATGCGTATTAGAATATAATTTAATGATGTTAATTTGGATATAATGGTAAAGTTTAATAAGTAATAAAATAAATGATGTATTACTGGTGAAATCATATGTTACTTAATTGAAATTGGTTTTAATATAGAATATGAAATCAGTTATGTGGTAATTAATTTATAACTTTATTTGTAAACAATTAGCTAATAGATATGCCAACAGGGTTGGCGCAGTTGGTTGATGGTCCGGACTGCGTGATCGAAGGTCACGAGTTTGAGCCCCGAAACTGACAATCCTGTAACAAGTACCTGAAGTATGTGTTTGGCAGGCATATACTTCCCTAGAGTTTACAAGCGAAGCTTGGTTCTCTAGGTAATTCAAAAAAAAAAAATAGCTAATAGATATGAATTACTAATATATAGCAATTGTTTTATTTCTTATCTCATTATTTGAATCCGTTTGGAATTAATTTTGGTAATCAATAGAAAATTTTATGTAACGACCCAGAATTTGACCGCTTTAATATATACTTTTAGAGTGATTTCAAATAAAAAATATTAATGGTTTTGTTATTTAAATAATATTAGATAAAATTTGGAAATATAAATATACATAAAAATAGTAACATTTGCTTATATCGGCAAAAGTGAAAAAATGCTAATTTAAGAAAAGTAAGCTTCAATGGTTAAATAATTATTTTAATTAATTTATAAGTGTTTATATTTATAAATAAAAGTATACAATTTATTTTTAAATTTTGTTTACACAGATAAATAGTTTAACAAAAACGTCAAAATGTGACCGGAAAATATTTTGTCGAAAATCAACGTTTTGTTCAAAATAAGTTGCCGCAATGTTATTGCACCTTTGTAACATGTTTTAACATATAAATTACACATTTTAATAACTGAACATGTTTACCTTTACAAAAAATAATTAGAAAACTTCTAGAAGTCATTAGTAAAAGTAAGTAAGAATTAACCATAGTAAGAAAAGTAAACATCAAATCACATCAAATCAAAATCCAACAAAATAATTACTTTTCTTTACTTAACCTTTAAGTGAATGAGACATAAAGTAAGAAGTGAAAGGATGATGTTAAGTATTGAAAAATGGATGTTGCTTTAGGCTGAAGTAAGCTTGGTTTGGTAATTTGGTAAGAGGTTATTTTGGTAAATTACCACTTCTTTCTTTTTCTATGGATACATGCCTGCTTCTTCACTTTCATTCACATTTCTTCTTCTTCTTTTCTCAAGCTTCTTCACCTTCTTCCTCTTCTCTTTAATGGCTTCTAGCCATAGGAAAAAATTAGAAAGAAATAATGTCAAAATATTCACAAAATATTCAAACGAAATCAATGTTCATCCTCTTCAAATCAAACTCCTTTTCTCTCTCCATATTTTACCTCTTCTTCTCTCGGCTGTAACATCTTCAATACAGAACCAAATGTAAAATTATTTTTTTCAAATCATGTATTTTTCCAGTGGCTATAACTATTATGTTGACCACTTTGTCTCATTCTAAAATTAAACATGTCAAAAATCCACTTCTTTCTAGTGCATTCTTTGGTCCATTTTTTAAGCCAGAGAATAGACCATTTTATTTTGATCATAATAGATCCAAATTAAGAAATTCTTTTTTGAAACCATATGAAATTCTAGTGGCTACAACTTTTATGTTGATCACTTTTTTTTTGAGGTTTTCTATACCTGAAACTCAATTCTTTGAAGTACATTTTCGGGCTTTATATTTGTGAATCCAAGAATTGCATTTTCCTTTTGACCATATCTTCCTCAAAATTAATCAAAATCAAGTGATTTTTCTTTTAAATTTAAGAGAAAAGAATTTGCAACAACTTTTCAGTTAACAAGTTTTTCAAATTTTGGGAGTAAGAGAGCCAAAAACAAGAGAGAAGATGACCTATTTTTCGGGTCTAATTTTAAGAATTCAAGTTCAAAGCTCCACCACTTGTTCTCTGTACTTTCGGCCAACCTTCGTCTCAAACCTTCGCCAAGCACTAGAAAGGAGAAAATTGGGCTTATTTTCATTTGGTTCTAAAGCATGGTAGGAATTATGCGTTTGACCTTAAGTTCCTTGCCTTAAAGTTTGACGGAGTGGAATCCAAAGTAAGTTATTTCTTATTTTAAGTTCGCTAAAACCATTGCTAAGTTGAAAGAATTTTAAATGTTGAGTTTTTTTTTTGAAAACCCTTATTGAATGCTTGCTTACTTTGTTTTCTAAAATAATGGTTTGATTTCCTTGCTCGATATTATGTTTGGATGGTTAATTAAGTAATTTAAAATTTAGAAGTTAAATGCTTAATGGGGTATGCGGAGAAACGACTGGTACATGTGTTTCGTCTGTGAGATCCAAGGAGAATTGGATGAGGGATGAAACATGTCGAAAGGAAAGCCTAGATGCTCCAAAATAAATATTAAACTGTTTTAACCCAAGAAAAAAAATGAAGTGTTATAAATATTTGATAGAGTGAAGCATTGATTATCGTTTATTGTTGCGTTTATTTCATTTTTTGGATTACGCTCGACCAGTTTATAAGCATAGATTATTATTTATTGATTGTTGAATTTGCTCGACCAGTTTGTGAGCAATTAATTATCCATATGCATGGGGTGGGTAGAAAATAATTGTAGGATAACACCTTGTGAATTATTTCACGATTTGACTATAAGGTGTTTAGCGATAATATTTGGTTCACTTCTATTTTATGAATTGTTTTGAAGATAGATTTTAAAGTTGATATGCCATGAAATGTTTTCCTTTAAAAGAGAAAAAAGATATTTGAGAATAAATATATTGAAGATATTTATATAATGAATGGTTTTATAAAATGGAAAAAATTTCGAGGAGTAAACCCGATGATTTTAAGATGATTTTGAAAGGATTTAGAAATGGAAATTATTATAGATTTGAAGTATTTGTAATTATTAATGTAAATGATTTTGCCACATCAGGATATAAAGTGATTTGTTATGTTACCGATGATTCGGGTAACCTGTAACTAAAAAGCTGGCATATGATTTCGGTATAGTTTGCTCTTGGAATAGAGGGATGTACTTATTTATCGATTGTATGAAGGCTGGGACCCACTTGCCTTGTTATGGCTAGAAACCTCCCGATCAGGTAGCATATAGTTTTGTATGCTTGTATATTGATATCGCTTTCAAAAAAAGATTTTTTTTTTCAGATCCCGAAGAAAATGACTAGTTTGAATAAAAGAATATTTATTTCAAAAGTTTTGAAATAAGAATTCAAGAATAAAGTCCAAAGATATAATTTCTGTGAAGTTAATTAGATTTGAAAATCTAAAATTGAAGATTAAGCCTAAGTGGGTAGTTTTAGGAATTGCATATTGTTTGTTGCATCATAGGCTCCATGAGTCCTATTTGTGGTAGGAGAACTACATTGGCTTGATCTTGTATATAATTGGGTACCCAATTAGATAGAGGTTCGTAGGCAGTCACAAGTGGTAGTGATGCAGCCCCTAAAATAATATAACCCTTTCATGTTTATCTGTTATTGGTTGTTGTTTATCTTGTGTTATTGTATCTTTCCTGCTTACTATTTTATTCCGCATTTACATTGTTTATTGAGTTCGCAGGTAAAATAGTGCTGCCTCTCTCATCAGAGTTGTGTAGTGGTAGATTTATAGTCATTGTATTTGGTATGTATTGAAGAATACTTTGTAGAATTAATAAATAAATAAATTACTCTGATGAGTTGTATAATTGAAATTGTATCCTATACATTTAATAATGTTGAATATTTGTCAAATATGGAGTATTAAGTTGGTAGTTTTCATTAGTAGTTTTAGAATGGATAGATTCTTTGGCAATTTTGACTGATCTGGAAATCCGAGTCGTCGCATTTAATGTAATTAAAAATTTCAATTAATATGAGAAGATGTTAACTGCAAAGTATGAGTATAATAAATGGAAACTTATGTTAAATAGATTACAAAAGGTATTTGTTGATTTAATATATGGGACATATAAAACAAAATAAAAGAATTTTTTTGAAAATTAAAGTATAATGAACTAGGATTTTATTACTGTTGTAATTTAATGTTGAAAATAATTTAATATTTAAATCTTGGATTTAACTTAGAAAAATTAATTTTAAAAGATTATCAATTCCTGTTTAAACCAAGAATAATGATGGATAACTTTTAATTTAGAATTTAAAGGTGACACCAAACAAAACTAGTTATTGTGAAATTGGAAATTTATTTCAATTTCAAATCTAATTAACAATCGATTTATATTCAAATGTAAAATGTTATTTTTGAAGTGTAATTATTCAAATTTGATTCAAATATGTAATAATAATAAAATTGAATTATTAATAAACGTTGTGGTTTGTGATAACATGTTTGTAAAGTAAAAATATTATATTTGTCCCTAACTGTGAATTGGTAAATTATTTGAATATAATTTAATTTAAATTTTATCGAAGATAAAACGTAAACTTTCGTATACGATGGAATTAGGCCTTGAAACTAGTTCTATTGTGTTCACAACGCCATTTTACATTTTTATTGCCTGTCAACATGCCTCGGTTGGAGTTCGAGCTCTTTTGGACCTTACGCTATAAATAAGCATGCTAATCGAGAATAAATATTATTAAAGTACATATAATACCCTAATTTTCATGGATGCCACCTTCTATGGCCGAAATCACTTCATTTTCTTCCCCTTTGATCTCTTTCATCTCTCAATGTATCTCGAGGACTCCTAAAGGAAAGTTGCAGTGCTCGACGAGATCTACAAGATGTACGGTTGGATTGGCTTGGATGTGCTCGAGTTCGCCGAAATTTGGGATCTAAGGTGGTAGCTATATGTCAATTTGCAAGCAGTTTAGGGCATCGAAGGCAGCGAAATATTAGGCGAAGGTAGAGGGGAGTGGCGTGCTGACGACAGTGAGGTCCTATCAGGTCACGGTGGAACATTGTTGCGTGCGGCGACAAAGGTGAGATGGAGAATGATAGGTTTGTTTGGTTGTTGGTAACGTTACTTTGAAGAGAGTAATGCTAATTATAAAATTGCCCTTATTTTATTTTATTTTATTTTAAAATTTAAATGTTCTAACTTGAATAATTTTTTCACATGAACTCCGATTGAGGCGCGGTTTTTTCTGTTGCACTCACATTGAAATTTCAGACAATATGAAATTGGTTTGGTTTAATTTGGAGATTGTTGAAATTTTGGGCTTTTATTGGATTTTTAATGGACTTAAAATCAAAGGTGGGTGATTTAACCCACTCTCGCAATACTAAAGTTTCTTATGTTAGTTGAATAAAAATTATGAAGTGATAAACTTTTACATTTAATTATTGTTAAGGACAAAATTTCTCAACGTTTTAACCTCAAGGGCAGACCTTCGGTATTTTAGCCTGAAGGATAACTTTCTTTAGGTATCAATTTTTTATTTATTGATAGCAGTTTTTAGGTATCAGTTTGTAGTTATCGGTAGCAGTTTTTATATACTAGTTTTTAGGTTGGTAGCAGGTTTGGAAGAATATTTGTCCTTATGAATAATTTTGAAAGAATTTTTGTCCTTATGAATAATTTTTAGAAGAATATTTATCTTGTGGTTAAAATATTGAGGTCGTGTCCTTGAGGCTAAAAATATACAAATTTTTGTCCTTTAAATTAATTTCCCCAAATTTTCATTGGTTGTTGTTTGGTAGTTTAAATTGACATTTAATTTAACTTGAATTTTATATTGAAATTTACATTTGAATTAATACTAAATTTAATTTCTAGTTAAACACCGAAAATGGATAACTAGTAACTTTTGTGATATATTGGTTGATTTGGATTTTGGTTGCAACTAGATGCTATTGAGAGCTATGTTGGATGTATGGTTGTGTATTTATTTGGATATATCCCTATTATTACCCTATTTATTATTTGACATTATACAAATTGTCATTTGTATTATTTGACATGAAGTAAGAAATAGATTGAAATGATATATACTTATGTCATTTAATTACGGGTTGAAATGGTATATCCATCCATGTAATCAAAATTGAATTAACAAATCACTTGGCCATGGGGTAGAAAATCATATATGGACACCGAATTGGTTAAAATAAATGGTTTCAAAATCTTGAATTTAAATTTGTTTAAATGATATTGTTTTAAAGAAAATAAAAATTAGATTTATATGAATTAAATTATTTTGTAATTTGAGCTTTGAAACCAGTTTCATCGGATGCTTAATAGTGAGTTATTATAGGATTTCATGTTTTGTTGCAATCAGATTTATCATTTCGCCGTGCGGGCTTAAAACGCGTAAAAGTTAATTTTTGAAGTTAATTAAAATAAATTGATTTTGAAATGCTATCTTCTGAATACGATCGAATTAAGACTCGAGACAAGTTCCGTTGCATTCGAAATGGGGGTAAAATATTAAGAATGCCAGGCAGCATAGGTCATTGGGAGTTCAGAATTTTCATGGGCACATTGGGTCAGATATTTATATAATAGGTCATATTGTTTCATTCTTTCGTTCAAACCCTAACCCTTATTCACGGCTGCTCATCCTAATTGTGTAATGGCCAATAATCGCTTATCTTCCCACTTCGATTTCTCCTAATCTGCACAATAAAATCAAAAACTTCCAAATGGAAAGTCGTAGATCTCGGTGAGATCTACACAAGCAATGGTGGAATCGTGGTGGATCGCTATGTATTTGCCAAAATTGCCACTGAAGTCGTGGTAATTTTTCTCTTTTTTGAGCAAACAGCGTGGCTTGGGGCAGCATGGCTTGAGGTAGTGGTGGCTCTGGATGGCACGAGCATGGCTATGGGTTTGGATCGAGCTTCGGTCGTTTGTGGCGGCGGCGACGTGCTTTAGGGTTTAGGGCGTGGATATGGGTTTCGCGTGTGTCTGACGATCGAACGAGAGAGGAGATGGTAACATTTTTATTAGCCTATCTTTTGATTTAATTAAGTTAATTGAAATTTTAATTTTATTATTATATTAATAAAAATGTGACTTGATCATGCGAGGTCCGTTTTGGACGAAACGAGTGGCGTTGGAATCGTATCGACGAAGGCTGCGTCATGGAGTTGGTTTGAAATCTATTTGAAGCTGGAAAATTTTTCAGTTTCAATTAAAAGTGAGTGTATTAAATGCTCACAAATGACTAAGTTATTTTTATGTTAGTTAAATTGAAATCCTAAAGTGATTTAAATTTATTGATTGTTGTTTCGTAATTTAACTGTCTTGGAAATCGATATAGAAATTTATATATTATAATTTTGATTTAACAATTAAGTTAAAATTAGAACTAAACTACTAGTGAAATTCTCGGTTATTGATAATTGTTAAATTATTGTGATTATTGACTGTTTGGATGCAGGTTGTGATGGATGAAAATTGGTTGATATTTGAATGATGGGATGTTTATTTATTTTAATATATCATGTTATCATCCTGTATATTACTTATAGTATATAAAACTGTAAATCGAATTATTTAAAATAAACTAAGAAATGAGTTGAAATGATATATAACTATGACATTTATTTTGGATTGAAATTATATATATCCATCCCTGAATATAATGGAAATAACCGATTCACTTGGCCATAGGATAGAAATTTATATACGAACACCGGATTGGTTAAAATAAACGATTTTAAATTTTTTTGTTTTGGAATTATTTAAATGACTTTAATTTAAATAAATAAAAATTAAATTTTAAAGATTTAATTATTTTTGAACTTGAGATCGAAATGTTGAAATTTAAATTTGTTAACAGGAATTGTTTGAATAATCGAAGTGAAGATTTTGAAGTTATAATCGAAATATGATTTCAATTTTGTAAACTAATTTGTTTCTAAAGATTTAAACTTTTATTCGAACTGTGAAATATCGCTAAGTAAAAGCAATTTAAGGGGTACTTCAAATTGAACTCAAAATTGAATTTATTTTAATGGAAAAATGGCCTAAAGCAGATTAATGGAAATAAACAGTATGTAAACTATAGCGGTAAAATTAATTAATCTGGAAGCGATTTGGTAGGCAGACCTTGTAAAGGTCTAGATAGCTGTTTCATGTAGTTAAGACCAAAATATAGTTTTGGCTGTACGTACTAGGAGCATAAAAAGAGGTTTGCAAGGATATTTGTTACCTTTCATAGGTTGTTAGTACGTAGGATAGATAACATCTGCAATCGTAGGCTTCTTTAGGCAGATCGACGTGGACGAAACAGGACAAGTGTGCTCCGATGTAGGCTTCTTTAGGCAGATCGTTGGAGGATTTTGCGCGGCCGACCCAGCCGCGGGCACTCTTTTTCAGAGGACTGACACTTTGTATAGGGGCAAGTACATGTTGGTGATCGAGGAGACAGGTGGATAGGAGTCCAGCATGGCAGAGTTTGAGCGCAACTTCGGGGTCCTGCGATGTTGTTTGAGTCGGTGCCGGTCAGATGTAAAAGGCATTTAATCAAAGTGCATGGGTGAAGAGCATGACTTTCACGCTATAGCACGTGGATAGGTTAAGACAGCAGGTCCGACAGGCCGATTGATGTTTAATATTACTGCATGGTTTCCTCCCAAGAGTAACCATAGACTTTGGCTTCTTAGGAACTGTATCTAAGAAGGATTCATTGCATTATATTATTCATCCTCCGGTATATTCGAGGAAGACTTGGAATTAAATTGTTTTATTCTTACCGCTTCATTTTATTTCTCATTCACCAGACATTATGTCTGACCTATTCCTATTTTTCCTATATTTCCAAAATCATAGGAGGATGGGTCTAGGTTGTAGTTCTTTGCAGCTTGGAGGGTCATTGGAGCAGATGTTATCTTCAGCTTTTGTTTCTTTTGTTTCATGTACTTCGTTTCTCTTTTTCGTACTTTACTTTTTATATAGGGACCTACATTGTGAACTTAGTTATGTTTTATATTTTGGTGGAGACTACTTGGTACTATTGGTCTTCTGGGTCGACATGTAGGTCGACCTAGGGAAATTGGAGGTCAACCATGACCACGGGATGATGTGCAGGCTAATTTCTGGCTTCGTATTGATTTTCCAGAGTAGTTTTGAGGTATCAAATAAAGAACTAAGCAATGAAATTTGACACACTTATACTACAACACATGAACTATCATAAGAAGAAAATTCGGCAGCGTTTCGTTGCCAGAATTGAAAGAAACTGACATGCAAAGAGGCTACTCAAATCAGTTTTCACAAAAAAAAAAGATATCAACAGAAAACAAATTTTACAGAGCTAAATTTTCATAGCTTTTAGCAATTTGAAGCTTTTGCTTCAACTAGAATTTGGTGAGCAGCGAATCATCTTGCAAATGAAGAGTAAAAATCTGGATTTGTGCTGAAAGGTGGAAGCTTTGAGCTAGAATGGCCTTCAAGAACCTGTAGAAATATAAAACAGAAGCATACAAATAGATAAGAACTGTTACAGACAAACCTATTCACAAAAGAAATTTTTTTGATGAAATAATTAGGTTTATGGAGTGGATTACTGTTGTATTCTCTTTATATTTGATTAAAACCACAAATCATTAAAGAAAATTGGAGATTAAAAGCCTTAAATTGAAAATGGTGAAGTTTCTTGTATTTCTATTTTTGGTTTTATGTTTATTAAAGAAGAAGAAACAAAGTGTACATATAGGAGAAATCTTTTCTCATCTTCTGGTTTAAGCTAATTTATGGGCTTTTGACCCAAACGAAAGAAAATTAATTAGGCTATGTGAATTAATTCAATACTTAAACAAAATGTACACAAATACACTATGTAATAAAACAAAACAACATATTTCTTCAAGTTTTTAACATAAATAAATTATGTAAACACATATAAATAAAGTATTTTACACTTAATAAAAAGATAATTTTAGTTTCAAAAATATTTTTATTATCAAAAACTTTTATTTTACATAAATAACCAATTTAACACAAATATATACATAAAATGCTATTTTTAACTTCAAAAATTACAGAAAAATAATTTTCTTGTGTAATAAAATAAAACGAACCATTTTAAACTCAACTTTAAGTCAAATTTCTACTTTTTATTTAAATAAAAAACATTTTGAAAATCAAATGCTTTATTTAAAAATTGTTTGCGTAAAAAATGGCCGCAAACACCCAAAGTCGTATGAGTTGGTTGATTTTATGTTGTATTTAGTGATTTGGGTGATTTATGCAAATATATAAAAAGCAGGGACTAAACTGTAAAAGACACACAGATTTATAGTGGTTCGGCCAGAACGTGCCTACGTCCACTTTATATGTTATTCTCCTTTTTTCTGTAGATTACAAGTACAAAGCTTTGATTACAAGTATCTAAAGTTGTTTGAGAGTTCCTTCCAGGCTTGAGCTCTCAAACGTGTCTCAAAACTCGTCTCCCATTGTTGTACCCCTGCCCCTCTATTTATAGAGTGAGGCTGGAGGCAGGGGTCTTGGATGTTTATAGCTGCTGGTGGGCTTGGGCTGAAGCAATCTGGCCTGGCAACTTTGGTTCGGCGAAGCTTGGTTCGGTCGTAGCTGGGATGGTTGGACCGGTGGTTTACTTGGTAGTGGATGGAAAGGAGGTTGATTCGGTGGGAGGTGGTAAGATGTTGGCTCGGCATTGACTTCTCGACCGGCAGTAGTATGGTGAGGATGGAGCTGGTTCGGTGGTTGCATGGTCCGGTGGTTACATGGTTTGGTGATGCCGAATGGATGATTGCCGAATGAGTTCGATTATTGGGAATGCCGAATGTAGCTGCCGAATGAAGCTGAGTGTTGGAGTGCCGAATGCTTCTTGCCGAATGAGCTCTTGTATTGGGAACACCGGATGAACCAAGGCATCTTGGATGCCGAATGAGACTTCGATGTACGCTTTCTTGCTTCTTCTTAGTTTGGTCGTGGTGGAAATGCACACAACATTGATATTCCAGTTCTGTCCAAAAAATGGGATAACACTTTGCCCCCCAAAATATGCCTTGCGGTAGGAAGGCGTGTTTTGTAATGCTATGAGCTGGATGTTCGTATCCTGTTGATAACCTGTAAAGAGCTTGATATTTTATATGGCCCCAAATGACGACCGTTCGGGATCGAGCTATTTGGGATGAAGCGCGGCCGTTCATGGTCAAGCGCCTAACTTCAAAAGACGATCGTTCGTGATCAAGTCATTTGAGGTGAAGTGCGACCGTGCGCGGTCAAGCGCATAAATCCGTGCGTCGATCGTTCGGGATCGAGTCATCTGCAGTGAAATGTGACCGTTCAAGGTCAAGCGCTTTACTTCAAATGACGACCGTTCGGGATCGAGTCATTCGAGGTAAAGTGCGACAGTGCGCGGTCGAGTGGGGACCGTTCAAGGTCAAGCGCTTAACTTCAAATGACGATCGTTCGTGATCGAGTCATTCGAGGTAAAGTGCGACAGTGCGCGGTCAAGTGGTGACCGTTCAAGGTCAAGCGCTTAACTTCAAATGACGATCGTTCGTGATCGAGTCATTCGAGGTAAAATGCGACAGTGCGCGGTCAAGTGGGGGACCCCAAATGACGACCGTTCGCGATCGAGCCATTTGAGGTGAGAGGAGTTGTGCCGTTCGGGGCGAGTTGTGACCGTTCGCGATCATGTGCCGTTCGAGGCGATTTGTGACCGTTCGCGATCGGGTGCCGTTCGAGGCGAATTGTGACTGTTCGAAGTCGGGTGCCGTTCGAGGCGAATTGTGACCGTTCGCGATCGGGTGCCGTTCGAGGCGAATTGTGACTGTTCGAAGTCGGGTGCCGTTCGAGGCGAATAGTGACTGTTCGAAGTCGGGTGCCGTTCGAGGCGAATGAGTGTGCCCGGGGGGGACTTAATATTATCAGTGTTGGAGTCATTGTTTGGGGGAATTTTTCGAATCAAAGACTTCGGCAGTTCGTTGCCATGCAATAGGTGCTCGTGGACCGTTCGCGATCCAACGGGCATACAAGTAAATAATTTTTTCATAGAATTATAAATGTTAAAGCAATAATCATATGAATCTTATGGAAGAAATGCCCAAACAGGAAGAATTTAAATGTTCAAATCAAAATCAAAGCAAAAAACAGAACGAAGATGTCAAAGCGTAAACTCTTACTATAACGCGGCTGGTAGTCATTCAGAGCATGCCTATGGATCGTGCGCGATCGCTCACATGTGTAAATGATCTAACCGTGCTAGTGAGAGGTTTGCGACTTGTTCATCGCTTTCGACCTGCCCCCCAAGTTCAGGAGGGAATTTTACCTGCCCCCTGGATGAGCGTTCATTCCTTACCAGGTTGCTCAGAGGCCCCTATCTCTCTCTCCGGGATTGGATCAACATGCTCCAAGTGTGGGTGCCCCCTAGCTCTGGTGCTACGCCAGATGGTCCTGCTCCGTTCTGAACTCCAGTTGCTCCTTGGTTTTGTGCTCCAAGTTGCCCAATTTGCTGAAGCAAGTTCTGGATCATCTCTTCTTGTCTTCTCATCATGGCCTCTATCTCATCCCTAGTGATGAAGATCGACGCTTGATTCCCTCCTGAGGAAGCCTCTTGACTTCCTTGGTGTTCACTTCTCTCTGGCCTTTGCCTTCTACTTGTTTGTCTCGTCATAACTCTTAGATCTGAACTCTTAGATTTTCAAATTCAACTTCTATCCGATGTAGCGGGAGCTGGTTCCTCTCAATGAAAGCACCAAAATGTTTGCGTAAAAAATGGCCGCAAACACCCAAAGTCGTATGAGTTGGTTGATTTTATGTTGTATTTAGTGATTTGGGTGATTTATGCAAATATATAAAAAGCAGGGACTAAACTGTAAAAGACACACAGATTTATAGTGGTTCGGCCAGAACGTGCCTACGTCCACTTTATATGTTATTCTCCTTTTTTCTGTAGATTACAAGTACAAAGCTTTGATTACAAGTATCTAAAGTTGTTTGAGAGTTCCTTCCAGGCTTGAGCTCTCAAACGTGTCTCAAAACTCGTCTCCCATTGTTGTACCCCTGCCCCTCTATTTATAGAGTGAGGCTGGAGGCAGGGGTCTTGGATGTTTATAGCTGCTGGTGGGCTTGGGCTGAAGCAATCTGGCCTGGCAACTTTGGTTCGGCGAAGCTTGGTTCGGTCGTAGCTGGGATGGTTGGACCGGTGGTTTACTTGGTAGTGGATGGAAAGGAGGTTGATTCGGTGGGAGGTGGTAAGATGTTGGCTCGGCATTGACTTCTCGACCGGCAGTAGTATGGTGAGGATGGAGCTGGTTCGGTGGTTGCATGGTCCGGTGGTTACATGGTTTGGTGATGCCGAATGGATGATTGCCGAATGAGTTCGATTATTGGGAATGCCGAATGTAGCTGCCGAATGAAGCTGAGTGTTGGAGTGCCGAATGCTTCTTGCCGAATGAGCTCTTGTATTGGGAACACCGGATGAACCAAGGCATCTTGGATGCCGAATGAGACTTCGATGTACGCTTTCTTGCTTCTTCTTAGTTTGGTCGTGGTGGAAATGCACACAACATTGATATTCCAGTTCTGTCCAAAAAATGGGATAACAAAAATTATTAAAAGAAGCAACTGGAAATAATTACTAGAATTATTGCATTTTCACTAAATAAAATCATATTTCATTCTTCTCACAAATAAACAAAAAAAAGTTTCCAAACTTTATTTTCAAAATATATTGTTTATTCCAAATAAATAATTTAAATTTCCAATTTCATTTTTAATTCACAATATTTAATAATCATTATAATTTAATGTTTATAGGTAATCTCCAAAACCAAGGTTGTCATAACAACACCAGCTTAGGAGGCAAGCCGTTTCTTGGCACCGAGTCATATACTGAGGCAAAAGCTTGGATCTGTAGTTGTGAATGGACTTATAAGATTGGAAGACTTGGCTTGGAGGCAGTTGGATTTATGGCAGTTGCAGGGAGAGGCTCTTTGTTGGTGGGAGATTATGGAGGCTAGGGCTGATAATTTTATTGGGCGGATTTTCGTACTAGGTTCGAGAGAAAATTCTTATCACAGGCTAAAGAGGAAGTGCAGCTAGAGAAATTTATACAACTCAAGCAAGGGGATATGATAGTTAAGGAATATGTTAATCAATTCAATGAGCTTGCCAAATTTGGACTAAACCTGAACAATACTCCTCACAAGAAAGTGCAAAAGTTTGCTAAGGGTTTGAGTCAGCCACTGTAAGTTTGGCGATGAGCCACATTTCGATGGGAGCCACTTTTGAGGGATTTGTAGAGATGGCTTTACTTGCTGATACTGAGAAGAAAGGAGATGTAGCATAGAAGAGTGATGGGAAGAAGCAGCAGGAAGGAAAGAGGAGAGGAGGGTCAGGTGGAAATGGAAAGTTCCAAAAAAGGACTGGAAGTGCAATACTCATGGGAAGCCGGGTCATCTTGCTAAGGATTGTAAAAGGGCAGGAGAGCGACCGAGACTGAGGTGCTATCTTTGCAATCAAGTGGGCATATGAAAAAGACTGTCCGTCGAAGCCCAAGGACAGTTCACAGACACCTTCACAGCTTGCTCAGGCTTATGCTTTAAAGGCAACTCCTTCCTTTAGTACTTGTCTGGTGTGGACAAAGGAAAGAAGGTGATCATCGAAGGTATGTTATCTATCTCTGATTTTCCTATTCGTACCGTATTTGATTCTGGAGCTTTGCACTCTTTTATATCTAGTACACTGGTAGAGGACCTCGGTCTTGATGCATGCTTAGTGATCAACCCGGTAGTGGTATCAAATCCCATTGGAGGATCGGCCTATTTGTCCTTGTTATGCCGGGATTTGAAATTGTTTATTTTAGGGGTTGAGTTTGACTGTAGTGCCTTTGTATTGGGATTTTCAGGGTTCGGGTTGATTCTTGGTATGGATTGGCTATCCATGTATGGTGTTGTTCTTGATTGCGACAAGAGGGTAGTAAGGTTAGGCACTTGTAGTGGGCGTATTTTGGAGGTATCTTGTGATCCTAGATGATTAGTCATGTTGAGCTACCTTTATTCTCTTGACTTATCGCTTGATAGTTTGAGTTCGATACCCATTGTTAGAGACTTTCCAGATGTGTTTGAGGAGGTTATTGGCCTTCCACCTCGAAGAGAGATCGAATTCAAGATTTATCTTGTCGATAATGCCAAACTGGTTGCTTCACCAGTAAGGCATATGGCTTCTAAGGAACGTCGTGAGTTGAGTAAGCAGATTAGAGAGCTTTTGGAGAAGGGCTTCATTCGTAGGAGCATTTCTGAGTAGGGTGCACCTGTCGTCTTTGCCACTAAGACGGATGGCTCTCTCAGGCTTTGCATGGAGTATAGGGAGCTTAATAAGCAGATGAAGAAGAATCATTATCCACTTCCCCGTATGGACGATCTGTTCAACTAGCTAGTAGGAGCCAAGGTATTTGGCCGCTTGATTTGGCCGTGGGATTTCATCAGTTGTGTATGGTGGAGGATATCATCGAGAAGACTGCGTTTAGGACTCCGGATGGGTTATTTGAGTGGTTAGTCATGCCATTTGGGCTAACCAATGCTTCGGCATATTTTGTGGACCTGATAAGTCAAGTATTTCGCGAATCGCTGAACAAGTTTGTAGTGGTGTTCGTCGACCACATTTTGGTTTATTCGCAAAGCAAGGAGGAGCATACCATTCACTTGGAAGAAGTGCTTAGGACCTTGCAAGCACAGAAGTTGAAGGCGAAGTTCTCCAAGTTCCACTTTTGGAGGGATGAGGTTCACTTTTGGGACACATCGTTTCGGAGGATGGACTTGCAATAGATCCAATGAAAGTAGAAGCAGTACAAGATTGGCAGACCCCTAAGAATGCCACAGACATAAGGAATTTCCTTGGTCTTGCAGGCTACTATAGGAAGTTCATTAGGACTTTGGTAGGATATCAGCTCCACTTACCCGCCTTACCAAGAATAACTCAGCTTTTGTTTGGGACGCCAAGTGTGAGGATGCCTTTGGTCGATTGAAGGAAGCTTTGAATACCGCGCCCGTATTAGTATTACCTAATGGAACCAAACCTTTCTCAGTTTATACAGATGCTTGTGGTACAGAGCTAGGGGTGGTATTGATGCAAGCGGGTTGGGTAGTGTGTTATATAAGTAGACGGTTGAAAATGCATGAGAAGAACTACCCAACACATGATCTTGAGTTGGGAGCTATATTTTTTGCTCTCAAGTCTTAGAGGCACTATCTCTTATGAGAAAGATTTGAGCTTTTCACGGATCATAAGTCTTTAAAATATTTATTCTGTCAAGAAGAATTGAATTTGAAACAGCAAAGATGGATGGAGTTTTTAGCCTCTTATGGCTTTGTGATTTCCTATACCCCTGGAAAGGGTAATGTTTTGGTATCATTGAGTAGATGCAAAATAGTTTTATGTCATTTGTTTTTGGAATGGAAGGATTTGGAGTACACTGCTACCTTTTATATTAGACCTCCATCGAATTTAGCTCCGGGATTGTTAGCAACCCTCGACATCCAGCCTACTTTGATGGAGCAGGTTGGAGCAATGCAAGGAGAGGACAAAGAGTTAAAGGAAAATTTAAATAAGCTTGGTAGACGAGAGTCATCACCACAACTTAGGCGCTATAGCATGGACATTAGGGGATGGCTTAGAAGGGATGGTAGACTTTGTGTTCCCTGTAGTGAGGATTTAGTAGATGCGGTGTTGGTCGAGTCACATCATTCTAGGATGACAGTGCATCTCGGTGGTGATAACATGTACCAGGATATGAAGAGGGTATTCTAATCGCTCGGAATGAAGAAGTGGATGGCGGAGTATGTATTGAAGTGCATCACTTGCCAAAGGGTAAAGGCAAAACAGAAGAAACCCATAGGATTGTTGCAGCCATTGGATATTCCATTATGGAAATGGGAGAGCGTCTCTATAGACTTCGTGGATGGATTACCAAGGTCATGGAGAGGGAACACGAGCATTTGGGTCCTTGTGGATAGACTGACAAAGATCGCTCATTTTATACCCATTAAGAGTAATAGGACGTCACCTTGTTTGGCGACCCTTTATGTAAGGGAGATAGCTAGGCTTCATGGAGTTCCCGCCAGTATTGTAAGCGACAATGATCCATTATTCACCGGTGCATTTTCGACGAGTCTTTAGTAAGCCTTGGGAACATAATTTAATCTAAGCATGCCATATCACCTTCAGATAGATGGACAGACTAAGAGGGTAAATATGGTTTTGGAAGATTTTCTCAGATTGTGCATCATTGACTTCGAAGGCTCTTGGAAAGACCACCTAACTTTGGTGGAGTTCGCATATAATAATAGTTATCAAGCAAGAATTGGGATGGCACCATTCTAGGCCCTCTATGGCAGACCATGTAGATCACCAGCCCGTTGAAGGTATACCATCGATAGGATCTTGCTTGGACCAAACTTGGTGAGGAAAACTTACGAGAAGGCGGATTTGATTCGCAGGAGGTTGAAGACTGCACAAGATAGATAAAAGCCATATGCCTACAGAAGACATTTAGATTTGGAGTTTAAGGTTGGAGATATGGTTTTTGTCAAGGTTTCTCCTCCAAGAAACATTATGAGATTTGGCTCGGTGGGTATGTTGGCACCGAGATTTGTAGGACCCTTCACTATTACAGCACGGATTGGAAAAGTGGCATACATAGTTGATCATCCATATAAGTTGGCAGGTGTTCACGATGTTTTTCATGTTTTGCATCTGAGGAAGTGTCTGCACGATTCCGCAGTAGTAGTAGAACCCGATCAGCTAACGGAAGTGGAGGTAGAGTGCGAAACACTTGTGCATCGTACACCCACCCGTATATTGGAACATGGCGTCAAGAGATTACACAATAAGGAAGTTCGTCTAGTGAAGGTTCAGTGAGGAGATGACCCTGAGGAGTGCACATGGGAATCCGAGGAGAGATTTCGAACTTCTTATACTTTTCTATTTAAAGGTAGACCTCAAATATCGTATCTTTGATCTTTCCTTAGTTAGGGTTTTTTCGATAATCTTTAGTAAAACCTATGGATAGTATCTTAGTTGGAAACATGTCGTTAGGGCTTGTTATGATGGATGAAAATGATTGCAAGTGGATGCCAATGTTTGTAAATGGATGCATTGCATGCACTAGATAGATATTTATTAGGATAATCAGCCAACTAGGTATACATACCTGCATATGTGTGCCTGTTATCTATTGCATTTTCCATGGTTGTTTATATATATATGTATATATGTATATATCTGCATTTATATATAAATGGATGTTGCATATGATGGTGAATTTGGGTGAATGATTGAAACATACATATAGAATTATCAATTATACTAATGTAATTGCATACATTTGGTTGCATGGCATAAACATACTTGCATTACAGGAGGTCAACTGTATCAGTGGACCGACTACCTTTTCGCATTAGGTAAATTCATATACATTTCACGTTGCATAAATCATAAATTACATTAGTTAAAAATAAGAACAATGGTATAAATGGATGACAGTTGAGTAGATGGATGTATTTCTTGGATGCTAGTTGTTTATTATGTTCTTCCATCTTTGGAGATTTCGAGGACGAAATCCTTTAAGGGGGAGAATGTAGCACCTCGATATTTTACAGGAAATATAATTAAAAAGAAATTAAACACATATTTGGTACAGTGGTAAAGGTGTATGTTGACTTCCTTAGTGACCAGGGATCAAGTCCCGTTGTCGTCCATAATCTGGAGCGATGTTTTTTAGCTGGTTCGTTTCTAGCTATTTTCCTATGTATTTCAGCATTTGTTTCTGACGTGTTGTGGCTTCCATTCGCTCCAGTGATGCAATATGATAAGATGGCTCAATTTTATTGGTTGAGTGATGTGTATGAATTAGAATGGATAACCATTAAGTGTATGAAAGAACCATATTTAATCTATAATAATCTAATGGATTACATTCACTTAAACAATCTATAAATAAACCATCTAGCCTAGACCTAATCTCTTATTCATCTGTCACCAGAATTCTACAGTAAAATTAGTGTGTTTTATTCTTCCTCCTTTTCTTTACTAAATAAATAAATCTCTACCAAAATTAATTATCTATATATATTCAAGCAATTTGGGGAATTTAGAAGAATCAAAGGGAGAAAGATTAAAGCAAAGCTTTTCTCAAATTTAAAGCTCAAGTTCCAGGTGTCTGGGAATTAATATGAAAAAGAAAAATAAAGTAGTTCAATTTCAGTTCTTTTCTAGCATGTTAATATGAATTAATTTTTGTTATTAAATAAGAATAGATGTAAATTATTGCAAATTCTTCTTCTTCCACTTCTCAAATCTAATTCATGTTTGATTTAAAATATGGAACATATAAATTGTTTATTCACGTTTTATGGCATAAACAAGATTGAAATTTATGTAAATTATTGTACCATCTTCTTCTTCCACTTCTCAGTTATAATTCATGTTTGGGTTAGACTTCGAAATAAACAAATTGTTATTCATGTTTCAGGGCGTAAATAAAATTGGTTTAATTAAATTGAATTAGAATTTTTATTCAATTTCTAATGGTAGAATAGGTTAGTTGAACAAATTCAAATATGTTGAATAAAATTATGGTTTTGATTAATATAATTACATAAATTTGAATTTGATTTTGGAACAAAATTAGAAGTCTAATTGGCATAATTGTTTGTTTCATATGTGGCCTAAAAATGTAAAAGTGGAATTATGTGTAATTAAATGGTTTATGGCTATTGGATAAAAATTTATACAGATTAAATCTATAAAAGGAGAACGTAAATTAGGGTGGAAAAAATGTAAACCAAATGAACCCTAAAGGATAGTGTAAATCTATAACAAAATGGTATAAAAATTACAGACAAACCATAAGGATTGAACGAACGTGAAATTGAAATACCATTTATGTAAGAAAAATGAAAATGTGAAATAACCAAATCGGATGTAAAAATGGCATAAAGAAGATTAATGGAAATAAACAGTATGTAATCTATAACGGTAAAATTAATTAATTTAAAGCGATTTGGTAGGCAGACCTTGTAAAGGTCTGGATAGGTGTTTCATGTCATTAAGACCAAATATAGTTTTGGCTGTACATGTTAGGCGCGGACAAGTAGGTTCGCAAGGATGTTTGTTACCTTTCAAAGGTTGCTAGTATGCAGAATAGATAACATCCCTAATCGTAGGCTTCTTCAGGCAGATTGACGCAGATGGAACATGATAAGTGTGCTCCGACGTAGGCTTCTTTACGCAGGCTGTTGGAGGATTTGTGCAGCCGACCCAGCTGCGAGCTCTCTTTCGGAGGATCGACACTTCGGATAGGGGCAAGTCCATGTTGGTGACCGAGAAGACAGGAGGATAGGAGTCCAGTTTGGCAGAGCCTGAGCGCAACATCGAGGTCCTGCGAGGTTGTTTGTGTCGACGCCGGTAAGACATAACAGGCATTTAGTCACAATGCATGGGTGAAGAGCATGACTTTCATGCTATTAGACGTGGATAGGTAAGGACAGTAGGTCCGACAGGCCGATTGACGTTTAGTGTTACTGCATGGTTGACTCCCTTAGAGTGACCATGGACTTTGGCTTCTTAGGAACTGTATCTAAGAAGGATTCACGACATTACATTATTCACCCTCTACGATATCCGAGGAAGACCTGGAATTAAACTGGTTTATTCTTTCTACTTCGTTTTATTTCTCATTTACTAGACTTTATGTCTGACCCATTCCTATTTTTTCTACTTTCCCAAATCACAGGAGGGCAGGTGTAGGTTGTAGTTCTTTGCAGCTTGGAGGGTCATTGGGGCAGTAGTTATCTTCTGCTTTTTTTTTCTTTTGTTTCATGTACTTTATTTCTATTTTTCGTACTTTACTCTATATATAGAGACCTATATTATGAACTTTGTTATGTTTTATGTTTTGGTAGAGACAACTTAGTACTTTTGGTTTCAGAAATAATTTGGGATAATGTTGTTTTAAATGAAGCCGTTTTGCTATTAATTTATAATTAGTGAAAGTTTTCTTCCGCTGTAATATTTTAATCATTTTATGCTGTTGCCTTAGTCTCTGTGCTATGTTATGGATTTCTATTTCCCCTAACCACCTGTGCTTCTAGTCATGTCTGATTTTCGGGGTGCTTAGAGATGCGGGGTGTCACATTCCCTTGACTTGATATGGGATGGATGGATGTTGTGGTTGGTCGTGGCTACGATGCGTTACCACTATCCCTACGACCCAAACTGGTAGTATCCTACCTTGGGCATTACCTCACGTGCCTTATCATACTTATATCCCCAGACCCCTACGATTTTGGTTTAGTATTGTCGTACCACGGTGCATCACTAGCTATCGACGTGCTACTAGTTGTGCTAAGTGCAAACTGTATGACAATGTTTAAAAACACATTAAGGGGGATTAATGTAAATACTTAACGCTAAGAAAAATATTTATTTACTGATTAGACATTATATATATGTAGTGTATTCTACTATATATAATGATTTGACAGATCCTTAAGAGATGGAAAATCATATAACGTCTCTTGAGTTATTGCGCGCATGTTATACACTGGATAAGAGATGTGGAACCCTGTAAACATCTCTGATACTATTACACTTATGTTATGTGATATCGATTTGACTCACATAAGAATATTTTAGTCCTGAATCAAGTATTTTGCCTTTTCATTATTGCTCGGGTCAGCCTAGATTATTTCAGCGCATTGAAGATCATTTTCTGGAGGACGAAGATGAAGATTTGGTATATTATTATCACTATTGTTATTCCCTGCATCATGTTGTTCTGCTACATTTTACTTTGTTTTGTTATACACACACACATAACTCTGATAAATGTTGTATAAATTATAATCAAATGTATAGTAAACAGCTTCACGAACTGTTTATTTGATTATTATATTTTGTCATTCGGCTGTGAGATTCTGTATTTGTTTTCTTCTTCTTTTCCTATTTTTCTTATTTAACCCCGTTGGTTATCTATGTTCTGGATTATTTGAGTTGGACATGTGTTGATTATTTTCAACTAAAACCACTCGATTATGGGTCATCATGGTTGGTATCAGAGCTTTGGTTTAGCGATAACCTTAGCTTTGTGGGGTTTGACTCATTAGAGATAGGGTAGTAATATCCTAGAATGAGTTGTTATAGAGTGTGTGTGTGTGTGTGTGTTTATGTGTATGTACGAGAGCGCGTACTTGTTAGTGTTATAAAATGTTTTATACTGTGTTTACTTATCTGTTGAATTGTTTATGAATTCTGGTCGGTGCGTGGAACGCCATGATATCGATAGGGATTTCTAAAAACTTAAACGAGGCAAGTCGACATGATATTGTTTTAAAATCGGGTACATGAAATAATTTTACCTAATTTTTATTTTATATAAACAAAATGATAATTTTCAGTGAATGTTATTTGTTAGGAGATGATAATATTTAGTTATCAACTATTATTGGTTGAATTAAACTAAAAACGAATACTTTGTGAATTCCATTTCACGAAATGTTCGATAGTTAAATTAAATTGAAATCAATTACAATAAGAATTGTTTAAAATTATAAAGTTGTAAATTAGTTGAAATGTTCTGGTAATAAGGTAATGAAATTTGTGTAAGTATACTTACACTATAGCTTACAAATAGAAAGGATTTAAAAAGTGAGAATTTTAGAATTAAAAATTCCGTTGATTTTCAATTTATTTTCGAACTTTTAAAATTGATAATAATATTATTTAGAAGTGTTATGACTAGAAAAATATTTTGAAAAGATTTTTAAAGAAATAAAAGCATTGAACACGCTTTAGTAGTTGGGAAATAATTCAAGAGATGACTGCAGCATCGCCAGTATTCGTTTTTGAGTTTTGAATTGCAACCAAAAGAAATTTATTTCTAGCAAAAACAGGTTTTGATTGTGAAAAAATAAATTCCAAGTAGTATTTGATAAATATATGAAAATAGTTTTGAACTTATAAATTGAAATGATATGAAAGAAAAATAAGTTTATAACTTAAAATTTTGAACAGGAGAATAAAATCGAATTTGAAAATGGTTGAAAATTTTGGTTTAGCGAACAAAAGAAAATTTGCATTTGAGATATGAAATAAAATAATTAACTTAAGAAATGTTAAATAAATTGAGTTAGTAAGTTGAAGTAAATAAGATGAATCTTAACTCAAGAAAGCTTGAATAAAAGTGAATTGTATTTGAAATGAATTAGATAAAATATGAAATGAAATTTTAAATGACTGATTTTGTATAACTTATAGATTTGAGAAATATTAAGCTAAAAACCTATTTTTAAATTTGTTAAATGCGAATGATAGGAAAGGAAAAAAGTTTGATTTAAATAAAGTTGAATAATTGGAGAAATGGATTAAAAGAAATAAAGTTTAATTAATAAAGATTAGATGAATTGAATTGGATTTGAATATAACTAGATAAACTATAAAGTGAATTAATTCCACTTAAGCTATAGATAAATTAATAATATGAATACGAACTTGAATTATAAAATGAAATGTAATTTAAGTTGTGAAAGAAATTGAATAAAAATAAATAGCTGTAAGAAAATTTATATGAGTAATAGAATTTGATTTAAATTGAATGTAAACAAATTAAATACAAATGGAATGTGTTTTAATAAATCGAATGTTAACTAATTAAATATGAAATAAGTTAGTGAAATAAAATATAAAATGGAAGAAAACTTAAGATAAGTTGAAAAAAATAGATTGTGATAGAAAGAAAATTTTATTAATATGAATTTGAGTTATAAAATAAAATTTTACTATAGTAAAGTTAATAATAAACTAATGAAGTGAATCATTTTATAAGATAGGATTTACTTAAGTTAACGATATGAATAAATGAAGTAAACTAATGAAGTGGATCAAAGAATTAATATTGAATTTAAGTTATGAAGAGAAAAATAAATAAACCTGAATTGCATTTTATAAAATGTTTATAATAAACTTAAATGGTTTGTAAATGATATTAGTATTAAAAGAGAAATATCCTAAGTGGCCATGAAATAAAATTTAATTTAAACAGGGTTAATATTAATGAACCATAAATAAATTTATATGAAATACGTTAAACAAAAAGGTGAAATAATTGAAATTTGAATAAATTGAATGTAAACGAAATAGATTGAATAAATTGGAAATAAACCAATTAATGTTAACAAAAATTGAATGTGAATGAGAAACGAAGTGTATAAATTAAATATTGACATCGAAAATGTAAATTTTGATAATTTGGATTAATTAGATGAATAATAATAATTGTTCAATGGTTTCTTTTGTTACAAATCATTGTTATAACTGTTTGATTGCATATGATTGTTGTATGTTGTGTATTTTTTTATGCTTATGATTTGGATTTAACATTCATTTCATATGGTTCTATTTAACTCATACATGTTATATATCTTATTATAGGTGACTAATATTCAAATTTGAGTTGAGATTGGTACATACGAAGACCTTAGGGATGTATACGCGGATTTATTTTGCTTTTGCTTGTTTAATATGAGCGAACTTGCTCGTATTAATAATAATAAGGTACGTATCTCGGATTATATACCGCATTTTTATATTTTTCTCTTCGGGATGCCTCATCATTAAGATGAGATATATATTTGATATATTTGGTATATATATTGTATTGTAAAAAAAATTCCAATCGAGTTGCGCAATGGAGACTCTATCGAAATTTTCTTCAAAACGGGTGCTAGAAATTTTTTGAGGTTTTAGAATTTTATAACTTGTTTTTATAACTAACTTGTAATTTCTGTAAGCCGATCGATGTGACGTAGTGAGAGCATAGTAAAGATTTTGTAAATAAGATTAAGGTTTATAAATTAATTATTTTGAGTAAAATATATCGTGTGCTAAATTCTCTACTTAACCCCTTTTCGAGGACGAAAAGTTTTGCGGGGGGAGAATACAACGACCTGTATTTTTAACTATTTTAAGTTATTAAATTTAATATGATTATTGAATAAAAAATGGTTAGACTAAAAATTAATTTTTAATTTGTGTAGTTTATTTGATATGAACTTGAATAAATTTTGAAATAACCAATTTTGAAGATTTTCACAATAACAACAATTGAAATGAAATTTTAGATATTAATGTGTTTATAGTCAATAACTGGACTTGAATAATAAATATTGGAATATTTAAATGAAAATAGAATAACTGTTGATAATTAAAATTCAATTGAAATTTTATGATTTATTAATGTAGTTTATTGGATAGTTAAATTGTTAAATTTAAAATTGGAACTGATTAAATAATTGAATCGTAGATTTAGTATGAATGAAAATGATTTTTAATTCTGATTTAAATTTTATTTAAACTAGAATGTGATGGTAAACTTTTAAAATTTAATTTTAGAGAACAAATTGGTTTTTGGAGATTACTTGTTTTAATTAATGAGCAAACATAATCATTTTGGTCATTGTCTCGGATTTCGATGAAACACTAGTTTCATCGGATTCGTACTAGCGAGTTATTGTAGGATTTTAAGTTTCATAGTGATTGGACTTATCATTCGGCAGTGTGAGCTTGAAACACATAGAATTTAATTTAGAATTTAATTAAAATAAATTGATCTTGAAATGCTATCTTCTACATACGATCAAATTAGACCTCAAGACTAGTTCCATTACATTCAAAAAAGGGGTAAACATTAAGAACGTCAAGTGGCACGCGTTATTTGAGTTTGGAATTTTCGTGGGTAAATTGGATCGGATATTTATTTAATAGGTTGTATCATTTCATTCTTTTATTCAAACCCTAAACCTTATTCACGGCCGCTCATTCTAATCGCGTTAATGGCTGATGATCACTTATCTTCCCTCTTCGATTTCTCCTAATCTATGCACCGAAATCAAAACTTCCAAAAGCAAAGTCATAGATCTCGATGAGATCTACATATCCAACTATGGAATTGTGGCGAATAACCTTGGATTCGCCCAAATTGCTGCTTAAAGCCACGACATTTTTTTCCATTTTTCAAGTAAACAACATGGCTTGGGGCAACGTGGCTTGAGGTGGCGGTGGTTCTAGGCAGCATGCGCATGGCGATATTTTGGATCAATCTTCAGTCGTTTGGGGTGGTGGCATGCATTAAGGTTTGGGGCGTGGATATGGGTTTCGCGTGTGTCTGATGATCAAACGAGAGTGGAGATGGTAGCATTTTTATTAGCTTAATCTTTTTTTGTTTAATTAGTTAGTTAAACTTTAATTTTATTGTTGTATTAATAAAATCGTAACTTGTGCATACGAGGTCCGTTCTGGACGAAACGAGTGGGATTGGAATCACATCGACGAAGACTACATCATGGAGTTGGTTTGAAATTTATTTGAAGCTTGAAAATTTTTCAGTTTCAAATGAAAGTGAGTGTTTTAAACGCTCACGAATGACTAAATTATTTTTATATTAGTTAAATTGAAATCCTGAAGTGATTTAAATTTATTGATTATTGTTTGGTAAATTTAACTATCATGGAAATCGATATAGAAATTTATATGTTAGAATCTTTAATTAAAAGTTAAGTTAAAATTAGAGTTAAACTACTAGTAATATTTATGATTATTGAATGTTTGGATGTTGGTTGTGATGGATGAAAATTGGTTGATATTTGAATGATTGAATGTTTATTTATTTCGATATATCATGTTATCATCCTGTATACTATTTACAGTAAACAAAACTTTAAATCAAATTATTTCGAATAAATTAAGAAATTGGTTGAAATGATTTATACCTATAATATTTATTTTGGATTGAAATGATATATATCCATCCCTGAATTAAAATTGAAATAACTGATTCACTTGGTCGTAGGATAGAAAATAATATACGGATACCGGATTGGTTAAATTAAAAGATTTTAAAATTCTTGGTTTTGGAATTATTTAAATGACTTTGGTTTAAAAAAATAAAAATCGAATTTTTGAAGTAGTAATTATTATCGAACTTGGGCTTGAAATGTTGAAATTTAATTTTGTGAACAAGAATTATTTGAATAATCAAAGTGAAGATTTTGAAGTTATAATTGAAATACAGTTTGAAATTCAAAAACCAATTTGTTTTTAAAAGATTTAAACTATTAGTCGAACTGTGAAATATCGTTAAGTAAAAGCAATTTAAATGGATATTTCAAATTGAATTATTCTAAAAGATTCGAACCTTAAATTGAATATTGAAGTTTAATTTGATTTAAGTAATTTAAATCGATATTCTAAAGTCGAACTCAAATTTGTATAAATCGAAATGGTTTAAAATTGAGAATTGAACTGAATTAATTAATTCAAACTAGAATTGAATTGAAATTAGAATCGAAGTTAATTTGAATTGAAATTGAAATTGAATCGATATAATGGAAATTGAAATTGATTTGAATTGGAAAATTTGGAATTGGATAAGTTTGACTTTGAAACTATTTTCAAAATAAATTATTTTATTATACAAACTTTTTAAAAACTATCTTTTTGGATGTTTAAATTACTTTGATTTTCCAAACTATTTTACTATATAAACCATTTTCAATACTCAAACTAATCTATATTAAACTATTTAAAATTTATTTTCAAACCATTTTCTAAAAAATTCAAACTGGTCAGAGTGGGAATGTTTATATTTAAACCATGGATTTAGATGCGAATTAGGATAAAATGAAGTTATAACCCAAATTGTAATTCAAATCTAATTTTGAAGTGGAAATGACTTTCGGGTGAAAATTGAAATATTGTAGCAAACATGATATTTCAAAATGAAATTGATTTTGAAGCGAATATGATATATTGATATCAAGTATGAATTGTTTTAGAAATGTAAAAGTACCAATCAGTGCGCAAAACGATGTTTGGTTGTTAAAGAAACCCAGACCTCTTATTGGCTTACTCTTTGTCAATATTGAAACCACTTTAATGACTGTGTACGTGGAGAAGACTCCAAAATGAAGTGGTTGGATTTGGTGTCATTTGCTGGATTTGAAGAAAGAGAACAATGACGGATAGATCTCGACACTTGTACCAATTTGAAATGACTAAAACAGGATGGCTTGATAAGGCCAAGCGGGCTAGTTACCCCTAGCGAACATATGTTCTTCGATTTTCATGGACTTGTTCCATATTATTACTTATGTTATTGGTTTTAATTGGTGCACCTTGATTGCTAGATAGCTTCCCTTTACTCGATATGGGTTAGATGGATGTGATGGGTAGTCGTAGCTACGATGTGTTACCACCAGCCCTACGACCCAAACTGGTAGTATCCTACCTTGAACATTGTCTCACGTGTCTTGTCTTATTTTATCCCTATACAAGACCCCAACGATTTTGGTTTAGTGTTGTCGTATCACGGCGCATCACTGGCTACGGACATGCTACTAGTTGTGCTAAATGCAAACTATACGACAGTGCTTAAAAACGTGTTAAAGGGGGTTAATGTAAAGCCTTAACACTAAGAAAAATATTTATTTTAATGATTAGACATTATATATGTTGCGATTCTACTATATATCATAATTTGACGAATCCTTAAGAGATGAAAAATCTCGTAAAATCTCTTGAGTTATCGCATGCAGATTATACACTGGATATTAGATGTGGAATCCGATAAACATCTCTGACGTTATTACACTCATGTTATGTGGTATCGATTTTACTCACATAAGGATATTTTAGTCCCGACTCAAGTGTTTTGCCTTCTCATTATGCTCGGGTCAGCCCTGAGTATTTCAGCGCGTTGAAGATCATTTTCTGAAGGATGAATACGAAGATTTGATATATTATAATTACTATTATAATTCCTGGCATCGTGTTGTTCTGCTGCATTTTATTTTGTTTATATTATATATATAACTCTGATAAATGTTGTACAAATTATAATCAAATGTACAGCAAACAGCTTCATGAACTGTTTATTTGAATATTTTATTTTGTCATTCGGCTACGAGATTCTGTGTTTGTTTCTTGTTATTTTCTTATTTTTCTTAATTAACCTCATTGATTATTTATATTCTAGATAGTTTGAGTTGAACATGTGTGGATTTTTGTCGACTTAAACCTCACAAAGTGGGTTGTCACATCCAAGAAGCTCCTAAATGACGAAGTAATTTCGGCTTTTGGAAAGAACTTCATCTCAAACTCATTTTTAAATTGGCATAGGAGAAGTCGTTCTCTTGGACATCAACTGTAACAAAACTTCACCAATACATAGCCACATCTGTCAAATGTTGCGATGCTAACCTACGCTTCATTACATGATCTAGCTCCATATCTAGAAATATTCGATCGCATAATTTGATCCAAGTATGGACTTCTATAATCATCTTCATACCACAAAACCTCTTACCTTCCAACCTCTCATAGTCATGACAGGGAGACGTAAAACTCATCTGAGGCCAGAACTGTGCAACTTCTTCTATGACATTCAACCATGGCCCCTCAATTGGAAACATTCCTCAATGCTTAGTCCCCGCCATGTTACCCATAGTTTTTACTACCTAACCAAGGCAAAACGTATTGAAGACATAAAAGGACAGAGTTATTTCAAAGAAAGAGTTGCTAAAAGGAGATATTCCTCTAGGAATAATTTTAGAAGTCTAGTTTTCAAAATATAAATACACTTTGATATGTATAATAGACTCGACTCATTCTAGGGTGCCACTTACCCTATATCTAATTAGCCATACCCTACTAAAGCCAAGGTGTTTGCTCAACCTTGATCTCTGATACCAAATGTAACGGTCCGAATTTTTTTCTTCAAATGGTGAATATAAATGATAACCCTATTCCAACCATTATGGCCTACCTCTCGACTGCATACCAACCCGTAAAAAGGCATATAGGGGTAAGTGACAAAGCTTCATGACACGTTCACCAATGTAATAACCCCTATCATGCAGCATATAGCACAAGCAGAAAAAATAATATATAATAATAAAGGAATAGTACAAAGGGTTACTCCGAATATAGAAATATTAGAGTTACTAAAACCTAAGTAATATCATCAGCTTGGACACTTATAATTGGCCGTCCTCACAATGTTGATATAGTCAATATAGAAATGTAGCGGAAATAGGAATACTATGGATAGTAATCGTCTAGCTTCTCTCCATAAGCTCCAACGTGTCTATAGCTAAATCTGGAAACTATATGGGGCTGACCTGTGCATTAAGAAAATAACATCTAGATTAGTCTGGTAAACCTACCATTCACTAAGTTTAACATATAGTGATATGATGGATAATGTCTAGAGTGTAGCACATAAATCATATCAAATAGCTGCTATGTGAATTCCATAATAATAATAGGTATACAATCAATACCGCTAAGGTGCGTTCATTTATGGATTTTTATCCATGAGGTCGCCTTTGGTAAACTAAAGTAGATCTCCATGACAAGGATCATAAACTTCCTTCCTGTAGAATACGCTAGTATATGATTTTGTTTGATGATAATATATATATATATATATATTCATTTAACTGTATTTGTTATTGTGCTATTTTATTTTTCACATAATTAAATAAATATTTGATGAATAAAATAAATAACACAGAATTCGTATTCAAACAAATATTTTGTTACAAATTCAAATAGTACAAATTTGAGTTCTCACTACATATATACATTTTGAATTAAATTTCAATTTACAATTTTGACCTCACTACATATTCACTCATCACTCGTATTTTTATCTTCAACTCTATTCCAATTTGTATCCAGCATCTGAATTATCTACAAAATAAACACTGACACAGTAAAATTGAAAAAGAAATACTTTGTAGCATACAATAAAAATGTGTATTTTAAAATATTATTTGCCTTAGTTAGTTGTTCGTCATCATTTATTTCGAATTCATCTTACACGAACAGCTTGTAACATGCACAATGTATCACTATACATGTCACAAGGCCGTGCACACCGATATACACTTGATAAAATTGCAGGGACAAGTGAGCACAAGGTCACATCCAAGCTGAGGCTGGATTCAACTCAGGTGCAATACTAAAACAAAAATAGAATGGACAAGTACGAGTTTCAATGGTCAGTCAACATGAACAAAAGTTCAATACAATGGCCAAGTTCAAAACAACACCCCATAAGGCCAGTGAAATTAAAAGAAAGTGGTGAAACAGACCTCACATATATATTTCAGAGAATACAAAGCCAACCACATTCAACATGCTATCATACAAGTACATATGCAGAACTATCAAGACTGCAATAATAAAAAGACTCAATGCAACATCATCTCGGGTATGGGGTGCAACCAAACTAGGCACACAATGATACAAGAACTGAACAAGGCCATATGAACTCATAATGTTGCCAATTAGAACCAGATCAATCAGTTAGACCACACCAAACAAATATGCAGTAACATTCACTATACATACATACATGCATATGTGTGCATGTATATACATGAATATGTGCATGTTTTCCAAAATTAATGAGCTACAGTTCAAGTCCTTCAGAGGCAACAAGATAAAATAAAGTGGAAAGCAATGCTACAAGAAAATATAGCAAAATAACAACTCCAAACAAGAATAATATATATGTATAACATGAAAAAATATATACATATTCCTGAATGCAAGCACTGAAGTAGACAGAGCAACCATGGTAATCCAGACTCAACCAACTTTCATTCAAATGTACAAAGACATCAAGGTAGTTCTCAAATCACTGAAGTGAACACACACAAGGGCATTTGACCAATCATCAAATCAGACATGCTTTATTTCAAACAAAAGACTAAAATGAACATGTATCAGTGCAGACTCTACATGATTCATAGGCAATCAGGTTCAAAAATAAACCAAGACAACAGTGATTGGAAAAGACTTCAATGGCTTCAGACTCAATTGCAACAGAGAAGGCCAACTAATCAGCCAAGAATAATGCACACATGAAGACCACATGTGACAATTGAATCAATGCACCAAAATAGGGACAATGAACCAATGCGCATGAATCAAATCAAGGTGGATGGAGCAATATATATGCAGCCTAGACCAACATGAACTATATATATGCATACAAAGAACATAAACATGATCGAGACAAGACTTCTAGTGACACAAGCTCAATGAAATGGTCCATACACAATGCAGACTAAAATGCAGCTATCTTGACATAGCAAAGTGACATATGTATGCACATATGCATATAAGTACATACATATATATCAGTCAGAGGCATGAACAACCAGAGTATAGACTCAAAGCAACATGAAGACAAGACCAATGAAGACTACATTTATATGAAATAGGACAGTAGCTCGACACACAGTGCAATGCAGTTTGTGAAGCCAATATGAACAGTTACAGTTCGAAAACCAAGTTTAGGCCGGTTTTTAAAAATATCAACAAATTTAACTAAGGTCATTTGGATAACCTACGATTTGGTCAAAGTCTAGATTATCACGATTTCAAATGGCCGAAGTCAAAAGTTAAAAGAAGAAACCGACTCAGAGAAAACCCAAAGCAATGGATTAAAATTCAAAATCATGGAAGAACAAATACGAATTGAACAAGTCAGAATTATTACAAGTGTTGAAGCAAAATCGAATGGCCAAGCAAAAATATCTGAAGAATTCAAATTGAATTATACGTACATAATTTTAGGGCTATATCCTAATAAATTTAAACCTAAAATCATCATTGGCATTCATGAGTTTAAGTTCAAGCAATCACAAGAGCAACATTTGACAAAACTTGAATCAAAGTTGAGTGTAATCAAAATCAAAAAGGGGATAAATTGCATACCATTTTCATCCAAGTATTCGAGTTTGACAAATTGAAGCCACCGCAAGCCTATCAAAGCCAGAGAATCGATTGACAAGGCAAATCGACCTAAATTCATCAATGCAATTGCCTGAGTCAAATCGATGACTTCAATTTATCACTAAACCCTAATTCTAGAATGAAGAGAAACAAGCAGCCGCAAAATAAAAAAGAAAAGGGGATGTACTTCTCTATTCTTTTTTTAAGTAGGCCAGTGTTATTTAAATTATATTGGGCTTAAGTTTGTTTAATAGGGTTTAGTTTTGTTAATTTTTTACTTTGTAATTTTCTTTTAAAATTGTATAACTCTCTAGTCATGTGACTAGATTAGGAACTACGGTGGTGTAGTTCGAGAATTCGCAACTCAGTGGCTGAGTTGTGGCAAGGATTTGACCATAGAGTTAGGTTATTCATTAGCGGGTGTTGCAAGTTTACATGTGCAAGCGTCTGACTATTTAATTTCTAGTAGAAACCTTTGAGGCAGCACGTAGGCAGGGTTTTGCCGAAGCTGGGTAAGTTCGTGTGTGATCTCTACTACATTATTATCTGTGATTTTTTTTATTTTTACGTTAACTTTTATTATTATTAGAATTACCCTATTAACCTCCCCCCTCTAGAGTGAAAACGATCCTACAAGTGATATCAGAGCTAGGGAAAAAAACCATTTTTTGTAAAAACTAATTTTTGTTTTAAAATTTTTATATTTTATGGCTTCTTTTAATATTGCTTTTGCTGAAGGTCGGTCCATATTTAGACCACCCATGTGCAATGGTGAATATGCTTACTGAAAAAATAGAATGAAATTTTTTTCGAAAACCATAGATGCATGGTATGTTGTTGAGACGGGATATAGGACACCAACCGTAGTGGTAGATAATCAAGGAATTGAAAAACCGATGGATCAATTGATTGACCTTGAAAATAAAATGTAGAGTGCTAATGCTAAAGCTATGAATTCTATTATTTGTTCATTAGGTCAAATTGAATTTAATCGTATCTCACATTGTCTAACTGCGTAGGAAATTTGGCATAAATTTGAAGTGACTCACGAAAGAACCTCCCAAGTCGAAGAATCTGGCCTTGCCATGCTTTGTAGCGAATACGAGAACTTCATAATCGCCAAGGATGAAAATATCACAGAGATGTATGGACAGCTTTCTAATCTCGTATATAAATCAAAAGCTCTTGGAAAACCATACACATACTTGGAAATAGTATGAAAAATCATCAGAGTCCTTCCATGAAATTTAGAAACTAAAGTTACTACCATTCAAGAATCAAAGGATTTGAAATAAGTAAAAATTGAAGAACTCATTGGAAATCTCACCACTTATGAGCTAGAAATGAAATTAAAGGAAGGAGGTGATACTCGAAAGAAATTAATAGCTCTCAAAGGAACCACTAAAAGTGAAGATGATGATGATGATGATGGTGCAGCAGAATTGGCGCTGATAATAAAGAAATTTAAAAGGTAGAATCATAAGTATGGAAATTCAGCTCTAAATCAACAATTGAAAAGCGGAATAGTCAAAATTTTAGATAACTCAGAAGAGCAGGAGATCATCTGTCACAACTGCAATAAACCTGATCATATCAATCCATATTGTCCTCAGAATCGACTCAACCAAGGAAAGAAATGAAAAGGAGAAGTTTTGCAGCTACCTGGGATGAAACTGATGAAGTTGATAAAATCACTAGCAGTGAGAGTGAAAAAGAAAATTTGTGTCTTTAAGGAGAAACAACTGACAATGATGATGGTGACCCAAGCGAGGTATGAAAACTTATTCATTCAGAATTACTTGTATATTTTCATGAAGTAAATGGTTGTTTTGAAAGATTTAGGGATAGGTACGCTAAAATTGAATCACAAAGAGATAGTTTGATAGAATTAAATAAATAGCTTGATCAATTGGTTAAAAACAATCGAAATAAGAGCCCTAAGTGTGATAAGTGTCCGTCACTTGAAGAAGAAATTAAAAAATCAGAAATTAAAATTAAATCACTTGAAAATAAAATTCTAATTTTGAAAGAAAGTGAAAACACTAGGAGAGAAAATTCTATTAAAAAGTGCACTTTATTACTGAATGAAAATGAATCTCTCAAAACACAAGTCTAATAGTTGTCTACAACTTTAGGAAAATTCTCCAAAGGAGAAAAATAACTAAATATGTTATTAAAGAAACAAACTGTTAATCCTATTAGACAAGGACTTGGATATACTCAAAATGAATGTGCCAGAAGCGAAATTAATCAAGTCAATTCCAAGTGCACGATTTGTGGAAAGTTGGACAAAATCACAATAATTGCTGGTATATAGATCCAAACATGTGAAAACCATATCAATTTGGATTCCAAAAGGCACGAATATAAAATCCCTTAAAGTCAAACAAATATGGATGCCGAAAGGAACAAATATAGATTGTCTTGGGTCTACACAAACATATTTTTCAAAATCTTTTGTCACTAACACCCATGAACCTATAAAAACAAACAGGTAATAAAAATCTTTTCTCGTGTAGGTGTTGTGGTAGGCTAAGAAATATCAACAGTGTTACCTGAATTCTGGCTGTTCCAGGCACATGACGAGAGACACATCAAAGTTCCTTAGCCTATTACAAAGGTGTCAGAGTCACAATGGGTAACAATGAAAAATTATCGGTAAAGGAAAAATTGGTAACGGTACATTTAATTTGAACGACATATAATATGTTGATTATCTGCACCATAATTTGATTTCAATCAGCTAGTTATGTGATAAGGAAATGAATGTTGATTTTGATTCTGATTTATGCAAAAATATTGACCAATCTACCACTAGAGTCTTTGAACTAGTTCATATAAATTTGTTTGGACTAACGATATTGCCAGTTTAGTGGTAAGAGATGTTTTGTATTAGTTGATGATTACTCTAGATGCACATGGATATATTTGTTTATCTTACTGCTTCTAGATCTAACACTATGTCCACTAGTTTTTAATGTGCACATTTTCAATTTTATCCTTAAGGAATCACATTTTAAAAGCTGTAAAATGATTATAAGGTATTTGTTGCAACTTCACTGTCTGGTCTATGATATCCAGTTTACGATAACTCCGACTAAAGCGGTATTTAGATGCAGATTCTGTTGGTAGTCTAGTTGATAAAAAAATTACTAGTGGAATGTGTTTTATGTAGGGACATTCATAAGTTGCATCACATTTCCAAATAAAATATCTGCTTAATTTTGATTTTAACTGATTTTGAATTGGTAGACATTTTTTCATAAAACCCCTTCCAGAAAATAGCATTATTGTTGATTTCGTTTCAGATTAGACATTTTGGAAATTTGATTTTATATTTATTTTTGGATTTGATCTTAAATGACTACACTAACTAATCTGACTCTCTACTGATTATCGAAAAGATAAATAATGATTGAAAAAGTGATGACTGTCGATAGTAATCATATATTATAACTTGAGAAGGTATATTTAGTAAATTTCTTTAAAAATTTAAATAAGATTTAAAATAATTTTTGTTGGTAAAAATTCCATGACCATCTGTATTTCTATCGTATTTCTAACGACTATCACTCATCAAAATCCAATATAGTATGTTAAAATGTGGTATTTTAAAAGGGAAATTAGTCTTTTTTTATTTATCAATAAAACATCCAAAGTATTCACTCTTATTTAATAGTCCTCATGGTTATGCATGGGTGAATTACTTGGAATATTTGATTATGTGCTTTCATGCTCATTTAAAAGTACTCACACTTATGCATGTATGGAACACATATCAAAATTAATTATCAAATAGACGAGTTGATTCTAATCCCATTTAAAAGTCCTCACGGTTATGCATGGTTAGAAGATACTTGAAATTCAATTTTTTAAGAAAATATTGGGAATACTACTAATCTCATTTAAAAGTCCTAATGGTTATGCATGGTTAGTAAGTATTCAAATTGCTATCATAAATATACCACAAATAGACATAACTATATGGTTTTATATGCCGACATCACCCCTATCACTCTAAAGTGGAATATGCATCTAACATGAATATTTATGATTTTTATTCGATTTTTTATCGAAATTTAATATTTATACTCGATTGGGTATTAATGTTGTATTAATGTCTATCACTTTATCTCTATTTTTCTAACACCATTACTCTTTTTCTGATAACTAAAGAGGGAGCAAAAAGTTAATATTTTGGCAAATAAAGTTCAAATATTTTATTTTTATCTACATATTCCCATCTAAGTTCATTTGCGTATATTTCTTTAATATCATGCATATATGAAGAAGGAGCAATTTTGTAAAGAGGGAGCATTCAAATAGGGGGAGCAAATAGAATTCACCAATGACCAAATACATTTAATAAATTAAAAATCTTAATATATGTTTGTTATCATCAAAAGAGGGAGATTGTAGAATATGCTAGTATATGATTTTTGTTTGGTGACAATAAACATATAGTATTTATTATTGTACTATTTTATTTTTCACATAATTAAATAAATATTTGATGAATAAAATAAATAACATAGAATTCATATTTAAACAAATATTTAATTCAAACCAATATTTTATTACAAATTCAAATAGTACAAATTTGAGCTCTCACTACATATATACATTTTCAATTACATCATAAATTTCAATTTACAATTTTGACCTCACTACATATTCACTCAACACTCGTATTTTATCTTCAACTCTATTCTAATTTGTATCCAGCATCCGAATTATCTGCAAAATAAACACTGGCGTGTTAAAATTGAAAAAGAAATATTTTGCAGTGTATAATAAAAGGGTGTGTTTGAAAATATCATTTGCCTATGTTATTTGGGTTGTTCTTCATCATTTATTTTGAATTCTTCTTACTCGAATAGCTTGTAACATGCACAATGTATCACTGTACATGTCACAAGGGTGTGCACATCGATATACACTTGATAAAATTGCATGGTCAAGTGAGCATGAGGTCAAACCTAAGCCGAGGCTGGATTCAACTCAGATGCAGTACTAAAACATAAATAAAATGGTCAAGTACGAGTTTCAGTGGTCAGTCAACATGAATAAAAGTTCAATACAATGGCCAAGTTCAAAATAACAACCCACATGGCCAGTGAAATTAAAAGAAAGTGGTGAAACAGACCTCTCATATATATATATATATCAGAGAATACAAAGCCAACCTTATTCAACAAGCTATCATATACGTACATATGCAGAACTATCAAGACTGCAACAACAAAAAGACTCAATGTCACATCAGCTCGGATATGGGGTGCAACCGAACCAGGCACACAGTGATACAAGAATAGAACAAGGCCACATGAACTCACAATGTTTCCAGTGAGAACCAGATCAATCAGTTCGATCAAACCATACAAATATGGAGTAACATTCACTACACATATATACATGCACATGAATATGTGCATGTTTTCCATAATCAATGAGCTACGGTTCAAGTCCTTCAGAGGCAACAAGATAGAATAAAGTGGAAAGCAATGCTGCAAGAAAATATAGCAAAACAACAACTCCAAATAAGAATAATTTATATATGTATAACATGACAAAAAAATATACATATGCCTGAATGCAAGCATTGAAGTGGACAGAGCAACCATAGCAATCTTGACTCAACCAACTTTCATTCAAATGTACAAAGACATCAAGGTAGTTCTCAAATCACTAATGTGAACACACACAAGGGCATATGACCAGTCATCAGATCAGACATGCTCTGTTTCAAATAGAAGGCTTGAATGAACATGTATCAATGCAGACTCTGCATTATTCAAAGGCTATAAGGTTCAGAAACAAACCAAGACAACAGTGATTTGAAAAGACTTCAATGGTTTCAGACTCAATTGCAACAGAGAAGGCCAACTAATCAACCTAGAACAATGCACACATGAAGACCGCATGTGACAACGTAATCAATGCACCAAAATAGTGACAATGAACCAGTGGACATGAATTAAATCAAGGTGGACGGAGCAATATATATACACATACATACATACATACATACATACATACATACATACATATATATATATATATATGCAGCCTAGACCAACATGAACCAGATATATGCATACAAAGAACATAAACATGATTGAGACCAGATTTCTAGTGAAAGCAGTTCAATGAAATGGTCCATACACAATGCAGACTGAAATGCAACTATCCATACATAGCAAAGTGACATATGTATGCACATATGCATATAAGTGCATACACATATATGAGGTCGGAGGCATGAACAACCAGAGGGCAGACTCAAAGCAACATGAAGACAAGACCAATGAAGACAACTTTCATATGAAATAGGATAGCAGCTCTACACATAGTGGAATGCAGTTTATGAAGCCAATATGAACAGCTGCAGTTCGAAAACCATGTTTAGGCCGGTTTTTATAAATCATCATCAAATTCAACTAAGGTCATATGGATAACCTACGATTTGGTTAAAGTCCAGATTAATACAATTTCGAATGGCCGAAGTCATAGGTTAAAAGAACGGAACCGACTCGGAGAAAACCCAAAGCAATAGAGTGAAATTCAAAATCACGAAAGAACAAATACGAATTGAACAAGTCAGAATTATCACAAGTATTGAAGCAAAATCGAACGGCCAAGCAAAAATATTTGAAGAATTCAAATAGAATTATACGAGCGTAATTTTAGGGATTTAAATTTAAACCCAAAATCATCATTGCCATTCATGAGTTCGAGGTCAAGCAATTACCACGTGATAAATCATAAAACTCAAATCAAAGTCGAGTGTATAAAAATCGAAAAGGGCATAAATTGCATACCATTATTATCCAAGTATTCGAGCTCAAAAAATTGAAGCCACCACAAGCCTATCAAAGCCAGAGAATCGATTGATAAGGCAAATCGACCTAAATTCGTCACTATAATTGATCGAGTCAAATTAGCGACTTCAATTTATCATTAAACTCTAATTCCAGAATGAAGAGAAACAAGCGGACGCAAAATAAAAGAGAAAAGGAGACGAACTTCTCTATTCTTATTTTAAGTGGGCCGGTGTTATTTAAACTATATTGGGCTTAAGTTTGTTTAATAGGGTTTAGTTTTGTTAATTCTTTATTTTGTAAATTTTTTAAATTGTGTAACTCTCTAGTCGTGTGACTATGTTACGAACTACGGTGGTGTAGTTCGAGAATTCGCAACTCAGTGGCTGAGTTGTGGCAGGGTTTTAAGCGTAGAGTTAAGTTAGTCATTAGCGGGTGTCGTAAGTTTAAGTGTGTAAGCATCACTTAATTTCTAGTAAAAACCTCGGGGGCAGCACATATGCAGGGTTTTACCGAAGCTGGGTAAATTTGTGTGTGATCTCTACTGCATTATTATCTGTGAATGTTTTTTATTTCCGCGTTAATTTTTATTGTTATTAGAATCGCCCCATTCACCCCTCCTCCTCTAGGGTGAAAATAATCCTACACTTCCGAGCATCGTATATCTTTGTATAACATATACTATAAGTTAAGCACAACTGGCCCAATGTTGAACTGCGTGGCACTAAGTACAACCATCTCTCAGGCCCGGTAATCAAAAGCATACTCTAGATCTGGAGTCGATATACCCTCATAGGTAAGCTAAACTTGAGATTGTGCATCCTACTCTTGTTTTAGTCATTCCTGATATTGACGCTACATTCGCCCTCTCTCACAAGAGTCTTCATCACTCGAGCAGCACATGAATCCCCAATTTGATTCCTTCATCTTGAACGGATCAGAAGTCACTACATAGATTCAAGCATCTCGAATAGATCTCGACCTCCACATAGGTTCCCCACATAAGTCCTCTAACGAATGCTAACGTTGTCCTCTCTCTTAGAATAATCCTCAAGATAGACAGTCCCTCACAATAGCATCGTTCGAAATGTTAATGCAAACCTTTCCTTTGGACTAAATCTTAGGATAGAAAATTCAACCCTATAACATTCCACTACAAAACCACTTTAGAACATAAATTGCATGTATGGTCCTGAAGTGATTATAGGTTTGAGCCATCCCATATAAATACATACGTCCAACTTACCAAGCTCTCCAAAACCAATCGACGAATTCACGGTTAACACAATTAAGCTTCTCTTGGAAGTAAGCGAAAGCTAGAGACATTTTGTACCAGTACTCCTCCATGGGGGTTCTTATTAGTATGAAATCATGAAGCCTTTCGATAACTTTTTAGGTCAATAGTTGGTCAAGTTCGATAATCAGCTAATCGATTATCTAGTCGAAGCAATTTCTTATGCAAATCATGATACGTATGATTAACTCATTTTAGACATTCCAACTTAATGATTCCTGATCCAAGAGTGAATCCAGGTAAGTTTAGAGCACTGGTTGCATCAATGCCTTGCATAGACACTTCGTTCCTGAATCTTACAAATAGATAACTCTACTCCGTCGGTTTTATGTTAAGTGTAGCATTGATAATTTTTATAAACAAGAAGAAATCGACATGATTAACATGTTTTTGACATTTTCCGACTTACTATTCCTCGATCAAAAGGGAAGCCTGGAAGGTTAGATCTGTATTGCTTCGTCCCTACTTGACGTTAATCTTAACTATCGCAAATAGATAAGCCTTACTTCATCGGCTTTTAGTGTTAAGCATAGTTAATTACTTTTCAATAAGTAATTAAACAATTAACCATTTAGCCACTAAGCAATTCTAATCCTTTTTCAAAAACATTTGGATATACTTTTAAGATACTTGAAAGTATCTATAATAGGTTTTAAAACATTTATCCAATATCTTGCTTGTAAATAACAACTTTATAGTTTAAGTATTTAGAGTTATAAAAATATTTTCATATATATATATATATAAATTACTTGAAAATAATAATATAAACCTAACCAAGAAGCAATATCTAACCAAGCCCAAACCTTTATATCTTTTCAAACCTAACCAACTCCACATCAAGCGGTGAGTCCAAGCCTGACAAAGTCCAAACCAAAATGCATACTAAGTGTGGCTTTGCTTCTTTAAGTTTTGGAATGGTGGAAGGTGTTCTAATACTATACTAAGGCCTGTGGTAGAGTTTGAAGTGATTTGGAGTTGATTTGCAACAATTTTCTTTAGAACATAAGAGATGAAGAAATAAAAGAAGAAGCCATTGCTTTTCTTAATTAAGTTTTGTGAATTTGTGATTCTAACTTTATGTTATGCCTCTCCTTATATAGGCACAAGAATAGTGCTCTCTAAGCTTACTTTCATCACCCCTCCACCATGACATGGAAGCTTCACTTCCCATCACTTCTCGTTTAAGACACTTCTCCTTTATGCTACTTACCATTATACCTCTCTCATGATAATATCTCTTATCCATACGGAAGATTCTAGAAAATTCCAAGCTTTATGAAGATGTTTGTGTGTGTGTTAATTAGTTAATAATATGTTCATTTGGTCTTTAGACAAGCACCAAAGATTTTGAACAACTTATATCGATCGAAAAGCTGTTTACCGATAAATCGATTTATTGTCGCAGTCGATTTTTCTATGAAGAATATATTTTTGTAAACAAATTTCTTATCATTATTCATTAATTAAATAATGTCTAACGTGGTTATAAAATCCTCTTTATAACAATTAGTTATATGTCAAACCATTTCGATATTCAAAGGCGAAGTGCTCAAATTTCTAGGTTGCTACAAACACCTTTGCAAGTGTCATCATGTACTCCCGCTAAATTCTCCAGAAGCATCACCGTATAAGCTTATTTCTCTACTCTTTCTGTGATCGGTAAATGCTTTACAAACCATGGTGCTAACTTTTCCAAACTACCAAACCTCTCGACATGCCTAAGCAGTAAGACTTTTACAAAAACCTTGTCGCCCGCTGCGAACTCCCACTCCATGCATCCCCTGTCAACGTAAGACTTCTTCCTATCTTACATAGTTTTCATCCTTCTACGGATCAAGTCTACCTTCTTTGATGTCTCCCTCACCTTATTTGGTTCAAGAATGATCCTATCGGTAGTGTCCCACCAAAAAGACGGGGGCCTACAAGGCCTTCTGTATAACGCCTCAAATGGTGTCATCCTAATACTTTCCTGATAGCTATTATTATAGGTAAATTCTACTAATGGCATGTGATCATTTCAAGAGCCTTCGAAATCTAAGATATAGATCCAAAGTAAGTCCTCTAATGCCCGGTTCACGCTCTCATCCATCCATCCATCTATTGATGTAAGTGGTACTCAAACTCAACTCGGTACCTAAAGCCTTCTGAAGACTCCTTCAAAACTCACTGATGAAAAGCTAATCTCGATCACTAATAATGCTAGAAGGAACTCTGTGTAACCTAAATATCTCCCTCACATAAAATGTCACCAAAGATGTAGTAGTCTATGTACTTCTATCTGGAAAAAGATGTTTGGATAGTCGGTCGACTATGACCCAAATACGCTCATTTCCACTACTAGTAGCTCATCAATGAAATGCATAGAAACACTCTCCCACTTTGACTGCGGTACATCTAATTGTCTGCCAAAATCCTTTTTCTTTCTTCTACTCCACCTTTACCCTCTAGCAAGTCATACACTGGTCTACATACTCTGCCACATGCCTCTTCATACTAGGCCAATAAAAGATTATCGTCATATCATAGCATATTTTGTTTTTGCTGGGGGATGGTCATCGTAGAACGATGAGATTCATTTAATACCATGTCAATCAAATCTACAATGAGAGGAACACATAATCTACTACTTTTCGAAACCACCCTTTCAATTTAATGGTATTGCGCCTTAAACGACTCAGTTGCTCTCCTCTACCAAGTTTCTCAAAGATATCCAATAACTCCTTATCATGCTTCTAACTTGACCCTACGTAGTCCATAAGTATAGGTTTCACATCCAAAGCCATTAACAATCCTGGAGTGATGTTTGACAATGGTTGAAAATTGATCGTGGAGATAAACTCCAAGTGCTTCCATTCTAAGAATAAAGGACTCAACATGTCATTCTTCCTACCGAAGGCATCAACTACAATATTTCCTTTGCTTGGAGTATAGGAGATATCAAAATCATGCGATGCCAAGAACCCATCCACCTCTATTGTCTTAAATTCAAATCCTTCTGAAAGAATAATTACTTTAGAGACGTATGATCCATATATTGCTCCAACCGCTCTCCCAATAAATAGTATCTCCGTGACTTGAGTGCAAAGACAAGGTGGTCTCCAACTCACGGTCGTAGGTAGGATGGTTTCTCCTGTGGATCTTCAACTGTTGACTATCATAGCTCACCACCCTCCCTTATTGCATCAAGACCGAGCCCAATCAGGTAATGCAAGCATCCGTATATAATGTGAATGCCATCGTACCAGAAGGTAATACTTGAACAAATGCACTAGTCAACGACTCCTTCAGCTTGATAAAATTCTCACACTTCGAGTCCAATGAGAAAACCAAATTTGTCTTGGTAAGGCAGGTCAGAGGGGCAGAATTATTGATGAAGTCCTTAATGAACTTCCTATAGTAGCACGCCAAACCAAGGAAACTCCTTACTTCCATGGCATTCTTTGACACATGCATATCCTATACTGCAACAACTTTACTAGGATCGATCATCAGAACATGCTTAAAGACAACGTGTCCCAAAAAGCGTACCTCCTTTGGCCAAAAGTGACGTTTGAAAAACTTTGCCTTCAACTTATGCCTATGAAGAGTATTAAGCACTTCTTCTAGATGCATCATGTGTCTCCTTACTCCTTGAATAAAATAATATATCATTAACAAATACAACTACAAACTTATCTAGCAACCTTCTAAAAATCATCAGATCAATAAAGTGGTGGGTACGTTGGTCAGTCCAAAAAGGATGACTAACCACTCATAAAGTACGTCGGGTGAATGAAAAGTAATCTTTCGAATACCATCCTCGACCACACGTAAATAATGGAATCATGTAGCCAAGTCAAGCTAAGAGAACACCTTTGCTTCAATCAATAGATCAAAAAGATAATTTGTGCGGAACAATGCGTAATGATTCTTCTTTGTTAGCTTATTCAACTCATGCTAATCAATGCAAAACCTAAGAAAACCATTTGCCTTGCTGGAAAGGATAACTGGTGCTCCCTACTCTAATATACTCCTCTTAACTAAACTCTTTTCCAACAGCTCATTCACTTGCTTATTCAGTTCACGACCACCTTTAGGAGCTATATGCCTTAAGAAAAATGACCCGCGTTTTTTATGCTCAAAAGTCAACACAAATACATTCACGGTATTCACATGTTGAATGACCAAGTGTCGGAAAGATGGATTGTTGTGGGAAAAGAAAGAATGCAAAATAGAATCTCACATCGTGACGAATAATATACAGCACATTACAGATCTTTACAAAAGAAAAGTTTTATATACATACATCAATCAGAGTAAACTAACATATCATCAGCTTGTGCAGTAATAACAACTTGTCTTCGCAAATGATGATAAATATAAAATAACAAATGCACCAGAAATAAAATATACGTGAATACGTTTTGGAGGCATCCAGCTCGTCTCTTGAAGCTCCTAAGCATCCATAACTAAATATGGAAATATGCTAGGTCTGACCTGAGAATTATAAGAAAATAATGCCTGAATCAGTCAGGTAAACCAGTGTGAGAAACACAAATCATATGGAATTTTAGAGTTATAAAACTTTTCAAAAATAAATGTATCATATAAGACCACGCTGTACATAACACGAATGGGTTTTTTCTTGACGACAACCAAGGCATTTCATAAGAAATCTTATGATATTATGATAATGTCTAGGGTTTAAAATACATAGTTAATCATAGTCGAAATGGTAGCACTAATCATATTCCATCATATTATGTATACAACTAAATCCGTAAAGGCACGCACTGGAAAATGGATTTCATTAGTGACGGCAAACTGGGGTGCCTCCTGTTATAGCACTTCTCTAAAAAAAAATGTACTAAGGTCGCAAAAACATTTTGCACCTCTACCAACATAGAAACGGCCTACCCCTTCGTGTATAGTACAAAATATGACATCACCTAAGTTGCTGGCCAATAACCGTACTGAATCACTAGCATACATAAATGGATCAAAATCGATCTAGATTGGGCGATGACCAAACCCTAACAGTTGCGAACCACATAGCCTTGCTGCATATCCCCTGTTTTAGTCATTACCGGGTATAAGGTTTGAGACTACGTTTTACCTTTTTATGGCAATCCCACTTTTAATGCTAACACTACGCTCCAAGCAAAAATGCAATGCCAAGATTCATCCATACAGGTTGTTCAGGATATGAACAAACCGAATGTAATACTTCTACTACATCCTCGGGATTAGTAGCAAGTAACCCCTGCATTTCAAAGAACTCCATCTTCGATTCCATCATCATCAAGATGCCTCTAATTCGAACGCTTATGTCAATTCGAAGTGATTTCCTAAAAATATACCTGATCCCACTCTCTCCGAACCAATAGTGTTATTTTTAAAAATTGGTCAACATTTGATAATCAGTTCTTTAACTATCAAATAAACAAACAGTCAAATCAAAGATTTATTTCCATATGGAAACCAACCCTAGTAAAGCACATAAGCAACCACTAAGCCTCTTTAATTAATCATTTCATTAATAAAAATATCTTTTCAAATATTTGTATTAAAAATACCTTTTATAAAAGATATATTCACATCCCTCTCTATTCTTTTCAATACATAAAAAATATTCGACGTTGTAAGTATATTCACAAACCATTTCACTTTCAATACTTGGAAAAAGTATTTACATACTTATCTCAATGGTATAAGTACATTCACAAAATCTTAAGAAATATTTCATTTCTAAAAATATATCCAATTAGGTTAAAACAACTATCATTTAAAACATTGACAACAATAAAACCCAAATCACTTTTCTCTTTTTGGCGCTAATTATGAAAATAGTACCTTCTATGCCACCGTAATTTAAAATAATCATTTACATAAATTGTGTCTCGTTCTTTCTATAAAAATTCTTTTATAATTTTTTTTTATAGATTTCTTTAATAGAACTCCTTTCTATTTATAAAACTCTTTTATATTTACAAATTCCTTTTATATTTATAAACTCATTTTATATTTACAAACTCCATTTATAAATCTCCAAAATTATTTATAAATATTTTATAAAACTCCTTTTATATTTACGAACTCCTTTTATAAATCTTCAAATTTATAACTCTTTTTATAAAACTCCTATTATATTTATAAAATCCTTTTTAATCCTATCTAGTTATAAAATTATTTTCATAAATCTCTAAAATTATTTATCATAAACTTTCGGTTCTCAAGATAGAACCAAATACTTTTCCATGAAACGATCATTCTGCATATTACTATAAATTCACAAATGTGATTTATTTTTCCAATTGACCAAAATGATATAATTTTTCCTTTTTATAACATATCATTTAAAATATATTCTTTTATTTATAAAACACCATTTATAAATCTATTTTTACATACAACATTTTATATAAAATATTTTACAAATTTTTATTCTAAAATATTTCTATCTACTTTTAAAACAGAATCACTTTATTATAAAAGATAAATTCTCTTTATTTTCCTTCAAAATAATCATCTGTTATTTTATTAACTTTTCTATAAAAAAATACTTCTCGAAATACTTTTAAAACATTTCCAAAATGGGTAGAATAAAATAGAGAAGTTCGAAAACCATTTTTAAACAAAATACCATAGAAAAACCCAAAAATCACATTTAAAATCCTTTTCCAAATCAAAACCATTTCCAAATCAAAATGGCAATTAATAATGGTTCAAAATACTATAACGAGGCCAATAACCACATGACCAATGCTATTACAACCTTTCTCACTAAAAAGGTACATCCTTTAACATTTATCAATGTCATATCCAATATAGCCAACTTCTAACTTTTAGCAATATATAAAAGTATATAAAAGAATTAAAATCAACAAGTATATAGCTGAAATATGAAATTACAACGTTTGGGAAATCTGGATTTCTTTACAAAATTCCATGTATTTCATTTTAAATTTCATTTGCTTTTCAAAATGAAAATTCAACCAAACCAAACAAATAAATCATTTAAAATAAACGATAATTTATAACAACTATATAACATATAGTATTCAATCAGAGGTGAGTTAACTCCCTAAATTTCAACGAACGCTTAGGCGTTCCAGTTTGATCTAAAATCAAACGACTTTTGATTTTAGCCTAAAATTTGACTTGCACCAAACTTGATTAAATCAATCCTTATGCGTAGATATCGCTCTTACAAGCATAATGCAAAAGACAGTGTGTCAATTGGAACTCGTATGAGAAAGTTATTCATTTTATAGGATTTTGATATTAAAATATATTAATTAATTACTTTATTGCATTATTAACATAATCATCAACCCAAACCCTTCTTCCCCATCTCCTTAATCATTTCTAGTACACGAAAACATGGTGCACAAATGCATGACCATGTACGCACCCTTCTACTCCTGTCCACCATTCGACGAACCGACTTCACCTACGAGTGTCTCTTCACACGAACTTCCCTCTAGCCACCACCATGTCACACTTGAGTCTACCCATCAAATCCCGATCAAACCCTCTAACTCTTTGACCTACTGATGTCGTACCTCCAAAATGGGGCCGCACCACCCCAAACTTCCCCAGTCGATGCTATTTCCCTCCACAAACCCAATGACACCATCCTCGAACACTAATTCTGCCTAAATCAAACTCAAACCCGAACCTTAGCTTCCATTTCCTTACGTAGATCAGCATAACCATCACCACACGCCACCAAACTACATAGATTTGGAGATTTCAATGACACAAATCCAATGGATCTTGTTTCGTGATTTTTTGTTAAGTGTATGAATTTTTTTTTGATTTTTGAAGTGAAGAAGTCATTTTCTTTGTTTACAATAAAAAGGGAATGGTAAATAGGAGAGGGAAAAAGAAAATGGAAAAAATCATGTGTTAGGGTTAGTTAATTTTGTGATTTTCGATGTTTCGTTACACAGGATTTCATTTGCATACGAACCAGGAATAACAAAAACAAAAAATACTATCATACATAAAATTACGACGTGATCTCAAAACAATAATAAAATTTCCAGATTAAATTATTATGAGAAATTTCAAAAAATACCAGCATTTGCCCAAAAATACGTCAAATGATAATTTAAATATTTTCCAAATTAAAAATTATGGAAAAATCCTATAAATTAAACTAAAAATACATTATTAAAAGTCCAGTCATTTTATTAAAAATTGACTTTTTTATTATTTATTAAATTCAAATCAAATTTGAATATTTAAATAAATTAAATATTATCATTCGAAACATTAAAATTTTCGGGTATTACATTCATCGTCCCTTAAAAGAATTTCATCCCTGAAATTCGCATATGATGAAAAATACCTTCACACCCTTATATTTATAAAATCTCAAGTTATGAAATTTTTTGGTAGCACCTTCTTTGTACAGCTCGATCGAATAAACTACAACTTGCCACAGCTGGCCCAAATCAACAAAAGAAAACAAAACCTCAAAAGTGGCCTTTTATATCTGAGACATAAAATCATCAAAAATAGTATAATATATCTTATAGAGTGTGTGACATATAGCAAACACACCCGTAAAGCAATAAACAGATACCAATTTGTCGAGCAAACAAACTCTACTCATGAAACCAAAAGCAGCAAGCTAGCATTTTCTTCCATATACCTGAATCTCACTTACAAATGTCATCAAAACATATAACTTGAATTTTATAATATAAAAAGCACACTATTACATTCAAGCCCGTACGATGTACATATGTCATCCATAAGTAATATTAAATCCAATCACTCGTTCCATCACACAAATTTCACTTCCGAGCTAGACAGGACTCCGATCAATATCTTTGATTAGAAACCTTTGTTCTCCATGCATAGACATATACTGGTAGAAAACTTTAGAATTAAATCAAAAATCGATGCCAAGTGTTCACCATTAAGAATCGAGTGAGAAATCCTTGTTTGGATTTTTATAAATCACCTCAAAATTATGCACTCGAATCCGGATCAAGAAAAGTTATGCAAATAAAATCGTATACGTAGAAATTACGTATTTATTTCATTGGTTTCTTAATTGTACCAATTATTTTTCATTTTAAATCACATTCATTAATTTTAAAACCGCTCCATTAAAACAAAATTCCGATTAAAACATTTCAGGACTTACGTTCATATTCGTATAATACTCCACTACATCCTAAGAGTATATATACAATATCATTTTTTTTTACATAATTAGGACATTCAACAAATTTAAAATTAGTTTAATTTACTACCTTTCCAATTCAAGGGTTATAAAAATTCAATTTTTATAATTTCACAAAAACATTTAGCTTCAACATCTAAATCAATTCGGAAGTTTTCCACTGTTTAAAATTGTCATGAATTATATTCATTCCATCAAATGAAAATTATCAAACAACATATCAAAATGAGATGCCTAAACCAAATTACCCTAATGCATAGGATACATGAGTCCATCTAATAACTTAACTAAAAACTTCAAAATTAAACACCCGGGTTTTATTTCAAATCATGTAGAAATAATAGTATATGTATCTCCTTTTGTATAAAAATCATACTTTTGGGATTTTTAAATCAAGATCCGTTTTACCAAAAAAACTCTATAACAAATTATTATGGTAGAGAACCCTCCTTTAGAAACTAGAAATTATTATCCAGCGACAGAAGTGAGTTTGATGCTTTCTATCTCCACCAAAATCCATTTAAATATTTATTTTCATAAATACTTTCAAATAATACTGTTATTATTTTTCCCCAAAACTTTAAATAACATATATCAAAAACACCAGAATTTAAGTTCTTAAATTCTCAGTTTAAAATCCTTCTTATTTGTATATCATATTAATATAATTTCACCTTCTTATATAACATTATTTCACAAATGTATATCTTAGTTTAGATTTTAATAAATAGCTTTTGTTAAATTAAATTTTAACCCAACATTATCATCGAACACCCTATAGTCAAACTATGAAACTAAATTTACAAGGTGTTCATTTCAATGTTTCTACAATTACTATCTTTCCAACCCATGCAGTAAAAAGGTAAAATTGCTCATAAACTAGTCGAGTACCAATAATCAAACAATAAATGATAAGAATATAAAATTATCATTTCCTAATAAACTATATTTCATAAATAACTATCAATTTTCTAAAAATTATTCTTTTATATATAAATATAAAATCCAGGTAAAATTCTTTCAGCTCCCTATTTTGAAACAATATTATATTGATTTGCCTTGTTCAAGTGTTTAGAAACCTTTATCGATACGGTGGTGTCTCACTTACCGACTAGAGCTCGTAAACGACTCAACAGATAAATCAACACATATAATACATTTTTATAGCACAAACAAATGCACGCTTACACACACACTCAAACTCATTCTAGACTGTTACTTAACCTATCTCTAATGAGTTTACCCCACAAGGACTGGGTGTTCTCTCAACGTAAGCTACGATACAATGTGTAACGATATGCCTTTTCGATCCTCAACAGTTAACACTAATACATCCATGGGATTCACGTGCCAAACGTCCAAGCGGCGGAAAGATAGATTGCTGGAGAAAAGAAAGAAAAGGTAGAAAAAAATCTCATAGCGCGACGAGTAATATAATATATAATATACCTTTACAAAATAAAAGTTTTATATACATACATCAATCAGAGTAAACTAACATATCATCTGCCTGCACAGTTATAAAAACCTACCCTTACAGATACCGTGTAACGATCCGCTATTTCAAACCATTCGCATCCACACATGTCGGACTTGAATTGCTCAAAATGTCTGATTGTTAATTTATATTTGGCAAAACTTAGCATATACAGTAAATAAATCAATCATAGAATCACAAACACGTATTATTACAAAAATAAGCAATGGAATAGATAAATAGTAGTTCATGAAGCTACCATATAAACATCAGAGTCTGAAACAAAATAAAACAGAATCTCAAATACAAATGAATCTTTAATACATAAGAAACTAGCGAGTTTGAACATAAATGACTGGCACAAACTAAAAAAATGAAAGCTGGATAGATACAGATGGATCTCCAAGTGAAGCTCCAACTCCAAAGGTAAGCATCAAATGTTGTGACACTCAGTCTGACCGGGCGTAAAGCAAAACACAAAACACTCGAGTCAGGATTAACATTCTTATATTAATAAATTCAAATCAAGTAAAATGTCAATTGAAATACAAGTAACTTAAAGGATGTTTAGGATTCCCATCCTCTAAGGATCTATGGAACTATCTACTATGTAGTAATATCCGCTATTATAATATGTCTATCAGTAAAGTAAAAGTATTAAAATAGCGTTAAGGCGTTATCCATATTCCCCTTAACACATTTTTATATATTCCCATAGTCTATACAGTACCATAATTCCTCCGTAAACTGGAGGGCTATCAGAGGGTAATCCATAGGTATGGTATAAACCAAACTCATAGAAGGCACGATAGGGCATGCGATAGGGCACTCGAGGCAAAGCCATGGTAGATATACCATTTGCACTTCCAGACTGGTGGTAACGCATAGCAGCTACTACCCCCCACCTCATGACACACTCCCAAATCAAAGGTGCACTCAATCAAATCACAAAAGCAATACAATCGTATCAAAGAAATGTGTCCGATAGGGGGAATGACCCCACTTGGCCCGGTAGAGCTCCTGTTTTAGCCGCATCAAGCTGACTCACGGGAATCAGGGTTACGTAAATATCATATAGAATCGTCACCAAACCATCCAACTTCATTCTGGAATCTCCACCACGTACACAGTTGTTAAAGTGGTTTTCGGTAATGGAAGAAAGTATGACAATATCCGATCTCAGTCATTTTAACAACCAAACGCTTATTTCACACCGTGATCATTCCAATTCAAACAGTTTATACTTCATATCAAAATATCACATTCATTTCAAAACCATAACAAATTCTATATCATTATTCACTTTAAATAATATTCATTTTCAGAATCGTAACACATTCAAAATTATAACCCTTACGAAATCATAGCACTTTTAAAATCATAACAGTTTTGATATCATAACACTTTGAAACCATAACGCTTTTGACTTAAATAGATTAAATATTGAAAACAATATATATGTATATATATATATATCAAAATAGTTCATAAATTAAAAATACTTTATACAATAAAATGGCTTCCTCCAATTCCACAAATGAATTCAAATCAATTTAAATTCCAAAATTAAATTTTTAATCAATCCCATTTCAACACTTTAAATTTAAAAAGGTTAAAGGTTCAATTCCAATAAGATTCAACATTTGAGTATTCAAAAATCTTCAATATAAGTTTCATTTAGGTTTCAACCTTTAACTTTAATTTTTATTCAAATTGGGAATATTCATTTGATCATTTTTAGTACAATTTATTAAAATCTCGATTTATAGATTTAAATGAATATTACATATTCAGTCTCAATTTTTTTTATTTAAAGTTGAGAATATTCATTTTATCACTTTTTATCAAATCAAGTTATAAATCATATCTTCCAAAACCTCCAAAATCAATAAGTTTATATCAATTCTTATTTTAACTCAATTATTAACCAAATTAAATTCCAAGTCAACATTAATTTATCTTCCTAACCTTTATTATTAAAGTTATTAAAATTTAATTTTAAAATATTGATATAAATTTAAATAAATACTTACACATATTATAAATTGATAAATTAAATTTTATTTAATTAAATCCTATTATTAAATGTATTTGTCTTAAATCTTATTTTATATATTTTTAAAATAATAAAATTAGAAGAAAATCTTTAAAATTATGTTTTCGAAACATATAACTTTAAAATCTAAAATTTAAACCTTTATAAAAGTAACATTTATATATAGTATCTTAAAATCAATATTTGTTAAAATCATGTATTTCCTTTTAAAAACGTGGTAATCATTTTCAAAATATATATATATATATATATATGTATGTATATATATATATATAGACCAACGGTGTCTGTATATAATTTTATATCATATGGTTAAGTGATACGGATGTCTATCATTTAAATCCGCAATTTAAATATCTACCGGTACATATTATTTCAACCCGCAATCCCAAAATTCAATTAAATGAAAATCGCATGGGTTTATCATTTCAACCCATAACGATTTCCTCCTATTCTACAAGATCATTCGGGTATGTATCATTTCAACCCATAGGGAATTCTAAACTAACGGGAAACTTGCAGAGTGAGAATAGTTATGATAATAATATAACATATTAACAACAGGCGTATATCATCAATAACAAGTTAAGTCATAATATAAATAACAGATTATGTTGTTAGATGTCACAGATGAACAGTTCTAGATAATATCATATCATACATAGCAATTAAATAACTAGAAACGGCGTATTTCAATTGTCGTTTCAAGTGCAATCAAATTTAATAAATATAGGAATGTTAATCGTGGGTGATTGCTCACTTTTTGAGGCTAGAGAACGATGAGAATGGGAACAGTGACATGGGTATGCACACGGATACAGACACGAGCAAATCAAAAGGATGTTGCGACCAAATTGGACATCGACGAGACAAGAGCAAGGCACGATGAACTGGATTTGATGAAGATCAATGGTATAAGTGAACTTATATATATAACTATAGATATAAAAAATCATATTCTAAATTCAAACACATATTAAGTAAAATATACATGTATTTCAAAATCATTGTTTTGAATTAAAACTCGCATATTAAAATCAAACATATATGCATAATACATGTTGAAATAAATATTTATATATATATATATATATATATACTTGTTTAAAATGCAATATACTTATATACATTTTTTAGTTTATTTTTTATGTTCATTTGAAAATATCAATATATATATATTCAGATTACTAACATAACCCAAATATTTTTAAATATATTATATATAACTTTCCGTCTTTGAAAACAAGATAACTACTATGGAAAATCTTTACTATTATATATGAAAACAGAAGATGCTACTATGCTAATTCATTTTATACATAAACTTATACAACTAATATATCAATATATTATAAAAATCGATACAAAAGAATCAATACATATGTATACTCATAGGCATATACATATATATCTAAATCTTATATATACCTTTACATATATAAGCAGACAGGTTGTATATAAAAAATGTATGTACGAACGTTATACATACGTTAAAAATCAAAGTATATATATATACATAGCTTTTATATTAAGTATATATATATATATATAATTTGATGCTATATAAAACTGGTATTCATCTTACTTATATGTAACCCAGGTAATATAGTATATAAACTATATATATGTAACTACATAAATGTTAACACTTTAAACATATTATCATTGTATATTATCCATATATGTGTGTGTGTGTGTGTGTATACAAAGCTGAGTATGTTTGAACATATATAGAACTGTCAAATAAAAGAATATACAAAAGAGAAAAGATCATAACATATTTATATTAGGCTTATATAATATAATATGACTTATATATAATGGTCAGATAATATATATACTTATACTTTATAAAACACTGTCATACTTACTCTTAATTATACATGCAAACAAACAGTTTATAAGTAATATAGTTTGTAAAAAATTCATATATATAAATATCTATATATGCAATATATATTTAAAATAATATACCTACATAGCTAAAGAGAATGTTGGCTGCTTCAAATGACATGGTGGAGGCGAGCACGAGCAGGCCAGATGGAAGAACACGGCGAAGGCTATGATGGAAACAAAAAGAAAGTGGAAGGCGTGGAGGAAGGCCAGAGCTAGGGGAGGCGTTGCAGATGTGGCAGCAATAGGCGTGACAAGGGGGTGATGGTCTCGGCAGGGTAGTGGGAAGGGAGGAAGGAGGAGGCGCATGGAGAAGGGAAGGAGCTACTGGTCGAACTAAGTGCAAGGGAAGGATGCGGGTTTGTGGTGACTTGGAAGGGTTTGGTCGGCCAGGGTTTGGGTAGCTAGGCTTGGCTCCAAGCAGCTGTGGTGGGATGGCTTAGTAGGGTAGGCGAAGCTACTCGCTTCCTCGGGTTAATGGGCCGGAAGGCAAACAAGGAAGAAAGAAGGTCGAGCAATGGTGGATTGGTAAACAAAAGGTGGTTGCTCACGTGAAGAAAAGTAGCACCCATATATATTATATTTTCTTTTTATATTATCAAGTGAAGAAGACAGAAAATAAATGGAAGCAAATAGAGGACGAAGGAAGAAAGGTAGAGCCAATTAGACCAAAAATGGAATTGAAGAGGCATCAGGAAATATATATTTAAGTGGTGGAATAGAGGCAGCCATATGTTGAATTCCATAAAAATAGTTGCTAATGGCTTTTCATATTATACGATGACAAATGAAAGGTCACGGGAAGTCAAAAGGTTCGAAGACGGAACCGATACGGAAATCGTTTCGCGGATTTCACCGTCTTTCGGACTCCGAAACACACAAACGAATACACTATGGAGATCAGCAAGACAAGACGATCAAAACGGTACAAATCAACGATACGATCATCCTATCAAAAGTTGATATTCGGTACCGAAAATGCTACTAAAACGTCGAAAATAAGATAAACAGAGCAATAGCAGTCCAAACTTGACGAAATGAAATATGACGTCTCACTCAGAAGGTGATTTACAAACTTATTATATAAAAATATTCAGGTTTGAGAAATATTTTATTATCATCAAATATTAACTGATTTAAATTTAAATAATATTACACAATAAAATAAACTTCCATATTATATGATGAAAATTTACCGTTTACTATATTTAAATAGACGTATCCCAAATATCAAATTTTTATTTCAAAATTATTTTGTTTAAAATTCCACAAAAATTCAGTTAATTACGTTATTAAAACCATTAAAATTTATGGGACATTACATACTGATAAATATAAAACAATAAATGCAGCAGAAATAAAATATACTTATATAGGTCTTGGAGGCATCTGACTCGTCTCTTGAAGCACCACAACATCCATAACTAAATCTGGAAATATGCTCGGTCTGACCCAAGCACTATAAGAAAAAAACACCTAGATCAATTTCGTGAACCGACATTAAACACAAATCATATAGATTTTTAATGTTATAAAACCTTCCAAAATTAAATGTACCTCGTAATACCATGCTGCACATAAACATGAATTGGTTTTTCCCTTACGTTGACCAAACCATTTCATAAGAAATATTGTGTACTATTATAATGTCTAAAGTTTTAATAAATATTTAATCATAGCTGAAATGGTTACATTAATTACATTCCAACATATTAGGCATACGACTAAATCCAAATAGGCACATATTGGAAAATGGATTCCATCAATTACAAGGCTACTAGGGTACCTCCTGTCATAGTACATTCAGAAAAATGTAAGAAGGTCACAAAAATATTTTGCACCCATGCTAACACGCAACCGGCATACCATTTCCTAGATTGTACCGAATATAACATTACCTCGATTGTCGGCCAACAACCCTACCGAATCACTAGCATACATAAATAAGTTAATATCCATATAGATCGGGTGATGATTATACATTAATTGTTGCAACCACATAACCTTGCCACATATCCCATGTTTTAGTCATTACTAGATGTGAGGTCTGAGGCTACTTTTTACCATTTTATAGCTATCCCACTTGGAATGCTAATAATTCCCGCCAAGAAACAATGCGATACCGGCATTCATCCATACAAGTTGTTCAGGATATGAACAAACCGAATGCACTATTTCTACAACATCCTCAGGATTAGTAGCAGGCAACCCTTACATTTCAACGAACTCCATCTTCAATTCCAGTATCTTCAAGATGTCTCTAATTCAAATATTTATGCCGATCCAAAATGTTTTTTGGATAATATATTTGATCATGATCTCTCTTGACCGACAACGATAGTTTCAAAAACTGGCCAACATCTGGTAGTCGGTTTTTTAACTATCAATTTAATTCCATATGAAACCAACCCTGGTTAACCACATACGCAACCACTAAGCCTCTTTAATTAATCCTTCCATTAATAAAAATCTCTTTTCAAATACTTGTATCAAAATACCTTTTACAAACGATATATTCACAACCCTCTCTACCCATTTCATTGCTTGAAAAATATTCATATACTTATTATTGACAGTATAAGTATATTCACAAACTATTTCACTTTCAATACTTAGAAAAAGTATTTATATACTTATCTCAACAATATAAGTATATTCATGAAATCTTAAGAAAGATTTCTTTTCTAAAAACATATTCAATTGGGTTAAACCAACTGTCATTTAAAACATTGATAACAATTAAACTCAAACTACTTTAATTTTTTTGGTGTTAATTTTAAAAAGAATACTTTCATACCACCATAAATTAAAATGGTAATTTGCGAAAATCGGGTTACATTCTTTTTATAAAATTCATTTTATAAATCCTTTTTATAAACTTCCTTTATAGAACACCTTTCTACTTATAAAGCTCTTTTATATCTAGCAATTACTTTTATATTTATAAACTCCTTTTAAATTTACAAACTCCTTTTATAACTCTCCAAATTTATTTATAACTCTTTTTACAAAACTTCTTTTGTGTTGACAAACTCCTTTTGTAAATCTCCAAATTTAATTATAACTCTTTTCATATTACAAAAATCTTATTAAACATTTCTAGTTATAAAATTCTTTTTATAAATCTCTAAAATTATTTATCACAAACCTTTAGTTCTAAAGATAGAACCAAATACTTTTCCATAAAACAATCATTCCATATATTACTATAAATTCACAAATGTGATTTATTCTTCCAATTTACCAAAATGATATAATTTTTCCTTTTTATAAAATACCATTTAAAAATCTATTCTTTTATTATAAAATACCATTTATAAATCTATTTTTCCGTGCAACATTTTTTATGAAATAGTTCACAAATGTATATTCCAAAATATTTCTATCTACTTTTAAAATAGAATCACTTTGTAATAGAAGATAAATTCCCTTTATTTTTCTTTAAAATAAACATTCGTTATCATATTAACTTTTCTATAAAATAAGTACTTAACAAAATACTTCAAAAATATTTTCAAAAATGTTAGGATAAAATAGAGATGTTTGAAAACCTTTTTTAAACAAAATACCATCGAAAATCCCAAAAATCACATTTAAAGTCCTTTTCCAAATCAAAATAACAATTAATAGTATTTCAAGATACTATAACGAAGCCAATAATAACCATAGCACTTAACCAATGCTATTACTACCTTTCTCACTAAAAAGGTTCAACTTTTAACGTTTATCAATGTCATATCCAATATGGCCAACTATCAACTTTTAGCATTCAACAATTTATACAATAAATACATAAATTTCAACATATAGTATTCAATCAAAGCTGAGTTAACTCATTAAAATTTCAATAAACGCTTAGACATTCCATTTTGATCTAAAATCGAATAACTTTCGATTTTAGCTCAAAATTTAACTTAATCCAAACCTGATGGAATTCTAACGCATAGACATCACTCTTATGAGCACAATGCAAAAGATATCATCTCAATTGGACATCATATGAGAAAGTTATTCATTTTATAAGATATTGATTTTAAAATATAATAATTAATTACTTTACATTAATTAACATAATCACCCACCCAAAACCCTTCTTCCCCGTCCCCTTAATCATTTCCTGTACACGAAAACATGGTGCACAAATGCATGGCCATGCACATCCCTTCCACTCTAGTCCACCATTCGACGAATCGACTTCACCTACGAGTCTCTCTTCACACGAGCTTCACTCCAGCCACCCCCACGTCAGACTCGACCCTACCCATCAAATGTGACTGCACTCTCTACCTCTTTGACCAATTAATGTCACATGTCCCAAAATGGAGCCATGTTACCGCAAACTTCCCTAATCCATGCTATTTTCCCCCACAAACCCAATGCCACCATCCCCGAACCATAATTCCACCTAATTCAAACTCAAAACCTAGCTTCCACTCCCTCACGTCGGTCATCACAGCCCATCACCGCATGCCACCAAACTATATGGATTTGAAGATCTCAATGACACGAGTCCAACAAATCTTGTTTCGTGATTTTTAGTTAAGTGTATGAATTGATTTGATTTTTGAAAAAATGAAGCCATTTTCTATGTTTACAGTAAAGAGAGGGAAGGAAAAAAAGGTAGAGGGAAGGAAAAAAAGGTAGAGGGAAAAATAAGATGGAAGAAAAGCCTTGTGTTAAGTTTAGTTTATTCCGACGTTTCACTACGTAGGATTTTGTCCACGTACGAACCACAAACGATAAACGCATACGATAAAAATAAAAATACGATCGTGTACAAAAATGCAACACACTCAGAACAATAATAAAATACACCGGTTATCTTATTCTATGAAATTTCAAAAATACCAATTTTTCTGGAAAATATGTCAAATGATAATTTAAATATTTTCCATATTAAAAAGTACAGAAAAATCCTATAAATTACATTAAAAATGCATCAATTAAATCTAGTGGTTTTATTACAAATTGATTTTCTTATTACTTATTACATTCAAATAAAATTTGAATATTTAAATAAATTAAATTTTCCTATTCGAAACGTTAAAAACTCTGGGTCATTACATCAAGGGTAAGGCAATGGGTATGGCATTCTCCACAAGATAAATCTACAACTTGATCTTTCCCTAGGGTGAGAGACCAGTAACTTTGAAAAAGATATCTAGATTGTCTCTAACTACTAAAAATGAATCTAACATAATGTGATAGGTCTAAAGAATATTGGTAACTTAACATAACTGACCCTTTAGGATCACATTAAACCACAAGACTACGACCACTACAAGTACCCAAACGAATAACCTTCCAATCAAAATCTAAGATCGTTCCATACATGGTCTTCCAATCCATACCCAAAATTAGACCAAACCTAAAAAATCCTAAGACAAAAGCATCGCAATCGAACTCGACCTCTAAAATAAACAATTTCAAACCCATACATATTATAGATAAATAAACAAATCCTCAAACAGGGTGATACAACTATTGAGTCTGTAACTACGCTAGTGTCTAAGTATAACTTATCTACAATTCTACTCAACATAGAAAGAGTGTGATGCACCAATGTCAAATAAGTTATGAATAAACAAATCAAATAAAGTTAACACACGTTCAATTGTGACCTCACCATGTCTGCTACTAGAGGCGCACTCGAGCTGGGAATAACATCTAGCATGTAAGCTAAAACCACTTGGGTAGAGGTCTTTAGTTGTACTGGACACTCCCTTCTCATATGCCTGGATTGATTATAGTTAAAACGTTTGATATTTGAGATGTCCGACTTGCACTACTTCACGAAATGCCCCCTTTTACAACATCTCCTACATTTAAGCTCCTGCTTCTTAATCTTTCCTTTGGCCCTCATTCTGCCCCTGCACTGATTCTACTATAGGTCTTTCCTCCTAGCTTCTTAGGCTCACTCTTCACTTCCTCCTTGGAAATAGTATTCAGCAAGGTCATCTCCACCTGACCTTCATAAGTCGCACCCATGGGATATGACTAAAGGCCAAACCTTGAAGAGGTTGATGCGGCCCTATTGCAAACATCAAAGCTTTCTAGTGAGAGGTATTGATCAGATCCAAACCAAACCTAGTCAACTCATTAAACTGGTTTAAATAATCTTTCATCGATATATTTCCTTGCTGCAAATGTATGAACTTCTTTAAATGTACTCCTAGCTCTTCCATGGAAAGAAACTTCATCTCAAAATGCTTCATAAACTCACAAAGTCCTTACATAGCTTGGAAAAATCGATGGTGGGTGGGTGGCAGGAACTGCACCTGTCACTTACTATATGGTTTCTCTATTAAGGTTAAGTACGGCTTGTCCACTCGCATGTAGAAACCTATGGAACCATATCGGAACATTCACGCTCAGAATCTCAACTGCATCAATGAGCCACAATAGCAGAATGCTTATCCTCTTTATCTATTATTTAGGAATTATTAGCAACTTTTCCATGGATTGTATTAGCCAGAATAAGTGATAACATTTTTTTTCTATTACGTTTATATAAAGAAAACCATTGAAAAACTTTATATGCACACACACTCTTTAAGAAACCTATTTTGAAAAACCTTTTGAAAACCTTATACAAAACCTTTGTGGAAAACTTTATTTTTTCAAAACATTTCAAGGATGTTCTATTAATACATACCTAATTCCTAAGGAATTTAAACATATGCGTTAATACCTAGTGTGACAACCCGCACCTTACAACATACCGAACTAAAGCCTAGAATTACTTTCAGAATCATGTCGTGCCAAGAAGTAGAGCTATTGGTTTTTATAACATTACAAAGATTGAGAATATCAGGATAAAATGTAAGACATTCTATAATTTTAGATCTCACGGTAGAGGTAGTAAAATATAGATACATAAAATAGTCCTCTTGGAAAATATCTCAGAAAACACAATCTTAAAAAAATACATAATCATAATCCGAAATTTACATAAATACAACATATAGACTGATAAGTACTAAGTATGATAAGTAGTTACATGGAGAGTAATGAAAAGTAAATAGCAATTCTAGTGCCAAGCTCGCCTCTCCACATGCTATATCTTGGTCGATCACCTGTTGCTCTATCCTCATTTTGTAGAGGAAAAAAGAAAGCAGTAGGTGAGACAAAAGTCTAGTGAATGAGTTAGATCATTAATATATGGTGATCACATGTAATTGACTTCACCAATACTCTATATGACCTAGGGTGTCCTACTTGTGTTTGTAAACTACTTACAAAGGTAGATTTTGTTAACCGAAGGGATATAGTTCTAAATACACCTATACCAAACATCTTGTAAATGTTTGTAATTAGGGTTGAATAATTAATTAGACCTCAAAAAACAATGGTGGATTGGTTTAATAACTATTGAAACTATTCCAACATAGGATCGCCTACTTATCAACCTTAGAACTATGTTCCCAAATTATGACTACATATGTCATATTTATGCATTAAGGAGGAGCTCGCAATATAGACTCGCACTAAAGACATCTTAGGGTCCGCTGCATCCGTGTCCATTCTCAATGGTAAGTAATGCCACTCATTGCACAACGTCGAGAATCCAATAACTGTATAATGCCCTAACTATCTTCTGTATCGAGGAGCCTCCTATTTGTGTCAGGCCACACACTTCTCCAGGCTCCCTCATTAGAGTTGCATGTACACCGTAAAACCTTCTATGAGTGGAATTTTCAACCGAATTGCCACTATTGAATATAGGCTATGTCGAATAAATAATTTCTATCTACCTAGTCTATAACATCCAAGAGTCATGAACTTAGAGAACTAATTTCCCTACTAATACTAATATTCATATACATACATACATACATACATATATATATATATATATAATTATTGTTAACCCACCTTTTGGTCAAAGCTGGAATGTTAACAAATTGGCAAGGAAAAATGGATATCAGGATTGGAGATCGATTGGAAACAAGGCTGCAATCGACGTCATTAAAATTTGGCTGAGCTCCGATCAAGACAGAATCGATTGGAGATGATGATCAAGGCTAGGAGAGGCTACATTTCAAATTTTAGGTTAATCGGCGTTCGTATGAAAGAGATATGATCGATACAAGGTAGAAGAGATATACTATTCGTATTGATTGACAGGCAGCATTTCGCATCAATACGTTTCGCATCGATCGATATTGGTTCGAATCGATGATGTTCGTATCGATCAGGATGGGGACATGTGGTGCACTTCGAATCAATGATTTCGCATCGATCACAGGAGCTCAGTTCGCATCCATCGACTCTACAGACTTCCCTCGTATCCACCAGGTAAGGTTTCGTTCATATCCATCTATCGACCTTGCTTGTATCCCTGCCACCTTCCTCGTATCGATCCTGCATACATCATTTAAGGTCGCTTCGAATCGATCAGCATGTATATGATCGATGCAAAACACACTACATGCATCGATACGAAAGTACGCACTTCGATGGACATGGACCGAAAGTACGAATAGGGGTCGAGGTAGATGAATGCGAATGAAAAGATGTGGATGGATCTGGGTGGAGTTCAAATAGGAACGAATCGGTCGACTCGGCAAAAAAGATGGAGCAATCCAAGAATCTCACACCACGTCACCCACACACACGTGCCTCGATCAAGTCGAACGGGAGGGATACGAAAGCATGGATTCGAAGACAACAGGCTACGGAAAATGTGATCTTGCATCGATCATATCTCCTAAACCACAGGTCCAAATGCTACGAAATTTTCACAGAAGCTTACATATAAGCTAAAGAACGTTCCTGCAAAGTTTCAGCTCGACTGGATCATTTTTTGATTGATAAGAAATTGGTTCGTATCGATCACGAATCGAGTCAAAATTTTCCAAAATCGACCGCGTGGGACCACTCACGTGCCAGAAGGACTCTCCCGAAGTTTGAGCGCGATATTAGCCTCCTACACCTATAAATAGCCCCTGGAACCTATAGAAAAGGGATCTTTTGGCTATTCGACATCCAGACTCTACCGGATTCAATTTTGCACTCCACCATTGCTGTTATACTTGAAATCCTTCATTGTAATCCGCTATAATCAACTGTAACCAGTAAAGAACATCAATAAAAGATAATTACTTGAAGTGGACATAAGCCGGAGACAGCCGAACCACTATAAATCTCGTGTTTCTGTTCGTTATTTTTGGAATTTTGTTTGTTGTTAGCATCGATCTGTGACTTGTGCTTGAATATTGTTGATTTATATTTATATATTAGTGCTTCCACGATATTTTGGGTTTGTGACAAATTTTGGCGCAAACACTTTGGTGCTTTCACTGAGAGGGACTAGCACCCGCTACACTACTTAGAGTTCAGATTTGAAAGGATTGAAGAATTCAGGTTTTGAAGATAATGATTTGATAAACAAGCAGAAGACAAAGAGTTGAGAGAAGCCAACAAGGAGGAAGTCAAGAGGCATCCTCCGGAGCTGGAGAAGGGCAAGCTTCTATCTATATTACCAGGGACGACAGGGAAGCTATGGCGAATTCATTGCATGAGAGATTGTTGAAGAGTCAACATGATATGATGCAGACTTTCTTTGAACAAATAAGAGCTCCAGGAACACAGAACTTAGGACCGTCTATAGCGGCTGCGAATGTGGAACAAGGAGCTAGGGTTGCGGAACCCAATGGAGGTCAGAATACAGAGGCAGAAGGCAATCAACAAGGGCTTGGGGACAGGCCCGCAGGATCTGACACTGGAAGACCTTTGGATGGAGCTTAACAGGCTAGAGCGTGCGCTAACGTTAATGAGCCATACGAAAAATACGTACCAGAATTCCCTCAAGGACTCAGGGGACAACCTTTGACGGACAACACCGGATTAGCTGAGATCAGTAGGAGAACTATGCGCGGAGGTTTGACTAATAGAGACTTGGAAGGAGTGAACAAGAGTCCTTTACTCGGGAAATCAGGGTAGCTCAAAATCTAGCCAAGTTCAAGCTACCTAGCATGTAAGTATATAATGGCAAGGCTGACCTAACCGATCACCTGATGAGATACAGCAGACACATGGAAGTACTGGGGGCATCGGAGGAAGTAATGGCCCGATGTTTCCCATTGTACTTGACGGATGTAGGTGCGATATGGTTCAGGCAGCTGGAACAAGGATCTATCAGGACGTGGATGGAGTTGGTGGATAGGTTTTTGGGACAATTTCGGGTTCATATCAAGAGGCGAAAGAATGTGATGACACTAATGTCAATCAAGCAAAGGACGGATGAGTCACTCAGAGCTTTCTTGATTTGGTTCAATGCGGCGGTTGCTTCGGTGGATCGGTTGGATCCATCGATGGTTTTGATGGCAGCAGTATCAGGAGTTAGCGAGGATTGGATTTCAAAGTATCTCTAATATTAGACCCCTCCACTGGATCTCAGGGAATTGTTTCATGAAGCTGAAAGATTCCTTCGGCAAGAAGACGTATGCATAGATTTAAAGTTAAAGGAGGTGAATGCGACTGAGGGTGGAAGACTGTGACGGCCCGACCTCCTATCTCCAGGAAATCGCACCGTCTTTAAGAAAGAAAGGGGTGAGAGAATAGAAAAGAGAGAAGAGAAGAAAGAAACAACATCAGAATCTAAACAGCGGAACGAATAAATTATATTAATCACATAATATAATTACATAGTATCATATACATCTCAGAGTTACACAGCTTACAACACATACTAGACAGTTATAAACACCTGTCTAGTTATACAACTCAATACATCTCAATACAAGAGAGAGAACTACTCAGAGAAACTACACAGCGGAATACTATATCTACACGCAGAAGCCTCCTGCTCCATTGCTCCTCCATGATTCGTCAAACCTAACCTGAATTCCCTTGGCTACTCGTAAAAATTTGAGTACCCAAGAGTTTAGGAAAACAGAAATAAACTCCGGGTCAGACATGGGTCTGGTGTGAGTAAACGGTTAAAGTTGCTTAACTTTAAAAACCTTTGAAAACAAAAGGTATCACGTAAGACTTCCCACACATAAACATGGAAAAGTTTTTACCTTACGCTAACCAAACATTTGATAGGAAATTCGATGATATTATAGTAGTGTCTAGGGTTTTCAAGTAAAATACAGAAATAGCTGGAATACTTGCATCTCACATTCCAACATAGTTGGGCACAACTAATACGTACGACACTTATTGGATTTTGGATTCCATACAATGGCAGGGCTACTGGGGTAACGCCCGTCACAGTACGTGGCCTAGATCACCGTACCGAGGAGCCACCCTAACTCCCCTGCAACACAAAGCCGGACCCGTTCCTTACTGAACAGTTCCAAATAAGACAACCCCGACGGTTGTAGCTATTCAACCGTCCCACACAGCCGAAATAAAAGGGACTCTAGACAGGGGTAAATCTTACTCTCAAGTGGGGGCTACCCACGAAGCTTTGGCGCACCTCCCCTGTTTTAGCCATTCCCGGTTGATGAGGCTTGAGGCTACGATTACCTTTATAGGACATATTACTTAGAATGCTCATCGTCCACCTGACGATGTGCTGAAAGCATTCAATCCATACAAGTTCGTTCCGGGTTCGAACGAAACCGAAGGCATTATCTCGTTACACTCATTTTGGAATCACCCTCAGAGTTAACGACAATAACCCTTGCACTCTAAATCTCCATCTCGAATCTATAAGTACTATTTCGTCAAACTCATTACGGAATCACCCACAGAGTTATATTGACTTATAGTCCTTACACCTCGAGTCTTCACTTGCTCCACTTAGATTAACGACCTAACGTTAATTTGGAATCGATGTGGTTTTCGGATATCCAAATATGGAAACCCGATCCCGGTCTCATCGAAATCCAAAGCGTGTCTTTTAAGGCCAAGTTGTTTAAGGTTTAAACAATTCAATTCAACTATCTATATACACACAGAATAGATAATTCACAAGCCATAATTGATAACTACATTATCAAATAAACAGATGATCCATAACCAAATAGGTAATCCATATCATTATCACAATAGATAATCTATACTATCATCACAATTCAATCCAATCATTCATACCAAACAACATTATTTATCTCATTTCTGAGATTACATCCATTCAAAACAATCAATGTCATCCATCCATACATAAGCAACGATTTACTTAATCATAACATAATTAATTTAAAATGAATTAAATTAACTATCTCTATCTCTAATTAATTTAAAGTGAATTAAATTAATTACTTCATCTCTTAATTAATTTAAAATTAATTAAATTAATTATCTTCATCATAATAAATCTTGCTTAATTATTCATTAATTAAACCAATTAATTAATCATCATCTTAATTAACCTTGATTAATTACCCTTAATTACATTAAGTAATTACCTTAATTAATTTCACAAATTAATTAAACCATTAAGTAAATAACCTTAATTACTTTATTAATTAATTATAATTAATTGCATTAATCCTTAATTAATTTCAATTAATAACTTATTATAGATTAATTAATCAATCCTTAATTATTCTCATTAATCATATTAATTAATGAACCTTATTAATTACTTTCATTAATTAATTACATTATTCTTAATTAATCAACTTAATTAAATATAAATAGTAATTAATTATTCTTAATTACTTCTTAATTACTTTTAATTACTCTTATGAATTCTTTGATTTATTACACCAAGTAATAAACTCTTAATTACTTTAACAAGTAATTACTCATTTTAAAATTACTTCCCACTAAGTAATTTATCTATCTCAATTACCCTTGTAATTTTATCAATTACTTATCCTAAGTAATTTCTCTTATCAAAACTTATTAAGTAACCATACTTAATCCTTTATCAAGTGACTTCATCTAATTAATTAATCAAATTAATTAACTTACTTGATCACATTTATCTCATAAACAAAATTGAGTAATTCATTCCTTAATTACTCTTTAACCAAATTAATCTTCAATTATTAATTAATAAACCTTAATTATTAATCAATTCTTAATTACAAAGTAATTAATCACTAATTACTTTTTATAATTAATTAATTAAACTTAATTAACCAATCAATTATCTCTTAATCATTAATTAATAAACTTAATTATTAATTAACAAATCTTAATTACAAATTAATTAATCCATAATTATCTATTAATTAATCCTAATTATAATTAATCAACCCTTTAATAATAGTTAATTAGACCTTAATTAACTTGCATTAGATTAATAATTTCTTAATTATTAATTAAGAAACCCAAATTAAAACTTAATTATTCAATAAAACCTTTATTAAGTATTAATTAATTACTTATTAAATTTACCCTTAATTACTTAATTAATAAGTAATTATAATTTAATTAATCATTAGTCATATACTTAATTAGTTGATTAATTAATCCTTAAAGAAATTAATTAAATTAATTAACTAAACTTGAAATTCTTAACCAATTTAATTAATTACAAATCATTAACACATAATTATCTTTAAAACATTTTATCTTAACAACTAACTCAACTTAATTAAATCCTTAATTAAGTTTAAACATAAGTAAGTATTTATTTCTTCCCTTAATTATTAATTAACAATCTTAATTTCAAGTTAATCAATTATTTAAAACTTCATTGTTAATTAATAAATTATCATTCACTTCTTAATTAAATAAAACATTTACTTATAAATTCTTTTTATATTTCAAAATAAGATTTGAAATAATATTAAGATTGTTACTCAAGATTTTTAAAACATTACACAACTTTGTTTATAAAAACAACTCAATTCAAAACAAGCATTTATATTTTAAGTTAAACTTTTTAAAGTTTAAACTTATTTATTTAAATTAGAAATTTTGTTAACACTTTAGTTTGGGTTTAACCCTTACTGGAATCTAAGAAAACAAAGTGCATCATCTTCTTTTTTTTTTTGTAAACAACCTATCTTTAAAATCTTTTAAAAACTATTTTGGTTACAACCTAAAAACTGTTAAACACAGTTTAACCCAGATGTATAAACACCCAGACCCACACGAGTTTCCCCCGAGTCATCTTCCCAATAGCCCCGAGACTTGCTTCGAGTAATCAAGCAACCCAAAACAAAACCCTCACTGCCACTGACACACTTCCTCCCCTCTGTGCACATGCACCATCACCAGAGCCACCTCCCACCTCCGATGAACTCTCCAGCATCTCGAACTTCAATGCAGCAACCACCCCCAATCCTTCAAATCACATCCCAACCCCTGTTCCAGAATTTAACATTCCAGTTGAAACAGAACCCAATACTATCATCTGCACTTCCCAAAACCATCACCTCTAGTTGATGATATCCACTACAACTCCGGCCATTGCTTGCTTATCTACCATGCTTCCTTCACCAGGAATTTCTTCAAGCCCGATGCAGACTTGGTGATCAATTTACAGTGAGAACCCAAAACTAGGGTTTAAACAAATCTCGAACTAATTCAAACTTCTCAGTGATTTAAAAATCCATCAACTATTTTTCCTATACTCTCTGATGTTTACACTAACTTCATGAAGAATTTCAAGCAATCCATATGCATAGATCATCAGTTATAGATCAAAACCCAATTTGCAGTAAATCCCCAAATCCTCACTAAATACAATTTTTAAAATTGTGATTTTCTTTCTAAAATTCATAATTCTCAGTGATACTTTGGTTTGTATAATTATTTTAATCAAATTCAACACTTGATTTCAAACATTGATGTTAATTTGTTAATGTACTATTTGCTTCCAGATAACATCAAATACCAGAAACTCTGATTTTATTTTTAATTCCTAATTTATACCTAAACTACCTTATTTAACTTGAAACAATCGTCTTAGCTGTTGTTTAAATATAAGTAGCTTGAAGTTCTAATTTCAACTTACACTCTGCAGTATGTAAACAGAGAAGTTCAATGCAATCAAGTATGCACAGTTCCAAAGCATACAAAACATATTAACATTTATATCTAAAGGCAAACTTATATGTATATAAACATCATCACAAATTCATAGCAACAGCTAATTAACTAATTAAGCTGAAATAAAAATGTTTACTCACCTTTTAATGAAATGCAGAGATGATAAAACTGGAAGTTTGCTTTCCAGATTTTTCTTGCATGCTCACTTGACAGAGAGTTACAGGCTTTGCTATGAACATTTGGATTTACTTGCACGCATTTGGAAATTTGATGCAAACTAGGATATGCAGAACTAGAACATGCTGAGGATGGCTCAACTTGATTCCAAGCTTGCAGTTTTGGAAGTATTTCCAGGTTCCATTTTAAAATTGCACTTTGAAAGAAAAGTTGCAGGCTTTGATAAAAGAGTTTCCATGCTTGAGAATATTACAGGTTTGTGTATTTGGCTTGAGAAATGAAACTCAGTTCTGAAAATGCTAGCATAATTTTGGTTTGAGAAAATGATTACAGGGAAATTGGAAATCACAGGCTTTGATATGAGGAGAGTTTGCACTTGCATTTGTTTTGAGGATTATAGATTTGCATGTTGAATCTTTTTTTTTTTTTTTTTTTAAACTTGCAAATGCTTTGAATACTCTGATCCACTTGCATGCACTTAAGGATGTTACAGGCATAGGAAATGCAGACTTTATTCTGAAAGTAAACTGCAGACATGCAGTTTCAATTTGCACTTCCATGCATTTGGAATTGAGGCAGACAGGGATGAATGTTGCACTGGACAAGAGTTTGCAAAATGGCTACAGGTTTGATTTTCAACAGATTTCATTTGCATGCATTAGTAGATTGATGCAGATACTCAAATGCAAACTGGGTTGAATATTGTTTTGAGGAGATTTCAGGTTTTGCCTAGAAGGTATTCCAGTTTGCAAACTTGAAATTGATTTTTATTTTGAGAACAGACTCAGGCTTTGATTTGAAAAAAAATGAATTTCGGTTTGGTAATTCATTTCTGGTTTTGGCAAATGTGAGAATGGATCAAAGAAAGTGGAAATATGACACTTGTCTCTTATTTTACTTATTACTTAACACATGTACTTAATATGCATATAAAATTAACACATGTTACATAGTGTTTTAAAAATTAAACACTTGTTACTTCTTATGTATATTTTAATTTAAAAGAAATTTTTAAAAGAATTTTTAAATTATTTCCTAATGAACAAACATGTTTTCTAAATTTTATAAATGCTTTTCTAATTAAATAAACAAATATATTTATACATTTATAAATGTTTGCTAAATTTATATAAAATACAAACTTTGAAAGAAATGAAACCAAATATGATTTAAATAAAATTATACATAGCATTGCAAACTTAATTTTTAAATGCTATTTCAAAAACTTGTATTCATTTTTATTAAACAAATACAAATCCAAATCTTCATAGATAAATTTCTATAAAAATAAAACAAATCTTATTTTTAATTAAAAACATTATCTATATATTTAAAATTCAAACTATATTATCATTTTATTTTAAGATATATGTATATTCCTTTGAATTCAAATTTATATCCATTTCAAAGTCAAGTTTAAAAATTCAAATCTAAAAATAAATTCTTAAATGAATATAAACATCTATTTTTAATTAAGCTTATTATTACTTACAATAATATATCCTATTTTAAAATCAATTTATATCCATAATTAAAACATTATATTATTATTACTTGGTTAATTATCTTTGAAAATAACAATTTATCAATTCAAATAATCCAAATTAAGAGATTATCAGCATTTTAAACTCCTAGAAATTCCGGGATATTACAATCCTCCCCCCTTAACAGAATTTCGTCCTCGAAATTTAAAACAAAGATAATCCACAGTTTCATTTATTTTAACCAATTCAAACATACATAACAGCCATACTTAATCAAGCAAACAACCAATTCAAACAAATAATTAACACTAGCTATCCGGACACAGACCCGGATAAGCTTCCTAAAATTATCTCGAGTTTCCCCAGGTAAAGGCACAGGGATACTCGCTCTACTAAATCCAAACCAGCTATACTGCTAAGCTACTGAGTCTACCACTCAGCTAGATCTATAATCTATACAAGATACCAAACCACAGACAAGTCTGATCAGCAACTAATCCTTCACAGAACAACTAGTCTCAAAACAGAGATGGACCAAAACACGTACTCCCTCAGAGACACGTGAAATATTTGAATTCCAGTCTTCCAAACTGACAATTCAACTCTTCAAACCAAAGCACCGATCTTTACAAAAACTCAGAAAAATCCAATATACTACGGAGATCACCTCATAGTCTCACCAAATCTTATTGCTTCCTTTTACCAGAGAAAACTCAACAACATCGAAGTCTCCAACTTCGAATTCCAAATTCTTCCGTTTCTAAACCTCAAAAACTTTCCAGATGATCCGGGCTGCCTACAGACACTTCCTGATCAGCTCAACCTTCGCTGATGCTTCTACAAACTAATTGGATCAACTCAACAAACTGATCCTCACAAAATCAATCCAAAATCAAAATCAAACTCTACTATCAACAGTGGAAAACAACTTCTCCTATCCAGAAAAGAACAGAACAGAATCACTCGTCAACTAGCCTTGGATTCTGAAAAATAAATTCAGTAGAGACTCTCAAATCCAAAACACTGCAACTTCCAGTTGCTTCTACTCTAAAACAACAGCCACCTAGCTTCCGCTGCACAACTCTGATTTGGAGCAGATGAAAATGCCGACTAAACAGCACATCCCAGCTAAATCACCGGTATCACTCCTGACATCAAGTTGATTCAGAACTCAATCTCCAATGCGGGCAAATCTCTAACTTCTACATCCTCTAGAAATGCCACTAATCCAAGCAAAAGACTATCTAAGATAATCACTAAACCATCGCAAGTCACTTTTGCGAACAACCCAATCCAATATCCAAGATACTGTTCTCTCTCCACTAATCAGAACAGTTTATCCTTGACAAACCAATCTATCGAAGAAACAGATCCTCAATGCTGCTTCTGAACTCCACTTCAGAAAAACTGCCACAACACCGAAGCAGACACATTTCCTTAACTCGCTCTGAAAGAAAACACCTTCGGAGACATCCATAGTCACTGCATCTCATCACGCAGCTACTATTTCCTGAGGTATCATCACTTGCTTCTGCCTAACCGACAGATCCAAATTCTACTCATCGAACTTCAGAAATAGACTCCGAACCTTAACAGGTTTCCTTCAGAGATCAAATGAAATCCTTACACCAAACTGCAAAGATTACTCGAGACCAACCTAATACCGTCTCGACAAATACACTTCCAACCTCAAACATTCAAACTCCAACCAATGGTAGTAATCGTGTTACACACACTACTACCTCATCTCTACCTTTATAACTAATATTGGGAAACCCGAACAGGTAACCCAACAGATAGGTAGAAATATATATATATATATATAATTATATATAAAAATTACAAGTACGCTCTCTCAAGAAAGACACCACTACAGAGCCTAGGTATTCACTCAACCTAACGCTCTGATACCACGTGTGACGGCCCGACCTCCTATCTCCAGGAAATCGCACCGTCTTTAAGAAAGAAAGGGGTGAGAGAATAGAAAAGAGAGAAGAGAAGAAAGAAACAACATCAGAATCTAAACAGCGGAACGAATAAATTATATTAATCACATAATATAATTACATAGTATCATATACATCTCAGAGTTACACAGCTTACAACACATACTAGACAGTTATAAACACCTGTCTAGTTATACAACTCAATACATCTCAATACAAGAGAGAGAACTACTCAGAGAAACTACACAGCGGAATACTATATCTACACGCAGAAGCCTCCTGCTCCATTGCTCCTCCATGATTCGTCAAACCTAACCTGAATTCCCTTGGCTACTCGTAAAAATTTGAGTACCCAAGAGTTTAGGAAAACAGAAATAAACTCCGGGTCAGACATGGGTCTGGTGTGAGTAAACGGTTAAAGTTGCTTAACTTTAAAAACCTTTGAAAACAAAAGGTATCACGTAAGACTTCCCACACATAAACATGGAAAAGTTTTTACCTTACGCTAACCAAACATTTGATAGGAAATTCGATGATATTATAGTAGTGTCTAGGGTTTTCAAGTAAAATACAGAAATAGCTGGAATACTTGCATCTCACATTCCAACATAGTTGGGCACAACTAATACGTACGACACTTATTGGATTTTGGATTCCATACAATGGCAGGGCTACTGGGGTAACGCCCGTCACAGTACGTGGCCTAGATCACCGTACCGAGGAGCCACCCTAACTCCCCTGCAACACAAAGCCGGACCCGTTCCTTACTGAACAGTTCCAAATAAGACAACCCCGACGGTTGTAGCTATTCAACCGTCCCACACAGCCGAAATAAAAGGGACTCTAGACAGGGGTAAATCTTACTCTCAAGTGGGGGCTACCCACGAAGCTTTGGCGCACCTCCCCTGTTTTAGCCATTCCCGGTTGATGAGGCTTGAGGCTACGATTACCTTTATAGGACATATTACTTAGAATGCTCATCGTCCACCTGACGATGTGCTGAAAGCATTCAATCCATACAAGTTCGTTCCGGGTTCGAACGAAACCGAAGGCATTATCTCGTTACACTCATTTTGGAATCACCCTCAGAGTTAACGACAATAACCCTTGCACTCTAAATCTCCATCTCGAATCTATAAGTACTATTTCGTCAAACTCATTACGGAATCACCCACAGAGTTATATTGACTTATAGTCCTTACACCTCGAGTCTTCACTTGCTCCACTTAGATTAACGACCTAACGTTAATTTGGAATCGATGTGGTTTTCGGATATCCAAATATGGAAACCCGATCCCGGTCTCATCGAAATCCAAAGCGTGTCTTTTAAGGCCAAGTTGTTTAAGGTTTAAACAATTCAATTCAACTATCTATATACACACAGAATAGATAATTCACAAGCCATAATTGATAACTACATTATCAAATAAACAGATGATCCATAACCAAATAGGTAATCCATATCATTATCACAATAGATAATCTATACTATCATCACAATTCAATCCAATCATTCATACCAAACAACATTATTTATCTCATTTCTGAGATTACATCCATTCAAAACAATCAATGTCATCCATCCATACATAAGCAACGATTTACTTAATCATAACATAATTAATTTAAAATGAATTAAATTAACTATCTCTATCTCTAATTAATTTAAAGTGAATTAAATTAATTACTTCATCTCTTAATTAATTTAAAATTAATTAAATTAATTATCTTCATCATAATAAATCTTGCTTAATTATTCATTAATTAAACCAATTAATTAATCATCATCTTAATTAACCTTGATTAATTACCCTTAATTACATTAAGTAATTACCTTAATTAATTTCACAAATTAATTAAACCATTAAGTAAATAACCTTAATTACTTTATTAATTAATTATAATTAATTGCATTAATCCTTAATTAATTTCAATTAATAACTTATTATAGATTAATTAATCAATCCTTAATTATTCTCATTAATCATATTAATTAATGAACCTTATTAATTACTTTCATTAATTAATTACATTATTCTTAATTAATCAACTTAATTAAATATAAATAGTAATTAATTATTCTTAATTACTTCTTAATTACTTTTAATTACTCTTATGAATTCTTTGATTTATTACACCAAGTAATAAACTCTTAATTACTTTAACAAGTAATTACTCATTTTAAAATTACTTCCCACTAAGTAATTTATCTATCTCAATTACCCTTGTAATTTTATCAATTACTTATCCTAAGTAATTTCTCTTATCAAAACTTATTAAGTAACCATACTTAATCCTTTATCAAGTGACTTCATCTAATTAATTAATCAAATTAATTAACTTACTTGATCACATTTATCTCATAAACAAAATTGAGTAATTCATTCCTTAATTACTCTTTAACCAAATTAATCTTCAATTATTAATTAATAAACCTTAATTATTAATCAATTCTTAATTACAAAGTAATTAATCACTAATTACTTTTTATAATTAATTAATTAAACTTAATTAACCAATCAATTATCTCTTAATCATTAATTAATAAACTTAATTATTAATTAACAAATCTTAATTACAAATTAATTAATCCATAATTATCTATTAATTAATCCTAATTATAATTAATCAACCCTTTAATAATAGTTAATTAGACCTTAATTAACTTGCATTAGATTAATAATTTCTTAATTATTAATTAAGAAACCCAAATTAAAACTTAATTATTCAATAAAACCTTTATTAAGTATTAATTAATTACTTATTAAATTTACCCTTAATTACTTAATTAATAAGTAATTATAATTTAATTAATCATTAGTCATATACTTAATTAGTTGATTAATTAATCCTTAAAGAAATTAATTAAATTAATTAACTAAACTTGAAATTCTTAACCAATTTAATTAATTACAAATCATTAACACATAATTATCTTTAAAACATTTTATCTTAACAACTAACTCAACTTAATTAAATCCTTAATTAAGTTTAAACATAAGTAAGTATTTATTTCTTCCCTTAATTATTAATTAACAATCTTAATTTCAAGTTAATCAATTATTTAAAACTTCATTGTTAATTAATAAATTATCATTCACTTCTTAATTAAATAAAACATTTACTTATAAATTCTTTTTATATTTCAAAATAAGATTTGAAATAATATTAAGATTGTTACTCAAGATTTTTAAAACATTACACAACTTTGTTTATAAAAACAACTCAATTCAAAACAAGCATTTATATTTTAAGTTAAACTTTTTAAAGTTTAAACTTATTTATTTAAATTAGAAATTTTGTTAACACTTTAGTTTGGGTTTAACCCTTACTGGAATCTAAGAAAACAAAGTGCATCATCTTCTTTTTTTTTTTGTAAACAACCTATCTTTAAAATCTTTTAAAAACTATTTTGGTTACAACCTAAAAACTGTTAAACACAGTTTAACCCAGATGTATAAACACCCAGACCCACACGAGTTTCCCCCGAGTCATCTTCCCAATAGCCCCGAGACTTGCTTCGAGTAATCAAGCAACCCAAAACAAAACCCTCACTGCCACTGACACACTTCCTCCCCTCTGTGCACATGCACCATCACCAGAGCCACCTCCCACCTCCGATGAACTCTCCAGCATCTCGAACTTCAATGCAGCAACCACCCCCAATCCTTCAAATCACATCCCAACCCCTGTTCCAGAATTTAACATTCCAGTTGAAACAGAACCCAATACTATCATCTGCACTTCCCAAAACCATCACCTCTAGTTGATGATATCCACTACAACTCCGGCCATTGCTTGCTTATCTACCATGCTTCCTTCACCAGGAATTTCTTCAAGCCCGATGCAGACTTGGTGATCAATTTACAGTGAGAACCCAAAACTAGGGTTTAAACAAATCTCGAACTAATTCAAACTTCTCAGTGATTTAAAAATCCATCAACTATTTTTCCTATACTCTCTGATGTTTACACTAACTTCATGAAGAATTTCAAGCAATCCATATGCATAGATCATCAGTTATAGATCAAAACCCAATTTGCAGTAAATCCCCAAATCCTCACTAAATACAATTTTTAAAATTGTGATTTTCTTTCTAAAATTCATAATTCTCAGTGATACTTTGGTTTGTATAATTATTTTAATCAAATTCAACACTTGATTTCAAACATTGATGTTAATTTGTTAATGTACTATTTGCTTCCAGATAACATCAAATACCAGAAACTCTGATTTTATTTTTAATTCCTAATTTATACCTAAACTACCTTATTTAACTTGAAACAATCGTCTTAGCTGTTGTTTAAATATAAGTAGCTTGAAGTTCTAATTTCAACTTACACTCTGCAGTATGTAAACAGAGAAGTTCAATGCAATCAAGTATGCACAGTTCCAAAGCATACAAAACATATTAACATTTATATCTAAAGGCAAACTTATATGTATATAAACATCATCACAAATTCATAGCAACAGCTAATTAACTAATTAAGCTGAAATAAAAATGTTTACTCACCTTTTAATGAAATGCAGAGATGATAAAACTGGAAGTTTGCTTTCCAGATTTTTCTTGCATGCTCACTTGACAGAGAGTTACAGGCTTTGCTATGAACATTTGGATTTACTTGCACGCATTTGGAAATTTGATGCAAACTAGGATATGCAGAACTAGAACATGCTGAGGATGGCTCAACTTGATTCCAAGCTTGCAGTTTTGGAAGTATTTCCAGGTTCCATTTTAAAATTGCACTTTGAAAGAAAAGTTGCAGGCTTTGATAAAAGAGTTTCCATGCTTGAGAATATTACAGGTTTGTGTATTTGGCTTGAGAAATGAAACTCAGTTCTGAAAATGCTAGCATAATTTTGGTTTGAGAAAATGATTACAGGGAAATTGGAAATCACAGGCTTTGATATGAGGAGAGTTTGCACTTGCATTTGTTTTGAGGATTATAGATTTGCATGTTGAATCTTTTTTTTTTTTTTTTTTTAAACTTGCAAATGCTTTGAATACTCTGATCCACTTGCATGCACTTAAGGATGTTACAGGCATAGGAAATGCAGACTTTATTCTGAAAGTAAACTGCAGACATGCAGTTTCAATTTGCACTTCCATGCATTTGGAATTGAGGCAGACAGGGATGAATGTTGCACTGGACAAGAGTTTGCAAAATGGCTACAGGTTTGATTTTCAACAGATTTCATTTGCATGCATTAGTAGATTGATGCAGATACTCAAATGCAAACTGGGTTGAATATTGTTTTGAGGAGATTTCAGGTTTTGCCTAGAAGGTATTCCAGTTTGCAAACTTGAAATTGATTTTTATTTTGAGAACAGACTCAGGCTTTGATTTGAAAAAAAATGAATTTCGGTTTGGTAATTCATTTCTGGTTTTGGCAAATGTGAGAATGGATCAAAGAAAGTGGAAATATGACACTTGTCTCTTATTTTACTTATTACTTAACACATGTACTTAATATGCATATAAAATTAACACATGTTACATAGTGTTTTAAAAATTAAACACTTGTTACTTCTTATGTATATTTTAATTTAAAAGAAATTTTTAAAAGAATTTTTAAATTATTTCCTAATGAACAAACATGTTTTCTAAATTTTATAAATGCTTTTCTAATTAAATAAACAAATATATTTATACATTTATAAATGTTTGCTAAATTTATATAAAATACAAACTTTGAAAGAAATGAAACCAAATATGATTTAAATAAAATTATACATAGCATTGCAAACTTAATTTTTAAATGCTATTTCAAAAACTTGTATTCATTTTTATTAAACAAATACAAATCCAAATCTTCATAGATAAATTTCTATAAAAATAAAACAAATCTTATTTTTAATTAAAAACATTATCTATATATTTAAAATTCAAACTATATTATCATTTTATTTTAAGATATATGTATATTCCTTTGAATTCAAATTTATATCCATTTCAAAGTCAAGTTTAAAAATTCAAATCTAAAAATAAATTCTTAAATGAATATAAACATCTATTTTTAATTAAGCTTATTATTACTTACAATAATATATCCTATTTTAAAATCAATTTATATCCATAATTAAAACATTATATTATTATTACTTGGTTAATTATCTTTGAAAATAACAATTTATCAATTCAAATAATCCAAATTAAGAGATTATCAGCATTTTAAACTCCTAGAAATTCCGGGATATTACAAGGACCATCCAGCGGAGGTTGGACAGAGATAAAGGAAAGGGAAAAAGGAAGCCTAATGACGATTCGGAAAAGGCCAAGAAACGATGGAGGGATCCAAATTTTTCCACATACACAGGATTAAACGAAACATTGGAGTGGATATACATGGAAACCCGGAACCGCCTTCCTTACCGAAGGCCAGCTAGGAGAGGACCCTCTGAAAGTGAACGGGCATCAGGAAGGCACTGTCTCTTCCATGATTTGGATGGACATGATACCAACAGCTGCAGGCACTTAAAGGACATAATTGAGGAGCATGTGAGGAATGGACAATTGAGGCAGTATGTTGGGGCTCGGAATGCAGCGGTGGAGAAGGAGCAACCACCGTCTACCTCAAACCATGATGGTGTGAGGCCCAGGGATGATGGTCGTTTGGTTATAAATTGACTGGGATGTTATGAAATAAGTAGCGAACCGCTGGCAAACGGAAAAATCATTTACACATGTACGGGGATGGAATTGGACCCTAGGCTTGCTCTGAATGGTGGTAGATCATGATGCTATGGTTTGTGAAATCTGTTTTCCATTTGTAGGCTGGATACTCGTTTTTTCTTGTTTGGTTTTGGAGTTTGGTTTGAACTCCTGGTTTTGTTTACTTTCTGGCTTGGATTCTCGTTTAGATGATTGTTTTCTACTTTGGATAATGGTTCGGATTTCTGATTTTCTGATTTGATTTGGATTGGATTTTGATTGGGTTTTTGTCTTGTTTTTTGGTAAACGGTCGTAGGGTATGGATTATACCTGGCAAGGAGTGAGTTTGGTAAGTCGGCTTACTCAGGTCACTGAGTATGGACTATGCTCAGCAAGGGTCTAGAGAGACCAGGATTCGGCCTAGGACTTAGGCCCTATATTATCGGTTATTATTTCATATGGACTATGCTCAGCAAAGGTCCGGCGAGACCAGGATTCGGCCTAGGACTTAGGACCTACGTTACTGGATATTATTTCAGGTCGTCGAGTATGGACTATGCTCGATATGGGTTCGGAGTGGCCGGGATTCGGCTTAGGGCTTAAGCTATGGCATTATTCAACGTCCAGGGACACTGGACCACGATCGTCAGGTATGGATTGCGTTTGGCAAGACCCCGGAGAGGTTACGACTTTTGGACATCGACCCGGAGAGGTCCTGGATTCGGTTATTGGTTATTGGATAAGGATGAATTACAACTCGGTTATCGAGTTCGAATGGACATGGAATTGGCTATGGATTTTGGATATCGGATTCGGAGTTATTCAAAACACACCTTCTTATCACAAGGCATGTTTTGGGGGCAAATGTTATCCCACCTTTTTTTCAAAGCTGCAATGTCAACAAATTGGCAAGGAAGAATGGATATCAGGATTGGAGATCGATTGGAAACAAGGTTGCAATCGACGTCGTTAAAATTTGTCTGAGATCCGATCAAGACAGAATCGATTGGAGATGATGATCAAGGCTAGGATAGGCTACATTTCAAATTTCAGGTTAATCGGAGTTCGTATGAAAGAGATATGATCGATACAAGGTAGAAGAGATATGTTGTTCGTATCGATCGGCAGGCAGCATTTCGCATCAATACGTTTCGTATCGATCGATATTGGTTCGAATCGATGACGTTCATATCGATCAGGATGGGGATAGGTGGTGCACTTCGAATCCATGATTTCGTATTGACCATAGGAGCTCAGTTCGCATCCATCGACTCTACAGACTTCCGTCGTATCCACCAGGTATGGTTTCGTTCGTATCCATTTATCGACCTTGTTCGTATTCGTGCCACTTTCCTCATATCGATCCTGCATACATCATCTTAGGTCGCTTCGAATCGATCAGCATGTATATGATCAATGCGAAACACACTACAGGCATCGATATGAAAGTATGCACTTCGATGGACATGGACTGAAAGTATGAATAGGGGTCAAGGTAGATGAATGTGAGTGAAAAGGTGTGGATGGATCTGGTGGAATTCAAATAGAAACGACTAGGCAAAAAAGGTGGAGCGATCCAAGAATTTCGCACCACATCACCCACACACACGTGCGTCGATCGATTCGAACATGAGGGATACGAAAGCATGGATTCGAAGACAACAGGCTACGGAAAACGTGATCTTGCATTGATCATATCTCTTAAACCACAGGTCCAAATGCTACGAAATTTTCGCAGGAGCTTACGTACAAGCTAAAGAACGTTTCTGCAAAGTTTCAACTCGATTGGATCATTTTTTGATCGATACGAAATTGGTTTGTATCGATCATGAATCGAGTCAAAACTTTCCGAGATCGATTGCGTGGGCCCACTCACGTGCCAGAATGAGTCTTCCGAAGTTTGAGTGCGATATCAGCCTCCTACACCTATAAATAGCCCCCTGGAACCTACAGAAAAGGGATCTTTTGGCTATTCGACGTCCAGACTCTGCCGGATTCAATTTTGCACTCCACCATTCCTATTATACTTAAAATCCTTCAATGTAATCCGCTGTAATCAACTGTAACCAGCATAGAACATCAATAAAAATATTACTTAAAGTGGACGTAGGCCTGAGATAGCCAAACCACTATAAATCTCGTGTTTCTGTTCATTTCTTTGGATTGTTATTTGTTGTTAGCTTAGATCTGTGACTTGTGCTTGAATATTGTTGATTTATATTCATATATTGGTGCTTCCACGATATTTGGGGTTTGTGACCAATTTTGGCACAAACACTTTGGTGCTTTCACTGAGAGGGACTAGCACCTGCTACACCAGACTCAGAGTTCAGATTTGAAAGGCTTGAAGAATTTAGTTTTTGAAGATAATGACTCGATAAACAAGCAGAAGAAAAGGAGCTGAGAGAAGCCAACAAGAAGGAAGTCAAGAGGCATCCTCCGGAGCTGGAGAAGGGCAAGCTTCTATCTATATTGCCGAGGACGAGATGGAAGCTATAGCGAATTCGTTGCATGAGAGATTGTTGAAGAGTCAACAGGATATGATGCAGACTATCTTTGAACAAATAAGAGCTGCAGGAACACAGAACTTAGGACCGACTACAGCGGCTGTGAATGTGGAACAAGGAGCTAGGGCTGCGGAACCCAATGGAGGACAGAATACAGAGGCTGAAGGAAATCAACGAGGGCTTAGGGCAGGCCCGCAGGATCTGACACTGGAAGACCTTTGGATGGAGCTCAACAGGCTAGAGCATACGCTAACGTTAATGAGCCACACGAAGAATACGTACCAGAATTCACTCGAGGACTCGGGGGCAACCTTTGACGGACAATGCCGGATTAGCTGAGGTCATTAGGAGAACTATGCATGGAGGTTTGACCAATAGAGACTTGGAAGGAGTGAAAAAGAGTCCGTTTACTCCGAAAATCAGAGTAGCTCGAAATCCACCCAAGTTCAAGCTACCTATCGTGGAAGCATATAATGGTAAGGCTGACCCAACCGATCACTTGATGAGATACACCAGACACATGGAAGTACTGGGGGATCGGGAGAAGTAATTGCTCGATGTTTCCCGTTATACTTGACGGATGTAGGTGCGATGTGGTTCAGGCGGCTGGAAGAAGGATCTATCAGGACGTGGATGGATTTGGTGGACAGGTTTTTGGGACAATTTCGGGTTCATATCAAGAGGCGAAAGAATGTGATGACACTAACGTCAATCAAGCAAAGGACGGATGAGTCACTCAGAGCTTTCTTGACTTGGTTCAATGCGGCGGTTGCTTCGGTGGATCGGCTGGATCCATCGATGGTTTTGATGGCAGCAGTATTAGGAGTTAGCGAGGATTGGATTTCAAAGTATCTCTAATATTAGACCCCTCCACTGGATCTCGGGGAATTGTTTCATGAAGCTGAAAGATTCCTTCGGCAAGAAGACGCGTGCATAGATTTAAAGTTAAAGGAAGTGAATGCGACTGAGGGTGGAGGACCATCCAGCGGAGGCTTGGACAGAGATAAAGGAAAGGGAAAAAGGAAGCCTAATGACGATTCGGAAAAGGCCAAGAAACGATGGAGGGATCCAAAGTTTTCCACATACACAGGATTAAACGAAACAGTGGAGTGGATATACATGGAAACCTGGAATCGCCTTCCTTACCGAAGGCCGGCTAGGAGAGAACCCTCTGAACATAAAAGGGCATCAGAAAGACACTGTCTCTTCCATGATTTAGATGGACACGATACCAACAGCTGCAGGCACTTAAACGACATAATTGAGGAGCATGTGAGGAATGGACAATTGAGGCAGTATGTTGGGGCTCGGAATGAAGCGGTGGAGCAGGAGCAACCACCGTCTACCTCAAACCATGATGGTGTGAGGCCCAGGGATGATGGTCGTTGGTTATCAATTGACTGGGATGTTATGAAATAAGTAGCGAACCGTTGGCAAACGGCAAAATCATTTACACATATACGGGGAAGGAGTTGGCCTCTAGGCATGCTCTGAATGGTGGTAGACCGCGATGCAATGGTTTGTGAAATCTGTTTTTCATTTGTAGGTTGGATACTCATTTTTTCTGGTTTGGTTTTGGAGTTTGGTTTGAACTCTTGGTTTTGTTTGCTTTCTGGCTTGGATTCTCGTTTGGATGATTGTTCTCTATTTTGGATGATGGTTCGGATTTCTGATTTTTTGATTTGATTTGGATTTTGAATTGGATTTTGATTGGGTTTTTTTGGGGTTTTTTGGTAAACGGTCGTAGGGTATGGATTATACCTGGCAAGGAGTGAGTCGCTTTTCTCGACGTGGTAAGTCGTCTTACTCAGGTCGCTGAGTATGGACTATGCTCAGCAAGGGTCCGGAGAGACTAGGATTCGGCCTAGGACTTCGGCCCTATATTATCGGTTATTATTTCATATGGACTATGCTCAGCAAAGGTCCGGAGAGACCAGGATTCGGCCTAGGACTTAGGTCCTATGTTACTGGCTATTGTTTCAGGTCGTCGAGTATGGACTATGCTCGACAAGGGTCTGGAGTGGCCGGGATTCGGCTTAGGGCTTAAGCTATGGCATTATTCAACATCCAGGGACACCGGACCATGATCGTCAGGTGTGGATTGCGCTTGGAAAGAACCTAGAGAGGTTACGAATTTGGATATCAACCCGAAGAGGTCCTGGATTCGGTTATTGGTTATTGGATAAGGATGAATTACAACTCGATTATCGAGTTCGAATGGATATGGAATTGGCTATGGATTTTGGATATCGGATTTGGAGTTATTCAAAACATACCTTCTTATCACAAGGCATGTTTTGGGGGCAAATGTTATCCCACCTTTTGGTCAAAGTTGCAATGTCAACAAATTGGCAATGAAGAATGGATATCAGGATTGGAGATCGATTGGAAATAAGGCTGCAATCGACGTCGTTAAAATTTGGCTAAGCTCCGATCAAGATGGAATCAATTGAATATGATGATCAAGGTTAGGAGAGGCTACATTTCAAATTTCTGGTTAATCAGAGTTCGTATGAAAGAGATATGATCTATACAACGTAGAAGAGATATACTATTCGTATCGATTGGCAGGCAGCATTTCGCATCAATATGTTTCATATCGATCGATATTGGTTCGAATCAATGACGTTCGTATCGATCAGGATGGGGACAGGTGGTGCACTTCGAATCCATGATTTCGTATCAACCATAGGAGCTCAGTTCGCATCCATCGACTCTATAGACTTCCGTCGTATCCACCGGGTAAGGTTTCGTTCGTATCCATCTATCAACCTTGTTCGTATCCGTGCCACCTTCCTCGTATCGATCCTGCATACATCATCTAAGGTCGCTTCGAATCAATCAGCATGTATATGATCGATGCGAAACACACTACAAGCATCGATACAAAAGTACGCACTTCGATGGACATGGACCGAAAGTACGAATAGGGGTCGAGGTAGATGAATGTGAATGAAAAGATGTGGATGGATCTGGGTGGAGTTCAAATACAAACTACTTGGTCAACTCGGCAAAAAAGGTGGAGCGATCCAAGAATCTCGCACCACGTCACCCACACACACGTGCCTCGATCGAGTCGAACAGGAGAGACACGAAAGCATGGATTCGAAGACAACAGGCTACGGAAAATGTGATCTTGCATCGATCATATCTCCTAAACCACGGGTCCAAATGCTACAAAATTTTCACAGGAGCTTACGTACAAGCTAAAGAGCGTTCCTGCAAAGTTTCAGCTCGATTGGATCATTTTTTGATCGAAAGGAAATTAGTTCGTATCGATCGCGAATGGAGTCGAAACTTTCCAGGATCGATCGCATAGGCCACTCACATGCCATAAGGAGTCTCCCAAAGTTTGAGCGCGATATCAGCCTCCTACACCTATAAATAGCCTCTTGGAACCTACAGAAAAGGGATCTTTTGGTTATTCGACGTCCAAACTCTGCCGGATTCAATTTTGCACTCCACCATTGCTGTTATACTTAAAATCCTTCATTGTAATCCATTGTAATCAAATGTAACCAGCGAAGAACATCAATAAAAGATAATTACTTGAAGTGGACGTAGGCCGAAGACTGCCGAACCACTATAAATCTCGTGTTTCTGTTCGTTATTTTTAGATTATTGTTTGTTGTTAGCTTAGATATGTGATTTGTGCTTGAATATTGTTGATTTATATTCATATATTGGTGCTTCCACGATATTTGGGTTTTGTGACCAATTTTGACGCAAACAATTATAGCCTGGGCCTTGGGCTGAGGTCCAATCTATGCCTATAAACTGTTAACTGGTCGATCGCTGGCTCTTGGAGCGGTCGACCACTCGTTATCGACCACCTCCAATGAGCATGTCAATCAATCGAAGTTAATTATAGAAAATTTTTATTTGTCTTCTTTTTTTTGTTATTTTTGTTTTACGCTAAAACCTAATCAGTCAATCTACAGTTCCCAGTGTTCTCAATTTCAGTTTCTAATCATTTCACAATTTCATAACTACATTTGTCATCGATTTAAATTAACCTAGGTTTAGAATCAATGGGGTTTGATATATCAATTTATATTCGGTCTAACTAAAAGAGTATGTTCAATCAAAATCAACTTTTATCCAACCAATTTTACTTTAATTAAATTTAAATTAGACAAGGATTATATTCATGTGGGTTAAGTTGCTATCGTATTCCCAATCTGCTACAGTTATTAGATAAACATGTCTCTAATTAAATTTAAATACTTCTAAATCAAATAGGGTATAAACAACCTAATTACCTATAAATCATGATAATAATAATGAACCATTTACCTCTAGAAAGCTATTATGTTTTTAGTTTGCTTGGAATCGCCTCTACTTGGTTCGTCTATCTCTCCTTGATTTAACTTAATTCCTAATATACTACACTTTTACCCTTGCTATATTTAATTTAATTTCTCTATTTAAATTTTCGGTTAATTTTTGCGGGGAGTTACACTCATTCACCTATCATCGATCGTACTTGTCCAACAATGTCTGATTACTCCCTATCAATACATCATTATGAATTACGGGAAGGAGTCAATTTTGATATAGAATCTTATTGGTTTAGGTACATTTGGAACTTCTTTTCAATACACTCACTTGTTCAATAAAATGTTGAATCATTTTATTTTGCTTGTTATATTATTTACTTCCGCTTTATATTCCATGAACATATCATAGACATACAACACATGTATCAAATACACATTTTCAGGTCTATGATACGTCATTAGTGAATTTGACAAAGTATATGGAACAGTTTGATATCATTAGACCTATTGCATACATATATGTGTATCAATCCTAAGGGTTCACCAACTCTAGTGTCGCTGCCACTGAATGAGTGCTTTGACCTTAACTTAGGTACGATTCACCAGTGTATGAAGGTTTATAATCATATATTAATGAATTATTTCTTAAAACTTTGGCTTGTTCCATAATTCCAGAATAATTACAAAAATCTTATATACTTGTGTGTTATGTAGCTAATGCAACAAATATCATTATTCTAATAGATTTATTTTATAATGAATATTCATAAAGTTCTTAAGAAAATAAAACTGTATTTAATTTCATCAATACTAAAAATAGTTATTATTTCATAAATAATGTTTGGTATATTTACAAAAATAATTTTTCAACTTGATGCATCCATTAATAAGTATTATATGGCATTCTCCCACTATTTCTGTCATTAATATAATAGCGTATGAAATATGAAGTTCCATTTAGCTACTTATTATGGGTTATTTATTTCTTTTTTTCCTTTTTTTAAAAATTTGATCGGGCTAAGGGAGGCCAGCCCATTTATTAAACAAAAGACAGTTATATGTAAATTTAAATAGTAAACGAAAGTTAAACGCTAACTACCATATACCAAACCTAACTAGGTGACAAGAACACGAAGAGACAAAGAAAACAAGGTTATCTTTGTATCCTTACATTATTCAAGATCTTATTGTGCAGTAAATTAAAGAGCTCGATATGCATTTTCTTTCTCAAAAAAGACACTCTCATTTCGTTCAAATACAGCACTTACCAAATGTTTGAGTAAACGAAGGAGTGACTTGGTTTGTGGATTTTTCCATCTTGTAGCTCTATAAATCAAGAGTTGGCCTATGATATCCACCATTAGCTAAAAACATTGCACAAATGCAATTTACATAAGAACAATTAAAGAAAATGTGAATATTAGTTTTAAATTCATTCTTATATTATAAGCAAACATCCTCATCAATTATACCTCTCAACATTAGCTGTTCTTTAGTGGGTAGGGCAATCCATAACTTTCCAGAAATTCTCCTTTGTCGGGCCACTTATACTCCAAATTCTAGAAGTCCATGGGAATGTTGTTTGTTCTTACAACATGGTTTTTCAAATTAGGGAAGTGGAGTGGATTTTGTATAATTGTTCTAAAGGACAGGAACAACAAAAGAAGGGATTCGACAAGAGCTGATTTCATTCCAACTTTTCCTTACTTGTTGAGAGCTACTATGGGGAAGAGTGGTAGCATTGTTGTTGATGTAATCGGTTGTTAGGGCTGAACTGGGTATACTAGTTAAGTGCTGAATGTCAACCCTAATAATATTGCTTAAGATAAGACCTGGCCTGGCCTATGGCATGTTCCATAGAGATAAACGTGAGTTATGTTTAGGGCTGCAAATTACCAAAGGAAGGAAAGTATCCCTGATATTTAGTATACATCTCCAGCTCCTGCTTGCTGAGAAGGGAACCTCCACGGTCCAAATATTTTTGGCCTTTATCAGATTTTGCCTGAATCAAGTTGCCCAGAGCTTACTGCTTGGAGTTAATAGCTTGTTGAAGTAAGATGCAATAGCCTCTTTGTTCCAAAGCTTAAGATCGGTTATTCTAAGCTCATGCATGTGAGTTTTGTGATAAGCTATTGGAATCATCTTCTTGGAAAAGGGATCACCATGCCATAGAAACTTGTTCAGAGCACTAGAGATCAAGTTTTATAAGCTTAATATAAAATGTAATGCCTCATCCTATAGGTGGTCATGGTTGTAACAATAGATTGAGCAATAACCCACCTTCCCGATAGAGAAAGTAAATATTAGGCCAAACGGGAAGCTTTTGGGTTATGTTCCCACAAAGCAGAAGGCATTTTGTAGTAGTTATCCTAGAGGTGATTAATGGCACTCCAAGATAGAATGCATTTTGAGACATCAAGATAAGCTAAGAGAAATCAATCATTGTTGTTTTTTGATTAGCATGTAGCCCAGTAATAATAATACGAGATTTGCTACAATTAATTAAAAGACTAGTCAACTTATGACAAGTTTGTAAAACAGACAGAATAAATTGAATATTCTCCTTTGTTGGCTTGGTGAAGATGACTAAGTCATCCAAAAAGAGCAAATGAGTGATCTGGGGGTTTTTCCAGTTAGGAAGGACCTGCAACTTTTTTCATGAATTTCTTGAAGGATCAAAGAGTTAGAAGCTCCATAACAATTATGAAAAGGGGATCATAAATCGGATCCCCTTGCCTAATTCCTTGTGAGGCTACAAAATAATCATGCAGAGCACCATTCCCAACAATCGAGAAGTGAGGACATGATATGCATGAGAATATCCAAGCAAGGAATTGTTTCGAAAAGTTCATCCTAGACATAATGGCAATGATCTAGCTCCAAGAAATGGTATCAAATGCCTTTCTAATGTCAAGTTTGATCATGCATCTAGGAGAAATAGATTTCCTATCATATCCTCTAATGAACTCTTGTGTCAGCAGGATGTTGTCACTGATAGTATGGTGGGGGATAAATACAGTCTGGTTTTCAGAGATTAACGAAGGAAGGACCCACTAAAGCCTGCTTGCAATAATTTTCGACATACATTTACATAAAATGTTACAGCAAGAAATTGACTGGAAATCAGCGACTGAACTAGGGTTATCTTTCTTTGGGATAAGGCCGATAGTAGTAACATTGATTCTAGGAAGGAGTAAGTTAGTGGAGAAGAAAAAAAGAATGGAAGAGTTAATATCTGAACCAATAATTGGCCAGCATTGCTTGAAAAAGCATCATTAAAGCCGTCTAGGCCGCTACAGCTATTGGAGTTAAGGGAGAAAACTGTCTGCTTAATTTCATCGACATCAATTTGTGTTATCAATTTACCACCTGTTGGGGTGTAAGAAAAGGTAGCGTTACATGGAAGGGTAGGTCCAGAACAGGGATGTATAGAGCAGTGCTAGCCAGGATGGAATTAAAATAGGAAATAAAGGTATTATTAATACCTCCAGAGGGGTTATGAACATTACCATGCATATCTTGGATTAAATAAATCCTGTCGTTATCAGTTTTAAGCATGAGGAGATTATGGGTAATGACCCGTAATTTTGCTACTTCGAAAATGAGAGATTTCATTTACTTTAAATTTAAAATAGGTTTAAAACTTAAATAAATATGTTATATACAATAAATAATAATGGAGAAATTTATAGTTAATAAATTAAAAGTACAAGTTTGAATTTAGAACAAATCAACAAAAATTAAGTTTTGTTAAAAATAAACAAAGGCTTAAATAAATAAGTTTAAATATTTATTTGATAAGTTAAACCTTATTTAAAACATTTAATAAAGATAATAAAAGTATATTAATATATCTAAAAATATGTTAATAATCGTTTTACAAAAATAATCAAATTTTGTCGTATTTTGTCAGTTTTACATACACTGCAAAATTAGAGATTTTAATATTAATTAATTATGATTTTAATATAAAGGGACATATTTTAATTTATTTAAAGAAGTAAAAAGTTCATTGTAAAGTGTGGTTTACTTGAATATATAGCTTAAGAAAAAAGTCAAATTTTGACTGTAAAATTTGTTAACAAAAACATCATTTCAACCAAACAAGTTGTTGCAACTTGATATATTTTCTAATATACACAAATGCATAAATACAACTTTACAAACTTTTAAACACTTTACATTTAGCACTAAGAGACAAAAGGAGTTTACTTTTGAAAAGTTTAAATAAATAAAAAGTAATAAAATATTATTTGACTAATTTTAAATTATATCAAACTTTATAAAACAACATAATTACTTCACCTCTTATCTCATTAATGAGATGTTATACATATACATAAAAAAGGAACAAATTTATATGTTTAAATAATTACAACCCATAAAAAAGTGACACATCTTCATCTCTTAACACACTCTTTCATAACCATCATTGCACACATTATATGCAACTCAAATCAAGCTAATCAAAGCCAAAAGTAAACAAGGTTATTTATGTCATTTACCACTAAAATCTTCACTTATAAATACAAGCTCAAATCCATTCATTTTCACTCTACTTTCATTCTACAAAATTTTGAAACTCCTTCTCTACTTCTTCATTTTTCTTCCTCCACCTCAACATCATTCTAACCCAAGCTTTACCCACCTCTATCATACCCTCCATCTAAACTCCTTTACCCGAGCGTACATGCCTTTACCCCCTCCCCATAACTCACGCACCCCACATCCACCTCAAGCCGAGCCTTCAAACCCACCTACCCGATCCCTAGACGCCAACCCGAGGCCAAACTTCCCATACCCGCCATATATAAGCCTTAGCCGAGCCTACCCCCTCTCAAAAGCACACCTGCCCACCTACACAAGCCTTTACACACCCCTACCCCTAGCCGTACCCTCCCTTATAGCTCACGCGTTTCCAAAATAAATAAAAAATAAAAAAGAGAAGAGAAAAAGAAAAATAAAGAAGAGAAAAGGAGAAGAAAAGGAAAGCGGCAAATCTGAGAAGTTTGGAAATAGCACGAGAGACGTGTATCTCACGTAAAATTTTAACGGAGTGGATACGAAGGTGAGAAATCCACATCGCTTTTGGAATTATATTTTGGTTATGTTAAAACGGTCACATTTATACCCTTATAACATATGAATGTTTATACCAATTGATTGTTAGTATGGACGATTGGATAGTTTGGTTAGATAACTGAATTGTGATAATATATCCTGTTATGGTATTAATAGTGAATGTTGGATTTGAAATCATATGTTGTGTGATTGGTTGAGTGGATGTTATGTTAGTGATAAATATGAACATTGGTTATATTCATCTTGATTAAGTGATTTCTTTGTTAAATAAGACCCTATTTTGGTGATATGATATACTTTGGAAAAATAAGTCTCTTCTCAATTAGAATTGAAATTAAAGTAAAAATAAAAGAGAATTTGAAATTTAAAGTGAAAAGGGATTAAAAAGGATAGTTAAAGTGAATTGAAATTGAGATGAATAGTGAAATTGAAATTGAAATCGATTTTGAAAATTGAATTTGAGATTAAGGTTGAATTGAAGTTTAAATTGAAATTAGATTTGAAATCTAAGTTTTAAATGAGTTTAATTTGAAGTTAGAACTGAAATTGGAATTTAAAATTTAATATTAAAATAATAGGAATATAAGTGAAAATTCATTTTAAATACTTTAAAAGGTGAAAATATTGATATAAAATGATTTTTAATGATTTTATAAGTGACAAAATTCAATTTAAATAAATTATTTCGAATAGTGAAAAATAAGTTAAAACTAGGTGCATCGCGCAATGGTAGTTGACGATTTCGCGTCGAAAAGTACAAATGAATGTGTAGAGTGGAATATAGTTCGAAATTCTTCGAGATAAGAAAATTCCGGTCTATTATATCCATATCTTCTAAACAAAGAAAGAAATTCAAAATTTCGTTGAGTGGATTTTGAATTAAGTCCAAATCAATTTTCTAGAAAAAATCACGCTAGTGTAGTTAAGTGACCATAACAAGAAATCTATTTAAATGAACATTTTTAATTATGCAAAAATATGGAATAAATTTGATAAATTTATTTAAATAGTTTGAAAGAGATTTGGATTGAAAAATATGAATTATCGAATGTTTAAAAGTTGCTTAAATCAAATAAGCTTATATAGCACTTTCCACAACACTTTTATGCTGCGAATTGTATAAATTTTGAACATGAGTTTAAATGTAATGATTTTTCCTGGAATCAATTATGAATGTTTTTAAAAGGAAAATTAAGCAATTAAAAGATAATTTGGAATCTTTATAATCGATTCCAAAATAAATTTGATAAGTGAGTATGCGGAAACGACTAGTACATTGGTCCCGCCTGTGAGATTTGGAAAGATAAAATAAGGTGTTTAAATAAGGTTAGGGATGAAGAAACCAGTGCTCTGAACTTACCTATCCTATGTTTTCTTTCTTAGGTGAGGGGTGGAATAGATCGAAAGGAAAGCCCGGATGCTCGAAAAATATTGTATTAAGTTTCGGAAGTAAAAGAAGATCGGTATTATCCAAAATTTAAGTAATCTCCAAAATGAATGATTCCTATGATCCTATTTACTCAAAATTGTTTGCTAAGATTGATTTTAGGGTTTATCGTAAACGATGCCTTAAATAACATTGTTTTTGACCTGCCTAAAAGTTGAGGAATTTCGATCGAGAGTTAAGTGAGGAAATTTGAGATATTATCCAAAGCAAAAGAATGAATTACTTAGAATTATTCTAAGTCAAAAGAAAGAAATTTCATAATCATCCAAAAAGATTAAAGTGAAAAGAGACTTAATAAATCCTACTTACTCATATTCACTTTTTATCGATAATTGGATTTCGAAGGAACCCGGGTCGGATTTGGGTGATTCCTATCTGAAAACCATTTCGAACCAATGTATACGTTCAAATATGAAGACATGTTGAAGATGATGATTATTGAAGACCGTGGATCTTCATAACGTAAGGACTGCTTGTTGACATGCTCTGGGTAGCTCCCATCATAGAGTTATTTATAGCAGTGGTCTCCTCGTTGTGGAGATTTTTTAGATTGCAAGGACTAATTGCTACCAGTGGTAGTAGGAGAGTGCCTTCGGTTTGTCCTATTCATGGACAACTTGTATGGACATTTGTCTAACACTGTATTTCTTAAGATTACGTACATTGGTTCTTACAAACAGACAACTTCTCTTAGCTTAATACCCTCCTTGAGACGTACGAGCTCGCGGGTTGTATTTTTATGGAAGGAGGTTAGTAGTCAACGGAAATGGAAATGTGGCATTCAAAGATGTGATATATGCTATGTGAAAAGATAATCGTTGCCTCTAGCCTCATCAACTGGAAATGACTGAAACATGGTTAGATGCAGCATGCTAAGTGGTTCATTCCGAATTAGGGTATGATCATCCTCTTCTAGATATATTTCTTCCCGCTATGACATTTGGAATGTAAATTAATGTGGTTTGTATGCTAGAGAATGCTTGGATAAAGGTCGGTAACGACCGAGGGATGACATATTCAATACTATCTAGTTATAGAGATAGACCGATCTTGTGTTCGAAGAGGAGCTTTGTGATGGTTCCTCGAGGCATCCATCTAGAGATGTACCTATCGGAAGGTAGTTCTTCACATGATCATTTGTATGGAAATCCATTCTCCAATAAGAACCTACAGTTTTGTTTGTAGAGCCTAGTATGTTGGAATTTAATGATGGTAACAATTTCGGCTAAGATTAATAAATTTATTTGCAAATGTTTTCAAAGAGATGCCATTAAAAATAATATCAAATGTTTTGATATAAAAGTGGTTTAGTTATCATAAGGTAAAGACTGATATATGACACGGTCATCTATTATTGAGTTTTTCTCATGTTGGTTTATCAAGCCTGATCCGGGTATTTTCAATACTCGGGTCAGATTCAAGTAGTTTCAAGTTTAGTTGAAGAAGGTTAGAGTTTCTAGAGGAGAGCTGGAGATATTCGTCTACGTATGGACATATTCTATTATCTGTTTTGCTTTGTTAGTTTTAGTTTGATATTTATCAACATTGTAAGGATAGATATTTATAACTGTCCAAGCTAAATTTAGGTTAAACTTTGATATATGTATTTAAAAAGTTTTTCGTTGTAAAGATATTTGTTCAATATTATATATTATTCCATTCGTGTGAGATCATGTTCTATTTATTTTTCTTTACTACCCTTCATGTTTCATATTTTCATGTAATTTGAGTTGGACATGTGTAGTTTATTGTCGATTCAAAGGGTACGGAAAAACGAGCCATGAAATTATGATTGTATTTTGTGTTCATGTTGACCTGCTCTTCATAATTCGAATTTTCCTTTGCCTAGCCATTCTATCTTCATCTTCAAGAGCTATCTTTTGTTTGCTCTAGTTGCAATTTTGTATCATTAGATAGTTTACTGCCATTTTGAAAAGTCTTTGAAGCCTAGGGTTTTACAGTGATCTTCAAGAGTTTGAGTTTAACTATTAGAGACCTGAAGGGGTTACCTCTTTGGAGGGTGCTCCATACCTCAATAAAACATTAATAAAGTTCTTATGATTCAACCGGTGGTTAAAAAATTTAAAATATGCATTGTATTGCTTTTCCTCCTCTCCCCATGAGAGCAACAAAGTGCAATGGTCAGAAACTGATGGTAGAAGGATATGGCAGTAAAGTTTAGGCTAGGAGTAAATTACTATGAGCTTGAGGAAAGCATGGTCAAGTTTACATAAAGTAAGGGTTCATGAGTGTTTTTTGTTGGACCAAGTGAATGCCGGATCGTATGAAGGGATGGGTGTTAATTGAGAAAGAAGAAGGGATTGGCAAAGAGTCATGGTTTCTTTGTAGGAAAGAGGATAGCCTCCAAAACTTGTAATGGGAGAGGTACATATGGATGAAGTCTCTAAGAATTAACCATGGTTGTGTGGAGTCACTAAGGAAAGATAGGGCATTTAGGAAAGCTTTCCTTTGATCAGAGTTATTTCTACCATAGACAGGTGAGAGATGAAAAGTAGTGTTAGTGGGAAGGTAGCATGCCGGAAAGTGCACCAGTGATCAATGACTGCAAGCTTTGTTAGAGAGAAGAAGAGGGGGTTCCACAAGATCATAAGACGACCATAGAGGGCATCTAGTAGGTTGTGCTCAAGATTCCAATGGGGCTCAATTAATTTTGTAGCTTGACGAGTGAGTTCGTGATTGAGTTTCAATTTAGAAAGGCATATAATGCTAAGCTTCAATTCTTTATTTCTAATAGCATGAGCCCCTTGAACATTCTAGTAAGTTGCATTGCTTAAATTCATCAAAAGAGTGGGAGTAGTAAGTGGTGGGCTGGCTTCTAGTATGCCTCATTGATAAAGAAGTAAGACTGCTTTGTCTATGAGAGGAATGAGGAGTGGTTTGTTTAGAGTTATATTCAATTCTTGAATTGAGATCATTATATGTTTTAGCATGCATACTAGAAGAAAATTTCTTTTTACATGCTTTACTTCTAACTCGATGGTTTGGTATGGAAGTGATTGGGTCTGGGTTATGAGGAGTGGGAGGGAGGTTAAGGTAAGGAGGAGGTGCCAAATGCGCATAAGGAGAAGCTTGGGAAGTAGGGATGGGCTCTATGAGGAGATAATGGGAAGTGGAATCCACCGAGGCTTGATGGCATTGATTAGTAAGGAGGTGGTTAGAAGGGGCAGTAAAGTGATTAACTGGGTTAGTAGAGGCATCAGGTAGGTTATATACCTGGGTATTAGTCAAAGTGAGTTATGATTACGCGGGGATGGTGTTAAGTGAGGATTGATATGCAGAGGAACTAGTAGCAATGGTAGAGAGATCAGAGTCATTGAGATTAAGTAGGGCAGAGAATGGATTTGGGGGGATTTGGATTTCTGATACTAACATGGTAGGGTTTTGCTTAATATGTTGCATGGTAATGTTCATGTAGGAGTGATTACAAGGCGATATAGCTTGGACATATGGATTGGAAAGGATAATAGGATTATGATGTTTGGGTTGAAGGGGACAACATAGGGAGGAAGGATGGATATGCGGCAAGACTGGAGCAATTGAATGGGAGTGATATGATTGCAGAATGGGTACTACACTTGCTTTTACATTAGTAGAAGCAATCATTTCAATTGCAGCATGCGCATCAGTTGACAAGGATACGTCAGAGAATTTTTGAACAGGGAAACGGTTGGCATTAAATATTTCTTAGTGTGGTGGAGTGGCAACATTGGTTGGATTTTTTGCCATGCTTTTTTTGGCTGATGATTACAATTATATTCCCATTATTTTATTCCTAACCATGCCACAAATTAAGGGGTTCAATAGTTTCCTTAGTTACAGTTGTTACTTTTTTTATAGAATTGAATATCAAAAGAATTTTGAGTTGGTTGGTGAGATGGTTGTGTGAAGTTAATAGACTCGCGTTCAGTACTTTCATGCCCAAATACTCCATAGTGCACACAAAATTTTAGAACCTAGCAATAAACAACGTAGACTGGAGGGCAGTTATCACCCAAACCCCCACCTGAATAAATTTTGGCAATTCTTGAGCCGGTGAGATCTTAATGAGAGCCTTAGTTTATACCCAAAGGGTCCAAGTGGTTAGAAGAATTTTATAAAAGTGGACCCAAATGGGGACTCCTTAAATTTGAGATTGTGCACAAGCAAAAGAGAGGCTCTAGCATGTGATAGTGAAAAAATTTCCTTTGATGAACAAATGGTCTGATTATAGAATCTTGTTCTTGTCAAGCTCATTTAAGAATTGAAAATAGAAATTAATATTATCAGATTTGATGTCTACTTCACCTTGCAGCCTCCGTAACTTTTTAAAATGAGATAGACTCATCATATAAGAGAGCAAACCATCAAGAAAGAAACCTACAAGAAAGTTTCCCTAATATTTTGAACCCTCTTCTCTGACTTCAGGTGGTGGGGCATTCGGCTGACCGTTCCTGGCAATATCAAAGTGACATGGAAAAAGGTCCCTGCATTCCTAGGTTTGGATTTAAATAAAGAGGACCACGTGTATTTAAGGCTAGGAAAAGGGTTTGCTGAAGCTCCTTCGGGTGCTACAGGGTTCAATGGCATAGGAGGATCAGGGAGGTCGGGAGGATTCATGGAGGGGAGGCTCGTTTATGGATCAGGTGGCTGGTTAGGGTTGGATTTAGGGAGAATGGGTGAGATGAAGTAAGGGCAGGGGTGGTGGAAAGAGGGAGGTGCTAGTTTGGGGGAGGATGAAGAGGCAAAGAGGAGGACCTGACAAGGTTGGTTTCATACTAGTGGGAGGAGTTGGGATGGGGGAAAAGGAAGATCAAACAAGGGGAGGAGATAAGGACACGAGAGGACATGGGAAACAATCAAAATATCTTAAACTTCTCAAAATAACTCCTGCATAAAACTTTTTTCAATGAAAACTTAATTGAAATAAAATAATATTTCTCATTCCATATTAAGTATCTTTTAGTATTTTGTACAATTCTCATTTCTGATGTGCCTTCATGAAATAGAGGAACAATTCACACTCTTTATTCCAACTATGCCTAAATTACATCCACCCTTGTACATTCACTTTCCTTTCCAAATGGTCGAACCATTCAAAGGATATCCTTATTGTAGTGAATACACGATTTTGCATTATGGTTTATTTGTTTATTTCCAATGAAATAATTTCATCGAAGTTTCGTACATTAGGAATTGCGATCGTTCACCAAATAATATTTATAGATGAATATGAATCAAATATCCATATTCGTGTATTACTGTGAAAGTTTGACACCCATTGATGATAATATAGTCTCGTACAAATAAACACTTAAGCGATCAAGACACAAATTTTTTTTTACCGGTTGTGTAAATTGGCTGCATGGGTCTTGAAGTGACATGTCAAACGATTCATTATTAAGTATATATTATATTTCTATGTCAATCTTAATTCAGTTTATTTGTTATCATAACTGAGAAATATTTTATTATTTTTCTTAGTTGCATAAATCCATCAATGTAGATTATTTTTACTTTATGTACCAAATTTCATTTTAAAGAAAATTGGCACTTTATCGATATAACATGTAAAAACATGATATATGCTTCAATGATACGTCTCATCAAAACTTTGCAATCCCATAACCTTGATGGGTACCTTGCAAGGAAAAATGGTACAATTCATTTCCATATATCATATAGTACAACATACAATTTTTTACATAAGAAAACAAGACCAATACAAGTGATATCTAGAAGCTAAAAATAGCTCATACTTGATTAGGAAACAGTAGAAAAAGAAAAAAATATCGAATACTAAACGTAAAAGATAGCGCAACAAGTGAGGTTATAAAACGGTCTAATGCTCTCAGATTTGGTCAAAGGGAGCAAAATAGGAATGTGATGTTCGAAGAAGGCTAAGTTTTTTGCAAATTTCATTTTATTTTCTAGTTTTTGATTCCAAATATTTTGATTTTCTCATAATTATGTTAAATCTTGCAAAATGAGTTCAAACCTGACTTGCTTGGGTGGTTTATTATTCTAAAACATTCTTACATTTCTTTCAAGCCGAACATGCCAAGCAACAACGACAATAGCTAAGCCTGTTAGATCCATATAGAAGTCATTACATACGTGCTTTATAGGTATATAATCTAATATGCCATTTACACTGCTACGCTGAATGTGATGGATCTGTAAATGCTACTTGATGAGGTTTAGTAATGCATTCGAGTACTCATAGTTGAAAAATGGATGATGAGCAGATTCTTCCTTTTTGTTGCAAAGTTTACAAGTAAGAGAATCAATTCTAGACCATTTACTGATTTTGCCAAAAGTATTTAATATTTTCATCATGATAAGGTAGACACAAATAGACATTTTAGGAGGGAAAATTTTATTCCCTATGTTATGATGTCAATTTATAAGGATCACTTTAGATCTAATGCTATTCCAGGCAGACTTAAGAATGAACTCACCATTAGTGTTAGGTCTCCACCACTAGAAGTCATCGATTATATCACCATGTATTTTAATAGATTTAGTTTGGTTGGAAATGTTAGTTGGCAAGTGGAATGTGTTGAAGCTCCATGTATGATTACTTATGAGAGCAGATACATTCCTCATCAATCCCTTATATCAGACAGAGATTGAAACCCCGCTAAATTAGCAATAGAGTTACCATTAATCCATGGATCATATACATGCTTATGTGTATGTTGCATTATTATCTTCATCAATTGCCCAAAAGTGTTTGTCTTTAAAGTACCTATTTTTCATCCAAAAACCCAAAGACTTTCTTATTGTAGAAATTTCCATAATAGTTTCAAGCAAATTGCTTATTTTAATCATTCATGCTTATCAACCCAAAGCGATCATTTTGTTTTATTTCACAAATAATTTTCCAACTTACTAGATTTTTTTACTTAGCTACAAAAAATCAGCATGTGATGATACAATGGTTTTCAAAACATTTTTTGGAATTTGTCCAGTTTGCATCCAAAAATTGACGGTGGAGAATATGACAGTTTTGATTAGTTCAATTCCCCCCTCCCCCCAAGAGTTTATAACCTACTACTTCATCCACCAAATTTTTTCATAATTTTATCTATGAGTAAGTTAAAATCATTTTCATAAAGAAATGCTACTGAGTAGATTGCCTAAATAAATCGCAAGCGGCATTTCAATGGATGATTCTATTTCACTAGCAATATGTTGATTCATAATAACCCGTACTGAAAAATAGTTTGGACTTTTGCTCATTCAATGCTAAGTCGGTCAAATTTTCCAATTTTTGGATTATTGCTTCAATTGTGGAGGCACTAAATACACTAGCCTTAACAAATACTAGAAGATCATTAGCATATAGAAGATGATTTACCATTGACGAACATTTGTATATTGGAGTTAGATTACATTTATGATATTCTAGATCAAATAAAATGATTAAGTATTCCATTGCTATAGCAAATAGATAAGGTAAAGGGGTCACCTTGTCTAAGACCTTTATTACTATGAGTAAAACTGCAAGGATAGCTATCAATATGTGCTGAAAAAGTTAGGGTGGAAATGCATTTGTATGTCATAAAAGTGAATTTATGTGGAAAGAACATATTCGTAAGCATTTGACAAATAAATTCTCCATTTATTTTGTCATATGAATTTTGCAGTCCACTCTAAAATACAAGTTTCAAAGTCTTTTCTATTAAATGACTTGACCATTTCATAAGCTATTAGTGAATTTTCACTAATGAGTTTTCTCGAAATGTAAGAATTTTATGATACAAGTTCATTTATAAGCTTCTTGATTCTGTTGCATAACACATTTGTCATACTTTTGTATATGACATTGCAACATGAAATTGGTCAAAAATTTGATATGGTATTTGCATTCTCTTTTTTCAGAACCAATGTTATAAAAATATGGTTTATTTCGTATACAAATATTCCAAAATTGAATATACCTTACATATATATAATTAGGTCCCCTTTAATTAGTTCTTGATGTTGTTTATAAAACTTCGCACCAAATCCATCTAGCCCCGGGCTGCTATCATCATCGATCCGAAAAGTGGCTTTTTCAGTGTAGTTTGACATGCCAACACTTTCTATAAGTTATATTAGAAAAGCAAGTGTTTAATTGATCAAAACTATATAAAGCATTAAAATAATTGATAGCATCGTTTTGAAGGTCAGAAAGGTTAGTGATACAGTTACCATTTGAATCCATAAGGTATTTGATGTTGTTCCCATTCTTGTTTGTTGACATTTCGGAATGAAAGAATTGAGTGCATTGGTCCCCATTGTGAAGCCATCTGACTTTGGATTTCTTTCGATTATCAATTGCATAAGTGTGTAAAATTATTTCAAGAAGAAAAAGATTATCTTTATATTTATTCATCCGATTAAAGTCTTTTGGAAGTTTATATAAGAAATTGGTTTTCTATCTATAACTTTGTCTAGAATAATTTTAATGATTTCATGTCCCTTATTCCATTCTTTTAAAGTGTTCTTTATATTTCCTAGTTTTTGCAATAATAAAAATAGAGGATTTCCATGCTTTGATGTACTCTAAGATCCACAGATGACATCCTTGTAACCATTATAACTCAACCATGAATTACTAAACCTAAAAAGGGTTTCTTGAGTAGTTGCTTACCATTTGATAATTTGTTCAAATGAGGGCAGTGATCACTACTAGGGTGATTTAACACGTGAGCATATATTATGGCAAACTACTGGCATTTCAGAGTTTATAAATGCCCAATCGATTTAACTATGTGTAATTGTTTGTCCTACCTCTCCAAGTAGGTTATATACCATGTACGACATTTCTTGTAACCTAATAAGTAGGATAGTGTTGAAGAAGTCATGGTCTGCATTATTATTCCTGTTATATAGAAAACGTTCTTACAATATTACAAAGATTAAATGCTATCCATTTCACACTATGCTAGATTTACATTTTCATAGCATGCAAAAAGGCTATATTATCTTTTCATAGCATTAATGAAGATGCCAAATAACGGTATGTTGTAATATCCCAGTCACATATCGTAGTATAATGGTAAACGCTGTTATATAAAACATTTTATAGCATTTTATCCACTATGCAAATATTTTCATAGCATTTTCCCCATGCCGTTTTATTTATTTAATATAAGTTTTTAAATATTTTCCAATAGCGGTTTAAGGTTACTCAAGATCACTAGAATCTCTTTAAAATGGTTTTCTATAGAGTTTATTTTTGCTGTAATAAGTTTAAATATTGCTTCTTCTTTTAATTCCATAGCGATTGTCTTTTACTATTAGTACTTTGAATACAGCACTTGTATTTTGCTATGCTATGTTTTCTATAGTGCTTTTCAAATGCTATCATTTCTCTTAGCTGAATTATGCATTTTTGCACATTAGAACAGGCATTTCAAAAAGTGGTAGATTTTTAGAATACACAAATAAAAAAATGTTAGATAGCAAAACACATAGCAAATAAAAGATTTGATAGCAAAAACACAATTCGTATATAAACAAATATGTTCTACATGGTAGTTGATATCATTCTTACATGGTAGTTAGTATCATTCTTACATGATAATAGTTAAGTAAAATATTCAAAGATTAAACATAGTTCCAAATAAAAACTATATATGAAACCATGCTCCTTTAGTCTTCTTCAATGCATGCACACTCTAAATTTCAAAACCTGTGATTTACACAAGTATAAGTTAGAGATCTTTAACATATCAACATAGGTTAGATAAATGATCAAATAGATTAGATAATAAAAAAAAAATCAACTACAATTAACTCTTCAGCATAATCAATCTAAATCGGGAAGCTTTGGATAACCAAACTAATTTTTGACATCATATCACATGTGTGATTAATAAATGCAATAAGATCAATTAATTATCCCACAATCTCTACGTCAAGTATCTTTTTTTGGCAATGCCAGCCTGTTTTTATAGTGGCCAGTCCACTTTTATTTAACCAAAACCAACATACAAATTAAAGGATACATAGCACAGTACAGAGGAATTACCCACCATCAAAATTTATATAGCGACAACAACAGGGCAAATTTTCAAAATTAGATCAGAAAGAGAAGATGATGTCCGCGCAAATCTTCTCGAATTTCTTTCCTCCCATATCACTGCTATCGATAGCTTGAGGTAATAGAGAAACCGCTTGGTCGACATGGTTTTCCACCTGGTTAACTGGAATATCCTAATCCATTCAATCTTGAAATCACGTTGCGGCGGCCTCTCATGTATTCGATGAAGAACCTCCTTCCATAAATGGTAAGTATCTTATGTATCTTATAAATCGCTATCTCAATTTTCAAGCCTAACACTAACTACTTGCCTTTTGAACTATATATAGAATAGAACAATTGGTACATCATGATCCACATATGATTGAATATAACTATGATATGGTTTTAGTTCCTCATACATTTCTCCTTAGAGTGATGCGAATTTATCAGTTGAAGAGAATGAATACATTGAGTTCCGTAGGCCAAGTTGTATATTCATATGTCATATTTACATATAGCCAATTTAGATCTTGCAGATGAATCTTTCAAGGTTGGTACATATCTCAATAATACATTGAGTTACAGTAAGAAAAGTATTGCTATTTCATGCACACTCCCATATTAGCAAAGCTTTTGATACCCCAAATGCTTGGAATTAGACATGGAAATCTACCAATAATTTTATAACGACCTGCCATTTTGGACGTTTTAAGCAGACAACCACGTCGGACTCAAACCATTCAAAAGGGTAGATTGTTATGGGATAAATAAGAAAAATAGAGAAAGAAAAAAACAAAAAAGAATCTTACAGCTGAATGACAAAATATAATAATCGAAAAACAGTTCATGAAGCTGTTTTACAAAACATTTGACTATACTTATACAACATAGATCAGAGTTACACATACTAGAGAATAATAAATAATGTAGCAGAATACATGATGCAGTGAGTTAAATATAGAAAATACCAATAGTACGAATCTTCATCTTCGTCCTCCAGAAATAAAGTCTCCAAATCCTGAAATGTTCAGGCTGAACCGAGCGAATTGAAAGGACAAAACACTCGAGTCAAAACTAAAAAATCTTATGTAAGTTAAATCAACGTTAAATAAATATGAGTGAAACGGCGTCAGAGATGTTTACGGGGTTTGATATCTCCTATCCAGTGTCTAATGTGAGTGTAGTCATTTAATAGATGTTCGGGATTCATATCTCCTAAGGATCCGTTAAACTATCTACTATGTAGTACAATACGCTATTATAATAGTGTATACAGTAAAGTAAAGTATTAAAATAACATTAAGGTGTTACGCATATCCTCCTTAACACTTTTTTATATATTCCCAAAGCCTATATATTACCATAATTCCTCTGTAAACTGGAGGGCTAGCAGAGGGCACTACATAGGTATGGTACGAAATAAACTTGTAGAAGGCGCGCTAGGGCATGTGAACACGGCACTCAAGGCAATGCCGGGGTAGATATACCAATTGCAGAACCGAGCTGGTGGTAACGCATAGCAGCTACTACCGCCTACCACGGAACATACTTCTAACTCAAAATCAAGGGGTGGCCACCAAATCGTCACAACTGTCATAATAAAGTATCGAAGAAGCATGTACAATCGGAGGAATGACCTCGCTTGGCCAAGGTGTAGCTCATGTTTTAGTCACATCAAAGCTGACTCACGGGGTTAGAGTCACGTCATACCTTATACAGAAATCATTCACCAAACCATCCTACTTCATTTCTGGAATCTCCACCACGTATACAGTTGTTAAAGTGATTTTCAGTATTGGTAGAGAGTATGACAATATCCGATCCTGGTCACTTTAACAACCAATCGCTTATTACACACCGGATGGTTCTTTTACATTTGCAAAACCATTTCATAATTGATATCAAAATATCATATTTTCAAACCATATCACTTTCAAATCATATTTACTTTCAAATCATATTCACTTTAAAATCATATCACTTTAAAATCATAGATTAAGATATAAATACCTCTACTCTATTTAATTGAAATTTAGTAAGATAGTTTGGATAGTTATAGATAATTTTAAATAGTTATAAATAGTTAAAATACTCTTTTAAATTAGATTAAAATAGTTTTAACTTGATTTAGGATAGTTGAATATATTTAAAATAGATTTAAATATAATTAAAATAGATTAAATAGCTTTAAAGATAAATTAATTAGTTTTAAATTAAATTAAATGGTTAAATAAGTTAAATTGGTTTAGAAATAGGTTAAAGTAATTTATATAGTTAATATAGGCTAAAATAGTTTAATAATCTTGAAATCTTAATAATTATAAATTTTAAAATGATATATTTCAAAACAGTTTATATTAAGTATGAATTTGGAACTTATATATATTTAACTATTTATTTTATTTCAACATATCTGGATCATTTCACCTTTCCAAATCACAAATCAAATTTCAAACCTTCAATTTCTAAGTTTCAACAAACTATTGAATTTAATCTCATTATCAATCCGTGTCAAATATCAATTCAAATCACTCCAATTTCAAAATATTTTAGAGTTATTTTCAAACACATTCAGTAACCCAATTTCAATAAAATTTCATTTATACTTCAAAATTTAACTTTAAACCTCCAATTTAATTTCTTAAATCAGTTCCCTTTTAAACCATATTTCAACACAAAACTTGATTTTCCAATAATACTTCAATTTATATAAATCAAATTCTATTTCAAAATATCATTTAATTAATTCCAAAAATTTATGGATTTTAAAATCATTTAATTTAACCAATCATGTGTCTGTATATAATTTTCTGCCTTATGATCAAGTGATATGGATATTTATCATTTCAATCCGCAATTTAAAATCTATGGTCATATATCATTTCAAACCACAATCTCGAATTTAATAACAAAATCCATAAAATCACTCGAGTCTGCCATTTCAACCCATAGTGGACTTGCAATTTATAACGATATAAAATACAACATCCATTCATCCAATATCAACAGTCACACATCTATCACAATCACCATCCAAATCAATCTATAAATATCAATATAGAACTGATAATCAATAACAAGTATTTTACTCGCAGTTTATATTCAATAATAAATTAAATAACTATTTAATCCAAACAAATTCAAATTAACTGAGATGGTGATTTAATATACCAAACAGTCATAAATAAATTTTCAGTCACATCATAAATTTAATTTAACAAACATAAGAAATTTTAGAAGTTGTGAGTGGTTAAAACACTCACCTTTGAATTTAAATCGAATTTAGATTCAATTTAAACCCAAAATTCAAATAGTCTTAGAATTCGTCCAAACCTGCGTCCGGAATTTCAATACGATCCTAGCGGAGAAAACCACGCATGAATTGGACCTAGTATGTGAAAATTATGCTAGTTAGAACGTTTTAATATTGAATAAAAAGAAACAAAATAAAATTAATAAAAGATAATATCTAACCGCCACGTCATCATCACTATTCGAGAGCAAAACCCTAACAGTCGTGACATGTTTGAACATAGCGCATGATCGGCCTTTGACCAAGCTCGTACGCCATCCCCTCGCCACCGTAGCCCAAAGCGACGCCACCATCGGCTTCGGCCACCCTGGCCGACCCGCCACCGGTCGTGCGACCTCCCCCGGTTAGCGGCCGCCGCCCCCCAAAACTAGGGTTTTGAACCCTAGTTCAACAATTCCGACCACCATGAGCACTTCCAAGGCATGAGATCACCTCCAAACAACTCCAGGTTGTCCCCACTACAAAACCCATATGCCAATTTTGTCGATTGCTGCCTAAAATGAAAATCCCCAATTCAGCTTTGACCATTATTTTTGGTTGACTCGAGCATCGATTGCAAAAATAGACACTAGTCGCAGATCCGTATCGATGATATCTACGAATTTCATATTTTTCGAATTTTTTGACGAGTTTGATTTTTCCGAATTGAAATTTGAATTAAGAAGCTTGTTTGGTTTGTCTACCATTGAGAAGGAGGAGTAGACTGGAATGTATGTATAGACAAATGAGAATAATAAATAATTAGGGTTTAGAACGAGCTATTTATATGAATAGCTGAAAACAGAATAAATGGACCAGATTGATTGAACGATAAACGACCCGTAAAGCCCGTTTCGACTTCGGAACTAAAATGGGTCAATCCATATATCAAGATAGATGTTTTCAAATATTTTAAACTCAATGGAACAAGTTCCAAGTCCTACTTGCGTCGTATGAAGAAGTTATGTTAAAATCAGCTTATTTCAAATTGATTTTAATTGATTTTAATTAAATTGATTTCTAGGCGTTTCGAGCCCGTACGATCAAACGACAAGTCCAATCGTTATGAAACTTGAAATCCTATAATATTTCACTGTTACGGATCCGATGAAACTGAATTCGTCGAAATCCAAATCAGTTACAAAAATGGCTATTTTTCAAGTTAATTAAATACATTAATATTAAATTAATTAAGTCCCTTTTCAATTCAAATTTAATATTTTACCATTTCTATCACCTTAAATCACTTAGTAATTTATAATCCTCTAAAACAAATCTCTATATCAATTCATTATTGACTATTTCAAAATTATAGTGTTTGATTTATAATTGTCATTAATCCTATTAATTATAATTTAATTCCAATAAATTGTTTTTTTTTGTTTCAATCTTTATACTCAAATAATTATTACTCAAATATTCATAGTTAATATTTGTTCTATATTTCATTGCATTAATATCCTCCAATCTCCATCTTTAGTTTGTACTAACTATCATATTTTCATTTTATTGTATTTTTGTCAAATATATAATTAAAAATCTCCTTAATTCATTTAACATGCACTACAAGAATGGCACCTGATAGCGACGTCTTTTAGCCGTCGCCGGCCGTCACTAGCCGTCTCTAGCCGTTGCTATTTAACTCGTCGTCCAATAGAATCACGACGGCTTTAGCGACGGCTCCGTCACATAAATAGCGACGGTTCGCCACTGCAAATATGCCACGTGAAAATTTTCCAACGTCTAATTGGCTTCGCTAGCCGTCGCTAATCTGAATAAAATGGTCGTCGCTAGCCGTCGCTAATCTGAACGAAATGGTCGTCGCCAACCGTCACTATACTGAACAAAATTTTATGCACTTGCACAGCCCATATACACTTCAAACAATAACCATCAAATACCATCATCACAGCCACTATACACTATATTCATCAACTATAACCATCATATATCCATCATATAACATTACTATACATTCAAACAATATAAAATCCAATAAAACCAAACAAAATCATATACAATCCCAACAACAATACATATCATGTCAACCAATACAAGTCATCAAAATATGTGCATAGTTTCCCAACCACAATGTGTGCATAGTTCTCCAACCACAACTACAAACCGTTAACCCAAACAAACCATTAACACAACTACAAGTCATCAAAATATGTACATAATATCCCGAAATATATATACACCACACCAACCAAAATGTGTATATACCAAACTGAAACATGAGCAAACAAGCATACCTACTCCTCACCATCACTGCCATCCTCTCCAGGCATCCTCCCATGCTGTTGCAAATAACCTGCAATCTGCTCATCCAGCTGTTGCTCGAAGAAACTCTTCCTCCAATCATTTATTTCATCCACTGTTTTCTTCAACTGAGCAATCTCCTCTTCTTGCTGGGACCTCCTGTATGCACTCTGCAATCTCATCGCCTGTAAAATAGTTCATAATTATTTATATACTAGTATATATATAATATTATTAAAATTATTTAACTATTCATATGCATGTGTAAATTTATATATTAGTACATGTCAAAATTTACCTCCAGATTTCCATAGCTATACCGCACATTGGTCCGAGAAGGCGGGTCAATAATAGCATCCCAGATATTGTTCGCCTCCTCTAGCGTAAGCTCTTCTCGACCAGTGGACTGTGCTACCGAACCCGGTCAGCTTCGTACCTCTCCTGCGATTACAAATAATTGTTTTACACGATAAAAAGCGAATTTCAAGTTTTTGAAAATAAAATAAGACAAAATATTATTATTAACAATAAATTAGTTTACCATTACGGATTGGGATTTGTCATCCGTCCACTCGTACGAAACATTGCCTTCTTCATCAGTCCTCTCCACGGCATGCGTCATCTTGAACAACTCGGCCATAGTGGGCTCGTGGTTGTATCTCGCGGCCAGAAAATATATAAATATTATTGCTAATCTAATTATAAAATATTTTAATAAAATGTAAAAACAGTTTATAAATGTAATTACCAGCTCTCTCTTATGCTCCTGGAAGGATTTGGAGCCACCACGGTGCAATGTAGGATTTTTATTCCTGTTAGCCCGGTTCCGTGCAGATAATTCCTACAAATTAAGATAAATTATCACATATATATCTCGTGAGATTTATATTAGATTTAAATAACAAAGCAAACATATATTACTTACTGTAACGATGCTGAATTTTTATTTAATCTAAATTAATAATTAAATGAAATTTTGAATAAAAATTTATAAAATTAATTATAAATAGTGATGTGAGTTTCCCCGAGTTCAAATATCTTCTATATAAATCATTTAAATTTTTAATTATTGTATGTATATGTATATATGTGAATGTATATATATATATATATATGTATATTTGGGTATATATGAATCAAACCATTTTAAAAGTATAATTTTGAGAAGTTGGATTTAACCAAAGAACTTTAACTCGTATAGATGAAACAGATTTTCAATATGAGAAATATATTTGAATTAAATTTGAATTGGGATCTATAAATAATGTAAAGGAAATTTTGCTTTGAAAATTAAAAATAAACAATTAATTTAGAAATAGAAGTAAGAATACATATATGATGAATTATAAAAATATATGTATATTCATGTACAAAGATAATAAGTTGAGTGTGTAGAAACAAAGTACATCAACACTAAATGTTTTCATCTTGGCCAACATCATATAAACATACAAATACAAACAAAACAAACTTTAATTTATAAATATTTATGCAAAGAATACCCAAAACATAGCTGCAGCCACCACAAAGAAGCTTTGTCAAAGATAAAGTGCGAACAAACAAATTAAAATATAAATAAGCAAAAGCAAAAAGAATTAATATGAAAGTGTATAAAACAAATATAAAACAAAAGTATGTAGGCTGTAGCTTATAAGGCAAGTAAAAGAAACAAAGAGATATAAAACAAAGAACAGGTTGAACATGAGAAAAGAAAGATGTGTACTAGCTTATAAAATAAAGCAAAGACCTGGAAGAAAAACGAAAGCATGAAGACAATAAACATATATTTAACTAAAGCAAAGTACAAAGAAAAGTAATACAAAATCATCTCAGCACAATCAACTAAAAGCAAGATAAGTATGGCTGAAGTAAACAAATTGTACAAAATAGTGTATACCCTACTGTACAAACATATGAACATCCCTGTAAACCTATATTTGATATCAACTTCCTTATTCCATTTCGTTCAGCAAGATTGAATAACAGGGAGATAAATATCACTATATCTAATAAACTTAAACATGTTCAATTTATTCAACAAAGAAAAACAAGCCTGCAGTTTTCAATGTAGAGAAGGAACTCTGTTCTTCCTTCTGAAACACAGGTGAGTAAACACAAATTTTTACCAAGTATTAGGTTGTATTTGTTCTGTGTTTTAGCTCATGATTATGATGTGTATGCTTGGCTTTTTCTCTTCAGTTTCAACTCTGCATATAAGTGATGAACATGCTTTCCTTTCTCCTCTCTGTTTCCTTGAAAACAGGCTTGAGCTAGCCAATTAATTTAGAATTTTCTTCATAAGGTTATTATATTTTTGCTTTGAGTTTAACATGAAAAAGGTTTGTTTCCACCTATATGAAGGTTTAAAAATAGTTTCAGGAGATTTTATTAAGAAGTTGTCTCAAAGCTTTTAAATGTACAGAGAAAACAAAATTTGGTCCAAATTTGAAAATCTGGAAACCCAAACCATCTGAACAAACTCAAGATTTGTCCATTTTCGAATCTTTTAATTTTCAAATTTAGTTATGCAAGCTGAATCAGAAAGCAATAACATGATTTTTAAACCAAATTTGATGATTTTAAATGGTGTGGTATGAGAGTGGTTTGGGTTTGTTTGATTTTTTCCATTTCGAGTCGCCGAGGTCGGTCTCGTTGATCAGAGGGGTCGGGGCTTGGGCTGGTGGTGGAGGAGCATACCACGGTGATGGGAAAAATGGTCGGAGTTGGTGGAAGCGACTGTGGAGTCGGCGGCGAGGAGTTTTGTTTTTAAACCCTAGTTTTGGAGTGTTGAAAACTTTCGATTCGTTCTCCCTATTGGATGCATCGAGTTCGATGCCGTTTGGAGGAATGGGGGATGGGTCGAAGGTGAAGCTTCTGCCGGAGTTTGGTGACTTCAGATGGTCGAGGCGCCGCACACGAGGCGATGTTGACAGGTTAGGGGCAACAGAATTTCGGTGTTGCCAGGTTTTGGGTTGAGCATCTCAAAATTGATTTCGAGATAACTGGGTGGTCCAGATGATTGGAATGGGTTGTGAGTTGGGTTTGTGACTTGTGGAGATGGCCGTTGGTGGTTGGCGTCGGCGAACGTGGGTGTGCAGGTGCACGGTGGGAAAATGATGGTGAGGCTGTGTTTTTCTTTTTTTTTTGGGGTTCGAATTTGTGTAGGGGGAAGACTCGAAGCAGATCATGTTTTCCTGAGGGGGGAGACTCGCGTTTACTCGAAGTAAACTAGGGGGAAGGATGCAGTAGATGTTAGGGGACAGGTACAAACCTGTTGCCAGTTACATTTTCAAACTGTTTTGTTTTCAAAGTAGAAATTTTGAAACCTAAGTTTGATATAATTTCCAGTTTTAAGTTTAGTCTAGAAATAAAAATTCGAATTGTCTAATGATTTTAAAAGTACTAATTGAATTTTAATTTAAATAAAAAACTGTTAAGAAGTATGTTTTGAAAAATAATGATGAGGTATAAAACTTTAACAAATCAATGTTCTTTATGTTTTCAAGTGTTTAAATTAATAGGTTCAATAAATTAAAATTAAGTAATCAGTTGAGATAACATAGTTATCTCAAAATAATTTTTGATTTCTAATTAACTTAAAGATTTTAAAATGATTTTCAAAGTTGAAAATTTAAAAGTAAATTTGAAATGGAAATTGTTTTAAAACCCTTTTTATAATAATAATGTAATCATTTCTAAGAATAAGGTTTATCTTAAAAGTCAAGGAAGATTTAATGATTTGAAATTCATTAAATTATGTTAATCAGGATGGATAATTTATTATTTAATTAATTGATGAATTGGACTAATTAAATAAGTAATTAAAGGTTAAATTTATTTAACTAATTAATTAGAGTTAATTAATTAGGACATTGGTTTAAAGATTGATTTAATTAATATGATGAATTAAAAATAATTTAATTAATTAAAAATGTTTGATAAATTAATTGATATTAAATGATTTGAAATTAGTTAATCGAAATTTGATAATTAATTCATAAGAAATTAATTTGACTGGAAATTAATTGAATTAATCCGGATAAAATGATTAATTAAACCTTACTTATATATGATTATTGAATGCTAGACCTTACTTATGAATGATTGTATTGTATGAGATATCTTGAATTGATTTTCCTATCTGATCTGTGATAGTTTGTTCTGTGAAGTGAGCTGTGTATTTATTCATTTATTGATGATATATTTGTATATTATCTGTGAGTCTGTGAATATATGATAAGCGTTATAGTTTATATCACTTATCAATTATATTTCTGTGTTCTGATCTGTAATAATTGAATGATGTTGCACTACTGTGTATAACCCCTGGACCACACCATACACACACAAATATGGATTTCACGAGGAAATCAATTAAGTCGCAGATTTTTGAAATAGTTAAAATTGAATTTTTAAATTCAAATGTTTTGGAAATGGAATCGGAATAAATGTGAAAAGCTTTTGGAATGGAATTTCAAAAATAAAAATTTATTTTTAAATTACTTGATTAAGTTTTGGAATTTAAATAATTTGATTTAAATTTAAATTCAATACTTGAAATTGAATTCAGTAATTTGAAATTAGGGATTAATGATATTATACTAGTCATTATGAGTTAAACCATTTTTAAAGTATTATTTTTGGGAATTTGAATTTAACTCAAGGATTTCAACTCGTATAAATGAATCAGATTTCCAAAATGAAAACTGTTGTTTTCAAATGATAAACACTTTTGGATAAGAACTGAGATTCCAGTTAATTAGGGGAATTGCAAGATTGAATAGAGAAATGATTTTCCTAAGTTATAAATGAATTCTTTTTTTTTGAAAGCTATGAATTAAATCTGTTTATTTTTAACAGATTTAAATTGATGATTTGTTTAAATCAAATTGAAATGAAAATTGATTTGGAAAATATGTGAATGAATCTTTTGTTTAAAAGATTTAAATGTGAAAATTGTTTAAACCGTTAAAGGTTGTGAAAATGAATCTTTTTGTTTAAAGATTGAAAATGGTAATTTGTTAAACCATTTGAAGAAAGTTTGAATTATTAAGTTGTGACTTAATTGAAATCCCATTATCCATTTGTTTTTGAAATATTTTCGCTCACTATTCACCTTAACCGGGAAAGGACTTTTGTGTCGTATAACCCATTCCGAATATGTGATACGTCGTTATGGATAGCATTTGAAGACCGGTGATGAAGACCGGGTATTTGTGAAAGAGATAGGATGACCTATCGATTGTTTCTGCACCGAGTCACGCCGGTATAGAAACTCCCTAAGTGATGGGAAAATCCGATCGGGATTGTGAATGTCCGGGTTGCAAGGACTTCTTCGTAAGTGCCTTCGGTTCTGTTCGAACCCAGAACAGACTTGTATGGATTGTATGTCTGACATTACAAATTGAGATATAAAGCCGATTTCTTTCAAATATATTTCTGTTGGTGGCGGAGAATTTATTCTCTTATCTTAACACCCTTCTCTGAGACGTACGAGCTCAGAGGTTATATAGTTGAAGTTATCAGCGATATATTCCCAATTTGGTAATGTGACATGCTGAGTGTTGCTGAAATGATCATTGTGTTGATTATTTGTGATAGGATCATTTATTTGATCGTCTATCTTGGTGATCATTGTGTTGATCATTTGTTGACCCAAAGCATGGCTTTTGTATAAAGTATGTTTTTGTGGACGTGACTTCGTCGAGCCTCACACACCGGAAATGGTCAAAACAGGAAAGATGCGGCAAGGTTATGAGGGGTAGCACCCTTTAGGGTATGCACATTTCCTTCTGGATAGAGGTGGTATCATGGTATGGAGCCCAGATATTTAACCTATGTGGTTACTACGAATTTATTACTTTGTGGTTGTTGGTTTTCGTGATCCCGTGAGAAAGGTCGTTTACGATCGGGGAATGGCGTGCTCGTGTCAGTAGTTACCCAGTTAGGGGTAACCCGGCCTTGTGTTGGCAGAGTTCCGGTTTGGTTCTCGGGGATGTCTTTTCAGAGGCATTCTCATGTGGCAATGGGAAGTTCCTTGGCCTGACCATTTGTTGGAAATCCAAAGAAACAATACGAAACTTGTACGGTATCAGTTGTAGAACCTATCATTCACTTATGGTGTCGCAACACTGTTTGGATGGTAGCTATAGTAGGCATACGATAATGGTCGTATGTTGGCTAAGATTTATATTCTACTTTCGAAATGAATTTTTCCTACACTATGCACTAGTAATAATATCAAGTGTTTCTTTTTAAATGCGTATCAAGCATCTTTGACTATCATAAGGAGAAATCTCCTCCGATTCTGCGTTTGCATTGTGTGCGTGTGCGGGAGGCCTTATGGTAGTCTCATTTTTCAAAAGCATTGCGAATTGACTTTGAAAATCCTTTGTTGAATGTTTTTAATAGATAAACTGTTTTTGTTGCTCACACCAGTCCCACGACTGATCCGGAGTTTATTGTTTTCTTTCCTAAACTCTGGGTGCTCATTATTTTCTACACGAGCAGTCTAGAGTTGGGTTTTACAGATAGTTAGATATAGTGGATTATCTGGAGTTGGTTCAATCTTTGGACCACACCAGTCTTGCTGAGCTTTGTGATATGTTATTGGGAGTTCGAGCTACTGCTGGATTGATTCTTGGAAATGGAGTTACAGTTCTCGGAGTTCTTCCTTGAAGGCTATTTTAGAGTTATATTGTTCCGTATGTTAGATGTCATCTATTTTCTTTTCCGCTGCTATTTTATTGTATCATATCTCTGATGTATATTGATATGTATTGGATCATCTGTTGTATCAGATATTGTATCAAAGCTGCATATCAATGTATTATTCTTTTATTTCGCTGTGTTATTTACTTAATGTTGTTATAAGCTCCAGCGAATCGGATTTGAACGGTCGAATCTATGGCATTCGAATACAATTTGAAGTATGGACGTCGATTTTCGAGCGGGCAAAATCCGGACTCGTCACATTTGGTATCAGAGCTAAGGGTTGAACTTTAGCTCAGGAGTGTAACACATTAAGTAACTCATTAGAGATAGGGTGAAGTAAATCCTAGAATGAGTAATCCTTAAGATATCCGTTTGAATGCCTCAGTAAATTCTTTTACTATCCACTGATAGTAAGTATGAGTGCAAGAAGTGAACGAGATAGAGGAACAGGGGAATACGACTATAATTGGTCAATACTCTGTAACAACAGTGGAAACAATCTTTCTTATCAAATTTCTTTGATTCGTTTCTAAATTCTTTTGATTTCTTCGTACCAGCTACAAGAAGAAGTTTTGGTGTGGTGATGCTCTACGAATCGTTGTAGGGAATTTTCAATTCGTATCTTCATCTGATTTCTTATCAATTTTTGATTTTAAACCTTAATGAATATGAATTGGAAATTTGGAATTGAAAATTTTAAATAAATTGAAATTTTAAATTGAGTTAAATTGATTAATAGAATATGAAGGATAATTTGAATTGAATCAATAAAACGATTTTGTTTAAAACCAAAATTGAAATTCTATTATAATTTCTTGTATCTGTTGTTGATATTCTGATTTGGTGAGCCAAATGCAGAATTAATATCCATTTTGATTTGAAAAGATATTTCTTCTATCTTTCGTCTATCCCTGTTTTGTTTTCGTGCCTGCGAATTTCGAGGACGAAATTCTTTTAAGGGGGGAAGTCTGTAACGATCCTGAATTTTTATTTAATCTAAATTAATAATTAAATGAAATTTTGAATAAAAATTTATAAAATTAATTATAAATAGTGATGTGAGTTTCCCCAAGTTCAAATATCTTCTATATAAATCATTTAAATTTTTAATTATTGTATGTATATGTATATATGTGAATGTATATATATATATGTATATTTGGGTATATATGAATCAAACCATTTTAAAAGTATAATTTTGAGAAGTTGGATTTAACCAAAGAACTTTAACTCGTATAGATGAAACAGATTTTCAATATGAGAAATATATTTGAATTAAATTTGAATTGGGATCTATAAATAATGTAAAGGAAATTTTGCTTTGAAAATTAAAAATAAACAATTAATTTAGAAATAGAAATAAGAATACATATATGATGAATTATAAAAATATATGTATATTCATGTACAAAGATAATAAGTTGAGTGTGTAGAAACAAAGTACATCAACACTAAATGTTTTCATCTTGGCCACCATCATATAAACATACAAATACAAACAAAACAAACTTTAATTTATAAATATTTATGCAAAGAATACCCAAAACATAGCTGCAGCCACCACAAAGAAGCTTTGTCAAAGATAAAGTGCGAACAAACAAATTAAAATATAAATAAGCAAAAGCAAAAAGAATTAATATGAAAGTGTATAAAACAAATATAAAACAAAAGTATGTAGGCTGTAGCTTATAAGGCAAGTAAAAGAAACAAAGAGATATAAAACAAAGAACAGGTTGAACATGAGAAAAGAAAGATGTGTACTAGCTTATAAAATAAAGCAAAGACCTGGAAGAAAAACGAAAGCATGAAGACAATAAACATATATTTAACTAAAGCAAAGTACAAAGAAAAGTAATACAAAATCATCTCAGCACAATCAACTAAAAGCAAGATAAGTATGGCTGAAGTAAACAAATTGTACAAAATAGTGTATACCCTACTGTACAAACATATGAACATCCCTGTAAACCTATTTGATATCAACTTCCTTATTCCATTTCGTTCAGCAAGATTGAATAACAGGGAGATAAATATCACTATATCTAATAAACTTAAACATGTTCAATTTATTCAACAAAGAAAAACAAGCCTGCAGTTTTCAATGTAGAGAAGGAACTCTGTTCTTTCTTCTGAAACACAGGTGAGTAAACACAAATTTTTACCAAGTATTAGGTTGTATTTGTTCTGTGTTTTAGCTCATGATTATGATGTGTATGCTTGGCTTTTTCTCTTCAGTTTCAACTCTGCATATAAGTGATGAACATGCTTTCCTTTCTCCTCTCTGTTTCCTTGAAAACAGGCTTGAGCTAGCCAATTAATTTAGAATTTTCTTCATCAGGTTATTATATTTTTGCTTTGAGTTTAACATGAAAAAGGTTTGTTTCCACCTATATGAAGGTTTAAAAATAGTTTCAGGAGATTTTATTAAGAAGTTGTCTCAAAGCTTTTAAATGTATAGAGAAAACAAAATTTGGTCCAAATTTGAAAATCTGGAAACCCAAAACATCTGAACAAACTCAAGATTTGTCCATTTTCGAATCTTTTAATTTTCAAATTTAGTTATGCAAGCTGAATCAGTAAGCAATAACATGATTTTTAAACCAAATTTGATGATTTTAAATGGTGTGGTATGAGAGTGGTTTGGGTTTGTTTGATTTTTCCATTTCGAGTCGCCGAGGTCGGTCTCGTTGATCAGAGGGGTCGGGGCTTGGGCTGGTGGTGGAGGAGCGTACCACGGTGATGGGAAAAATGGTCGGAGTTGGTGGAAGCGACTGTGGAGTCGGCGGCGAGGAGTTTTGTTTTTAAACCCTAGTTTTGGAGTGTTGAAAACTTTCGATTCGTTCTCCCTATTGGATGCATCGAGTTCGATGCCGTTTGGAGGAATGGGGGATGGGTCGAAGGTGAAGCTTCTGCCGGAGTTTGGTGACTTCAGATGGTCGAGGCGCCGCACACGAGGCGATGTTGACAGGTTAGGGGCAACAGAATTTCGGTGTTGCCAGGTTTTGGGTTGAGCATCTCAAAATTGATTTCGAGATAACTGGGTGGTCCAGATGATTGGAATGGGTTGTGAGTTGGGTTTGTGACTTGTGGAGATGGCCGTTGGTGGTTGGTGTCGGCGAACGTGGGTGTGCAGGTGCACGGTGGGAAAATGATGGTGAGGCTGTGTTTTTCTTTCTTTTTTTGGGGTTCGAATTTGTGTAGGGGGAAGACTCGAAGCAGATCATGTTTTCCTGAGGGTGGAGACTCGCGTTTACTCGAAGTAAACTAGGGGGAAGGATGCAGTAGATGTTAGGGGACAGGTACAAACCTGTTGCCAGTTACATTTTCAAACTGTTTTGTTTTCAAAGTAGAAATTTTGAAACCTAAGTTTGATATAATTTCCAGTTTTAAGTTTAGTCTAGAAATAAAAATTCGAATTGTCTAATGATTTTAAAAGTACTAATTGAATTTTAATTTAAATAAAAAACTGTTAAGAAGTATGTTTTGAAAAATAATGATGAGGTATAAAACTTTAACAAATCAATGTTCTTTATGTTTTCAAGTGTTTAAATTAATAGGTTCAATAAATTAAAATTAAGTAATCAGTTGAGATAACATAGTTATCTCAAAATAATTTTTGATTTCTAATTAACTTAAAGATTTTAAAATGATTTTCAAAGTTGAAAATTTAAAAGTAAATTTGAAATGGAAATTGTTTTAAAACCCTTTTTATAATAATAATGTAATCATTTCTAAGAATAAGGTTTATCTTAAAAGTCAAGGAAGATTTAATGATTTGAAATTCATTAAATTATGTTAATCAGGATGGATAATTTATTATTTAATTAATTGATGAATTGGACTAATTAAATAAGTAATTAAAGGTTAAATTTATTTAACTAATTAATTAGAGTTAATTAATTAGGACATTGGTTTAAAGATTGATTTAATTAATATGACGAATTAAAAATAATTTAATTAATTAAAAATGTTTGATAAATTAATTGATATTAAATGATTTGAAATTAGTTAATCGAAATTTGATAATTAATTCATAAGAAATTAATTTGACTGGAAATTAATTGAATTAATCCGGATAAAATGATTAATTAAACCTTACTTATATATGATTATTGAATGCTAGACCTTACTTATGAATGATTGTATTGTATGAGATATCTTGAATTGATTTTCCTATCTGATCTGTGATAGTTTGTTCTGTGAAGTGAGCTGTGTATTTATTCATTTATTGATGATATATTTGTACATTATCTGTGAGTCTGTGAATATATGATAAGCGTTATAGTTTATATCGCTTATCAATTATATTTCTGTGTTCTGATCTGTAATAATTGAATGATGTTGCACTACTGTGTATAACCCTGGACCACACCATACACACACAAATATGGATTTCACGAGGAAATCAATTAAGTCGCAGATTTTTGAAATAGTTAAAATTGAATTTTTAAATTCAAATGTTTTGGAAATGGAATCGGAATAAATGTGAAAAGCTTTTGGAATGGAATTTCAAAAATAAAAATTTATTTTTAAATTACTTGATTAAGTTTTGGAATTTAAATAATTTGATTTAAATTTAAATTCAATACTTGAAATTGAATTCAGCAATTTGAAATTAGGGATTAATGATATTATACTAGTCATTATGAGTTAAACCATTTTTAAAGTATTATTTTTGGGACTTTGAATTTAACTCAAGGATTTCAACTCGTATAAATGAATCAGATTTCCAAAATGAAAACTGTTGTTTTCAAATGATAAACACTTTTGGATAAGAACTGAGATTCCAGTTAATTAGGGGAATTGCAAGATTGAATAAAGAAATGATTTTCCTAAGTTATAAATGAATTCTTTTTTTTTGAAAGCTATGAATTAAATCTGTTTATTCTTAACAGATTTAAATTGATGATTTGTTTAAATCAAATTGAAATGAAAATTGATTTGGAAAATATGTGAATGAATCTTTTGTTTAAAAGATTTAAATGTGAAAATTGTTTAAACCGTTAAAGGTTGTGAAAATGAATCTTTTTGTTTAAAGATTGAAAATGGTAATTTGTTAAACCATTTGAAAGAAAGTTTGAATTATTAAGTTGTGACTTAATTGAAATCCCATTATCCATTTGTTTTTGAAATATTTTCGCTCACTATTCGGTTTAACCGGGAAAAGACTTTTGTGTCGTTTAACCCATTCCGAATATGTGATACGTCATTATGGATAGCATTTGAAGACCGGTGATGAAGACCGGGTATTTGTGAAAGAGATAGGATGACCTATCGATTGTTTCTGCACCGAGTCGCGCCGGTATAGAAACTCCCTAAGTGATGGGAAAATCCGATCGGGATTGTGAATATCCGGGTTGCAAGGACTTCTTCGTAAGTGCCTTCGGTTCTGTTCGAACCCAGAACAGACTTGTATGGATTGTATGTCTGACATTACAAATTGAGATATAAAGCCGATTTCTTTCAAATATATTTCTGTTGGTGGCGGAGAATTTATTCTCTTAGCTTAACACCCTTCTCTGAGACGTACGAGCTCAGAGGTTATATAGTTGAAGTTATCAGCGATATATTCCCAATTTGGTAATGTGACATGCTGAGTGTTGCTGAAATGATCATTGTGTTAATTATTTGTGATAGGATCATTTATTTGATCGTCTATCTTGGTGATCATTGCGTTGATCATTTGTTGACCCAAAGCATGGCTTTTGTATAAAGTATGTTTTTGTGGACGTGACTTCGTCGAGCCTCACACCCCGGAAATGGTCAAAACAGGAAAGATGCGGCAAGGTTATGAGGGGTAGCACCCTTTAGGGTATGTACATTTCCTTCTGGATAGAGGTGGTATCATGGTATGGAGCCCAGATATTTAACCTATATGGTTACTACGAATTTATTACTTTGTGGTTGTTGGTTTTCGGGATCCCGTGAGAAAGGTCGTTTACGATCGGGGAATGGCGTGCTCGTGTCAGTAGTTACCCAGTTAGGGGTAACCCGGCCTTGTGTTGGCAGAGTTCCGGTTTGGTTCTCGGGGATGTCTTTCCAGAGGCATTCTCATGTGGCAATGGGAAGTTCCTTGGCCTGACCATTTGTTGGAAATCCAAAGAAACAATACAAAACTTGTACGGTATTAGTTGTAGAACCTATCATTCACTTATGGTGTCGCAACACTGTTTGGATGGTAGCTATAGTAGGCATACGATAATGGTCGTATGTTGGCTAAGATTTATATTCTACTTTCGAAATGAATTTTTCCTACACTATGCACTAGTAATAATATCAAGTGTTTCTTTTTAAATGCGTATCAAGCATCTTTGACTATCATAAGGAGAAATCTCCTCCGATTCTGCGTTTGCATTGTGTGTGTGTGCGGGAGGCCTTATGGTAGTCTCATTTTTCAAAAGCATTGCGAATTGACTTTGAAAATCCTTTGTTGAATGTTTTTAATAGATAAACTGTTTTTGTTGCTCACACCAGTCCCACGACTGATCCGGAGTTTATTGTTTTCTTTCCTAAACTCTGGGTGCTCATTATTTTCTACACGAGCAGTCTAGAGTTGGATTTTACAGATAGTTAGATATAGTGGATTATCTGGAGTTGGTTCAATCTTTGGACCACACCAGTCTTGCTGAGCTTTGTGATATGTTATTGGTAGTTCGAGCTACTGCTGGATTGATTCTTGGAAATGGAGTTACAGTTCTCGGAGTTCTTCCTTGAAGACTATTTTAGAGTTATATTGTTCCGTATGTTAGATGTCATCTATTTTCTTTTCCGCTGCTATTTTATTGTATCATATCTCTGATGTATATTGATATGTATTGGATCATCTGTTGTATCAGATATTGTATCAAAGCTGCATATCAATGTATTATTCTTTTATTTCGCTGTGTTATTTACTTAATGTTGTTATAAGCTCCGGCGAATCGGATTTGAACGGTCGAATCTATGGCATTCGAATACGATTTGAAGTATGGATGTCGATTTTCGAGCGGGCAAAATCCGGACTCGTCACACTTACTTTTGCTGCCAGAGTGTCCCAAAGCCGAAGAAAATCAGCCCATGCACCGTCACCCATCCAGTTCGGCTTTTTGCCTGAATTCTTAGCCTTGGACAATGTATCCCTGTAATTTTTTCTCATTCTTTTGTTCCAGTGATTTAAGAAAACGTCCATGTCATCAGGGTCAACGCGAACTGCAGCCTGTAAATTAAAATTATTTTAAGTTATATAGATTATATTAATTTACAATTGAAATTCAAACTACTACTTACAAGTAAATCGGCCTGTATTGGGTTCTTGATATGAAGGGGGATGTCATCCCAGCGAGGCCAACAAACATCCATCCGGCTCTGAAAAGCCTTCCTCGAAACCTGTAGAATATAATCTGATGGCGCCACCTCAAAGCCCCTGAAAAAGTTATGATATACATGTTTAGTGGATTTTAAAACTAATACTTTAAATAAAATTGATACTTACTCGGCACTTTTCGGAACAACTTCTACCATTGAACGTAAGTCCGGTGCAGTGCCACTACCACCTGCACCGGGAGATGGGGATGGCGTGCCTGTCATACTTCGTCTCCTGCTAGACATATCTACTATGGAAAAACAATATCATCACAGAACAGTTATAGTAATTCACTACTACATAGCATGTTTCAATCACTTTCATAGAAACAATTATAAAAATTTACTAGTACAAAACATGGATAAAAATTAAATAAATGATCATCACAGAACAATAATAGAAATTCACTAATACGTAGCATATTTCAATCACTTTCACAGAACAATTATAAAAATTTACTAATACAAAACATGGATAAAAATTAATTAAATGATCATCACAGTACAATAACAGAAATTTACTATTACATAGCATGTTTCAATCACTATCACATAACAATTATGTCAATAAAGATCAGTCTTCATCATTTTCTGATTCAGACTCAGTCTCGTATTCTATCTCATTTTCTTCGGTACTTTTGAATGCATCAAATAAGACATTCGATTCATCATTCAAAGGCCCAACATCAATATCATCAGTTATTATTATTTATGTATTTGATTGAAGATCGGCTTGATATGCTGCTTCATCTAGAATATTATTTCCATCAAACGTAAACCTTGGTTTTGTTTTAAAAACGGCAGACCAATCCGCTTTATCTCTTTTCAAAGATGGATACGGAGCAAAATAAACTTGTAACGCTTGCTTGGCTAATACAAAAGGATCGTCCTTATAGTAGTGTGATGTATGCCTTATTTCAATAAGTTTATACTCTTTATGCACGCTGATTCCGGAACCAGGAACGTTACTGAACCAATTGCACTTAAATAAAAAAAACCTTTTCTAAAGGTTCAACATAATATGTCAACTCTAGAATCTGTGTTAAGACGCCGTAAAAATCTTTTAAATGCTCATCTGGATCATCACTGCCTTTGACAAATACCCCGCTGTTATATGTTAATTTTTCAGCCCCGTAATCTTTCGTGTTGAACTTAAACCCATTGACGAAGAATATTGGATAAGTTTTCACATTTCTTTTCGGTCCAATCGCAAGATGTCTTAAGCCTTCATCAACGACACAGTTTCTTGGCTCATAAACATAGTTCAAAAACCATTTGGCAAATTCTTTACTGAGACCGCCAGATGGATACTGTGATTCGTAGATACTGCATATATGTAATATATGTTATAATTATTATGTACGTACAAGTAAATTACAAGTGAATTAATTATTACCTGATAAATGGTGCGACTTCGACACAATTTAAAAGAACATACATGTGTGTTACATGGTGATCTCTATCGTCCAACCATATTTCCACACATTTTCCACCAGGTCTACCATGTTGTCTAAAAACAGATAACATTGTTTGAGGAGAATTTTGTTCAACGAATTCCTCATTTCAAGGAACAATTACAAACGATAAGTTCACATCGTCCATGAAGTAGTGAGAGAAAAAAAATGTGGCTTCTTCTTCAAGATACGATTTGCATATCAAACCCTCAACTCGGGCTTTTTGTCGAATTTTCTTCTTCAGATGATTCAAGTACCTATTAAGATATTCATTACATATTTAGATAACAAATTTGAATTTGAAATTGACTTGAACATTGCACATGTTAATCTACCTCTCAAATGGATACATCCATCCATATTGCACAGGACCTCGAAGAAGTGCTTCGGATGGAAGATGAATAGGTAAATGCTCCATTACGTTAAAGAAACCAGGCGGAAGTATTTTCTCCAGTTTGCATAGCAATATGGGTATTTCTACTTCAAGTTTACGTATACGATCCACCTTTAATGTTGTCGAACAAAGCTGTTTATAAAACAAACATAACTCTGTTATAACGTTTCATACTTTTACGGGCAACAGTTCTTTGAAAGCTACGGGTAATAAATATTCCATCATGATATGATAATCGTGACTTTTCATCCCACTCAGTTTACTATTTTTGAAGTCAACACATCTACGAAGATTGGAAGAAATCCCATCGGGAAATCTTAATTCTTCCACCCACTTTAGCACGAGTTTTACTTGCTTATTGTCTAGCTCATAGCATGCTTTCGGTTTTTTATTATCATTAGGCTTCATATGAAGTTTCGGGCGCTTACAATAGTTTGCTATATCAAGCCTTGAATTCAAATCGTCCTTGGTTTTTCCCTTTACATTCAAAATTGTATTAAATAGATTATCAAACACGTTCTTTTCGTTGTGCATCACGTCAATATTATGTTGGAGTAAGAGATCTTTCCAATATGGTAACTCCCAAAATATACTTTGTTTGCACCAATTATGAACGTCTGACTTTCCTGGGATTTCAGTCTGGACTCCAGTTTCATGTATCTATGGATAGTCCCTTACAATTTCGTATATTTCCTCGCCTGACCAAACCTTGGGTGGTTTCAAATTCTCTTCTTTGTTAGCTATGAAAATTTTCTTATCTCTTCTAAAAGTATGATTGGGATGAAAAAAACACCGATGACAATCAAACCATGAAACTTTCTTTGCATATCGTAACGAAAATGCTATTGTTTCTTCCATACAATAAAGGCATGCTAGACGACCGGCCGTACTCCAACTAGAAAGCATCCCGTATGCAGGAAAATCATTAATAGTCCATAACAAAGAAGCGAATAACCGGAAAAAAAAATTCGTTGATATATCGTAAGTTTCGACTCCTTCATTCCACAAATTCTTCAACTCTTCGATCAATGGCTGTAAATAAACATCAATTCCTTGGGTTGGATCATGAGGGCCGGGAACGGTAGTGGTGAGAAACATATATGGTGCCTTCATACACATCCATGAAGGTAAATTATACGAAGTAACGATAATTGGCCAGGATGAATATTTACTACCAAACTGTGAAAATGGTGAAAATTCATCCGTACATAAACCAAGTCTGACATTACGGCTTTCCGCAGCAAATGCGGGATAAGTCTCATCGAAATGTTTTTATGCTTCTCCGTCGGATGGATGTATCAAAGTTCCTTTTTCCGCTGTTCTCACACTATGCTATCGCATATGACAGGCCATAGCAGAAGAAGTATATAATCTTTGAAGTCTGGGAGTGATGGGTAAATAATGCATTCTCTTGTACGGGACTTCTTTCCCTTTCTTCTTTCTTGGTTTGTATCTTTCATCGTTACATATTTTGCATTTTCTGAGGTCAACGTCGTCTTTCCAATACAACATGCAACCTTTCACACATGCATCTATCTTCTCGTACGGTAGACCGAAAGCGGACATCAATTTTTTTACTTTATAATGACTATTGCACATCAAATTATTGGGTAGCATGTGTCATTTTGGAGCTTGTACAACTGCTGTAGATGCAGCTTCTGTAAGGTTGAATTTTGATTTCATAGTTATGTGTTCGGCGGTTACTGAAAGTTCGGTTCCGCTTTTACATCCGTCCCACAACGGCCTCTTAGCAGAATCCAACAAATTGTATATTTTCTTAGCTCCCACAGTCGGTTCTTCTTCGACATTTTCGTCTTCATCGACAGCTTCAGTTGTAGGAAACATTGATTATGCTGCATCATCCACCATATTTTCTATCGGATTCGTCATCATATTACCGTCCTCTAACACTTCAGTATTAGGTGTATGTTCAACAAGTTCTCTATGACGATCTCAGAAATAATAATCAGGCACGAAACCATATTGATACAAATGTACTTCAACTATATCTGGTTTTCAATACTTCAAATGTTGGCACTTACTACACGGGCAACGAATTTCTGTGTTGTTTCGGTTATTAGATTTAGCAAATCTAATAAATTCGTGTACAACGTTGTAGAAATGTTGCTTTATTGATCCCTTCTTTCCAGTTCTGACTTCATACATCCAAGTACGGTCGAGAAAATAATTGAACATTTTTCCTGATTTGAAAATGTATGTTAGACAATTTAAATCATTAATTTTCAACCATTCTCCATTGTAAACAGTTCATCGTTGCAGAAAATTCAAAATAAAAACTTTTTTTTATTTTTTGGTATTTTGGTTTTTCACTTCGGTGGTCAGTCATCCTACTTCCCATTACAAACACAATAATGTAATTACATTTTATAAATCATTTCAGATTAAACGATTCAACAAAATTTCGGCAGCACTTCCCTTCTGTTCCCTATATCGTACACAAATGCGTGTACACAGGGAACGTAAAGAAAGTGCTGTCGAAATTTTGTAACCGTTTAAAGTGAAATGATTTATAATATGTAATTACTTTATTGTATTTGTAACTTGTCCAATACAGGGACAAATCCGACAAATATTGTATCAGATGAATATAAATGTCCGTTCCGTTACAAAACGAACATCCATATAACGATCATGTACAACACTTACCAGACGGGGCCAAAGCCAATCTAAGGGATAAAAAAATTTCTTTAAATTTTATCAAATATTGTTGTTCTTTTCAAATTTTGACAATGTTTCAACTATTTAAATTTTATTTCATAAATTTGTATATTTAAATTTTAGTTCAACATTCAATTAACAATTTTAGTTCAATATTCATTTCTTTATTTTTTTCGACATAGATTTTAGCGGAATATTTGTTGTTGTTATATTCATTTCTTAATTTCTTTACAAAATCGATTTTAATACAATGTCAGTTGTTTTTAAAGTCATTTCCTAATTTTTTAAAAAAAAATAGATATTTGCAGAATTTTTAATGTTCTCATATTCATTTTTTAATTTTTTGTATAAACTTTATTTTTGTACAATATATACAACCTTTTGCATTTTGGCCGTCGCTAGCCGTCGCTAAAATTACTAAAATGGTCGTCGCTAGCCGTCGCTTAATCAACAAAATATATAGAAGAATGATCAATGAAGATAATTATAAAACGACAAAATCTAATTATCAAATTGATAATTAGAAAACAATAAAAATCTAATTATTAAATAAAAATTTGTCAATTTAAATTCACTTAACAACTTAAATTTGTAATTTATCAATTTCATAAACTATGAAATACTTTCATGTAAATTTATCAATAACCAAGTTAATCATTAATATACACTAATTTTTCACCTAACACAACTAACCTTGTTAATCGCCAACACTAATTATCTACGTCAACCATTTATTCAACTTCATGATAAACTAATTAATCTAATACCTAATTTAACTTCATGATAATAAACTAATTAATCTACCAAATCAACATACAACGCTACTAATACCTAATTTAACAACACTACTAATATCTAATTTAACAACAAATCCTAATTTAACAACAAATCCTAATTTAACTAGGGTTTAAACTAAACCTAAAAAACATCAAATTTACATTCAAAATAGAGATTAGAAGCATACATAGGCGAATTTGGGTGATTTGAAGGCGGCGGAAGGCGGGGAGGCGGCTGCGGTGACGGGAGGCGACGGATTGGGGGAAGTTGGACGAAATTTTGGTGGGAAAAGAATGAAAGTTCTGCTCACGGGAAGCAGCTGTATATTTCGTACAACGACGGCTAGCGACGGCCGCATTTTTTAGACGTCGCCAGCCGTCGCAAAAGCCCGTCGATATACGAAACCGTTCTAGCAGTGTTGGTTTCATTCTTTTTTATTACATCACTTATCAAATTTATGAATAGAATTAGCACTTCTATTCATTTTGTTACATTCACAGTCTCAATTATTGTCTTAATCTATTAATGTAACATTAAAGTTCGTTTAATTCTAATTAATTTTCCATTTTAATTAATAGACCAAATAAACAGGTAACTTATAACAATAGTTACCATAACTTTTAATTACACTTATGAAATTCATTATTCACAAACAAATGCTACAATTCTTATATAATACTGATTTTATTCAGTTACCATTAACTATCTATTTTATACAATAATTAAATATTTACATTTGTTTCTTATATTCAATTTTATAACTAAGTATAACATATTCATTATTTCCATTGATTGGAGTTTCATTAAAGTTGTTAATAATTGACTTAAATTAACATGGTTACCTTTCATGCTATTTATTACTTCATTAACAAATTATAAATTTTTATTTCTTTCAATATTATATTGCCAAAATCTCATTATATTAACAAATTTAATTTTCAAAAATTACGGTTCGTTGCAAATTTATAAATGATTTATTTTAGAAATGTGCATGAAACTAAGAATAGGAAATACAAAACATATGTGATTCCTTTCAATCATTTTTTCCGATCACCACAAATTACATATCATTCAATATTCCATATCGTTTGCATTATAGGAAATCATAGTTTGATTCATTTACAAAACGCGTAATTTTAAATTCTAAAGCTTACATTGTTATGTAAGTTACACCTGTATTTGTAACTAGATGTCAAGTTCATAAGCAATGCACATACCTTCAAACGTTTCTTGTTGAACTTAACATATTCATTACATAAAGTTCTTGGATGCGAGAGAGTAGTAATGCATCAAATTCTATGTCAGAAGCAAAGCTAGTTTCAAACTTTGAAGGATAAATTGTACCTCTGCAAAAAAATTGAATATTAAATGATTCTTTATCTGATCAACAAACTTGAATAAAGAATTTCATGTATATTATTTGGAAAAGGAACCAAAAGGATAAACAAAAATTATTCAAAAATAAACATAGATAATATTCAATAAGTCAATTCTCTCCATAAGAAGAGAAAATCATTTTACTGATAAGTTTTTTTTTTCTTTTTTCTTAGTGGGATATTAAATGTCACAGATCCAAATCAAAAGTAAATCTCCAATTACACCTAATAGCAAGTTTTGTGTAGACTATAGCCATTAAAGAGCTTAAGCATGAAAACATTGAGCTTAAAATTGACATATTGTGCTGAAAGCCAATGGTCTTTTATATCTTAATTTAAAGCGTTAGATAAATATAGTACATCTGTAGTGCTAATTAGAAAAACTTGCCTCCAAAATGCCATCTTCCAAAGTAGGTCAGCTACAAGGAAAAATAAAAACTAGATGTTAATCCAAAAATCCAACTTATATATAAGTTTTAGATCTCCCAGAATGTTGTATAGCAACACATAATCAATTAGCTGTAGTTATAGCTACATACGTGTATAAAATATATGGATACGAATGTTTAAATGTATTCATTGTTGACCCAATTAATGTATTTTTGGATTAAGCACATAATGCAGGATCCTGAGCTTATGATTAACTACACAAGAATTCATTAGGTAGACATAAATGAATTTGTTAGAATAGGAATTACAAACCACAACTTCAAAACTGGTGTAAAAAAAGTTCAATATGAAATCCAGTTAACAAAGTCTTTATATGAAATATTTTAAAAGCCACTTGTGCTTACATCTTAACATGGAAGTTCTTTAGATTGGCCTCCAAATGAGCCAGACACAAACAATATATCCAGTGCAAAAACTAATATTAAGAAAGCTTCCTACTAGCTTTAACAGTACAATAATGCTTTTATGGCCCCAAGGTTGGTAATGGTTTTAGTTTCTGTAACAATTCCTCGTCATGTATAAAACCCCCAAGCGACCCTAATGATATATATTTTAGTTTTTCTCCATCTGGCGAAGTTTAAGATAAATACAATAACTTTAAAATGGAGTTCATATCTGGACATCATAATGTGCATGTATTCGATGTAGAAAATACATCAAAATCAAGTGCTCTAAAAGTTGTTAGGAAAATAAACTGATTGGCAAGACATAAAAGAGTTGATATGTATTGAGTTGTGTTAAAAATTGAGGATACAGTGGATATATAACACCAATGAATAATTTGGAAAAAATTGGAACTGCGTAATTCATGCATTATGAAGGATAATAAAAAAAATAGAATAGGATGAATGAAGGAACATACCAGCTCTTGTTTAAGTTTCTGGTCTTCAGAATTGCTGAAGTTTTCATTTCAGTCAATTTTGTAATCAAAAGGGATTCCTACAATTTACAATTATAGTTAAATATAACTATAGAAAGGGAAATCTTAGCAAAATGATTTTGTAATAGGTAACTGTATCTTTGACTTTTTTTCATTTTTCATTACTGAATTTAGTTTTTTAACGCGGACAAAACATAAGTTAAACTAGAACTATCGTTTTCATATGATTAAACCAATATGTAGGTTTTCAAATTTACAAAAATTGCATAATTAGCTGAATTTATAAGAATTGGAGCGTAAGTAACTAAAATACTATAAAAAGAAAACGAGAGAAAAAATCGTATCATGTGTTGGGTAATTTGTAGAATTGATTATAAGTAAAAAAACAGAAAATCGGCTGAAGGAAAAACAAAGCATTGTTTTTGAAATGAAGGAGGTGGCAATTATTTTTAGTTTTGTGGACGCAAACTTTATACTTTCGCCTGAAGGAAATTATTTAAAAAAAAATTAGATCGCTCTAAAATTTCGTTCTCAAATCACTAGTATAGGCGGCGACATCACAAGAACAGACGGTGTGGCATCACAAGCGCAGCGACGGTGGAGCTCGTTCAGTCGAAGGCGATGGACTGTAGATGATGGCGACTACTTTGAAGGCCATCGATGACTTGGACGTTGACTTCGATGGTAGAGTTCAAATGAGCGAGGGTGGAGTGGAGGTTAAGGTTGCTGGTGGTGTCGAAGGTAACGACGGCGATTAAGTGTGTCGAAATGAACTAGGAAAAAAATGCTATATGAACTTATCATTATAATCTATATGTGTAATGCGTAATTGAACTTTATGTTCTGTATTGTTGTTATTATAATTTATGCATTTGTAATAGCATGATTGAATTTTTCTAAATTTCAAGGAGCCGAAGTAAGTTATGTTTCAAAAATATGCACAAGATTTGATTTTGATTAGATTAAACTACTCATATGTTTCACAAGATGATAAAATATGCATAAAACATAATGCATCAGTTGCTTATTTACTTGTTTACTGAATTGCTTTATTTTGAATATTACAGATATCATAAATAAAATGCTAGCCTACTACATAAATAAAATGCTATATTAAACTATTATTTTGTATAATCTAAACATGCTAGTGGACTTTGTAATTAAAATGATACACTAAACTATTTCTTTCATACCATAAATATGGTAGTGACTTCATAATTAAAATTTTACATTACACTATAGTTTTGCATATTATAAACATGCTAATGGACTTGTTAAATAGTATATCAAAATATTATTTTGTATATTTTAAACATGATAGTGAACTTCATAACTAAAATCCTACATTAAAATATTTTAACTATCATTCGCCACATTCAATATGTTCTAACGCACTCTAAAAATAGAAATGATAATATTACTTATCGTTCGACACTTTCGATACATTATAATGCACTTTAAAAATGCAAATGATATTTTTAACTATCATTCGACACATTCCATTTAATTTGATACATTGTAATGCATTAATCTAAAAATACAAATGATAGACTGGTTCCATATGTTTTCGTTTAGGATTGGCATCCGGTTAGCTTTTGTATCCATACGTACCAGTTTAGTTTGGGCATTTGATTAGCTTTTGTATCCATATGTATCCGATTAGTATTGACATCCTGTTAGCTTTTGCATCCATACGTATTCGATTAGATTTAAAATTCGATTAACGTTTGTACTCGATGGTACACTCTGTTAAACAATATATCTTGAGTATAGATTGGTTTTGATACATACTCGATTAGGCTTAGCATCCGGTTAGCTTTTACATCCGTACGTACCCGATTAGGCTTGACATTCGGTTAGCTTTTACATCCATATGTACATGATTAGGCTTGACATCCGGTTAGCTTTTACATTCGATGGTACGCTGGGTTAAACAATATATCTCTAGTATAGATTGGTTACATATATACCCAATTAGGCTTGGCATCCGGTTAGCTTTTGCGTCAATAAGTATGCTCGGTTAAGCAATATATTTGGAGTATAAATTGATTTCATTTGTACCCTATTAGGTTTGGCATCGATTAGCTTTTGCATCAATACTCCCGACTAGGCTGGCATCCAGTTTGCTCTTACGTTCATACGTACCCGATTAGGCTTGGCATCCGATTAGCTTTTGCGTCCATAGTCACTCAATTAGACTTGACATACAGTTTGTTTATGAATTCGATGGTATGCTCGGTTAAATAATATATTGTGCGTATAGACTGGTTCAATATATACTCGATTAGGCTTGGCATCCGGTTAGTTTTTACATCCATACGTACTTGATTAGGCTTGACATTTGATTAGCTTTTACATTCATACGTACTCGATTAGGTTTGGCATTCGTTTAATGTTTGCATCCGTACATGCCTAATTAGGCTTGGCATCTGGCTAGCTTTTACATTCGATGGTACGCTTAGTTAAACAAGATATCTTGGGTATATATTGGTTTCATATGTACCGGGTTTGGCTTGACATCGGTTAGCTTTTACATTCGATGATACATTCGGTTAAACAATATATCTTAGGTATAGATGGTTACATATGTACTTGATTAGGTTGGGCATCCAGTTAGGTTTTGCATCCATATGTACTCTATTAGGCTTGGCATCTGGTTCCCTCTTGCATCAGTATGTATACGATTAGGCTTGGAATCCAGTTAGCTTTTGCATTCATATTTACCTGATTAGGTTTGGCATCCGGTTTTCTTTTCCATTCTTATGCATAAGATTAAGCTTGCATCAGGTTGGATTTTTCATTCATACATACTCGATTAGGCTTAACGTCTTGTTGGCTTTTTCATTCGATAGTATGCTTGGTTAAACAACATATCTCGATGATTAATTCTATGATTGGGTCCGTGACCAGGACCTTGACAGAGCACATGACCTAGCCTGTGACTGACCTTTGATCGAGCCCGTGACCGAGGCCATGACATGGTAGTGGACTTTTCACTTAAAATGCTACATTAAAATATCATTTTGAATATTTTACACATGGTAGTGAGCTTCATAACTATAATGCTATCTTAAAAACTATCATTTTGCATATCCTAAACATGCTTATGGACTTTGTAATTGAAATGATACATTAAAATATCATTTTGCATATTGTAAACATGATAGTGGACTTCATAACTTAAATGCTATGTTAAGCTATCATTTTGCATACCTTAAATATGCTAGTGGACTTTGTAATTAAAATGATACATTAAATCTCATTTTGCATATTGTAACCATGATATTGGAATTCATAACTGTGATGCTACATTAAACTATCATTTGTATATTGTAAACATGATATTGGACTTCATAACTCAAATGCTATGTTAGATTATTATTTTGCATATCATAAACATGGTAGTGGATATTGTAATTAAAATGGTGCATTGAATCTTATTTTGCATATTGTAATCATAATATTGAACTTCAAAATTAAAATGATGCATTACACTATCATTTTGCATATCATAAACATGGTAGCAAACTTTGTGATTAAAATGTTTCATTAAAAAATACATATGTTATATACAGTTATCATTTTGTATATTATATTCATGGTAGTTCTCTTTTGGTCTAATTATTTCATTTTGTATATTTTATATGCTAGTTCAGTTTAAATAAACTTATGCTAAATTCAAGTATCATTTTGTATATTTTTACATACTTGTTCAGTTGAAATATGCTTATGTTATATCCAACTATCAATTTGCATAGTCAGATAATGGTACTGTATTTATAAGTACAAATGCTATATTAGTCTATCATTTAGCATATTAAACACAATCTGTTGTGTTTCAAATATAGAAATGTTGTATCTACATATCATTCTACTTGAAATTCATGGAATATTTTGGACCTTTTTTTCTTCTTCTTCTAGATTTTATTTTTCCATTCATTTCTTAAATCTTGAATTTGCAGCTCCTGAATTCAAAGGTCGAGTTATTTCTGATGTAGCTTTGGATTGAGGCATCAAGATAAGCTTTCTCGATTTTGGAGAAATTGACGTAGACAATGGAAGATTCAATTCAATTTGAACATCAACAAGTGAGAGGCTTGGACGGCGGTGGCTTGGAAGACGACGACTTCAAACGACGATTGCTTGGACGACGATGGTTAGGGTAAGCAGTAGCTGAAGGTAGATGGTGGCTAGGGCAAGCTTGGACGAAGGCGGAGGAAACTGTCGAAGTCAGGAAATTGAAAAAATGCGCTATTGTCCTTCTTCCTAAATTTTGAAAGTTGCGTCCTTAGTTTAAAAACTAGTTTAAACATTTTACCTTAAACTAATTACCTCTAAAAAGATGGAAAATTTATCTAGTATTAAAACTATTAAAACTATCTATGTACTACAATTATTGGCAGTTTAATCAAGGATGTTTGGTACGAATCTTTATCATGTACATCAAAATCAACAAATAGAATATCTATTGGATTTACAGTATCTTATCATATGTCCTAAACTTAATAAAAGTGCTCCCTAATTAGTAAGTAAAAGTTAAAAATTTAAAAAAAAATTGCCATTGTCCACAATGTTTGCGTATGGACTTTCATATATTGGTTAACAATGCACAGTCAATCAAATAACGTAGGTGTTTATACAATATGTTATTATATATTTTATTATACTTTTGTCCACGCAAGGTTATCTGCGATTTATTTTAAAATAAATATGATAATATATGTAAATTCTTCAATTTCTAATTCTAATTTTTGATCACAAGCGAGCACTAACTTACTTGATTTGAAGTTACCGAACAATCATGAACTAAGAATATCAACATCTGTGTGTTCTTTTAGTGAAAATCTTTTTCTTTTTTTCCTATGAAATGAGATTATTCCTGAATCAAAATCATTTTCAATTAATTTCACAAAAGAATCAAAATTAAAGCACTAATATAGTAAGTTATTATAACAAAAATGCGCAAGAATTACTCTTGCACAAATTAAGTAACTATAGAGCATCCCTCATTACTTGTTAGCTATGCCATGACTAAGAGCTGCGACTTACAACAGCCCAATAAACAAATATAAGTTGGCTGCTTATCTAACTACCGCTATTTATGTTTTGGTATTGTGTATTAGCTTCAATCTCACATTATAATTGGAGTGTCATACACATACACCTACATATACATACACACACACACACACATACATATATATATATATATATATATATATATATATATATATATATAAAGCATCATATTAAGTCCATACACATTGCACTTAGCTATACACCAAATAGAACTATTAGTATATGTTAAGAGATGTTTTTCTCTCTCATGTAACAGCACAAAATTTAACAAATATTTCGTTCTTTTAATTATAAAACTTTGGGTGTTTATTATATAAAAATCTAAATTTTGAATTGATTAAAACAATTGCCCAAATTTTTAAATAAATAATTAGATCTCTGAAATTTTGACGTGGTTAAGAATTAACTTTAATTGAAAATTTGGGTTTTTTGTTGAAGATAGTAAATATTTCTAGCAAAATCATGTTTTAATTAAGAAATAAGATTTGAAAAAAATTTAGTGTATAAATAAACTGTTTAATTACGCGTTTAAAATGCGCGTTATTGATGGAACATTTTAACGTATATTTACTACATAAAAGAAAGCGCAAATTTAAAAGCGTTACTTTTATTATGAAACTGGGCGTGTGTTTAATTTAATTATTTCGTCGGTTTTTCACGCATCTAAATTTCTTACCTTGGATAAATAATCAAATAAATCAGTAGACATGCATTTTTAAGTGGGAAAGGAATAAATTTTCTTTCCGTTGACTCCACATATTTAATAAATAAAACTCATTGATTTTTCAATAATGTTCAAATCAAATATTTTTTTCCGTTTCTTTACTCTAAGAATCAACACTTTTCTTTGTTCAATTTTATAAAACGTTCGCCAATTTTTCCAATTTTCAGTACCGTTAAAACAACACAATAATTTTTACCTTAGCTATAAATGGATTATATACTTTTTTTAAAAAAGATAATAATTTATACTGTTACTTATATACATTTTAGTAATAGATTTCTTGGTAAATGGTAAATGAATGAAAAAAAACCCAATGTAAACAAATCATGTTTTTTTATGTAATAAATTTCAAAATTTATGTATAAATAAACTGTTTAATTACGCGTTTAAAGGCGCGTTATTTGATGGAATAAATAACGTATAAGCGTTACTTTTGTATAAATTTGGGTGCATATTATTGCGGTTGTAGTGCGCAGTCTTAAAAAATTTCGTACCGCAGATATAAATAATTAATTAATTTGTAGATGTGCAATTCTAAGTGGTAAATGAATAAATTTCCTAGCCTATTAATTTCGTTTAAAAGTTGCCTAAATTCGCATGTAAACGTTACATTTTCCTTTATTGTCAATCGTTCTAAAATTGGTATGAAATCTTTGATTTCCCCTACTATTTACATTTTATTTGCTTACCGTTTCCTTCTTCCGTTAAATCAACGCAAATTACACCTTTAAGTTGTATGTTTATATCCGTTTTGATAAAATTTGGTTGACATAAATGATACGTATTTATATTAAATATTCTTAAAAGGTATAAAAATTTAAGCGTTATTTTTGTTATAAATATGAGCGTAATTTTGAGTTGGTTATTGCGTCTATAGTGCGCATTCCAAAGATATATACCTTACCTGAAAATGGTTAAATAAATCAGTAAACGTGCATTTTCGAGTAGGAGAGAAGCATATCCGTTTCAATTTTTTCCTTTGACCGTGACTGGACATTTATCTTTTTAAAGATATCCCACTTCCCTTTTTGCTGCAATTATTTTTATTTAGTATAAAATCTTTGAATAAAGTATCGTTCAAATCTAATATTATTGTCATTTCCTCCGATATCAACGCTAGTTCCTTCTCATTATTAAGCACGTTCACACAAATTATTCTTTTGGTCAATTTTCCATTTCCGTTTTGAAGCAAATTGATTGCTTTCCGTTTTATGTTCTCCTTAATTACGAAACCCATGGCATAATTCCATCATACAACAGATTTCCTACCTATTGCTTAATAGGAATACAACCAAGTGGCAGTGTATAACAAGGAATAAATCTGTGTTCAATCAACTCATGGCCCTTTTTAAAATATTTATATTCTTCTTTCCCAAAACTTTATTTCTTGCCTAAATCAACGCATAGATCATTGATAAATACCAGTCATGAACATTTTTTCTTTACCTCATCTTTTGGACTTCATCTCCTAGCTTGTGTGGAGCTTCAGGTAATGGAAGTTACTTTCTTTCTTCTTTCTTTTATTTTTTTTCTTCTTCTTTGTTTTCGTTTACTTCACTCGGCTGCTCCACCTGAAGCTTTGAAATTCCATTTTCATTCTCAATCTTTAAAAACTTTATGTCTAACAGTATCTTACTGTGTGAACTCGCGCGCATAAAAAAAATATAATGATTGTTGAGTCACAAGCTTTATGAACGTTTTGATTTCTGACAAATAAGGCGATTGATTTTTGACAAACAAGGCGATCGACAAAAACAAGGTCAATAGAGCTATATATGGTACTCTAGATTATAGGTTGATTATTTGTTGTTGTAATAGTAATAAATTTGTTAAAATCTATCCTCAAATAATCATGCATATCAAGGGAATCAATATATATACGAATAATTTATAAGTTGCATGCAGTTGCACAATTCAATGTGCAATTTAACAGGCACCGGTCGACCGGTCAATATAGGTGCGGTCGACCGTTCCTGTGTAAATTGCACAGTGAACGTGCACACATGCACATAACGTATATATATATATTTGAATTCCTGTCTACCGGTCCATTTTTGACCTGTCGACCGTTTTTAAACAGAAAGCAACTTTTCCAAAAGACACTTCTCTTCTCCAAAGGTTGCATCTCCTATCTTTCATCAATGATCATAACTCTTAATGGCAACTGTTCACAAAGAGTTACAACTATTTTTCTCTATATATACTCATCTAAATCATTGATTCAAAAACAAGTTTTTACAACGATTTCATATATTCTTTTAATCTAATCTCTGATCTCAATACTGTATTATAAAAGCTCTAAATTATTTATTGAATCTTTGAAACTATTTCATATCCTTTGATTCAATAATATACTTTCCTTAATCTTTTCAAAACATCATATCGCATACTTTGAGGATAAGATTATAGGAAGGGTGTACTGCTAGTGACAAATCCGTGTTTTCAAGAACACAAGTTGTCAACAACAATTGTATTTGTTCTTTTGTTGAAGTCCTCTGTGTTGTAAGAGGCAAGTGTTGAAGTCCTCAGTGTATTAGAGGCGTGAAATCCCGTTCGGTTGTTCGGGTATTGTAAACCTGTTCCTCCGGGTGAAGCGAGGTAGTTAATAGTGAAAATCCAGATAGAAGTCTGGGACTGGACGTAGGACGGTGCTCCGAACCAGTATAAAAATCTCTGGTGTGATTTTTCTATTTTCTATTTACAATGCTATTATCATCTATTTCCACATTTGTATTGTAATCCATATTATACGATCCGTGTATACTATATTAGCACATATAATTGTATACACACCGTACTTTCAATGCGCGCATAAAAAAAAATATAATGATTGTTGAGTCACAAGCTTTATGAAAGTTTTGATTTCTGACAAATAAGGCGATTGATTTTTGACAAACAAGGCGATCGACAAAAACAAGGTCAATAGAGCTATATATGGTACTCTAGATTATAGGTTGATTATTTGTTGTTGTAATAGTAATAAATTTGTTAAAATCTATCCTCAAATAATCATGCATATCAAGGGAATCAATATATATACGAATAATTTATAAGTTGCATGCAGTTGCACAATTCAATGTGCAATTTAACAGGCACCGGTCGACCGGTCAATATAGGTGCGGTCGACCGTTCCTGTGTAAATTGCACAGTGAACGTGCACACATGCACATAACGTATATATATATTTGAATTCCTGTCTACCGGTCCATTTTTGACCTGTCGACCGTTTTTAAACAGAAAGCAACTTTTCCAAAAGACACTTCTCTTCTCCAAAGGTTGCATCTCCTATCTTTCATCAATGATCATAACTCTTAATGGCAACTGTTCACAAAGAGTTACAACTATTTTTCTCTATATATACTCATCTAAATCATTGATTCAAAAACAAGTTTTTACAACGATTTCATATATTCTTTTAATCTAATCTCTGATCTCAATACTGTATTATAAAAGCTCTAAATTATTTATTGAATCTTTGAAACTATTTCATATCCTTTGATTCAATAATATACTTTCCTTAATCTTTTCAAAACATCATATCGCATACTTTGAGGATAAGATTATAGGAAGGGTGTACTGCTAGTGACAAATCCGTGTTTTCAAGAACACAAGTTGTCAACAACAATTGTATTTGTTCTTTTGTTGAAGTCCTTTGTGTTGTAAGAGGCAAGTGTTGAAGTCCTCAGTGTATTAGAGGCGTGAAATCCCGTTCGGTTGTTCGGGTATTGTAAACCTGTTCCTCCGGGTGAAGCGAGGTAGTTAATAGTGAAAATCCAGATAGAAGTCTGGGACTGGACGTAGGACGGTGCTCCGAACCAGTATAAAAATCTCTGGTGTGATTTTTCTATTTTCTATTTACAATGCTATTATCATCTATTTCCGCATTTGTATTGTAATCCATATTATACGATCCGTGTATACTATATTAGCACATATAATTGTATACACACCGCACTTTCAATGATAATAAAAAAAAGGAAATCAATTTGCATAAGCACGGTGAAAAATGTAGGTGGGTTATAGGCTGGATTTCGTAAATTTTCAACGTGAATACGTTGCATGTGAATAGGATATAGGCATGAGCCACCTAAGTTTAGCTTATTGTTTTTTTTTCTAGCACGTTATAATATTTGGTTTTAATTTAAGAAAGAAAAATAATAATAGCGTGCATAAATGGCCGAGAATAGTAGTTGAGTGTTCAAAATTTTAAACCAAAGTTTCATCACCTTTTGCATTGTTGGAAAAAATAAGTGTGTGTGCACCACTTTTTGATCACAGACTTTATAACTAAATTTCCCACTGTTCACTCTTTAGCATTCATATAAATCAAATAGAAATTAGGCCGAGCTTTGAGAATAGGGTCAAGTCTTGGGTGGAGTGGTCGAGAAATTGTGGCAATCATCCTTTTATTTTAATCTCATTCCAGTTGTTATTTAAAATTTGGATCGTTTTGAATTTCACGTAATTAGTTATTCGTTTATTGTTCAAGATCTGAATCGGATTGGCTCATCTTTCAATCATTGATCGTGCCTTCTGTACGCTATTCTGTTGTGGTTACCGTAGTTTCGAATCAAAATATTCAGCTTCGTAAATGTGAGTATTCTCACCTGACAACGTACTTATATATCTGTAAATTGATAACAAGTGTGATTGTAGAATAATTATTATTTCATTTATTTGACTGTGATACAAATTGATGATGTTAAAAATCCCGTTATTAAACCTACACATCATCAGTTCTATTATATACTGTTTAATTATGCCGTTACACTATTTATTTATTTATTATTATTATTATTGTTACTGTTTAATCACACTGTAAGTTCCCTGTAGAATAGAAATTGTTACAGGCTTAAATGATAGGCCTGTACGATATTTATTTATTCATAGTTTATTATTTAACTTGGGATTGCGGGTTCGAAATGATAGAACCCGGATTTATTTTGTAAATTACGGATTGAAATGATATATTATCCGTATCACTTGACCTAAGTTAGAAAATATTATACAGACCCGTGGTTATATATATATATATATATATATATATATATATATTCTGGAAATATTAAATATTTTAAAATTTAAGTGTTATAATACTTGCTTAAAAGTGGATTAAAATGATTATTGTAAGTATTGTGATATTTTACAAGTTTAATATGTAAATAAATAAATGTTAAGAATTTAAATATAAACTTATCTTGAAAATTTTGATTGTAAAATAAACGGGATTTAAGTTAAGAAAAAATATACATGATAATTTGGTATAACATGAAATAAAGCGAATTTATAAAGGTTAAGTTTTCTATGAATTAATAGTTAAATTTGTGAATTACGGAAGTTAAAAATATAAATTGATTTTAATTGAAATTTAGTTTATTTTTTTTGAAACGGTAACTAAACTAAATTGTTAAGGAAATACATAGAATTTTTTTACACTTGATAAAAAAGTATAAAGAAGTTAGATATATATTTTCAAATTTTACTTTATAAAGACCATCAAATATGGAATGAATTAAATGACTATATAAATGCGGAAAGTTTATAAGTGAATTTATTTAAATAAAGGTTTAAATTTTATTGAAATTATATTGAAGCCTAAAGTTTAATTTACTTAAATTGTTAAAAGGATATTTATGCATTTATCCAAGTGCTGAATGATGATGCAATTAAACTAAGGCTAAACCTTTGGAATTTATATTAGCTTGAAAGAATAATAACTTCACCTTTAAACAGTTAAAATAAATTTTTTTGATTGAAGTATAAACTATTTTTAAAAGTTTATAACCACGGGTAATAATAACGTTGGTTGTTAAAGAGACCGGGATCGGATATGGGCATACTCTCTGTCGATACCGAAAACCACTTTGACAACCGTATACGCGGTGGTGATTCCAGAATGAAGTAGGATGGTGGTGACGTTTCCTTTGAGGTAAATACGTGGATCCGACTCCCGTGAGTTGGCATAAGGTGGCTAAATAGGAGCGATCGACGGATTAATGAGGTAACACCTCTGATCGGACGCACTTCTTCGTATGCCATTCTATTACTTTTGTGATTGTTTTGGTGCGCACCTTTGATATGTGAGTGTTGTTCGAGGTGGGCGGTTGCTGCGCGTTACGCGTTACCACCGGTCCGGAAGCGTAATTGGTATATCTACCCGGGCATTGCCTAGTTGTGTCATGCCACCTACCATAGCGAGCCTTGTACGAGTTTGATTTGTGTCGTACCTATGGAGTATCTTCTCATAGTCTCCCGATCAGGAGATATGCAGGTACTGTATAGACTACTGACCATATTTATGCGTTAAGGTGGAAAATGTAAAGCCTTAACGCTATTTTAAAGTAAGTTTATTTTACAAATAGACACTATTATAATAGCGAAGTATTACTACATAGTAAATAGTTTAACGGATCCTTAGAGGATGGGCGGTCCCAAGCATCCTTTAAGTTACTTGTACTTTAATACAGTTCACTTGAATTAGCTTACACTATATAAGCATGTATGCCCTGACTCGAGTGTTTATTTCACGCTCGGGTCAGCCTGAGTTGCAGTTCAGTCATCATTCCGAAGCTAGGACTTCTGTAGATCACTTTTCAAGCTATTGGCAAATTTTCCTTTCGGTTCCTTATCTTAATTTATTTATTTATTTTTATTTTTTTTGCAAAGCAAGCCGGTTTTAAAGTGGGCCGTCCACTTTTATTACGAAAGTAATAAAGTTGAAGTACAGGAGTAAGGTAAAAGCACCTACACTACTAAAAAAACTGGAAAAATACAGCACAGGTATGTGGCAGACAAGCCACGGTAACTAAATTAATTTATGTAATCAAGACTATTGAATATTGAGATTTACTATTGTTGTTTCAAACTATATTTGGGTTTAAAGACTATGTAAATTATATTCTTTTGAGACTTTTAATAGTGGCTTCGTGAACCACTAAGTTAATTTTAAATTCCGCTGCGAGTATTATGATTTCTGTGTCTGTGATTCTGTGACTATTTATTTACTGTATGTTTTGAGATTTGCCAAATTTTATCTACAACGCGGTATTTTGAACAATTCAAGTCCAACATGTGTGGATGCGAATGGTTGAAAATATCGGGTCGTTACATGAAGCAACCTAATCCACCGAACATATTGTTCAGAAATCAACATAAAGAGCAAGTCAACGTCGGTCTATTCAATAATGCAATTTTTAGCATATTTTAATATGTAACTCGAATCTATTGAAAATTCATACCATTGATTAATTATGAGTACACGTCTTCTACTTTACTAGAACATGGTATTTATGAAAATAAAATTATTGAATATTTTATGTCAGCATGTCACGAAAAAAACTAGATGAGAGAAACTGATATGTATTAACTCAAATACTAGTACTAATTATGGATCAGAATATTTTTTGATTGCTTCAGTCATCAACTAACTTCATGTAGCATCATTGTTAAAAAGAAAGAATAACATCGTTTTTCCATTAAAAAATTCATAAAAATATATACTACTCAAATATAGCAATTTAACAAGTGCATTGCATATAGAATTTAGAAATCAAAAATTCCTATTTCTAGTTAAATATTCTCTTAAAGTAGGTTATGCAGTAGTGAAATATTTAGGACCTAAATATATTACACTTCAACAAATACAAAACAAATAGAAGAGAAAATCAATTTACAATATCTATCTTATAGATGCGTAACCTCCTAATCACATGTAAATACTTCATCAAGGATACAAAAAAGGATGCTAATATCTAGATATGATAAACTATATTCTATATTTATTCAATTTTTCCTCAGATCCTATTAATCTACAATATGAAATGGGAAGTATTAACCCTAAGGAGAAGGATACTATATCTGTATGCAGAATTTTTAAAGATATCATATGTGTGCAAATAAACTGTAATATCCTGGAATTTCCTGGAGTTTAAAATGCTGATAATCTCTTAATTTAATTATTTGAAATTGATAAAATGTTATTTTCCAAAATAAATAACTAAGTAATAAAAATATAATGTCTTAATTATGGTTATAAATTGGTTTTAAATTAAGGATATTTATTTTGTTTGTGTAAATAAATTCTAAATAGATTTATTGTGTTCAAAATTAATAAGTATGTTTAAAATATATTTATATATGTGTATTTAAAATTGATTTTTAAATAGGATAAATTAATTGTAAATAAAAATGAGCTTATTAAAAAATTGATATTTATTTATTTAAATTGATTTTTAGATTTGATTTTTAAATTTGACTTTGAATATAAATTTGAATTCAAGGAATATACATACATCTTAAAATAGAATAATAATATAGTTTGGTTTTAAAATATATAGATAATGTTTTTAATTTAAAATAAGATTTGTTTTGTATTATTCTTTTATAGAAATTTATCTATAGAAATTTGATTTGTGTTTATTTAATAGAATAAATGCATGGCTTTTGAAATAGCACTTTTAAAAATAAGTTTGCAATGTTGTATATAATTTTATTTAAATTTTATTTGGTTTCATTTCATTTTAAAGATTGTACTTATATAAATTTAGCAAACATGTGTAAATGTATAAATGTATTTGTTTATTAGAATTTTAATTAGAAAATATTTTTAAAATTAAGAAAACATGATTGTTAATTTGGAAATTAATTTAAAATGCTTTTAAATTTCTCTAGAATTAAAATAAACTCAATTTGACATGTGTCATATTCTTAATCACTTTGTTAACAAGTGTTAAACATTGATATGATTTATAAGACAAGTGTCCATTCTCTTTTTAATTTTCTTTTTTAATTTAATAAAATCTGAAATTACCTATATAAACACTCTTTCTCATTTTTATTTTTTCTTTAAAAACTTTGTTTCATTTCTAAAAAGAAACTTGAATCATCAGCAAACACTCAACCACCAAAAATCAGAAACACTCCTCAATTCAAACCATCCTCAAAACAAAATCTGCATCAATTCCTCAATTCAATCCATGCTCAAAGTAAACATCCAAAACCTGACATTGAAGTGCAAATCAAATCTGCATTTGAATGTCTGCATCATTTTCTTGTGCATGCAAATCTGAAGCAAAAAAGAATAAAGCATTTGCAAACTTTTACTCATCCAAAACCTGAAACATTAATCTCTGTTTATACCAAAACCTGTAACTCTTTTTTTTCAAGTAAAAGCACTCCTCAAAACTCAAGTTCAGATGCCTTAAACCTCTTCCAAATCAAAACTGCATGTCTGAAGTTTATTTTCAAAACAAATAAACTCCTCAAATTCAAACACTCCTCTCAAAATAAATGTGCAGTGCAACATTTTGGATGTCTACATCAAATATTCTTATGCATGCATGGATCAAAGTATTACCTGAAGCATTTCTGATGTGAGCAATTCAGTTTAAAGGCTAAGCAAAGTTAAAGCATAGCAAGCACTTCAGTTTTGTCATCAAAACTTTGCAGTTTAAACAAACAAAAGAGGATAAAGCAATCCTGTATTTAAAGGCTTCAAGTTCACAGAATTTGCAACTCTCAGTTCATCTTCAAAACCTCTGCATTTATTTTAAAATTGAGGTGAGTAAACATTCTTCTAAAATTTAAGTAGTGATTTTCTGTCGCATGATTTTGAGATGATGTTTAATTTATATACATATAAGTTGCTTCTGTGTTGAGATAGATATGCAGTGGAGTTTTTTTTTATGTTGGATCTGTGTATGATAGTTCATTTTCCTCTCTGTTATCTACTGAAGGATCTCAGAAAATGGATTAAATCTTCAAACAATCCTATTCAAAAATTGTTAAGTCTTATATTCAAACTAAAACAACTTAGTTCAAGTATAAACTAAGAATAAAAATAGATCAAAGTCTCTGGTTTTTGAAATGTACCTGGAAATTAAACTATGCAGTAACAAGTTTATCATCAATGTTTGAAACCAAGTATTTAATTTGGTTAAAACAATTATATAAACTAAAGTATCATTGGAAGTTATGAATTTTGAAAAGAAATTCAAAATTTTAAAACTGTATTGAGTATGTAATTGGGTATTTACTGGAAATTGGGTTTTTGTCTAAATCTAATGATTTATACGTCTGGAATGCTTGAGATTCTTGATGGAGCTAGGTGTAACAACCCGGAATTTTTGACAGCATATTTTAGTAAATATTTAATCTAATTTAAATTAAAAACAAGCTTTTCAATTTTTAAACTGATGAGATCTTTGATATTTAACAGTTATATGTTTTGTAAAAGAAAGTTTTGATTTGAAAATTTAAAATAGAATGCTTCAAAACCATTTAAAACAGAATCTCTCTTACTCAATAAAAATCAAAGACTCTATATTCTTATTCCTTGATAATATGCATATGAATACAATTGTAGTTTTTAAAATGATAAAGTTTAAAAAATATAAACAGACATAGTAATATTAAACATAAACATGGAAGTATAAAACAATATGGATGGTTATAACATAAACATACAAAACAAGTATTAAAACATAATTATAAATTATAAAATATAACTAAAGAGATAAATGTACAAATATAAGTTATATCTTGAAGTATAAAAACACAAACACAATGCTATGAATCAAAGGCTTGTAAAATCTGAAATACAAATAGAATACAAGTAATATAGTCAAACAATAATCTGTAAATTCAGTTGTACAACACAAAATCTTTAATAAAAATTTATAACAAAGATACTTTGTAAATTAAGTATGCAAGAGACAAAGACACAAATTAAATATAAACCTTAGGTGCTGCTGTAAGTTATATGCATAAGAAAAACAAAGTTTTCACTTCAATATAATAAAAACAAAATCTGTGTCTTATACAAAATATGTTGGCCGAAATTAAAAAAAAAATCTTTGTACAACACATAAGTAAGTATCAGCAAACATTAATTAGATGTAAACATAAATGAAAGCACATACATTTAATAGCACAACATTTTGTTTAAGTAAGTACTACAGCCGAAATATCTATATCACTTCATACTGCAGAACATAATACTTAGCCAATAAAAAAAGAAAAGAAAGCATGGCATTACAAATAGAAACTGCCAAGATACTACCTAAAATTATTCACTTACTCCTATATATTATGTTCGTTTATAAAACTTAACTAAACCTAAAGCAAACCTGAGACATATTATTGCTTTGCAAATATAAATAAAATTCAAAACAGAAAAACAATAAGGGAGGCTTCAGGAAAGTTTCTTCTGCAATTTCATCAACACATCACTTTCTGTTCAAAGGTTGTTCTGGTGAGTAAACTTACCTATTTTCAATCTAAACTTGTATCTTTAGCTTATAAATGGTGTGTGTTTTGATATTTGCTTAAATAAGTAGCCTTGAGTATTTTCTGTTGCTCTGGAAATTTGATATGGCTGTTCTTCAGTTTTTGTTTCCAAGTTTCTAAACACAGTAAAGCAAAGAGATTGTAAATACTTCTTCATATAAATGTTTTAACCTTGGATGTTAATGCTAATTTAAGTTGTCTATCCAAATCAAGGCCTGCAATCTTGTTTTGGAATTTAACAGTATTTTATAAACACTGCTTATTTAAATTACAGGTAAAAAAAAGGAATTCACAGTCACAAATTCGAATGTTCAAATTTAGGAACTCAATAACATATTTCGAATTCATACACATAGTTAGGATTTTTAACACAAAAATTGTGATTTTTAAGCAAAGGTATTAAGAGCAGTTCTAAAATGAAACTAAAATGGGTTTTTGTCAATTCTGGATGATTGAGTTAATTTTAATTGTTGTAAATTGATATGAAGCAAGCTTGTAATCCATTTGACTCCAGAAAAATGTCAAAATAATTTTCGAATGCAGAGATTTTGAGATTGTGATTAAAATAGGGTTTTGGTCATGAGTTTTACTGGCCTCTGTAAATTTTCATTTACAACTCATCTAGTTGACCGAGCTTTACGAAATTTAAAGGAACGGTAGTGTGGAGGCTAATGGTGGTGTAGCCGGAGACTCGAAGCTTCCGGAGGTTTGAATCGCTTGAACGAGGAGAAAGTTGGTCGGAGCATTATGTTGATCTGAACCTCAAACTGTCGTTTCTCATTCTCGAGTTCCATCAAAGTTTTGGGGTGCTGGGATCAAGAGAGTAAACGATTGTCGACCTGTTGGCGATCGACTCAGGTGATGGAAGGTCGCTGCGGCACTGTGCACGTGTACAACGATGATGTGCATGTCTGTGTTTTGATCGAGATCGACTCGAGTGGGTACTCGAGTAAGGGGGTCGGTTGGCTCGAGTTAGGACCCGCGTTTGTGTGATAGGGCTACTGCAGTTCGATTTATTCTAATACTTAAAAAAAAATATGATGAGAAGAAGAAAGAACTGGAAAAGGGAGAAGAAGGTGGAATGGGAAGATGAGACGTGGGGAGGGCAAGAGGGAAACTTGAGATTTTCTCGAGTAAAGGATGATGGGTCTCGGGTCCATTTCTTATGGACGAGCATAATTTTTGTTTAAGTATTTGTATAACTAAGTTAAATAAGTAATTAGTTAGTTTAGATAAATATTTGATTTAAAGGTTTGTTAAAGAAAGGTAATTAAAATAAGTAATTATAATGTTAATTAATTTATACTTGAAATTTAAATTAATTTTGTAATTAAAAATTAATCATGTGTTAAATCAATTTAAAACTTAAGAACGTTAGCTAATTACTTAAAGGTTAATTAATGGTAATTAACTTAAGTGATTAATTAGGGATTATAATTAATTTAATTGATAATAATTGATTAATTAAAGTAATTAAATAAGTAATTCATTTTTAATAAGTAAGTTATTAATTAACAATTAAAAATAAATTAATTAACTGAGTAATTAAGTAACAAATTGATGGATGAAAGTTAATTAATTAAATAAATAAATAAAGATTAGATGATTAATAAATTAATAATTAATGAATAAATAAGTAATTAATTGATCATTAATAAGTTAAGTAATCAATGATTAATTAAACAGAATGAAGTAGTTTATTCTTAAGCAATAAATTAAGCTAAGTAAACCAACTGTTTGGTATGCATTGATAATTCTGTTTGATTGACTTTGATATCTGTTGATGATATTTCTGTGATATGTTATAATATATTATGGATATCTGTGATGACTATGTATGATCTATCTGTTATACCTGTTATGTGAATTCTAATATTAAATTAAACTGTTAAGTTAAATAGACAACTTGGCCCTTAAAATGGCGTTTGGATTCCGATGAGACCGGGATCGGAAGAATCAGTTTTGATTCTTCGAAAACCACATCGATCCAAATTAAACGATAGGTCGTGACTTATCATTTGGTGATCGAGATGGTGTTTCAGAATGCAAGGGTTATCATCGTTAACTCTGAGGGTGATTCCAAAATTAGTGTAACGAGATAATGCCTTCGGTTTCGTCCGAACCCGGAACGAACTTGCATGGATTGAATGCTTTCAACACATCGTCAGGCAGACGACGAGCATTCTAAGAGATATGTTCAATAAAGGTAATCGCAGCCTCAAGCCTCATCAACCGGGAATGGCTAAAACAGGGGAGATGCAGCAAGGTTAAGTGGGTCATGCCCAAGCAGGACAAGATATTCCCCTGTCTAGATGTCCCTTTTTATTTCGGCTGTGTGAGCAGTTGTTGGCCACAACTGCGGGGTTATCTTGTTCGGGACTGTTCAATAAGGAATGGTTCCGGCCTTGTGTTGTAGGGGGTCGGGAGTGATCCTCGGTACGGTGATCTAGGCCCCGTACTGTGACGGGCGGTACCCCAGTAGCCCTACCATTGTTGGAAACCCATTTTCCCTACGAGACCCTACGGTTTTGTTTTGTATTACCCACTTTCGTGGCTAGTAGCAGGAATTTAATGAATGTAACAATTTCGGCTATTTTCTATTTACTTGAAAACCCTAGACACTATTATAATATCACTGAAGTTCCTATAAAATGTTTTGGTTAGCGTAAGGTAAAAACTTACCCGTATTTATTTGTGGGAAGTCTTACGTGATACTTTTATTTCAAATGATTTTCAAAGTTAAGCAATTTTAACCTGTTTACTCATACCAGACCCATGTTTGACCCGGAGTTTATATTTTGTTTTTCATAAACTCTTGGGTACTCAAATTTTTATGAGTAGCCAAGTGATAGGTATTGGAAGTGTTGATTTTCTGGAGGAGCTATTTTGGGAAAGAAGACCAGACGTATGTATCTATATATGTAGTTCCGCTGTGTAGTTAGTGTATACTGTATTTTGGATGTATGTATGGACATATATGTATATGAAAGTCCTGTTATATGATATTGTATAACTCTGATGTATGTATAACTATGTGATAGTTATGTTATGTATTATATTTTGTTCCATTCCGCTGTGAGATTCTGATGTTATTCTTTCTTTCTATTCTTTTCTATTTCTATCCCTTTCTTTCTTAATGATGAAACGTCTTTCTGGGTTGAGAAAGGCGGGTCGTCACAGTTGGTATCAGAGCGCTAGGTTGAGCGAGTACCTAGGCTCTTATATTATATTTATCTTGAGAGTGCGTATTTGTATTTTCATATAATTATATGTATCTATCTAAATTGGTTGAGTTACCTGTTCAGGTGACTGACATGAGTTCCGGAAAAAGAGGTAGAGTTAGGGCCAGTACTTCAACAGACGATGGACAGAGTCAAAATGCTAGTGAGGTTGTCAATCCAGTACCGTCTCAAGTTAGTTTCGCAGCTTTATGCAAAGATTTCAAAAATCTTGGAGGCCAACCATTCAAAGGTTCAGAGTCAATAATTGAAGTTCAAGACTGGCTACGCTCTTGCGAACGTATTTTCAAGAGCATGAAATTGTCTGATGAGCGTAAGAGGCATATGGCATCGTGGCAACTACAGGGTGGTGCAGCAGCATGGTGGGATTCAACAATTGCTAATATTTCTGAGGATGAAATTTCATGGGACAGATTTAAGGAGTTTTTTGAAGAGAAGTTTATGCCAACGGCAGGGGGAACCCAATTGTATCAGGATTTTCTGTATTTGAAGCAGGGTAGTATGTCTATTTCGGAGTATGAAACTAGATTCAACGAACTCTCTTGTTATGGACAAGGACTCATCGATACTCCTCTTAAAAAGAATGAGAAATTTGTGCAAGGATTGAGGCCTGAATTCCATGGAAAATTAATGGTGCTTTTGAAGGGATCTTTTGTTGATTTGATTGATATGGCGTTGAGATATGAAACTTTGATGAGTAAGAAACCGGTGGCTCCAGTTGCAGCTTCAGGTGGGAATTTCACTAATTCGAATAAGCGGAAGTTCGATCCTAAATGGAGGAAGCCGAACAAGAAGAAACCTAGAAATAACAACGGACCTCGCAAGTGTTACATTTGTCATCAGGAAACGCATTTGGCAAATAAATGTCCTAGAAAAGGATTCTAGCAACAACAGCAACCGTACAGAGTGGCCCAGGATCAGCTATGGTTCAGAAATCATTGTGCTTTAATTGTCATCAGCCAGGACACATGATCAAGAATTGTCCACTTCTGTAGAGGTCGCCTTAGAATAAAGTTTTTTCTTTGGAAGCCGGACCATCTTCTGCTTCGATGGGAAAAGGAGTATTAGAAGGTACCTTACTTTTAGATGGAAAATATATTAAGTTTTGTTTGATTCGGGTGCTTCCTTGAGTTTTGTTTCTTTAGACTCTGTTGAAAAGTTCTCTCTTACCCCTAGTTCTGTAGACAGTCCTATCTTGGTATCTAACCCTATAGGAGGGGTGACCAAATTAGACACTATCTGTAAGGATTTGAAGATCTCTTATCTATCCCGCATCTTTTCTTGTGACCCGTATGTGTTGAATTTTAAGGGATTTGATCTTATTTTGGGAATGGATTGGCTGGATAAGTATAAAGCCGTCTTGAATTGTGATGAAAGAACAGTTTCTCTGGAAACTGATCTGGGTAGAATTGCCAGAGTGTCGTGTGATAATTCTGGAATTCACTTAAGAAGTCTTTTGCATGGAATTGAGACTTCTGAAGAGAAGATAGAAGATATCAATGTGGTTCAAGATTTTGCTGATGTATTTAAAGAAGTTAAGTGTCTGCCACCACATCGAGAAATAGAGTTCCGTATTGATTTGATTCCAGGAGCTGTGCCAGTGATTCAGCCCAGTAGAAGAATGGCTCCTAGGGAAAGAGAAGAGTTGATTAAGCAGACTCAGGATCTTTTAGAGAAGGGGTTGATTAGACCCAGTTTTTCTTGTTGGAGTTCGGCGGCAGTGTTTATGACCAAATCAGATGGATCACTAAGGTTCTGCGTGGATTATAGAGAATTGAACAAAGTGACTATCCGTAATAAATATCCTCTTCCTCGCATCGATGATCTTTTTGACCAGTTGCATGGTGCTTCTATCTTTTCTCAATTGGATCTAGCTTCAGGTTTCCACCAGTTAAGGGTAGCTGAAGACCGTATCCCCTTGACTGCATTTAGGGGACCGAATTGTTTCTATGAGTAGTTGGTTATGCCGTTCGGATTAACCAACGCTCCTGCCTACTTCGTTGATCTCATGAACCGAGTCTTTAGGGATGTGTTGAATAAGTTTGTGCTGGTATTCATTGATGATATCTTGGTCTATTCCAAATCTGAAGAAGAGCACAGGGAACATTTGAGGATTGTATTGGAGACTCTGAGAAAGCATGTGCTGAAGGCGAAGTTCTCGAAGTGCCATTTCTGGAAATCGGAGGTTAAATTTTTAGGGCACACTGTTTCGGGTGAAGGCATTTCTGTAGACCTAGTGAAAGTTGAAACTATTCTGGAATGGAAACAGCCGGAGACACCGACGGAAGTTCGCAGTTTTCTAGGATTGGCTGGCTACTACAGGAAATTTATCAGGGATTATTCCAAGATTTCTTCGCATCTGACTAAGCTGACCAGGAAAAGGAGCAAAATTCAAGTGGACACCCCAGTGCGAAGAAGCTTTTCAGGAATTGAAGATAAGGCTTACTAGTGCACCAGTACTTGCTATTCCGGATGGGAAAAGCAAATTCGAGGTTTACACTGATGCTTGTATAGTGGGTTTGGGAGCAGTTCTGATGCAGAACGGAAGGGTTATTGCGTATGCTAGTCGGCAACTGAAGCCACACGAGAAGAACTACGCTACGCATGATCTTGAACTGCTAGCCATTGTTTTTGCTTTGAAAATTTGGAGACATTATCTTTTGGGAGAGAAATTCGAATTGTTCACGGATCACAAACCGTTGAAATATCTATTCTCTCAAAAAGATCTTAATCTGAGACAGCAGTGGTGGGTTGAATTTCTTGCATCCTATGATTTGGATATTCTATACACCCCGGGGAAAGCGAATGTCGTAGTTGATGCTCTCAGTAGGAACGCGGTTCTATCTCTTCTGGAAGTGGTTCCATCTCTTATTGAAAGGATCTCAAGCAAGCAAGAATATGATAAGTTTTTGAGGAGGATCATTAAAAGAGTCAGGAAAGGTCAGTGTCCCAGTTTTGAAATTGATGGTCAAGGAACATTAAGGATCAACGGGAGAATCTGTGTTCCGAATGATAAGGAGTTGAGGCAGGAAGTGTTGTCTGAAAGTCATCGCTCCAAATTGAATATTCATCCTGGAATTTTGGAGATGTACAAAGATATGAGGAGAGTCTTTTGGTGGAAGGGCATGAAGGAAGATGTAGCTGCTTTTGTGAACAGTTGTGCCATCTGCCAACAAGTTAAAGGTGATCAACAGAAATCTGTCGGGTTATTGCAGCCTTTAGAAATTCCAAATTGGAAATGGGAGATGATCTCGATGGATTTTATCGATGGTTTGCCTAGAACCAGGAAAGGAAATTATGGTATATGGGTTATTGTGGATCGTTTAACTAAGAGTGCCCATTTTATACCAGTTAAGGCAACCCGCACTGCAGTTTCTTTGGCGGAAATTTTCTTGAAGGAGATAGTTCGATTGCATGGTGTTCTCGTCAGCATAGTAAGTGACCGTGATCCTATTTTCACTAGCAAATTCTGGGAAGCTCTGCAATCAGCAATGGGAACAAATTTGAGATTGAGTACAGCCTATCATCCTTAAATGGACGGACAGACGGAGAGGCTTAATCGTATTCTTGAGGATATGCTGCGGGCTTGTGTTTTAGATTTTGGAGGATCTTGGGAGGACCATCTTCATTTAGTAGAATTCTCTTATAATAACAGTTATCAAGCAAGTATTAAGATGGCTCCTTATGAAGCTTTATATGGAAGACCGTGTAGATCCCCATCTTGTTGGATTGAATCGAAGGATCGTCTTGTGATCGGACCTGATCTTATTCGAGAAGCTTCTGTGAAGGTTGAGCTTATCAAGAAAAGGATGAAAGCTGCTCAAGATCGTCAGAAGAAATATGCTGATAGAAGACGAAGGCCATTGGAATTTGAGATCAGATACTTGGTTTTTGTCAAAGTGTCCCCAATTAAAGGTGCTATAAGATTCGAAAAGACGGGAAAACTTGCTCCGAGATACATTGGACCATTTCGAGTGTTGGAAAGAATTGGAGCTGTAGCCTACAGGATTGAATTGCCAGAGCGGATGTCTGGGATTGACAATGTGTTTCATGTATCACATTTGAGGAAATTTGTTCATGATCCATCACTGGTTGTGGAACCAGTAGTTCAAGAAGATTTGGAAGTTGAACCCAATTTAACTGTGGTTAGAAATCCAGTTCAGATTGTGGATCGAGACGAGAAACAACTCAGGAACAAAGTGGTGAAACTCGTCAAGGTGCAATGGAGTGAGGATCCCAGAGATTGTACCTGGGAAACTCTCGATAGTTTTAGGAATGATTATCCGGATTTATGTTCGGATAATTAGTGATGTTTGTTAGAGTAGACTGTTTGATTGTGTTATTGTATGAATGATATGTATGTTTGGATTGTTAATATAAAAGCTTTTGAATTAACTGTTGTTTAAATTTCGGGGACGAAATTCTTTTAAGGGGGGAGGAATGTAACAACCCGGAATTTTTGACAGCATATTTTAATAAATATTTAATCTAATTTAAATTAAATACAAGCTTTTCAATTTTTAAACTGATGAGATCTTTGACATTTAACAGTTATATGTTTTGTAAAAGAAAGTTTTGATTTGAAAATGTAAAATAGAATGCTTCAAAACCATTTAAAATAGAATCTCTCTTACTCAATAAAAATCAAAGACTCTATATTCTTATTCCTTGATAATATACATATGAATACAATTGTAGTTTTCAAAATGATAAAGTTTAAAAAATATAAACAAACATAGTAATATTAAACATAAACATGGAAGTATAAAACAATATGGATGGTTATAACATAAACGTACAAAACAAGTATTAAAACATAATTATAAATTATAAAATATAACTAAAGAGATAAATGTACAAATATAAGTTATATCTTGAAGTATAAAAACACAAACACAATGCTATGAATCAAAGGCTTGTGAAATCTGAAATACAAATAGAATACAAGTAATATAGTCAAACAATAATCTGTAAAATTGAATTGTACAATACAAAATCTTTAATAAAAATTTATAACAAAGATATTTTGTAAATTAAGTATGCAAGAGACAAAGACACAAATTAAATATAAACCTTAGGTGCTGCTGTAAGTTATATGCATAAGAAAAACAAAGTTTTCACTTCAATATAATAAAAACAAAATCTGTGTCTTATACAAAATATGTTGGCCGAAATAAAAAAAATATATTTGTACAACACATAAGTAAGTATCAACAAAAATTAATTAGATGTAAACATAAATGAAAGCACATACATTTAATAGCACAACATTTTGTTTAAGTAAGTACTACAGCCGAAATATCTATATCACTTCATACTGCAGAACATAATACTTAGCCAATAAAAAAAGAAAAGAAAGCATGGCATTACAAATAGAAACTGCCAAGATACCACCTAAAATTATTCACTTACTCCTATATATTATGTTCGTTTATAAAACTTAACTAAACCTAAAGCAAACCTGAGACATATTATTGCTTTGCAAATATAAATAAAATTCAAAACAGAAAAACAATAAGGGAGGCTTCAGGAAAGTTTCTTCTGCAATTTCATCAACACATCACTTTCTGTTCAAAGGTTGTTCTGGTGAGTAAACTTACCTATTTTCAATCTAAACTTGTATCTTTAGCTTATAAATGGTGTGTGTTTTGATATTTGCTTAAATAAGTAGCCTTGAGTATTTTCTGTTGCTTTGGAAATTTGATATGGCTGTTCTTCAGTTTTTGTTTCCAAGTTTCTAAACATAGTAAAGCAAAGAAATTGTAAATACTTCTTCATATAAATGTTTTAACCTTGGATGTTAATGCTAATTTAAGTTGTTTATCCAAATCAAGGCCTGCAATCTTGTTTTGGAATTTAACAGTATTTTATAAACACTGTTTATTTAAATTAAAGGTAAAAAAAAGAATTCACAGTCACAAATTCGAATGTTCAAATTTAGGAATTCAATAACATATTTCGAATTCATACACATAGTTAGGATTTTTAACACAAAAATTGTGATTTTTAAGCAAGGGTATTAAGAGCAGTTCTAAAATGAAACTAAAATGGGTTTTTGTCAATTCTGGATGATTGAGTTAATTTTAATTGTTGTAAATTGATATGAAGCAAGCTTGTAATCCATTTGACTCCAGAAAAACGTCAAAATAATTTTCGAATGCAGAGATTTTGAGATTGTGATTAAAATAGGGTTTTGGTCATGAGTTTTACTGGGCTCTGTAAATTTTCATTTGCAACTCACCTAGTTGACCGAGCTTCACGAAATTTAAAGGAACGGTGGTACGGAGACTAATGGTGGTGTAGCCGGAGACTCGAAGCTTCCGGAGGTTTGAATCACTTGAACGAGGAGAAAGTTGGTCGGAGCATTATGTTGATCTGAACCTCAAACTGTCGTTTCTCATTCTCGAGTTCCATCAAAGTTTTAGGGTGCTGGGATCAAGAGAGTGAACGATTGTCGACCTGTTGGCGGTCGACTCAGGTGATGGAAGGTCACCGCGGCACTGTGCACGTGTACGACGATGATGTGCGTGTCTGTGTTTTGATCGAGATCGACTCGAGTGGGTACTCGAGTAAGGGGGTCGGTTGGCTCGAGTTAGGACCACGTTTCCGTGAGAGGGCTACTGCAGTTCGATTTATTCTAATACTTAAAAAAAATATGATGAGAAGAAGAAAGAACTGGAAAAGGGAGAAGAAGGTGGAATGGGAAGATGAGACACGGGGAGGGCAAGAGGGAAACTCGAGATTTTCTCGAGTAAAGGATGATGGGTCTCGGGTCCATTTCTTATGGACGAGCATAATTTTTGTTTAAGTATTTGTATAACTAAGTTAAATAAGTAATTAGTTAGTTTAGATAAATATTTGATTTAAATGTTTTTAAAGAAAGGTAATTAAAATAAGTAATTATAATGTTAATTAATTTATACGTGAAATTTAAATTAATTTTGTAATTAAAAATTAATCATGTGTTAAATCAATTTAAAACTTAAGAACGTTAGCTAATTACTTAAAGGTTAATCAATGGTAATTAACTTAAGTGATTAATTAGGGATTATAATTAATTTAATTGATAATAATTGATTAATTAAAGTAATTAAATAAGTAATTCATTTTTAATAAGTAAGTTATTAATTAACAATTAAAAATAAATTAATTAACTGAGTAATTAAGTAACAAATTGATGGATGAAAGTTAATTAATTAAATAAATAAATAAAGATTAGATGATTAATAAATTAATAGTTAATGAATAACTAAGTAATTAATTGATCATTAATAAATTAAGTAATCAATGATTAATTAAACAGAATGAAGTAGTTTATTCTTAAGCAATAAATTAAGCTAAGTAAACCAACTGTTTGGTATGCATTGATAATTCTGTTTGATTGACTTTGATATCCGTTGACGATATTTCTGTGATATGTTATAATATATTATGGATATCTGTGATGACTATGTATGATCTATCTGTTATACCTGTTATGTGAATTCTAATATTAAATTAAACTGTTAAGTTAAATAGACAACTTGGCCCTTAAAATGGCGTTTGGATTCCGATGAGACCGGGATCGGAAGAATCAGTTTTGATTCTTCGAAAACCACATTGATCCAAATTAGACGATAGGTCGTGACTTATCATTTGGTGATCGAGATGGTGTTTCAGAATGCAAGGGTTATCGTAGTTAACTCTGAGGGTGATTCCAAAATGAGTGTAACGAGATAATGCCTTCGGTTTCGTTCGATCCCGAACGAACTTGCATGGATTGAATGCTTTCAACACATCGTCAAGCGGACGATGAGCATTCTAAGAGATATGTTCAATAAAAGTAATCGCAGCCTCAAGCCTCATCAACCGGGAATGGCTAAAACAGGGGAGATGCAGCAAGGTTAAGTGGGTCATGCCCAAGCAGGACAAGATATTCCCCTGTCTAGATGTCCCTTTTTATTTCGGCTGTGTGAGCAGTTGTTGGCCACAACTGCGGGGTTATCTTGTTCGGGACTGTTCAGTAAGGAATGGTTCCGGCCTTGTGTTGTAGGGGGTCGGGAGTGATCCTCGGTACGGTGATCTAGGCCCCGTACTGTGACGGGCGGTACCCCAGTAGCCCTACCATTGTTGGAAACCCATTTTCCCTACGAGACCCTACGGTTTTGTTTTGTATTACCCACTTTCGTGGCTAGTAGCTGGAATTTAATGAATGTAACAATTTCGGCTATTTTCTATTTACTTGAAAACCCTAGACACTATTATAATATCACTGAAGTTCCTATAAAATGTTTTGGTTAGCGTAAGGTAGAAACTTACCCGTATTTGTGGGAAGTCTTACGTGATACTTTTATTTCAAATGATTTTCAAAGTTAAGCAATTTTAACCTGTTTACTCATACCAGACCCATGTCTGGCCCGGAGTTTATATTTTGTTTTTCATAAACTCTTGGGTACTCAAATTTTTATGAGTAGCCAAGTGATAGGTATTGGAAGTGTTGATTTTCTGCAGGAGCTATTTTGGGAAAGAAGACCAAACGTATGTATTTATATATGTAGTTCCGCTGTGTAGTTAGTGTATGCTGTATTTTGGATGTATGTATGGACATATATGTATATGACAGTCCTGTTATATGATATTGTATAACTCTGATGTATGTATAACTATGTAATAGTTATGTGATGTATTATATTTTGTTCCATTCCGCTGTGAGATTCTGATGTTGTTATTCTTTCTTTCTATTCTTTTCTATTTCTATCCCTTTCTTTCTTAATGATGAAACGTCTTTCTGGGTTGAGAAAGGCGGGTCGTCACACTAGGGTTGGGATTAGGAAGTGCAGTAAAAATGGTTGATGAATTTATAAATCACTGTGAAGTTTGATTTTGCCAGAGATTGATTTTAAACCTAGTTTTGGGTTCTTACTGTATTTTGGTCTACTGCACCTTCTTATCTGCATCGAGTTGATGAAATTCTGGGTGAAGGAGGCACGGTGGGTCAGCAAAAGATGGCCGGAGTTGTGGCGACTTTAGTTGATCGGAGGCGACGGTTCAAGGGGGTTTCCAAATGATGTTTGGGTTCTGTTCATCCTGGATGCTCGATTTTGGATTAAGGCAAGAAATGGTGTTCTGTGGATCGGGGATGTTTGTAGGGTTGTAGAGAAACTTGTCGGTGGGTTCGACGTTGGTCGGAATGGATCCAGCACCGGTGCAGCTTGCATTGAGGTAGGTTGGTGTCAGCGGGATTGGGTTTTGTTTGGGTTGCTTGATTTTCTCGAAGCAGGTCTCGGGATATTAGGGAGATGGCTCGGGAGGGAACTCGTGTGGGTTCCAGGTTGTGTGCAGAGTTAAAACTGTTATGTTTTAACAGTTTTAAGTTTTAAATTGAAATAGTTTTTAATTTTAAAATCAAACTTTTTAAAAAAAAAAAGAAGATGTGCTTTGTTTTCTTAGATTCATGTATATAGGTTGAATTAAAATAGAAATGCTTAATAAGATTTGAAATTTAAAATAAGTAAGTTTAAACTTTGAATAGTTTAAGTTAAATTAAAATTCTTTTTTTAAACAATTGAATTGTTTTTATAAATGAATTTGTATGATTTGTTTAAATGTTTTAAGTTAATGTTATTTTCCAACTTACTTTGAAAATATAAAAAGTGGAATTTATAAGGAAATGTTTTTATTAATGAAAAATGATTATTAATTAACAATTAAAGATTTAAGGTAATTTATTGACTTGAAATTAGAATTGTTAATTAATAACTAAGGAAAGTAATTAATGTTTTCTTTATATTTTAATTAATGAATTATGTTAAGTAAAGTTTTCAAGGTTAATTTAAGATAATGTTTTATCTTAAATAAAATTAGGTGTTAATGATGTGTAATTAATTAAGTTTATTAAGAATTTTAAGTTTAGCTAATTAATTTAATTAATTATTTTAAGAGATTAATTAGGTAATTAATTAAGTATAAATTATTAAATTAACTAATAATTATGATGATTTAATTAATGACTAAAGATTAATTAAATTGTAATTGTTTCTTAATTAAGTAATTAAGTGATTAAACTAGTAATTAAGTTTTAATTGAGTTTTTCTTAATTAATAATTAAGAAGTTATTAATCTATAATGCAAGTTAATTAGAAATTAATTAACTATTTTTATTTAAGGTTAATTAATTGTAATTAAGAATTAATTAATTATAATTATAGATTAATTAATTTGTAATTGAGATTGTTAATTAATAATTAAGTTTTATTAATTAATGATTAAGAGATAATTAATTGGTTAATTAAGATTAATTAATTAATTATAAAAGTAATTAGTGATTAATTACTTTGTATTAAAGGATTGATTAATAATTAAGGTTTATTAATTAATAGTTGAAGATAATTAATCTGTTATTTGAAGGTTAATTTGGTTAAAGAGTACTTAAGGAATGAATTACTCAATTTTGTTTTATGAGATGAATGTGATCAACTAAGTTAATTATTTTGTTAATTAATTAAATATAGTCACTTGATAAATGATTAAGTATGTTACTTAATAAGTTTTGATAAGGCTAAGTACTTAAGATAAGTGATTGATAAATTACAGAGGTAATTGAGATAAGTAAAATTACTAATTGAGAAGTAATTTTAAATGGGTAAATTACTTGGTAAAGTAATTAAAGGTTTATTACTTGGTGTAATAGATCAAAAGGTTTCTTAATAGTAATTAAAAGTAATTAAGTGTAATTAAGAATAATTAATTACTGTTTATATTTAAAGTTGATTAATTGAAAATGATTAATTAAGCATGATTAATTAATATAAATTAATTAAGAAATAATGTAATTAATTTAGTTGATTAATTAATGAAAGTAATTAATTAAGGTTCATTAATTGATAGGATTAATTACTTGATTAAGAGTTAATTAATCAATGTTGATTAATTAAGATGATAATTAATTAATTGGTTTAATTAATGGATAAGTAAGCAAGATTTATTGTAAGGAAGGTAATTAATTTAATTAACTTTAAATTAATTAAGAGATGAAGTAATTAATTTAATTCATTTTAAATTAATTAGAGATAGTTAATTTAATTCATTTTAAATTAATTATGTTGTGATTAAGTAAATCATTACTTATGTATGAATGGATGACATTGATTGTTTTGAATGGATGTAATCTCATAAATGAGATAAGTAATGTGTGTGGTATGAATGCTTGGTTGCATTGTGATGGTAATATAGATTATCTATTGTGATAATGATGTGGATTACCTATTTTGTTATGAATCATCTGTTTATTTGATAATGTAGTTATCAATTGTGACTTGTGAATTATCTATTCTGTGTATATATAGATAGTTAAATTGAATTGTTTAACCTTAAACAACTTGGACCTAAAAGACACGCTTTGGATTTCGATGAGACCGGGATCGGGTTTGCTACATTACAGCATGATAGGGGGTTCTTGCTTTGCGTTAGGTGGCGAACGGGAGACTCTTACCCCTACATGTCCCGGGGGGTAGTATAAGGCCTTTTGGGGTTGGTTGCGAGTCGAGAGGCTGGCCGTAAAAGCAAACCGGAGGTATCACTGTGAGCCACGGCGGGGCTGGGATGGTTGCAAAGCCTATCGGTCGAATGAGCCGCTGTCGATGGTTGCAAAGCCTAGATCGTCATAGTTGGTATCAGAGCATTAGGTTGAGTGAATACCTAGGCTCTGTAGTGGTGTCTTTCTTGAGAGAGCGTACTTGTAATTTTTATATATAACTATATATATATATATATATATATATATATATATATTTCTACCTATTTATTGGGTTTCCTGTTCGGGTTTTCCAACATAAGTTATAAAGGTAGCTGAGGTAGTGGTGTGGATAATACGACTACCACTGGTTGGAGTTTGAATGTTTGAGATTGGAAGTGTATTTGTCGAGACTATAGACCTAATACCTGTAGGATCTAGATTAACCCTAGAGGGGGGTGAATAGGGTTATAGCAAATTTTTCTTGATTTTAAACACAGAAACAAAACTGCAGAAATAAATATGCTGAAACGTAAATCACACACAAAATTTACCCAGCTTCGGCAACCCCTGCCTACTGCTGCATTCCCAGATTTCTATTAGAATTAAACAGTATCACGCTTACAAACACTCTACCAGACTCGCAGACCCTTTTGCTCCCGCTCACAAACACTCTACTAGACTCGCACACCCTGCTCCCGCCTATAGAGTTTCGCTCACTCGCAAACACTGCTCCCGCCTATAGAGCTTTGCAAACTCGCACACCCTGCTCACTGAACTAATTCTAAATAGACAATCTGACACTACCTAATCTCTAAGTGGTGATTTACAAATTCTTCGACTCGAAAAGAAAAAAACAAACTTCAAAATTAAAACCGGAGCAAAAAATTAAAATACAACTTGAATGCGTAATTTTTTGCTCAAAATAAAAAACTAAAAAACCCCTTTATAATTAAACCCTAAAAATAACTTTAGCCCCTTTATAATTAACAAGGCCGGCCCCTTGTTTTTTTCATTAACCCGATCCACTGTTGTTTTCTTATCCTGAGAATAATGTCGGCTGCTTCTTTCTTCGTTCCTTCGATCTGAGATATTATGAGAGGCGGCTTTGTTTCGGTGCTTTTAATCTTGGCTATTGCTCAATCTTCGTTGCCCTTGAATTCACGACTTCGCTTTGTCGTGGTACTGTGATTTAGGGTTTATGGATTTGGGGATTCGATCCCTTGAGTGCTCTGCTTTGCGAATTAGGGTTGAGATGATTATCGTCTTGGCTTGGCTTCGCTTTGGTGAGTTCGATTTCGCTTCAGGTAAGATTTTTAGCTCTGTTCTTCTTCGGTTTTCGTACTCGAACTCTCTCTTATGCCGATGATGATTTGGGGCTTTTATATGCGTTCGTATTCCTTGAATTACGTTCGTTTGAATTCGTCAATTTATTCATCTCGGCCACTCGATTACACTTGGATGCTTGTGATAAAATCTTACTTTGTCAATTTCGTATTTTTGATGCTTGGCACACACGGTTTTGATTTTTGACTGGTTCACAATTGGCTTCGGCCTTTGAATTTGTGTTGATTGACTATGGTCGTGAATCTCTCTGTTGACCCGATTGCAATATGCTTTGAATTCGAGACATTTGTTTACCATGTGCTTTGAGATGATTGACTTGCTTTGAAAATTCTCTGTTCTGTTGATTTCTTCGACACGAGCTTGTACTTGGATACATGTGCTTGCTGTCTGGATATCTGCACTGCATCACCATTGTTCTTTACATTTGTATATAATGACATTACATGCTGCTTCACCATATTGCATACTTAATGTTGTCACTGTGTTCGACATGGTCTTTGTAGTACTTTGTTTCGTATGTATGCTGTGCATTTGTAGTTGGTTTGAAAACTACTGTGTTGTAGCTGTCTTGACTTGTCCATTCTCGAGTGTTCATCCCTGTAGTATATGCTAGTGATACATTTTCTCCAGTGGCATGTGGTCTTTGCTGTTATGTTGATGCATATGCTCTCTGTTGCAAGCTTGTTGTTGCATGCTTGTTTGTATGTTGTTGAACTTGGTGTCTGCATCCTCATGAGCTTGACACTGTATTTTGTTGTTTGCATTATTTGTTGTTGTGTCACTGATTTTGGGGCTGCTGTATTATCATCATGTTGATGGCAATCTTCAAGTAAGTTTGCATAAGTGAATTTAGTCAGTGATAGTCAGGTTGCCTTCATTTTCCACTGAGTTGCATCGAGTATCTGGTCTTTGTAGTTGTTGCTTGGGTTTGTACAGTGTTGTACTTGTTGTCTTGTACTTGAAGTCTTCATTTGGTGATTTGTACTTGGTGCAGTTTCCATATTTGCGCTCGAGCTTGCATGTGTACCACTGATCATACTTGTGATATTCATTTGGGTTTGTGTGTTGTCTCTGACCTGAGCATGTTTATATTGAACTGCCTCATGTACTTGTATTCTGGTTCTTCATGTAGCCTTTTGGTCTGACTGTTGCTTCATGTTGCCTTCAGTAGCTTCACTGTTGCATTTGTATCACTGGTTCATTGCACCATTTCATGCATGCTCGACATTGTGACTTGAGCTTTGTATATGAACTGTGTTGTCTTCATGCCTGACTTGATGTTTGTAACTTGTGATTTCATGCTTCATGCATGTACTCTGTTCATATGTTCTTGGTGGCATTTCTTTGGACTGCACTGCAGTATTCATTATGTTGGTCGAGCTTGCATTCTTTGTTGGCACTTTTGAATGTTTGCAGCTTGGTCTTGAGTTGTTTAATGAAGAGGTTGAACTTGCATACTTGCTATTGTTGGCTGCGCACACGAGTTGGCGAGGCAGTGCACACGTGTATGAATGTACACGTGTGTATTGCAGCCACTTATGATTACATGTCCCTGTAATATCTATATGCACGACTTTGTGATGAAAACAAGTGTGAATTATGACGAACAACCCAAATAACTGAGGCAAATCATATTTTCAAAAATCGTATTTCATTTTAAATTGCAAAAATATTTCTTTTTCAATTTTACTTCGTTAGTGAATATTTTTGCAGATTGCTCAGATGCTGGATTCAAACTGGAATGCAGTTGAAGATAAAAATACGAGTGTGAGTGATATGTAGTGAGGTTAACTGTAAATGTGAAATGTGATGTGATTGTAATCAAAGTTGTATAGTTATAGTGAGAGATTGAAATTGTACTATTCAAAATTGTAATAAATATTTGTTTGAATAAAAATTTCTGTTTGAATTCAAAATCTGTTTAACTTGTTCTGTTTGAATTCAAATTCGAATTCTGTGTAATTTAATTTTATTCAACAAATATTTATTTAATCTATGAAAAACAAAATAGTACATTACCAAATACATACTATTCAAAATTGTAATAAATATTTGTTTGAATAAAATTTCTGTTTGAATTCAAAATCTGTTTAACTTGTTCTGTTTGAATTCAAATTCGAATTCTGTGTAATTTAATTTTATTCAACAAATATTTATTTAATCTATGAAAAAAAATAGTACATTACCAAATACATTTAAATGAATATATATGTTTATTATCATCAAACAAAACATATAAGCGCATATTCAACAATACCGTCTCGAGTAATCTTTGTAGTTTGGTGTAAGGATTTCATTTGATCTCTGAAGGAAACCTGTTAAGGTTCGGAGTTCATTTTTGAAATGTGAGTTTGATTGCGCTCGTGTGAGCGGATTTTTGAGGATTTGGATCTGTCGGTTAGGCAGAAGTAAGTGATGATATCTTGACAACCTCAGGAAGTAGTAGCTGCGTGATGAGATGTAGTGACTATGGATGTCTTCGTAGATGTTTTCTTTCGGAGCAAGTTTAAGGAAGTGTGTCTGCTTCAGAGTTGTAGCTGAGTTCAACAGGATGTATGTGTTTAGTTGGAGGTCCGAGTTTCTCAAAGAACTTTGGATAAGAAGTCTTTGGCATCTGTGTTAGCGGTGCAGCTCGGAAGTGTTTTGTGTTCCAGCAGGAAGATCTTTTTGGCTTAGCATTTCCTGGAGGTGAAATTCAGAAGCAACGGTGAGGATCTGTTTCTTCGATGGATTAGTTGGTCAAGGATAAACTGTTCTGATTAGTGGAGAGAGAACAGTATCTTGGATATTGGATTGGTAGATCGCAAAAGTGACTTGCGATGGTTTGGAGATTATCTTAGATAGTCTTTTGCTTGGATGTGTGGCATCTCTAGAGGATGTAGAAGTTTTGGAATTGTCGAAGATTTTCCGGATATATCTTCAAGGAAGTTAGAGATTTGTCCGCATTGGAGTTTGAGTTCTGAATCGACTTGATGTCAGAAGTGATACCGGTGATTCAGCTAGGTAGAAGGTTGTCTCCTAGGTTGATTGATTGGTGAAGCAGCCTTGTATTTCTTGGAATTTCTGTTGAACCTTATTTTCGAGATGAGATGTTTAGTTTGTGCCTGTGTTCATTCGATGGCATTTTCATCTGCTCCAGATCAGAGTTGTGCAGCGGAAGCAAGGTGGCTGTTGTTCTTGAGTAGAAGCAACCGGAAGTTGCAGTGTGTTGGATTAAAGAGTTTCTACTGAATTTATTTTTCAGAATCTGAGGCAAGTTGGCGAGTGATTCTGTTCAGTCTTTTCCAGATGGGAGAAATTGTTTTCTACTATTGATAGTAAAGTTTGGTTTTGACTTTGGATTGATCTTGTGAGGATCAGTTTGTTGAGCTGTTTTGGTCCAGTTTGTTTGTAGAAGCATCAATGAAGGTTGAGCTGATCAGGAAGGATCTATAGGTAGCCCGGATCATCCGGAAAGTTTTGAGGGTAAGTAACGGAAGAATTTGGAATTCGAAGTTGGAGACTTCGATGTTGTTGAGATTTTCTCTGGTTAAGGGAGCAATAAGTTTTGGTGAGCTCCAAGGTATATTAGATTCTTCTAAGTTTTTGTAGAGATCAGTGCTTTGGTTTGAAGAGTTGAATTGCCAGTCTGGAAGACTGGAATTCAAAATATTTCACGTGTCTCTGAGGGAGTACATGTTTGGTCATCGCTGGTTTTGAGACCAGTAGTTCTGTGAAGGATTTAGTTGATTGATCAGATTTGTCTGTGGTTTGGTATCTTTTGTAGATTATAGATCTAGCTGAGTGGGAACTCAGTAGTAGCAGTATAGCTAGTGTTATTACTTGATTGAATTGGTCGTTTGGATGAAATTGTCTGTTTGATTGATGGTGTATGGTTGTTATGTATGTTTGAATTGGTTGAAATAAAATTTTGGATTATCTTTGTTTTAAATTTCGAGGACGAAATTCTTTTAAGGGGGGAGGAATGTAATATCCCGGAATTTCCAGGAGTTTAAAATGCTGATAATCTCTTAGTTTAATTATTTGAAATTGATAAAATGTTATTTTCAAAAATAAATAACTAAGTAATAAAAATATAATGTCTTAATTATGGTTATAAATTGGTTTTAAATTAAGGATATTTATTTTGTTTGTGTAAATAAATTCTAAATAGATTTATTGTGTTCAAAATTAATAAGTATGTTTAAAATATATTTATATCTGTGTATTTAAAATTGATTTTTAAATAGAATAAATTAATTGTAAATAAAAATGAGCTTATTTAAAAATTGATATTTATTTATTTAAATTGATTTTTAGATTTGATTTTTAAATTTGACTTTGAATATAAATTTGAATTCAAGGAATATACATACATCTTAAAATAGAATAATAATATAGTTTGGTTTTAAAATATATAGATAATGTGTTTAATTTAAAATAAGAATTGTTTTGTATTATTCTTTTATAGAAATTTATCTATAGAAATTTGATTTATGTTTATTTAATATAATAAATGCATGGCTTTTGAAGTAGCACTTTTAAAAATAAGTTTGCAATGTTGTATATAATTTTATTTAAATTTTATTTGTTTTCATTTCTTTTTAAATATTGTACTTATATAAATTTAGCAAACATGTGTAAATGTATAAATGTATTCGTTTATTAGAATTTTAATTAGAAAATATTTTTAAAATTAAGAAAACATGATTGTTAATTTGGAAATTAATTTAAAATGCTTTTAAATTTCTCTAGAATTAAAATAAACTCAATTTGACATGTGTCATATTCTTAATCACTTTGTTAACAAGTGTTAAACATTGATATGATTTATAAGACAAGTGTCCATTCTCTTTTTAATTTTCTTTTTTAATTTGATAAAATCTGAAATTACCTATATAAACACTCTTTCTCTTTTTTCTTTTTTCTTTAAAAACTTTGTTTCATTTCTAAAAAGAAACTTGAATCATTAGCAAACACTTAACCACCAAAAATCAGAAACACTCCTCAATTCAAACCATCCTCAAAACAAAATCTGCATCAATTCCTCAATTCAATCCATGCTCAAATTTAACATCCAAAACCTGACATTGAAGTGCAAATCAAATATGCATTTGAATGTCTGCATCATTTTCTTGTGCATGCAAATCTGAAGCAAAAAAGAATAAAGCATTTGCAAACTTTTACTCATCCAAAACCTGAAACATTAATTTCTGTTTATACCAAAACCTGTAACTCTTTTTTTTAAGTAAAAACACTCCTCAAAACTCAAGTTCAGATGCCTTAAACCTCTTCCAAATCAAAACTGCATGTCTGAAGTTTATTTCAAAACAAATAAACTCCTCAAATTCAAACACTCCTCTCAAAATAAATGTGCAGTGCAACATTTTGAATGTCTGCATCAAATGTTCTTATGCATGCATGGGTCAAAGTATTACCTGAAGCATTTTTGATGTGAGCAATTCAGTTTAAAGGCTAAGCAAAGTTAAAGCATAGCAAGCACTTCAGTTTTGTCATCAAAGCTTTGCAGTTTAAACAAACAAAAGAGGATAAAGCAATCCTGTTTTTAGAGGCTTCAGGTTCACAGAATTCTGCAACTCTCAGTTCATCTTCAAAACCTCTGCATTTCTTTTAAAATTGAGGTGAGTAAACATTCTTCTAAAATTTAAGTAGTGATTTTCTGCTGCATGATTTTGAGATGATATTTAAGTTATATACATATAAGTTGCTTCTGTGTTGAGATAGATATGCAGTGGAGTTCTTTTTTATGTTGGATCTGTGTATGATAGTTCATTTTCCTCTCTTTTATCTACTGAAGGATCTGAGAAAATGGATTAAATCTTCAAACAATCCTATTCAAAAATTGTTAAGTCTTAGATTCAAACTAAAACAAGTTAGTTCAAGTATAAACTAAGAATAAAAATAGATCAAAGTCTCTGGATTTTGAAATGTACCTGGAAATTAAACTATGCAGTAACAAGTTTATTATCAATGTTTGAAACCAAGTATTTAATTTGGTTAAAACAATTATATAAACTAAAGTATCATTGGAAGTTATGAATTTTGAAAAGAAATTCAAAATTTTTAAAACTGTATTGAGTATGTAATTGGGTATTTACTGGAAATTGGGTTTTGGTCTAAATCTATTGATTTATACATCTGGAATGCTTGAGATTCTTGATGGAGCTAGGGTTGGGATTGGGAAGTGCAGTAAAAATGGTTGATGAATTTATAAATCACTGTGAAGTTTGATTTTGCCAGAGATTGATTTTAAACCTAGTTTTGGGTTCTTACTGTATTTTGGTCTACTGCACCTTCTTATCTGCATCGAGTTGATGAAATTCTGGGTAAAGGAGGCATGGTGGGTCAGAAAAAGATGGCCGGAGTTGTGGCGACTTTAGTTGATCAGAGGCGATGTTTCAAGAGGAGTTTTCCTCATGATGTTTGGGTTCTGTTCATCCTGGATGCTCGATTTTGGATTAAGGCAAGAAATGGTGTTCTGTGGATCGGGGATGTTTGTAGGGTTGTAGAGAAACTTGTCGGTGGGTTGGACGTTGGTCGGAATGGATCCGGCACCAGTGCAGCTTGCACGGAGGTTGGTTGGTGTCAGCAGGATTGGGTTTTGTTTGGGTTGCTTGATTTCCTCGAAGCAGGTCTCGGGATATTAGGGAGATGGCTCGGGAGGGAACTCGTGTGGGTTCCAGGTTGTGTGCAGAGTTAAAACAGTTATGTTTTAACAGTTTTAGGTTTTAAATTGAAACATATTTTAATTTTAAAATCAAACTGTTTTTTTTTAAAAAAGAAGAAGATGTGCATTGTTTTCTTAGATTCATGTATATAGGTTGAATTAAAATAGAAATGCTTAATAAGATTTGAAATTTAAAATAAGTAAGTTTAAACTTTAAATTGTTTAAGTTAAATTAAAATTCTTTTTTTTTAAAATTGAATTGTTTTTATAAATGAATTTGTATGATTTGTTTAAATGTTTTAAGTTAATGTTATTTTCCAACTTACTTTGAAAATATAAAAAGAGGAATTTATAAGGAAATGTTTTTATTAATGAAAAATGATTATTAATTAACAATTAAAGATTTAAAGTAATTTATTAACTTGAAATTAGAATTGTTAATTAATAACTAAGGAAAGTAATTAATGTTTTCTTTATATTTGAATTAATGAATTATGTTAAGTAAAGTTTTCAAGGTTAATTTAAGATAATGTTTTATCTTAAATAAAATTAGGTGTTAATGATGTGTAATTAATTAAGTTTATTAAGAATTTTAAGTTTAGCTAATTAATTTAATTAATTATTTTAAGAGATTAATTAGGTAATTAATTAAGTATAAATTATTAAATTAACTAATAATTATGATGATTTAATTAATGACTAAAGATTAATGAAATTGTAATTGTTTCTTAATTAAGTAATTAAGTGATTAAACTAGTAATTGAGTTTTAATTGAGTTTTTCTTAAATTATAATTAAGAAGTTATTAATCTATAATGCAAGTTAATTAGAAATTAATTAACTATTTTTATTTAAGGTTAATTAATTGTAATTAAGAATTAATTCATTATAATTATAGAATAATTGATTTGTAATTGAGATTGTTAATTAATAATTAAGTTTTATTAATTAATGAGTAAGAGATAATTAATTGGTTAATTAAGATTAATTAATTAATTATAAAAGTAATTAGTGATTAATTACTTTATATTAAAGAATTGATTAATAATTAAGGTTTATTAATTAATAGTTGAAGATAATTAATCTGTTATTTGAAGATTAATTTGGTTAAAGAGTAATTAAGGAATGAATTACTCAATTTTGTTTTATGAGATGAATGTGATCAACTAAGTTAATTAATTTTTTAATTAATTAAATATAGTCACTTGATAAATGATTAAATATTTTACTTAATAAGTTTTGATAAGGCTAAGTACTTAAGATAAGTAATTGATAAATTATAGAGGTAACTGCGATAAGTAAAATTACTAATTGAGAAGTAATTTTAAATGGGTAAATTACTTGGTAAAGTAATTAAAGGTTTATTACTTGGTGTAATAGATCAAAAGGTTTCTTAATAGTAATTAAAAGTAATTAAGAGTAATTAAGAATAATTAATTAATGTTTATATTTAAAGTTGATTAATTGAAAATGATTAATTAAGCATGATTAATTAATATAAATTAATTTAGAAATAATGTAATTAATTTAGTTGATTAATTAATGAACGTAATTAATTAAGGTTCATTAATTGATAGGATTAATGAGAATAATTAAGAATTAATTACTTGATTAAGAGTTAATTAATCAATGTTGATTAATTAAGATGATAATTAATTAATTGGTTTAATTAATGGATAAGTAAGCAAGATTTATTGTAAGGAAGGTAATTAATTTAATTAACTTTAAATTAATTAAGAGATGAAGTAATTAATTTAATTCATTTTAAATTAATTAGAGATAGTTAATTTAATTCATTTTAAATTAATTATGTTGTGATTAAGTAAATCATTACTTATGTATGAATGGATGACATTGATTGTTTTGAATGGATGTAATCTCAGAAATGAGATAAGTAATGTGTGCGGTATGAATTCTTGGTTGCATTGTGATGGTAATATAGATTATCTATTGTGATAACGATGTGGATTACCTATTTTGTTATGAATCATCTGTTTATTTGATAATGTAGTTATCAACTGTGACTTGTGAATTATCTATTCTATGTATATATAGATAGTTAAATTGAATTGTTTAACCTTAAACAACTTGGACCTAAAAGACACGCTTTGGATTTCGATGAGACGGGGATCGGGTTTCCATATTTGGATATCCGAAAACCACATCGATTCCAATTAAACGTTAGGTCGTGAATCAAAGTGGAGCTTTGTGAAGACTCGAGGTGTAAGGGCTATACGTCAGTATAACTCTGTGGTTGATTCCGTAATGAGTTTGACGGACTAGTTCTTCTAGGTTCGAGATGGTGATTTAGAGTGCAAGGGTTATTGTCGTTAACTCTGAGGGTGATTCCAAAATGAGTGTAACGAGATAATGCCTTCGGTTTCGTTCGAACCCGGAACGAACTTGTATGGATTAAATGCTTTCAGAACATCGTCAGGTGGACGATGAGCATTCTAAGTGATGTGTTCACTAAAGGTAATTGTAGCCTCAAGCCTCATCGACCGAGAATGGCTAAAACAGGGGAGGTGCAGCAAGGCTTCGTGGGTAGCCCCCACTTGAGAGTAAGATTTACCCCTGTCTAGAGGTCCCTTTATTTCGGCTGTGTGGGCGGTTGAATAGCTACATCCGCCGGGGTTGTCTTATTTGGAACTGTTCAGTAAGGAATGGGTCCGGCTTTGTGTTGCAAGGGAGCGGGCGTACTCCTCGGTACGGTGATCTAGGCCACGTACTGTGACGGGCGGTACCCCAGTAGCCCTGCCATTGCATCGAATCCAAAATCCAATAAGTGCCAACGGTTTTGATTGTATTACCCACTTTTGTGGCGAGTAGCTGGAATTTAATAAATGTAACAATTTCGGCTATATCATATTTACTTGAAAACCCTAGACACTATTATAATATCATCGGATTTCCCATCAAATGTTTTGGTTAGCGTAAGGTAAAAACTTTTCCATGTTTATGTGTGGGAAGTCTTATGTGATACCTTTTCTTTCAAAAGGTTTTTAAAGTTAAGCAACTTTAACCGTTTACTCACACCAGACCCATGTCTGACCCGGAGTTTATTCTGTTTTTCTTAAACTCTTGGGTACTCAAATTTTTACGAGTAGCCAGGGGATTTTAGGTTGGTTTGACGAATTATGGAGGAGCAATGGAGCAGGAGGCTTCTGCGTATAGCTATATAGTATTCCGCTGTGTTCTCTGAGTTGTTGTCTTTGAGTTGTATTGAGTTTATAACTAGACAGGTGTTTATAACTGTCTAGTATGTATTGTTTTAGCTGTGTATCTCTAATGTATATGATTCTATGTAATGTATTATGTGATTAATATAATTTACACGTTCCGATGTTTAGATTCTGATGTTGTTTCTTTCTTCTCTTCTTTCTTTTCTCTTTTCTATCCCTTTCTTTCTTAAAAATGATGCGATTTTCTGTGGTAAGAAAGTCGGGTCGTCACATAAACATAGACATATTTTATATTAGAACTAAGAGAATGTACTTTATCAAATGTAGGAATGTCTCAAGGATTCATTTTTTAAATTATATAACATAGTAAACACATTATATACTCTATCTAAATGCGATATGGTATGTTTCCATCTCTTGCTTGGAATACTAGGTAAAAAAAACTTCTACGATGAACACACCAACAAAAGTAACTACTAGATGTTAATCCCTTCACTCTTGTGAAACATGTGAGAATGAAGGGGATGTGACAACAGTTAAAGGTATAAACCAAAGAATTCAAGTAGAAAAAACCATCGATAAGAAATAGAAACTATGTGACTGCTAAATAGCCTATAATCAACATAAATCAATAACAACTTCACCAAACTGATAAATTGTTCATCTCCATTCATATTACAAAATGGAAACATAAAGTTTAGGGTTGAATAAATGAATTGACTAAGGTTCAGATCAAAAAATTACTTATTAACGAACAACTCCACAATTGATTTGGAGGTATCATGAGTGAATCAGATATGGCATCGACTTATCTTTAAGATTATTGTTGGAGTGAATCAGTCATCGATTTCTGGATTTTTTCGAATGAATTAAAAAAAGGGCAGGAATATTGAGGAGAAATTTGGTCAAGATGGAGACTGGAGGAGGGAAAAAAAAATTTAGGTGGCCTTTGTTACTTTGCTAAAATGGATGCCCACCTTGATTTTCCACTTCCGCATTTTAAATGGGATGGTTTAAATATAGCGTAATACATTAACATGGCATAATTTACACATAAGTTTTTTAAAATTTAATGATTTTATTATATCATTAATATAATGCTATGGAACAATACTATATATATATATATCATATTTTCGAGTAGCCTAGGTAGCAAATATCCCTTGTACAAAGAAAATAAAAAGGAACATAATCCTCCTGACTCTAAGAAATAGACTTCTCAGTAAGACTCTAAGACCTAGACCAAAGACTAGAACCTATAAGCAAATCGGGTTTAGAAAGATAGAATGAAACACTAAAGGTTCCAAAGCCATTAGAGAAGACATGACTCCCGATGAAGGACAAGAAGCATGGTTATGAATCCGCAGGTAGAAGAGGCGCGGATCGGTGGAAGCTAGGAAGCAGAAGCACAATAGCCGCAACCCCCCTTTGCTATAATCGAGTCCAAATGCACAACTATGTAGTTTAGTAGTTCATTTCTCAAAATCCACTAAAAATGGAGAAGTCGGTAATAAAAAAGTTAGTCCAATACATGCATACAAATACATACATGCATACATATGAGTTATCTATCGGCTAGGATGTTAGTTTATGCCATTTTGTGTCTCTCATTATTATTAACAATTTAACCTTCAAAATATTAATGCGTCTTTTTACTATTTGAAGAAATGCCTTGATGAAACATTTCTATCTAATTTCTAGGTAGGATTTGAAACCTAATTAAAACTTAATAAAATAATAACATAAAGGTTGTTGGAAGGGGTATTATCATGATTAAACATTATTTGCACTACAAAAAATATATCTTATTACAACATCTAAAAATGTAGTGTTGTATTTTGCAATGTTTTTGCAAATGTTGTTTCAAGCGAAGTTGTAATAAGGTTGGAGTTTTTCATAATGTTTTCTAGATGTTGCAATAAATGTTGTAAGAAAGTCAACTACAACTGTTTTTAAATGTTCTAATAGAATCAACACAACTATTTTTTGATATTGCGAAATTTTGTTTTAAAACTTTTTTAAATGTTATAGAATATTTTTAATAACTTTTCTAAACGTAGCGAAATAATAATTATAACTTTAAAAAAAACTGCATAGATGTTTCAACTATTTTCACTTTATAGTTTTATCCTCAATATTATTATAATAGAATAACAATTTTAGAAATATAAATACATTAAATTTGTCGATTCAAATACATTGAATTTATCAGTTCAAATAATAACATTTTTCCAAATAGTTTACCATTCAAAATAAGTTAACAAAGTTGTACAATACACTAACATCGTTCGTGTGACGATCCCTCCTTCGTAACACCTGAATCAACATCTAATAATAAATCGTTTGACTTTTGAAAACCACAAAATACAGTCCATCGAGGTTAAAAAACAAAGCACTAACCTAAGGCGTAGTGATAGAATCTTCCAACAGAATGATAACATATAATATACTGAATAAACATGAACATAACAAGATAAACAATGTATAAGAGACTATACTGAGTGGAAGTAACTGATAAATAAATATCAATACAAAAGGTCGGAATACAATATTTAATATAACAAGTATCATATACATACAGCATATCTGTCATGTACCACATAAAATCAAGTATACGAAAAGTATCGACTTTACCTCTAAAGTGTTCCAACTATCTTGAAACCATATCCTCAAAAGCACTTGGCTTCCAAACTACTTAATTAAGTACCCAATATTTGTATTCACATAAACAAACAAGGAAAAAAACATGGATCAGACATAAAGCCTGGTGTGAGAGGAACAATACCATATATAAAAAAACGGAATTATACCATAGCTGCTCTTTTCCAATATCAATGAGTTGGCATGACTAATATATGTGATTGAAATGTAACACCATACTCTAAATGAACATTCGATCATAACAACATATATGTAATTTATTTGATTTCCCTAATTAATCGCCACACGTTTTGAGCTCATACGATCACAAAGTACATCCAACTCCAACGAAACTCGTCGGTGAATATCACTTTATTTTTCCAATCTCAATGACATTTGTTTTATCACAATCCAAGATAGTGTCCCAAGATGATAATTTTACGCGTTTCGATACAGTTCTTCCTATGGAATTACCCGTTTCTTTAAGTTCTTAAACCTTTCATCTTAAAATGAAGCCCTCGTCCTAGAAACACAAGCTTTCTTTCGAGATCCCACAGGACTTGACTATGCACGTATTTGTATAATTTATGTATAACAATATGTAGATTTTATAAATGTCATGACTCCAAATATAGTGATAGTTATATTCATTTCAATTTGCAATGTCAATCCGAACTCAACAAAAGTGTCTAGAGTCCTAATCCGACCATATGAAATAAAATCAGATTTTTGGACCTTCAATTAATTAATGGTCCGATATTAAAATGGATTATTTAAATACCTGTCTTTAAAAATGCAAGTTGTTATATAATCTTCCCTTAAAAGAATTTCATCCTCGAAATTCCTATGAGCATGAAAATGCAACCCGAGTGAGCAAAGGACATAATAAAACTACTAACCTATATAATTCTAAAGCTCCTCTTGTTTCGAAAAAATCGACAGCACCTCCTTTGCACGACTAGCTCCGAAAAAAACCTAAAACAATGCACACACACATACACATCTCATATCCGAGGCATCCCATATATGAGGCATCTCATTTTTATGGACATACAAGCACACACACACATATATATAAACACACACACACACATACCATATGTACCATAGATATTACATACCTCTTTGACCACGAGGGGATGCAATTTAGATAAAAATATGAGTGAACAAGCATCCCAATAACGCATAACTACTTCCACGTACAAGATCATGTACTCAACAAAGAGGATTAAACACAACTGCAACAATAAACCATGGATTTAAGCACGATAAATCTCGTATAAGAATCATCTCAGGCAAATATGTTATATCAAACCAAGCAATAAGCATCTCAAATAAATATGTTACAATAACTATGCAACAAGCACATCTGCAACTAGCATCTCAAATAAACATATTACAACAACTGTGTAACAAGCACATCTAATGCAACTAGCTTCTCAAATAAATATCTTACAACAAAATATACAATGGGCATATATTATAAACACGCTACCATCGAAAAAAACTAACATACTTGTAAAATACAAGCAATAACAAAGCAAGCTCTACACTATTCTTTCTTACACTTTAACATAACAAAAAGGAAAACAAAATTTTCCTTAAGTAATTAGAGAACTACCAATATAAAGCTCCTTCGAACATGGACAAGTTTAATCCCATCAGTTTGAAGCCACAAAGTCCCATTCTCAAAAATATGAATAGACCTTCGAGATCTAAAGCCACGTTCGGTTCACATCAAATTTCTCAAGTCAACTCATGACAACGATGTCACTTGAACTTCACACTTACAAAAATAGAACTCACGAAGTACATCGTGTGCTCCTTCTACAAAAAGGGAAAATTAACATAATATGCTAGCAATAAAAATCAATAATGAGCACTTAATAAACAAGAAAATCAATCAAAAAAATTAAAAAATCAATTAATAATTAAGCAACATCAAGCAATCAATCAATCAAAAATAAACAATCAATCAATAATTAACAAAACAAACAATCATAAGCAACAACAATAAATCAACAATCAAATAATATTCAGCAACAATAAACAACAACAAGCATACAAACAATGAAATATACCAAATAGTTCATATCGACATGCATAGTGATTAGCAATAGTTGAAATATGCACGGTAAACTATAAACTCCAATGAGTCTGCTCAACCGCCAAGATGAGCAATGCTTAAGAGGTGTAACTCCTTTCATGAATATGATACATAAAAGACTGTTACACCTCCCACACTGAAAAGGAAAAATCATACATTATGCTAGATCATTGAGTCCCAAAACTCGCGAATAAATCAAGCGAACTAAGTCTTAATTTTTCCTTCCCTTCCGAATAGAACTCACTCCCTAAAGGGAAAACTCTATTAATTAAATCATCGCTATAAGACGATCTACAAATGCTTGGTTCATTTGGTTCAAACTCACCTCAACTGTACAATGGTAAAAGGGATAATATACTGGATATACCGCAGCACTCGACTAAGCATGTATCCCACCTTAGAAGATTGTCCGAATCATCGCAAGACTGGTCGAGAAGTCCTTTCCCGAACTATCAGAAGAAACCTTAATTGTACTTTAATATAATTTTACAATAACAAAGATCATCCAAAATAATATACAATGTCCTATCCAATCTTTCGTTCGCTCGCACGATTTCCTCGTTAACTTAGGATTGACCGCTGACTCCTCACATGCGAACTTTGATTCAGTTCCTTAGTCTAAATAATACAATTTCCTTACACAATTAGAGTCACGTATTGGAAATATAGTCAATTTAAGAATTAAACTCGAGTGCTCGTCATTAAGAATCGAGTGAAAAACACTTGCCCAACTGGTGAAAATCACCTGGAAACCCTATGCTAAAATTAGAGATTAAGAACGGCTATGTGAATGGCCTAATCCTTAGAAAATACCTTTTGAGCACATTGGATTGCTCTTATCACATAAGGTTTACCAAAACAAGGGGGGAAATACTTCTAACATGAATGACTCGAAGGAACATGTAGAAGTCATCCACTCGGTCCTCGCTCAATTCTAGGCAGCAATCGGTTCCTACTTGGTACAAAATCCAAGTCACACTGCATAAAACAACATCACTCAACTCAGAAGCTCGTGCATCAAGTTTGATGGTAGTACTATCGGTCGTTGTACATTAGCTTAACAACCAAGGTTACCCATACAAGATTAATCATTACAAAGGAATTAACCTTGTAAAATCTTAGAATTTTAACATTTTGATTTTTGAATATTAAATTAAATGTTAAATAATTAAATAATTGGTTTATAGATTTTAATAACTTATGTTCAAATACAGTGATTATTTAAATATTTGAATTGTGAGTTAAATATTAATTAAATGGATTTAATAGTCATATTTAACTCCTTTAATTGATAAATAATAATGGTGAACTCATTTTGTAAATTTATTTACAATAATAAATGGTTTGGATGAATAATACGAAAATCAATTGTTAATAAAATGACTTAATTTTTATTGTAGTATTTTTAAATGATCATATTGGGTTTTTCGGTAATTTATAATTTGGAAAATACTTAAATTATCGTTTGATGTATTTACGGAAAACTTTGGTATTTTAATATTTCATAGAATAAAATAATATGTATTTTATTATTGGTCTGAGATAGTGTCGCTTTTTGGTGCATGATTATATTTTTATTTCTATTATTCACTGTGCGTATGCAAATGGAATATTATATAGCAGAGTAATGCAAATATTTCTTTTCTAAAACCTTTTAAATTAAATCAAAATTTAAGATTATTTAACTAGTTATAATAGTGATTTGCTTTGATGTGATGTTGGCTAGAGAATTTGGGTTTGCTGGGGAATATTATTTAACTTGAGTTTGAAGTGAAGCATTGGTTGTTTATAAAATCTAATAAGACCAACACCTAACCCTTTTTTCCAATTCATAATCCACTTTTCCCTCTTCCCTTCCTTTTCTATTTCATTTAACAGTGGACGAAAATGGTTTTCACCCTTTAAAAATCAAAACCCAATGATTCTCTCAATGAAAAATCATGAAACATGGTTTGTTAAACTCGTTATCTTCAAATCCATACCCATATTATGACATGGAATGTTGATTTGAGGAACTCGACTATGTTAGCTGTGCCAAGGGTTTGTTCGTGATGGAGCATAGGGCGGCGTTTGGTGAAACGTAGGGCGCTGAAGTAGATTTCATACGAAGGGGAGTCATTTGATGGCAACTGGAGGAGTTTCGGTCCACTGTTCAGAGCTGCAACATTAAGATTGGCATGCATCTTAGGTTAGATCGTGATCTCGTATGTCATTTTGATCTTGAAAACGTGGGGCAGAAGGCGGAGCTCACGCATAAAGGAGTTCGTAGGAGCTGACGGGAGTTGATTTCATTGAGAAATAAGGGAGAACAGGTTGGAGGAAGGATTGAACTTTTTAGGTGTCTCTATGAATACTCATGCATGTATAAGAGTTTGTTTAGTGTGAGGAAGAAGAATTAAAATAGGGTAATTAAGTTTATTTAAAAGTAATTAAGGAAGTAAATGTTTTAATTTATCCAAAATCTTCTAAATTAAATAACTTTCCAATATGAGGTCGGATTTGGAAGCAGTCTTTTGTGTTGGACTCATATTGACATTATCTTCGTGATAGAATTAGATTCGTTGAATTAGAAGCTAGTGAAATTTTGAGCTAAAGTTCGACTTTAGATCAAATCGGAACACAAAAGCGTCAACTAGAATTTCTATGAGTTTACTCACCTTTGAATAAATTATATGATATCTATGTTGCTATAGATTATTTATGAATGCTTGGATGATAGTTGATAGTTTTAATGAAGTATAAATTAATGATAAAATTATAGTTATTTAATTTAGTTACATTTAACGAGTTAAATAGTTATACTTCGTTTGTAATATCTATTTAGCAGAATAAAACACTGTTCTGCTATAATTAAATTAATAGATTATTTCAAATATCTATCGAGCAGAATAACTCACCATTTTGTTCTTGCAAAGTAAAAAGATTATTTTTGAAGTTAAGTTGTATATTGGTTAATTAATAAATGATGTGATGGCTATTGGTTGCTAATTGTTGATGACAATATGTTTTGTTATTATTGTTTGATCGTTTGTTTGGATTTGAATTCCTGTTTGATAGTGGATGACATAAATTACTATTTTGTTACAAGGTACAAAAAGAAGAAGTCAAAGTGTTGTCATAGCAAATAGGTCACTACGGGACACTTCAAAGTGAATATATATACGAGATTTACAGAGGACTTTGTAGAGAGATCCTAAGGGATTTCTCGCCAATATTGATTTATTTATATTCTTATATTGCTTTTATTGATGTTTGGTTGAAATATTTTCTATTCGATTTTTGTAAGTGTCGTTGTAAATATTTTTGTTATACCATCACTTATGAAATATCATCTCCTTAAACCCTTGTGTGTATTGAACTTATGCATGTATTTTTACAAAATAAATGTTTGGTCACGCTTTTACAATTTGAAAGTTGTTTAAACTATATTTTGAGAATTCTGAAAGTGAATGATAAGTATTGATTAAAATTTATAAAAGAAGTTATAAATTTGATTACTTATCTTTTGGGACAATTAAAATTGTTCCAATTTATAAAAAGATAATAAATTTGATTTATTTTCCTTCGAGATAATTAACATTGTTTAAATTTCATAAAAGATTGTTTACATATGAGAAAATCCATTAAAAGGGAATATTTAAAAATAAAGCTAAGTGCAAATTATTTTGGGTTTGTAATAATAGTGGTTGTTTTAATGACAATTGTTTTTTCCCTTCTCTTTTTAACATGCTTAGAAATATAATTAGCTCAATAGAGTGATATTTTAAAGTGTTTTACAAATATTTATGATGTGAAAATCAAGAACAGCAAGAATACAATATTTTAAAAGCATGATTCGTTTATTAGCGACAAGTGTATGCGATCTAATTTCCATATACAATCATTCGTTTGCTCTTGATAGTTAATTTATAGACTATTGATTTTGATATCCATCTTTGCATTTCGTCAATTCTAGACAATTCGTTTGCTCGTTTAGGGGATTTAAACTCTTATTATTCATAAAGTTAAGAATGTTGTCGAGTCAAGTTAGGAAGCAACACTTCTTAACGTGTCTGGCTTCATTATTTTCCTCGAGGTAGTATTAGTTTGTTTTCGATAGTTGAGTTCATCGACTATTGATTTTGATATCCTTCTTTATGTTTAGTCAATCTAAGATGATTTGCTGCTCGTTTTGAGCATTGGCATCCAACGCCATAGATAAATAAAACCAAAGAGCGAGTGGGAGCCAAGCCAGTAGGGCCACACCTATTAAGGTATATTCACATTTATTTAGAGATTTGTTGGTAGCATGGATGCAGTGATGTGAAATATTCGGATGCACGTGTAAGGCGAAAACCGGCTTGGAAATTCCAAAGAGTGATGTGTGTTTGGCATGGGCTGTAAAGTATATATTCTCTAGAGGTATACTTCCGATTCAGGGGAGCGCACCCTCCTATTCATGTTGGATAATTTCACTCTCCTTGTTCGTTTCGAAACTTGGAGTTAATCTTTACTTAATTATATCGAGAAGTACCTTGAGCTCTTCTCTATGTTTAATTATTTGTGTACATTCTTTAGTTTGGATTTTAATCTTGTATATGTCCATCCTTTCTTATTTGGATTGTTGTTCTTATGGGGTAAAACCTTATTTTGTGTTTAGCTGCGCGGTCTCACCAAATTATTTTATGTTTACCATATCTCTTGAGTTTTCTCACTCCAGTTTTCCAAACTGACCTGGATATTATTATAACAACCCGATATTTTCAGCCATTCGCATCCACACATGTCGGACTTGAATTGCTCAAAATACCGCAATGTAAATAAATTTGGAGCAAACGAAATACAATCACAGAATCACAAACACAGGAATATTAGAATAGCTCGCATCGGAAATTAAAATACCATAGTAGTTCATGAAGCTACTATAACAAAATCTCAAAACAACTACATAATATCGTCTGAAAACATATACAATAGAAATCTCAAATACATAGAAGTTTATAAATACCAGAACTGAAATAGAACAACTGAAACTGAAAAGGAATAGATAACTAGACAAGTAGAATCTCCAGCGATTCCTAGCTCTAGAAAGAAATCCAAAGCTAAGTTGTAAATACTCAGGCTGACCCGAGCGTAAAGTAAAACACAAAACACTCGAGTCAGGATATATATACTTATATAATGGAAACCAACTCAAATGAACTGTAGTAATAATACACAATAACTTAAGGGATGCCTGGGATCGTCCATCCTCTAAAGATCAGTTAAACCACAAATTAAATACATCACGTGGTTAAAATTCCAAAATGGTATTTTATACATCTAAATCAAATGTCATTTCAAAATTCAATATCATTTCAAATTCATTTATAATATTAAAATATCATATCCTTCCAAAACCTCATTCATTTTATTTAGTTTTAAAAATACCATTTCAAATCACATTTCAAAATGGTTTATATATCAAAGCATATATTCCAATTAAACCAATTAAATATTCCAATTAAATCATTTAAAAACGAAGTTATTATATTTAATAATCAAATATTCAATTCTCAAAATTTTACCATTTCCAGAATTCATTTATTTACTTCAATTTTTTTTAAATGGTGAAATTTCAACTTTCGCAGCATTTAGAAAATGCTATTGTAAATTTACATTTGAAAACAATTCATTTTAACAAAGATAACATTTACAGATATGCTGTAATAGGTTTTAGTTTAATTTTTTTGCGACTACAGCACTTACAAAGTGCTGTAATAGCCTTTAGTTTAATTTAGTCTTTTAGTTCATTTATATCAATTACAGCATTTACAAAATGCTGTAATACCTTTTACTTCAGAAATGATAGCATTTCAAAAATGTTGTTAATTAAATTCCAAGTTTTCAATAAAATTTCATAAACAGTTAAATTTTTATTTAAACAAATTTTAACTTATAAAAATCATATTTTCATACTTTAAAAATGATCATTTAAATACTTTTTAATTTATTATTTAATAAAGTGAAATTTCACAAATGATTATCAAATTTTAATAATTCACCTATAAAAGTCAATGTACAATTTTATAACATTTCATTTACTTTACATTTAAATTTAATTTACCATTTCATAAATTAAATTTAAATTCCATTTTATTTTCTTAACTTAACTTTTATTTTAAAACACATTTCACATTTTCCAAGTTAAGTTATATTTAAATTTCAATTTTAAACATTTATTTATTTAACTATTTTTAATTTATAGAAAAATTAATAACACTTTAAAAAAATCATTTTAAATTCAAATTAAAATCAAGTTATCATATTTTCTTACTTAACTTAAATTCCATTTATAAACAAAATCATAAATTCCAAAATTTACTTATATTTCAAAACCTACTTTACCATTATTTATTTCACTTATTTAACTTATAGAAAATCACTAATATTTGTAAAAATCATTTTTAAATTTAAATTTAAATCGAAATATCAAAATATTTACATTTTTATAATATTTTAAAAAATTTAGAAAAATATATATTAACCATGGGTCTGTATATGATTTTCTAACCTATGTCGAATGATACGGATAATATATCATTTCAATCCGTAATTCGCAAAGGAAAAATCTGGGTTCTATCATTCCAAACCCGTAATCCTAAGTAAAATGAAATAAATAAAAATTGTTTAGGCCTATCATTTCAGCCCATAATGATTTTTTTCTATTCTAGTCCGTTCGGGTATGTATCATTTCAACCCATAGTGATTCAAATCTACAAGGAACTTGCAGTGTGATAACTGATATAAATAAACAGTATAGCATTATATACAGTAACAGATGATATGACAGGTGTATAAACAGGTGTGTGCATAATATGATCATATCACAGGCAGTTATAACATAAAAATATAATCTACAGATTCGAATGGTGTCAATTTACTAATTATATAAGTACATAATGTCTGGTGAGAAATACTCACATGTTTCAGCTGGAGATAGCAAGACAAAAGCACACAACCGAAAGCACAATAACACAACTATTTGACTTGAGTGGGGAAAGAACCAAGATTTTATATTGTACACAACACCTAGAACAAGATAATATAAATGTGAGTTCAACCCAAATATACTTATGATTTCAACACAAATATACTTTAAAACAAATTGAATTTAAAGACAACAATGAAAGGAATGACTTGACCATTGCCTCCATCATTCAAGTGCTCGGCCTAAGGTCAAGTGTGCTCAGCCACTATGGTGCTTTGGACTAGGATATGGATCCAAATGGGCATGGTTAGCAAGTAGTGGAGGAGTGGAGTTATGACATAGGAATACAAAGGGGTTAAGGCAAACAAGTGGTTTTTGGTGAAAACATTGGGGTCGGCCTGACATGGCTTGGGCTTGGTCATGTAAGCGAATGGTCAGGCGGGGTTTGGAGTGTCGGCTAGAGGTGGTGGAGGGAATAGTGGTGGCGGCCAAGGAGGGGCTAAGGTGGAAAAATGAAGGCTAGGTGATTAAGGAGTTCGGCTATGGCATATTCAAGGAAATTTTGCAACATTTGGTGATGATAACTTCAAGGGGGCTCACGGCCTAGTCAAATCAGAGGGAAAGGATGTTGGAGTGGCCATGGACAGTGGTGGTGCTGGATGGTGGAGGTGGTGGAGGAGTATGGCCATGCAAATGCATGAAGATTCCAAGGCAATTTACAAAGGAAAATCAATGAAATGAAGGTGAAAAAGAATAGAAAAGAGGATGACATTACCTTGAAATTTTTCTCAGATCTGAAGCTTGGCGTGAAAGGCGAAGTGCGAAAGATGTTCATGTGAAATGCTAAAAAAATCACGGCTAATGGTTAGGGAAAATACAGCCCAAAGTGAAACGGTGGAAAATGGAAGGTCAAAGATTTAAAGGTCAAAGTCTTTTGATATTTCTCTTTTTCTTTATTCAGATAAAAAAAAACCAAGTAAATAAAAATAAAATGAATACCAGATAAATTAAAAATGAAATGAATAAATAAATTTTAGAAAAATATAGTAAAATATAAAATATAATTTAATATATGTAAACTAGTATTGAAAATTGAAAATATAATATAACAAGTTTTGGAAAAATAAAAATTATACTCTAAAAATGTTTTAAAAATAAAATATATATATATATATATATATAACATGTCATATTACACACATATATAAAAATTAGAGCAAGATATGACAAATAAAAATATTATTCATATAATTTAAAATAAACAATATTGTTAAATAAATCAATTTACACACAGTATTGTAAAAAGCATAACTTTCACAATATTAATCAGCTTTCACGAAACGAAAAGCAGTATTCTTAAAATTTAATCTATTTTCATAATAAAAGATAAAATTCAAAAATTCAAAATTTTAAATTTTAAATTTAAAAGTCAAAGTTTGACCAGATTGACCAAAAATCCACTTTTTTGGAAAATATTCTATTTATTCATGTTTGAAATTATAATTCACATAAAATCAACATTCATATTTAAAACGACTAAATTTATTCATTTTAATAAATATAATAAAGTTTTTTAAATCATACATTTCAATTAAAATAATTAAAATATGCAATTAAAATAAATCACAAAATTCAGGGTTGTTACACTCTTCCCCACTCAAATCTTTTCGTCCTCGAAAAGAACGAACAAGGAAAATAAGAAAAAGCAAGATAGAAAAAAAAATAGTACGTGAAAACAAACAGTTCCGGATTTGAAGCACAAATGTTCTCCTCCGTCTCCCAGGTACAATCTCGATCATCGGTACTCCATCGTACTTTGATCAGACTAACAGATTTCCTTCTTAGTTGCTTCGTACCTCTGCTGACAATACGAAGTGGCTTACTCTCGACAACCAGGTTAGGGTCAATATCCAGACCATCAAGAGCAGAAGGCTGAACAAAAGTGATGGGTCATAAAGACACCAGAGAAGATGTGAGACGTGTAATACATCATTTACTCTAGAAAACTTCTTGGGCAAATCCAAACGATAAGCCAAAGCACCAACTCTTTCCCATAATGCAGAAAGGACCCTTATAGAAGAAGAAATAGCTAGAAGGGAGAATTGGTTGAAAGGAAAGGATGAACCATATTTAAAACTATATAAATTTCAATTTAAAATTTTGTATTTATAACATTTTATACATTTTATAATATGATGAATAGTCATTTGATTCAAATTTGATAGTTCGAAGTAAACAATATTTAAAACATTTTTAAATTATGTAGACAAGTAAAATAAATGATCAAATATACTTTATATAATACTTTATCAAAATACTTTTATAAGCTGATGTCTTAATAAGTTTACATTCGTTCCTGCAGACTCTGGTCATGCGTTGATCAGGCGCAAAGCTAGAATTCTCCAGGTACTTAGTAGACTTGCTTCAACACCGAGTGAAAAATACTGGAAATTTTTTTAAAAACAAATATGGAAAGTACAATCCAAACAAAACAACCAAACCAAAACATGTCGATCATGGATCGCGGATACATAATGGTTACGCCTGGATCCCCCAGGAAACATCCGTACCCATAGGCTGACTACCGCAGCCCTGCGATTACGCCATGAAGACTGGTAGTACCGCAGATATACAATGGTTACGCCTGGATCCCTCAAGAAACATCCGTACCCTTAGGCTCCCGCAGCCCCTACGGATTACGCTACCAAACGACCCAATAGATCACAGATACACAATGGTTACACGTGGATCCCCCAGGAAACATTCGTACCCATAGGCTCTCGTAGCCCCTGCGAATTACGCTATGCGGTCGCGCTCGTAAGACCATGGAGATCGCCATGGAATTCGATGGACATTAGTATCATATCCAAAAAACCCAAATCAGAGAGAATAATATCGATAGAATGAATCCACAATGTGGCCACAGAGCGGATATCAAGCAGAAGGCACTTTCCATATCTTTACTTCGAAATATGTATCATATAGTACCTTCAAATCACTTTCAATTATCATACTTATATAAATTCCATTATATATAAGATTTCATTTCAAATCGAATACTTTCTAAAATCAATAATATCAAATCATACATATATAGCCTTCGATTACATAAGATTTCACTTTACAAATTGAGTACCCTTTCCAATTCAACACTTTTCAAATCAATTTCATACTTATACAAATTCATTTTATATAAGTTTGATAACTCTCAAATCAAATATTTAATAAAACAAGGTTCTCAATTTCAATTCCTTTCAATAACATTTCAGTTTAAAAATCATATACGATTTCACCAAATCATTTCTTTCAAATTACATATATTTAGTTTCAAAGTTTCCTAAAACAATAGATTTAGAAAATAATCAAAATTTCCAAATCAAAAAAATTTAGGTCAAACAAATTCATTTCCAAAACCATTATATAAATTCTGGGTTTTACTATCCAAACTATTTTTAAAAACCAAATATCTTCTTCAAAATCAATTATACCCAAAATGATTTCCAAGTTTAATCCCTTTAAACTATTAATTTCTATTCAAAAGATCAATTTACCATTTCAAACTATTTAAAACTAAATTTTATTCATAAAATTTAAAAACTAAATTCCATATCAGTATAATTCAAAATAGTCTTATTTATTTACTTAACAAAATAGTTTCAACTCATTTACCTAATCGATTGATTTGTATTTTTCTAGGATTACTTGGCTTTGAAAATTAAACCTTGATTTGGAAGTGCTCGAACTTTAAAAATAGTCGAAGAAATCATATTTAAAATCCAAAAGTTGGAAATCACCAACAAATTAGTGAATCAATTCCAATAGATAAGGTTATACCAAAACAATTTAAAACTCTAGGACCGAACACTGGCTTAATTTAAATCATTTCAAATACACACACACACACACATATACATATATCTTTCGAACATCAAATGATACTTCAAAATCTGAAATCAAAATTTGGTTTCACAAAATCACTCGCATAGCAAAGCTACTAGTGTGGCATCTCCCCCACTCAGAAACTCAAAAATCAATGTCGATGATGCATGCATTCATCACCGAAATTATTTTCCAGCGACATAAATGGGTTCTGGACTTTTATTTTCTCGAAAACTTCTTTGAAATCTCTTCAAAATCATTGGAATTCATTCAAATTCATTTGAAACATTTCTTATTCGGAGAATATCTTTTAAATCATATTATTATTATATATTTTTCAAAATCTTAAAACCGATTTCAAAACACCGAAGTTCGATTCCTCGAAATTCAAATTCAAAACTCTTCAGATATAATTCATATTATATAAATCAAATTCTTATAAATTTTCAAAATTTCAAATCCTTTCAAATTTTCAAAGAAAGAAAAAATATAATCCTTATTGAAAACATTTCACTTTTTTATACAAAAATAGGGTCATCTTTATCAAAATAATAATTTCGATGTATGCGCAAATTCAAAATACAATCAAACACAAATTTTCCAAGAAATGATTCAACGATGGATTTCAAACAAACAGAGATTCGATTTTAGAGGAACTCTAATCAAATAGAATTCTGGTTCAAAGATAAGCTCGAACGAAGATAAGATAATTTAATTACCAAATCGGAGATGATAAGCTTATATAAATTGCGGGCGACCTTAACCGGTCAACCGTGACTTAAGGAATATAACCAATGCGGAAATCTAAGGCAAATCGACATTCGATTGCCAGATATAGAATCCAGATAGAACAGGAGATAAATAGCATCGTAAACTGAGGATATAGAAATCTCCGGTGAATCAATGCCAATTGTAAAGGAGTTTCACCCATTCACAAATCCTTCAAAGATTTGTGGAATCACCGATCTTTATAGAGGTCATTCCAAAGTGGAGTTATGTAATGCCCCAAAGTCAAAAGGATAAAAAAATAGGGAAGACAAGACTGGATTTCAGAACCAGTGGGAGCATTCCAAAGTTCAAGGAATCCTAATCGATAAGAATCCTAACCAAGAGATTTCTAACAAGGCGGATAACGAAGAGATGAAGTTTAGAAAATCTTGATTTCAAAATAAGAAAAAATTTATACCAATATAATCTTTGAAAATCCTTTAAAAATCATTTGGAAATCATTTTATACTTTGAAAATACTTTCTATCACAAGGAAATGATTCTGAGATTGACTTCACTCATTCTAAGGTATTTCTACCCTATCTCCAATGAGTTTTTTCTCCACAGGCTAAGGTTTTCCTAAAACCAAAGCTCTGATACCAACTGTAACAACCTGATATTTTCAGCCATTCGCATCCACTCATGTCGGACTTAAATTCCTCAAAATACTGCATTTCAAATAAATTTGGAGCAAATGAAATACAATCACAGAATCACAGACACAGGAATATCAGAATAACTCGCAGCGGAAATTAAAATACCATAGTAGTTCATGAAGCTACTATAACAAAATATCAAAACAAATACATAATATCAGTCTGAAAACATATACAATAGAAATCTCAAATACATAGAAGTTTATAAATACCAGAACTGAAATAGAACACTTGAAACTGAAAGAGAATAGATAACTAGACAAGAGAATCTCCAGCGATTCCTAGCTCCAGAAAGAAATCCAAAGCTGAGTTGTAAATACTCAGGCTGACCTGAGCGTAAAGTAAAACACAAAACACTCGAGTCAGGACATACATACTTATATAATGTAAACCAACTCAAGTGAACTGTAGTAATAATGCACAATAACTTAAAGGATGCTTGGGATCGCCCATCCTCTGAGGATCAGTTAAACCATAAATTAAATACATTCCGTGGTTAAAAATCCAAAATGGTATTTTATACATCTAAGTCAAATATCATTTCAAAATTCAATATCATTTCAAATTCATTTATAATATTAAAATATCATATCCTTCCAAAACCTCATTCATTTTATTTAGTTTTAAAAATACCATTTCAATTCACATTTCAAAATGGTTTATATATCAAAGCAAATATTCCAATTAAACCAATTAAATATTCCAATTAAACCAATTAAATATTCCAATTAAATCATTTAAAAATGAAGCTATTATATTTAATAATCAAATATTCAATTCTCAAAATTTTACCATTTTCAGAATTCACTTATTTACTTCAATTTTTTTAAAACAGTGAAATTTCAACTTTCGCAGCATTTAGAAAATGCTATTGTAAATTTACATTTGAAAATAATTCATTTTAACAAAGATAGCATTTACAGATATGCTATAATAGGTTTTAGTTTAATTTTTTTGCAACTACAGCACTTACAAAGTGTTGTAATAGCCTTTAATTCAATTTAGTCTTTTAGTTCATTTATATCTATTATAGCATTTACAAAATGGTGTAATATCTTTTACTTCAGAAATTATAGCATTTCAAAAATGTTGTTAATTAAATTCCAAGTTTTCACACTTTAAAAATGATCATTTAAATACTTTTTAATTTATGATTTTATAAAGTGAAATTTCACAAATAATTATCAAATTTTAATAATTCACTTATAAAAATCAATGTACAATTTTATAACATTTCATTTACTTTACATTTATATTTAATTTACCATTTCATAAACTAAATTTAAATTCCATTTTATTTTCTTAACTTAACTTTTATTTTAAAACACATTTCACATTTTCCAAGTTAAGTTATATTTAAATTTCAATTTTAAACATTTATTTAACTATTTTTAATTTAGAGAAAAATCAATAACACTTTAAAAAAATCATTTTATATTCAAATTAAATTCAAATTATCATACCATTTATAAACAAAATCATAAATTCCAAAATTTACTTATATTTCAAATCCTACTTTACCATTATTTATGTCACTTATTTAACTTATAGAAAATCACTAATATTTGTAAAAATCATTTTTAAATTTAAATTTAAGTCAAAATATCAAAACATTTACATTTTTATAATATTTTTAAAATTTTATAAAAATATATATTAACCACGGGTCTGTATATAATTTTCTAATCTAAGTCAAATGATACGGATAATATATCATTTCAATCCATAATTCACAAAGGAAAAACCCGGGTTTTATCATTCCAAACCCGCAATCCCAAGTAAAATGAAATAAATAAAAATCGTTCAGGCCTATCACTTCAGCCCATAATGATTTTTCCCTATTCTAAAGTCCGTTCGGGTATGTATCATTTCAACCCATAGTGATTCAAATCTACAGGAAACTTGCAGTGTGATAACTGATATAAATAAACAGTATAGCATTATATACAGTAATAGATGATATGACAGGTGTATAAACAGGTATGTGCATAATATGATCATATCATAGGCAGTTATAACATAAAAATATAATCTACAGATTCGAATGGTGTCAATTTACTAATTATATAAGTACATAATGTCTGGTGAGAAATACTCACATGTTTCAGCTGGAGATAGCAAGACAAAAGCACACAAACGAATCCGGAAAGCATGATAACACAACTATATGACTTGAGTGGGGAAAGAAACAATCTTTTATCTTGTACACAACCCCTAGAACAAGATAATATAAATATGATTTCAACCCAAATATACTTATGATTTCAACACAAATATACTTTAAAACAAATTGAATTTAAAGATAACAATGAGAGGAATGACTTGACTATTGCCTCCATCATTCAAGTGCTCGGCCTAGGGTTAGGTGCACTCAGCTTCCATAGTGCTTTGGACTAGGATATGGATCCAAATGGGCATGGTTAGCAAGTAGTGGAGGAGTGGAGTTATGACATAGGAATACAAAGGGGTTAAGGCAAACAAGTGGTTTTTGGTGCAAACATTGAGGTCGGCCTGACATGGCTAGGGCTTGGTCATGCAAGGGGATGGTCAAGTGGGGTCTGGAGTGTCGGTCAGAGGTGGTGAAGGGACTAGTGGCGGCGGCCAAGGAGGTGCTAAGGTGGAAAAATGAAGGCTAGGTGATTAAGGAGTTCGGCTATGGCATATTCAAGGAAATTTTGCAACATTTGGTAATGATAACTTCAAGGGGGCTCACAGCCTAGTCAAGTCAGAGGGAAAGGATGGTAGATTGTCCATGGACAGTGGTGGTGCTGGATGGTGGAGGTGGTGGGGGAGTATGGCCAAGCACTTGCATGAAGATTCTAAGGCAATTTACAAAGGAAAATCAATGAAATGAAGGTGAAAAAGAATAGAAAAGAGGATGACATTTCCTTGAAATTTTTCTCAGATCTAAAGCTTGGCATGAAAGGTGAAGTGGGAAAGATGTTCATGTGAAATGATAAAAAAATCGTGGCTAATGGTTAGGGAAAAGACAGCCCAAAGTGAAAAGGTGGAAAATGGAAGGTCAAAGGTTTAAAGGTCAAAGTCTTTTGATATTTCTCTTTTTCTTTATTCAAATAAAACAAAAAAAAAGCAAGTAAATAAAAATAAAATGAATACCAGATAAAGTAAAAATGAAATTAATAAATAAATTTTAGAAAAATATAGAAAAATATAAAATATAATTTAATATATGTAAACTAGTATCGAAAATTGAAAATAAAATACAACAAGTTTTGGAAAAATAACAACTACACTCTAAAAATGTTTTAAAAATAACATATATATATAACATGTCATATTACACACATATATAATATTAGAGCAAGAAATGACAAATAAAAATATTATTTATATAATTTAAAATAAACAATATTGTTAAATAAATCAATTTACACACAATATTGTAAAAAGCATAACTTTCACAATATTAATCAGATTACAAAGAAACAAAAAGCGGTATTCTTAAATTTAATCTATTTTCATAATAAAAGATAAAATTCAAATATTTAAATTTTAAATTTAAAAGTCAAAGTTTGACCAGATTGACCAAAAATCCACTTTTCTGGAAAATATTCTATTTATTCATGTTTGAAATTATAATTCACATAAAATCAACATTTATATCTAAAATGGCAAAATTTATTCATTTTAATAAATATAATAAAGTTTTTAAATCAGACATTTCAATTAATATAATTAAAATATACAATTAAAATAAATCACAAAATTCAGGGTTGTTACAATTATTTTATTATAATGCTTGGGTCAGGCCCTGTATTTTCCAAGTTGGAATTGGTGTTATGGAGCTCTTGGAGAAGAGCTGGATGTTCACCTACCGTAGTATTTTATTTTTTCTATATTATAATGTATACCTATCAGCAACTATAAGGCTAGAAATTTATAATTGTCTAGCTGATAAGGTTTGTTTTCTACTCTGATATGTCTAGTATCTTGTAGTGATAGTTTATACTGTCTTTATTATATTATATGTTGTTGTTTCTACCATCAGATTCTATTTTCCTTGTTTGTACCTTTTATTTGTCCCTAGCAATCTGCCTTATTGATGATTAGGTGTTTGGCATTGGAATCCTTCGATGTATTTTGTGCCAACTTTAGATGGTTGTAAAGTCGGGTTGTTACATTTGGTATTTGAGCAAAAGGTTAAGCGACAATCTTGGTTTCGGTGGGATAAACTCATTAGAGATAGGGTAAGTGATGCTCTATAATGAGTTAAGAGTATTACATATATGAAAGCATCTTTAGTATTACTATAAAAACATATTGTGATATTTGGTCTATTGAGTTGTTTTTGAATTCTGATCGAGATATGGGATGTTACAGTGTCGATGAGGATTTCTAAGCACTTGCGCAAGGCAAATGGAAATGATATTGATTTTTGAAAATTTGGTAAATGAAATATTTTACCTAGGATTATATATATATATAAAGGAATAATTTTTTAATTTATATTGTTATTCAAGGTTTGTTTGTTTGTTATGATAAAATCTCTTTATTATCGTTGTTGTTTGATTTGTCATGCTTGAGTACTTTAGGAGCATTGACTATCATTAGTTGGTTGTTAATTTATGCTTGATCAATTCATGCGCATTTATTGTTTTGATAATTGTGAGTGCATTAAAATGAACCCCTAGTGAATTAACATTCACAGTTTGACTATAAGGTGTTTCGTAATAATGTTAAGTTAAAAATGCTCTTTTAATAAAGTTGTTTAATGTAACCGGGAAGAAAAGACATTTAGAGAATAAATATTTGTGAAAATTTTATTATAATAAAGGAATATTATTATAATATATAAGATAATTTTGAAAGTACATTTGATATAAGGATGATATATAAAATGATTTATATGATTTATAAAAAGGTGTTTTATAAGAAAAAAAAAGTTTTTAAGATTTTAAATCATGGTATTTCTTGAAGTGATTTCAAAAAATATTTTGAGAAAAGTAGTGGTAGTATTACTTGGAAATATTTGTAGGTATAAATATTTCAAAGAGAATTTTTAGAAAGATGCATTTTCTTTGTACAGCTCACGGGAAAACAACTAGGTTAGTTTTGTTGTAATTTGAATAACCTTCTAAGTGATGATAGAATGTTCATTTTAGGCGAATGTGGTAGTGTACTTAGTAAATTATTCTCTTTACCATTGTACGATCGAAATGAGTTCGAATCCGAATGAACCCAAAATAATTGCTGGTGAATAAATTTTTAAAAGTTATTTCATATATAGAAATATATGTAGTATAATTTCAAGAAGGATTTTGAAATAAAAACCAAGTATTTAGTACTTAAGTTTCCTTCAAGAAAATTGATTTAAAATAAAAGGTATTTTGATGAAAAAAATGTTTTGATAAATGAAAATTGTAATTCTTGGATAGAAAGGAGATAATTTAACTCAAGTTTTAAATGGGTTAAATTGAATATGAAGGTCTTAATAAGCACTGTTTTATTAAAATCGTTATTTTTATTTAAACATCTAAGTCTCATGAACTATTTGATGTTATTGGGCTAACCCATAAACATTTTTTCTTAGAACACTCTAAGGTAAAGTGGTTGAAAGTTTGACTCTGTTTTAAGACTTATATTTTGTTTGAGCCTCCATTTTAACTTTGAAAAATAAATAAAATAAAAATAACATTCTATATACACTCTTAGTATATAGAAGAGTATAAAACAAGTAAATAAAGTAGAGTAAGTTTTTCTTTGATGTTTTATAAAGAAATAATTTTATAAAAATGTTTATAAACTTAAACGAAAATCTATGAAGTAATTCATAATATTAATTTTGGTATTGAATGAAATACTATAAATGAAAAGTAGAAAATGGTTTAGAAAGGAATTGGTGTAGTTAACAAACCAATAGGATTATGCACATAAGTTATACTTATATCATTTTATTCGCATGATTCTTAATCTATGATTCGAGTACATAACTTCAGGATGAATCACACCAGTCCGAAAAAGGATTTCTTACATGATGTTTGTCAGAGAACACTTGATTCAGATTCTTGATATGATACTGAGGTTTTTTATAATAGTATGTAGCTATGTTAGAAGAACATAGGTTCTAATCAAGGAACTTGATTGGAGTCCGCACTAGGAAGGTTGAGTGAGCGGTACTAGTTCGGAAGTAAAGTCTATGTATTCAAGCAAGTGGGTGGATCAGATATTGTGCACAAACGATTTATGTAAATCATATAGACTTAAGTATATTTATGTGCTTTTTGTGTGGCTTAGGAAAGTTTAGGGAGTGACTTTCAAATTTGTTTTAGGGAGCTTAGACAATCTTCTAAGCAATAACTAAATGCCGATGAGCGTAATGTTATGCTTATGAAATTATCTATATCTATGGATGGTTGAGAAAGTTATAAAATGAACAAAATTATAAATATTGTTTGTTAGACATTTAACATTTTAAATAATGTTAAGTTTTATTTTATTCCTTTATGGAATTTCATTTGATCGATAGTGTGATTTTCTATATACTTTGGATTATAAAGTATGAATGTAAAAAACAACGGATTTTTAAAATGCTGGTTATTTGGACTTAAATCCTGATGCATTTGAAAAGTGATTTTGAAAGAATTTGTGAAGTAAATAATAATAGGACTATTTTGAAAACTTTGGTGAAGTATTATTATTTCAGGATATTTGAAAAAGGTTTTTGTAAAGCGGTTTTTAAAATATTTTCGGTTATGACTAAAGTTGGACGATTTTGGGTTTTCTGATTTGGAAGACCCGACAGGTATATTTTTTTTCTCTAGTTGTTATTTTAGGAGGACCCAGAATATCACTAGATGCTTTGTGTTGATTTGATTTTAAAGCTATACCATGCTTTGGTAGGAGGGTTTTAGTAGGAGGTGCTCCCTCCTTGTCATAATTGATTTTGATTTTGAGTTATTTCTCTTTGGAGTAATTTGAAAATATATTTTAAATATTAAAAACTGGGAATTTAATTCAAAACTTATCATTTGAAAAGATTGGATGCATAGTATTATACTACAAAATATTCTCTATACTTTTTTGCATAAGGTTTTTATATTGCTTATGTTGTTAATGCTTATGATAGAATAGCTAGTATATTGCTCTTTGTTAGCATAATTCTCTTTTGAATTATGTAAGTACAATATAGGTAAAGAGATGCAAAAGATTACTATTTGATTTCTTGCGCACCTACATTTGCATATCAAGTGTAACGACCTGTATTTTGATAATTAGAAATATTAAATTTAATTAGATTTTTGGAATTTAATATTGTGAGAAATTAAATTTTATGATTTGTTAATGAAAAAAATTAATAGAATGCAATTTAATAATGTTGATTGAATGTAATTAACAACTATTTAATGTAAATTCCAATTATTGATAATAACAAAGGTTAATAAGGAATAAATTAAATGTTGTATTAAAAAGAGAAATCATAGGTTATTCAATTTAATTGGAATTAGTTTTAATATTTATAAGTAAATTTATAATCTTGTTGTAAATAATAAATGTATTAATGTGTTCAAATTATTAAAATGTTACAACTGTTAATTTCTCATCTTATCATTAACCCGTTCTGGAATTAATTTGGGAATCGATGAAATTAAATGTAGTTAAAATATTGCAGTCAATATAAGAAAAAAAACGTTAACTATAGAAAATGAGAATAATAAGATGGAAACTTATATTAGATAAATTCATAAGGTAATAGTTGATTTATATAAGAATTTAAATCAAAATAAAAGGATATGTTGAAATTTAAGTTAATTTAAAATAAAAAGATAGGTTGAAATTTAAGTATAATTAATTGGAATTTTATTGCTGTTGAAACTTAATGTTGTAATTAATTTAATATTTAAATCTGGAAATTTAACATGGAAAATTTAATTTTAAAAATACTATTGATTCCCGTGTAATCAAGAATGATGAGAATTGTTAACTTTTAAATGTGAATTCAAAATGGATTGAATTGATTTTTAAAATAGATTGTTTTAATTAACACAAAAATTAGTTTTTTGGGCACTATCTCGGATTTCTACGAAACCAGTTTCATCAGATCCGTAATAGTGAATTATTATAGGATTTCAAGTTTCGTAGCGATCGGACATATCGTTTGATCATGCAAGCTCGAAACATGTAGATATCAATTTATTTAAATGATTATAATTTGATTTTAAAAGCTAACTTCCATATACAATAGAATTAGGGTTTGAAACTAGTTCCATCAAAATTAAAAATATTGAAAACAATATTTCGATATGTTGGATGACCTATTTTTGTTTTTGAAACGAAACGGGCTTTTCGGGTCTTTGTTATCGTTTCGACCCCATTATATCTGTTCCATCCATTGCTGCTCAATCTCTGTCTATATATAGGTGGTTATAAACCCTAGCGGTCCTTTATTTCAATTTCTGTAACATCCCACGCCTCACTTAACGCAGATATTGTTCCCAATTTAGTCACCTACGCCTCATGGGCCAAGCCAATGTATGAGTTTTCATTCCTCAAAAGGCCTCGACGTTGTTATGAGGTGAATACTTTAGTATATAAGCACCCACTTCATAGTGTTTTTCCACAATGTAGGACTATTATTCCCATTTTGAAGGGGTGTTACAATCTCCCCCCTTTAGAGCTCAACGTCCTCGTTGGCTTATGAACACAACACCACACAGGCATCGTGGCTGTAACACGTGCAGACCACAATTCCGATTGGATATGGCTCTGATACCAATATAACAACCCGCACCTCACTTAATGCAGATATTGTCCCCATTTTAGTCACCTCCACTTCATGGGCCAAGCCAAGGTATGCGTTTTTGTTCCTCAAAAGGTATCAATGTTATAATGAGGTGAAGACTTTGATATATAACCACCCACTTTATAGTGTTTTTCCACGATGTGGGACTATCATTCCCATTTTGAAGGGGTGTTATAATTTCTGTTCTTATCTGTTTCTTCTCAAGGCAGACATCTCAAACCCTAATTACAATTCCAAATCAAATCGAAAAATTCAAACCACTCAAATCATGTCATATAATATATCATGGCGAAGCTCTCGACAAACGTAATCTGCATCTGTAATACGTTCTTCTATTTGAGGCTTCATTTGTCCAAAAATTAGCGAACTAGTTTTGGCCATCCATTCTAGGGTTTCTAATCGACGGTGGATCGTCATCCAATTGACGGTTGGGAAGTTGCATCTTATAGAGGTCACGAAGCAGTTCTCAGAGGTGATGGCTGATTATCAGGAAGTTGCTTGAATTCACCACAATCGATGATGGAACACTGGCGGTGGCGGAGCCTAGGTAGGAAGTCGGAGTTGGACGCGCGACACTTGGTGGTGCGCCTGGCCAAGGCGGTGGCGGATGCGTGGTCAGATCGAGGTCTCGATGGCCATGGGCACGATGGTGGGAGGCATAGGGGTGGCGGCTTTTCACATTTGGATCCGATGTTTTACGTAGGGTTTTGGGAAGGTAGAACAAATTACAACTTTGCCCTATATTTTATTTTTATTTAATTAAATTTCTAACTCCAATAACTTTTTCTTATGAACTAGGATTTGGACTCAATTTCTTCCGTGGGATCGTATCGAAATTATGGACAATATGAAACTTGTTTGGTTGAATTTAGAGACTATTGGATTTTTGATTGGATTTGTGATCGACTATAAATCAAAGGTGAGTGATTTAACTCACTCATACAATATTAAATCTTCTCATGTTAGTTGAATTAAATTTATAAAGTGATAAGAATTTTTTTGGTTGTTGTTTGGTAGTTTAATTTGACAATTTAATTGAAATTGAATTTTATTGAATTAAATTGACACTTAAATTAATATTAGATTAATTGCTAGTTAAATACCTAATATTGATAACCAATAAATTGTTGTGAATTATTGGATGATTTGGATGTTGATTATGATGGATGTTTATTTGTTGACATTTTGTATGATTGGATGTTTATTTATTTTTTTATATCTCTATTATCACTATGTATATTACGTGACAGCATATAAACTGTTATTTAAATTATTTCGAATAAATTAAGAAATATGTTGAATGCTATATAAATATGAAACTTCGATTTGAATTGAAATGATATATATCCATCCCTAAAATTAAAAATTGGAATGACTAATCACTTGGCCATAGGGTAGAAAATTATATACGGACACCGAATTGGTTAAATTAAATGGTTTAAAAATCTTTAATTTGGATTTTTGATTAAATGATAGTGTTTTAAAGGAAATTAATTGTTGATTTATATGAATTAAATTATTTTCTAATTCAAGCTTTGAAATGTTGAAATTGAAATTGGCTAAAAGAAATTATTCTAAGGATTGAATTGGAAATGTGAACTTATAATTGATATATGACTTTAATTTTGGAAATTAATTTATTTTAAAATTTTGGACCTTAAAATTGAACAGCAAGGTTTAATTTGATTTAAGTGTTTTAAATCAGTAAATTGATATCGGACTTGGAATCGATAAGAATTGAAATGGTTGAAAATAAGAATTTAATTGAAATTTAAATAATTGAATTGAACTTGAAGTTAAAATGAACGTTTCAAAAATTGATGTAAATTCGAATTGAAAACGAAATTAAGTTGATTTGAAAATAAATTCAAATTGAGTCAATTGAATTAAAAGATTGAAAATTGAGTTTGTTGATTCGAAATTGGACATGGGACCAAATTTGTTGAAGTGGAAAGAAACAGCTTGATTTGGTACTATTTTCAAAATAAATTGTTTTAATATAAACTGTTTAAAACCTAATTTTTTTAATAGTCAAATTATTTTGATTTTCCAAACAATTTTACTATATAAACCATTTTTAATACTCAAACCTATATCAGACTATTTTAAAATATTTATAGTTGTTCAAGCTATTTTCTAAAATTTCAAACTATGCAAAGTTGGAATGTTTATATGTAACGACCCGCTCTTTCGAACCATTCAAATCGACAATCATCCATACATGTCAGACTTGAATTGCTCAAAACAATAGATTGTTAATTCATATTTGTCAAAATTTAGCATGTATAGTAAATAAATAAATCACAGAATCACAGATGCAGAGTAATATAACAATAAGCAACGGAGTATAAAAATAGTAGTTCTTGAAGCTACTACATAAACATCAAAGTTTGAAATAAATACAACAGAAAATCCCAAGTACATAGAAGTCACTAGTAGAAAAGCAAATGACATGTATGAACATTAAACAAATGGAAATAACGGAAATAAATGAAAAGCCGAGTAAATAAAAGATAGGTCTCCAAGCAAAGCTCCAAAGGTGAGTCTTAAATGTTGTGACACACAGTCTGACCCGAGAGTAAAGCAAAACGCAAAACACTCGAGTTAGGATTAACATTCTTATGCAAGTAAACCAACTCAAGTAAAATGTCCAAATGAAATGCAATATAACTTAAAAGATGTTGAGATTCCATCCCTGAAGGATCTGTTAAACTATCTACGCACATAGTACAATATGCTACACATATAATGTCTACAGTAAAGTAAAATATTTAAATAGAGTTAAGGCATTACTCACCCCTTTAACACATTTTTATATAAATGTCGTAGTTTATACAGTACTGTAAAATCCACTAAACCGGTGGGCTATTAGGGAGCACTCCATAGGTACGACACAAACCAAACTCGTAGAGGGTGAGATAAGGCATGTGATAAGGAACGCGAGGCAATGCTCAGGGTAGGATACTACCCTTGTGCACTCTGGACCGGTGGTAACGCATAGCAGCTACTGCCGCCCACTTCAAGACACACTCCCAAATCAAAAGTGCACCCAATCAAATCACAAAGTAATACTATGGTATAGAAGAAATGTGCCCGATAAAGGGAGCGACCCCACTTGGCCCGGTATAGCTCATGTTTTAGCCACATCAAGCTGACTCGAGGGAGTCAGGGCTACGTTCATACCTCATACAGACGTTCGCCAAACCATCCTACTTTGTTTAGAATTCTCCACCACGTACATAGTTAAAGTGATTTTCGATATTAGCAGAGAGTATGAGAAATATTTTATCCTGGTCTCTTTAACAACCAAATGTGTATTTCACACCGTGGTCATTTTCATTTCAAACAGTTCATACTTCATATCAAAATGTCATATATATTTTAAAATCATATCACTTTTGAAATCATATTCACTTTCCAAAATCATAACCAAAAAATAGGTTAAACCATCATATCAAAGTATTTGCATTTAAATCCATTAAATCTAAATCATAACAGTTCCAACTTAAATAGTTTGAATATTAAAAATAGTTTATATATATTGATATTTATAAATTAAAATAGTTTATATTAAAAATAGGTTATAGATTAAGATAGTATATATATGAAAAATAGTTTCGAATTAGTTTTGTTTCTTCTAATATCACAAATCAATTCAACCAACTTTAGCTCTAAAATTCAATCTAAAATCAATCTCGGTTCCACTATTTCAATTAAAAAGGTTAATGGTTCAATTCAAATTATTATTAAAACCATTTAATTTATATCGATCTTATTTTGATATTTGAACTATAAATTTAAACACTTCAAATTCGATAGGAAAATATTTATTTTATTGATTAGACACTACATATATAGCGTATCTTACTACATATAGATAATTTAACGGATCCTTAGAAGATGGAAATCCCGTAAGATCTCTTAAGTTATTGCACGTATGTTATACACTTGATAGGAGATATAAAACTCTGTAAACATCTCTGACACTATTACACTCCTGTTATTGGTGTTGTTGATTTAACTTACATAAGATTTTTTAGTTCTAACTCGAGTGTTTTGTCTTTTCATTACGCTCGGGTAAGCTTGAGCATTTCAGTGTTGAAGACAATATTTTTGGAGGGCGAAGACGGAGTTTGGCATATTATATTATTAGTATTATTCTGCTATAGCATTATTGTTATGTTGTTGTTTGTACTCTGATTTTGTTGTAATATTGTGTAATCAAATGTATATTGTAAAATAGGTTCATGAACTATTTATTTGATTATTATATTTTGTCATTCCGCTGCGAGATTCTACATTTTATTTTCCTTCTTTCCTCTTATTTTCTTATTAAACCCCACTGATAATCCACCCTTTTGAATGGTTTGAGTTAGACGTATGTGGTTTATTATCGACTTAAATTGTCCAAAAAGGTGGGTCGTCATAGAAAGTTACTTGCAAAAATAAAAATCAAATGCAAAAGAGGTATGTAGTAGATATAGAAATTGGTATTTTGATTGACTGATGATATGGAAGGCCATTTGGCTTTTTTTATTTGTTGAATTGAGCCAGTTATGGTGAGTTGTAGTTTTTCGAAACTAGCCGTGCGTAGAAGGTGCTGTCGAAATTTTCCATAACATATGGGACTTTAAAAGCCTAATAACCCATTTTAGTTACTAAGTTTTTAAAACTTAAGGGTTTGGAGACATTTTCTTCCTATGTGAATTTCGGGGACGAAATTCTTTTAAAGAGGAACATCCTAGAATTATATCATTTTGATTTTTGAATATTTCATAAATATTAAATATTTAAATAATTTGTTTTTAGGGTTTAATAACTATATTCAAACATATTGATTATTTAGATATTTAATTTGTAAATAAAATATTAAATAAATAGATTTAATAGACTTATTTAACTTCTTTTAATTAATAAAAAATAATGGTGAACTTATTTTTTAAATTTATTTAAAATAATAAATGGTTCGAATAAATAACAAGAAAAATAAATGTTAATAAAATGGCGTGATTTTTATTGTAGTATTTTTAAATGAATTTATTGGATTTTTTCATAATTTTTAATTTGAAAAATATTTAAATTATTTTTGACGTATTTTATAGTAAACGTTGGTATTTCTGACATTTCATACGATAAAATAATATATATTTTATTGTTATTTTGAGATAGTGCCGCTTTTTGGTGCGCGATCGTATTTTTATTTCTGTCATTCGTGGTTCGTACATGAACGGAATATTGTGTGGAGGAGTCTATGTTATGAAAAGCGCGCTTTAGGCATCGCTTAGCTTAAGCGCTAAATGCGTGTACAAGGCTTAATGTTTTGAAAAGGAGTAGAATTATGCGATGAGCGCTTAAGTGGGCTTAACTAGCGTTTACCTATGCTTTTACTTAAATTTAAGCGACAGCTAAGCACTACTAAGCAAAAAATATACTATTTTTAAAGTAAGAAGAAATAAGATTATAGCAAAAAAGCGATAGTCACAAATTTTTTTTTCTCATTTTCTATCATATGGGATGATGAATGGTGGGTAATTTTTTACATTAGGATATGACTATTTATTAGACAAATGTGCATGGTTTGTACTCAAATCAACTATACAATAATGAAAATCAAATTGAACTTTTGCAATCTATGAATTTATAAGTTGACTTTAAAGTAAAACTCTACTTCTTTGTGATTAATTCATGCATACACGAACAATGATGCACTTAATATATATAACCTCTTTGCATAAATTTATATTAATACGAATAATGCATGCTCAAAAATTTAAGTAACTCTTAAGCTGCACTTAAGCATAATTAAGCGCAATGAGACTTTTCGCCTCGCCTCGCCTAGTGCTTAATATAAAGCAAAGTGGAGTACCGCAAATATTTCTTCCTAAAACCTTTTTAAATCAAATCAAAACTCAAATTATTTAACTAGTCAAAATGGTGGTTTGCTTTGATGTGATGTGCGCTTGAGAATTTGGTTTTGCTTGGGAATATTGTTTAACTTGGGTTTGAAGTGAAGTATTTGGTTGTACCAAATAAAACCAACACCTGACCCATTTTTCCAATTCATATTCCACTTTTTCCTCTTCTTTTTGTTTTTATTTCATTTACAGTAAATGAAAATGGTTTCCACCCTTCAAAAATTGAAACCCAATGATTCTCTTAATGAAAAATCCTGAAAATTAGTTTGTTAAACTCGTATGGAGCTAATGTTTGAATCAATTCCCATATTATAGCATGTAATGTTGATTTGAGGAACTCGACTATGTTAGCCCTACCTAAGGTTTGTTCGTGGTGGAGCCTGTGTAGTTAATGCCCCGCTATTACCCCGCTACAACCCCGCTATATCTCATAGCGGATTTCCACCGCTACGATTTTTCCATATAGCCCCAGAATATAGCCTTTCTGTTTTAATCCCCGCTATTTCCACTATATCCCGTTATTTCCGCTATATTCCGCTATTCCCGCTATATCTTTTTTAATAAAATGAATTGAAAAATTGCATTTATACATTATAAAAATATGAAACTAATTTATTTGATTTAATTTTTAATATATTTTCATAAATGAAAATACTCTAATATTCTACCAAATTCAATTTTGTTATATAACAGTTTTTCATTTATTTAAAGTATATTCGCATATGTTTTTTTTTTAAATTATTTATGTATTATTTATAATTCAATTGAATGATAATTTTTCATTTAATTACCATTTATATATTTGTAAAAACATTAAGTACGAGTTTTATATGCTATTTTAGAGTCATCCGCTATATTCTGCTATATCCTCGCTGTATCCCCACTATGACTTTTTTCACCTCCACCGCTTTGAATCTACCGAGCGCATTAACTGCACGGGGTGGAGCATAGGGTGGCAATTGGTGAAACGTAGGGCGCTGAAGTGGATTTCGTACAAATGGGAGTCATTTGATGGCAATCGGAGGAGCTTCGATCCACTGTTCAGACTCGTGATGTTAGGTTTGGCGTGCATCATGGGTCAGGTTGTGATCTCGCATGTCATGTCGAGCTTGGAAATGTGGGGAAGAAGGCGAAGCTCAGGCACAAAGGAGTTTATAGGAGCCGACGGGAGTTGATTCGTTGAGAAACAAGGGAGAACGGGTTGGAGGAAGAATTGAATTTTTTGGTGTATCTATGCATATTTGTGCACGTACAGGAGTTTGTTTAGTTTGGGGAAGAAGAATTAAAATGTGGTAATTAAGTTTAATTAAAGTAATTAAAGAATTAATTGTTTTAATTTACTCAAAATTTTATAAATTGAATAACTTTCCACTACAAGGTTGGATTTGGACATGATCTTTTGCGTGGGACTTATATCGACGTTATCTTCACGATAAAATCAGATTCGTTGAATTTGGAGCTAGTGAAATTTTGAGTGAAAATCGAATGTCATTCAATTTTAGATCAAACCGAAACATGAAAGCATCAACTGGAATTTCCGTGAGTTTACTCACCTGTAAATAAATTATATAATATCTATGTTGCTCTAGATTATTTATGAATGCTTAGAAGATATTTGATGGTTTTAGTGAAGTATAAATTAAAGATAAAATTATAATTATTTAATTAATTACGTTTAACATAGTAAAATTAGTTATATTTTATTTGTGACATCCATTTAGCAGAATAAAACACTGTTTTTCCATGACTAAATTGAATAGATTATTTCGGACATCTATCGAGCAGAATAAATCACTGTTATGTGCTTACAAAGTAAAAAGATTATTTTTGAAGTTAATTAATAAATGGAATAATAATAAATGATATGCTAGCTATTGATTGCTAATTGTTGATAACAATATGTTTTTTATTATTGTTTGATCGTTTGTTTAAATTTGAATTTTCGCTGGATAGTGGATGACATAAATAATTATTTTGTTACAAGGGACAAAAAAAAGAAGTCGGAGTGCTTTCATAGCGAATAAGTAGCTATTGGACACTTCAAAGTGCATATATATACATGCATATATATATATATATGCATGTATGTATGTATGTATGATATTTCCAAGGGACTTTTGCAGAGAGACCCTAAGGGCTTTCTCGTTAATATTGATTTATTTGTATTCTTATTTGCTTATATTGGTGTTTGATTGAATTATTTGTGACATGCTATTTAATTTTTGTAAATCTCATTATAGTGATTTTCGCTATGCGGTCACTTATGAAATATCATCTTCACAAACCCTTATGTGTGTTGTACTTGTGCTTGTATTTTTAAAAAATAAATGTTTGGTCGCGTTTTTACAATTTGAAAGTTTTTAAACTATATTTTGAGAATTTTAAAAATAAATGATAGGTATTGATTAAAATTTATAAAATAAGTTATAATTTAGATTAATTATCTATTGGGATAATTAATTTTTTTTAAACTATAAAAAGATTATAAATTTGGTTTACTTTCCTTTGGGATAACTAACATCTTTTAAAATTTATAATTGATTGTTTGTAAATGAGAAAATCCTTTAAAATGGCATGTTTAAAAATAAAGCTTAGTGTAAACTGTTTTGGGTTTATAGTAAACAATATTCTAATGACAATTTTTTTTGGCCTTTCTATTTTTAATACACATAGAAATATAATTAGCTCTTCAGAGTGATATGTTTAAAGGGTATTTTTAAAGTGTTTTACAAATATTTGTGATGTGAAAATTAAGCATAAGTAAGAATCAAATGTTTTAAAAGCTTATTCATTTATTGGTGACAAGTGTATGCGATCTGATTTCCATACACAATCATTCGTTTCCTCTCGATAGCTGATTTCTTGACTATCGATTTCGATATCCTCCTTTGTGTTTCATCGATTCAAGACGATTTGTCTACTCGTTTTGGGCATTTAAACTCTTATTATTCCTAAAGTTAAGAATACTGTCGAGTAAAGATAGGAAGAAACATTGCCCTAACTTGTCCAGCTTCATTGTTTTCCCTATGGTAGTACTAGTTTATTTTTGATAGTTGCATTCATCGACTATCGATTTTGTTATCCTTATTTGTGTTTCATCAATCTAAGAAGATTTGTTACTAGTTTTGATCATTGGCATCCAACATCATGGGTAACTAAAACTAAAGAGCGAGTGGAAGCCAAGCTAGTTACGTCACACCCATCAGGGTATACTCACATTTATTTATGGATTTGTTGGTAGCATGCATTCGATGATATGAAATGTTCGGATGCTCGTGTGAAGTAGGGAGCAGCTTAGAAATTCCCGAGGGTGATGCACGTTTGGCGTGGGCCCTTAAGTATATTTTATCTAATGGTATACTTTCGGTGTAGAGATGTGCACCCTCCTAGTCATGTTAGCTAAATTCATTCTCCTTGTTTGATTCAAATCTTGGAGTTAATCTCTTCTTAACTTCATCGTGAAGTGCCTTGAGCTTTTCTCTATGTTTAATTATTTTTGTCCATTCTTTAGGTTTGGTTTTTAACCTTATACGTGTCCATACTTTCCTTTTTGGATTTTGTTCTGATTATTTTTCCAGTTCTTCATGTATGAAGGTTGTTCTTTGAGGTAAAAACTTGTTCCATGTTTAGTAGTGCGATCTCATAGAATTATTTTATGTTTGCCATATCCCATGAGTTTTCTCACGCTGGTTTTTCAAACTAGCCCGAGTGTTATTTTATTATAATGCTCGGGTCAGGACGAGTATTTTCAAAGTTGGCATTGGTATGATGGAGCTCTTGGAGAAGAGATGGATGTTCACATACGGTAGTATTGTATTTTCCACTGTATAATAATGCATACCTAGCAGCAATTGTAAATTCGAAAATTTATAACTATTCAACTGATAAGGCCTATTTTTAACTCTGATGTACCTTATATCGTGGAGTGGCAGTTTATACTATTTTTATTATATTATATGTTGTCGTCTCCATTATGAGATTTTGTTTTCCCCATTTGTTCTTTTTATTTTAACCTAAGAATCTGCCTTTTCCATGATTGGATGATCAGCAATGGAGTACCGTAGATGTGCCGACTTTTGATGGTCGAAAAGGCGGGTCGTTACAAACCTACGCTGCGAGGGGTCAAGTTGCGACAAGACTGAGCAATAAATCCTATATCCATGCATTAATATCCTAGGCAAGCTTCCTTGCTTTCTCTAAAGGAATGATAATCATCTCCACCCCCGCATTTAGCCAAAAGATTAAATTGGCTAACTTGCCCCTTCACTAATGGGCTACCATGCTGCAAATGGATGAAATGCTCAAGTTGCACGTCCTTTATGATCTCAGAAATAAACTGAGACTAAAAGGGATGTCTAAAATCAATCTAAGTCGTGGCATGCTCATCAACCCCTTCTGATTCCATGCCGTAAGGGCTATACCACTTCCAACACTTACCGCATCTACAGGAATATATGCGGACGGCGAAGCATATTTTGCGATACTCCAATAGTCTCTGAACCAATCAAGCATCTCAAATCAACTATCTTTAGTTGCTCATGCACCCTATCGGCTTATACAAATAGCCTTAAACGAAGATACCGTAGCCGTTATGACTAAATAAATCAAAGTTTAGGTGATAAGTGGTGTATGCAATAATATAGTAGAAAATATGAGTACGCACTCTCAGCATATCTTCATCTACTAGATTTCCTAACTCAAACTGGTCTACTTGGTCCTAAGTGTTAAGTCTAAGCTCTGATATTAACTGTAACGATCTCCTCGTCGTAATACCCTAAATCAACATTTAATGACAACATCTAGCCCTTGAATACCATAAAAGACAGTCTATCATGATAAAATAAATAACAAAGCACCAACCTAAGGCGCAATGATAGAATCTCACAGCAGAATGATAACATACAATATACTGAATATACATGAACACAACAAGATAAACAATAGACAAGACACTCTACTGATGGAAGTAACTAATAAATAAATCTTAATACAAAAAGTTAGAATACCATATCTAATGCAACAAGTCTCATATATAAATAGCATATCTGCATGTACCACTACAATATCAAGTATACCCAAGGTATCGACTTCGCGTCCAAAGTGCCCTGGTTGTCCTGAAAATATATCCCAAAAGCACCTGACTCCCAAACTACTCAATCTTGTACCCGAAAGTTGTTATGACATAAACAGACAAGGACAAAACATGGGTCAGACATAAAGTCTGGTGTAAGGGGAACCAACTCAAAATACCGTATATTAAAACCATGTACAAATAAACAGAAAACTACTGAAGTATAACTAGTCCTCTATACAAATGTGGCTTGGTGATGATTCAAACCGTCCATAAACAAGCAAGCAAACCCAACTCAAATGCAGGAATCATACCACAACATGCTCTTCTCATGTAATCACAAGTCGACACAACTAATATATAATGACTGTAACGAAACAATATACTCTGATAAAGGTACCCAATGTACTAATGCAGAAGCAGTATAAACATCCCAATATAAGTTTAACACACAATGTTCAATAATAATAATCAACCAACCAATATACATGCACAATCATAATGATAAGAGACACACAGATAATATGTTGATACCCATCATTTTGATGGGTGGGGCCTGCCACAGACGCCAATTGATTCAAAGATCCCTGTCGAAACATCTGAAATGACAAACAAATACCACGCTATAACAATACTGCTAACATAGCATTTCCAAACCCAAAATCGAAATGTGGATGTTTATAACTAATACCCATCCTAAATTGCTTTTAACTACCAAAAAGACCTATCAAGAGCCATAACCATATGTGGACTCCCATGAAAACCAATAGCTCAAAACAATTTAGCATGAAGGTTTTGTTGCAGCACCCAATCGTACTACGAGACAATATATGACCTACTCTAGACTGATGTCCCAATCTCTCTCTTCCCCTGCTCTAGGACGACGTCCACAAGTCGTTTCTTCTCAACGGTATAATGGATTCCCTCCATAGAATCTTTTCCTTCCAGTTGTCTACACCGACATACTAAAAGCATATGTAAATGCTGAACCTACATATACCCATCACACACATGTACACAACACTGAAGTATTGTTGTCCTATTATGGATCATGACACATTCTTGAAATGTCTCGCAGTACCCCGTTGCCTCAAGTCAAAAATACCAAACCAATATATATAAATCACCCAAATTGTGCGTCTATAGTTATATATATACACATATTTATACATCCGTACAATATATTTCATGTACTATAAAGTAACCCTAAGTCGGGTATACTGAATAGTACGTGTGCATAAATTTTATATCAATAAATTGCGTTGAATTGGCATTAGCTACCAAAGAGACCTATAAAGAGCGACAACTATATCGTGAACTCCCCTGAAAACCAACACCGCAAAATAAGTTGGCCTATATGTCCTATCGCAGCACCCAAGATGTAACGACCCGTATTTTTCGATAATTAAAAATATTAAATTAAATAAGATTTTGAAATTTAATATTGTGGGAAATTAATTTATGGTTTATTTATGAGAAAAATAATTAGAATATAATTTGATTTTATTATTTGAATGTTACTGAAAATTATTTTTATGTTATTTCAATCAATTGAAATAATTGTAAAGTTAATTTGTTATATTGTAAATAAGGAATAAATTCAATGTAAAAAAATTCCATTATAAATTGGAATAGGTTTATTATGGAATATGGAATCAGTTAATTATTGCATAAATCTATTAGCTTTTGTTTGTAAACATTAGACTTAGAAATGTATTTTGAGTTACCAATGTGTAATGATTGTTTTAATTATTATTCTATTATTTAATCCATTGAAATAAATTGGAAATTAATGGAATTAATGCAATTAAAATATTATAATTAATATGAGTTAAGATGATAACTATAGAATAAGAATGTAATAAAATGTAAACTAATGTTAATTATATTCATAAGATGACAGTTGATTTAATAATAAGAGTGTAAATCGAAATAAAAAAAATTGAACTAAAATTAAAACATAATTAACTGGGATTTATTACAGTTGTAATTTGACACTGAATTTAACGTAATGTTTAAATCTTGATATTAACATGGAATATTAAATTTTAGAATATTATAAATATCTATGTAATCAAGAATGATAATATTGTAAAATTTTAAATTTGAATTTAAAAGTGATTAAATTGATATTTAATTTATAATTTATTTAATTAACGAGAAAATTAGCCATTTTGGCCACTGTCTCGGATTTCGACGAAACCAGTTTCATCAGATCCGTAACAGTGAATTATTGTAGGATTTCAAGTTTTGTGGCTATAGAACTTACCCTATGATCGTGCGAGCACGAAATGCGTAGAAATCAATTAACAGAATTTAAATGAATATAATTTGATTTTGAAAGCTAACTTCTGTGCACTACAGAATTAGGATTTGAAATTTTTTCCATTGAGTTTAAAAATATTGAAAACCTATATTTTGATATATTTGACGATATATTTTCGTTTCGGGAATAAAGCGGTCGCGTAATCTTTTCGACCAATTCGATCGGTACCATCCATTCTTATCCACTATTGCCTATATATATAGGCTGTTATAAACCCTAGCAGCCTTTTTATTTTCTATTGTATGTACTACATTCCTTTTTCATCTCCTCTTTCCAATGGCAGACAACCCAAACCTTAGTTTCAATTTCAAATCAAAATCAACAAAGTAAAAAACTCCTCAAACTATGTCATATAATATATCGTTGGAAAGCTCTCGACAAACATAATCTAGATCTGTGATTCGTTTTTTGACTTGGGCGTGCTGTGACTAGAAATCATCGAAGAAGTTTCGGTCGTCCATATTAGGGTTTTAGTTTCAACGGTGAATCGTCGATGATTCAACGATCGGAGGGCATAGTTGTGACGACCCGAAATTTGGGGCATTTGAAATTGAAATATTTAATTGATATAAATATTTAAAAGTTAATCCTTAACTTGAATTTCAAATACAACTGATTATTGGGTAATTAAATTGTTAAATTTAATAATTGAAAATTGGGTAGGATATGAAATCTTTGTTTTTAAGCCGTTAAAAATAATTTGAAGGCTCATAAAATTTATATTAATAATACTGAAGATAATTGAAGCTTTAAAATTGGATTTTGAAGTGATTTGTACAGTTTAAAAATACATCGTTAAATTGATATATAAAAATAAACCTTTCGAGGCACAGTCTTGGATTTCGACGAAACTAGTTCCATTGGGTCCATAATAGTGTATTATTACCGAATTTCAATTTTCGTAGCGTTTGGAATTGTCGGGTGATTGTATTGTCGATAAAACGCGCTAAAATTTATATCGAGAATTTAATATTATAACTGGGTCCAAAACGCCATCTTCTCCATACGATCGAATTAGGACTCGAAACCTTTTCCTTTGCATTCGAAATAGGGGTATAACATTATAAACGCCTAGCGGCACACCTCGGTAGGAGGTCAGAATTTTGAGTTGTATTTATCACGTAAATTTGAATTTAATTTGAAATATTTACATATTATATTCTAGTCAACTCTCAGTTGTATTCCCTTTCACATCATATCCTTTTCTTTCTTTTCCATCACTGTAGCAAACTGATTTTTGCACGCCAGCATCTCATCTTGTCCCCCTCATCCTCACTTTAAAACTTACGCAACAGATGGTTTTCAGAAAAAGGTAATGTAGCCGAGCATTTTAAAGCAATCGAATCTTTTCCTTCTACTACTTCAATTCAAATCGCCTTTCCCCTTTTCTTCATTCTCGCCAGTTCAAAATCTTGCCGATGACCTCTTTCCAAAAAAATAAAATATAATATAATAATCGTCGAACAAAAGAAAATCTTGAAGAAAATGGTGGATCGTTTTCAAGAAAGCATGAGATCGAATCGTTCAAAAAAAATCAAGCCTGGCTGTAAATCGATTCGAATCGCGATTGTTTGGAGGTTAGACACGGCTCATCATCGGAGAAGGGAGAAGCAGCAAGACGCTTAGGTCGCATAGAACTGTTGAGTGGTGGCAGCGGCGTTGTTATTTCGAGTGTCTACTAGCATCACGTCATCTTCGAATTTCAATCACGTCGAGTCGCAATGCTGGAGGCCAAACCAGGCATGGCATAGGATGGCAGGACTACTCGCGTCGGAGGCGAACTTGAGGCGTTGAGGTCGAATTCGTTGGGCGGAGGCTGTAAGGTAAATATTGGATCTTCAATTTAATTTAATAACATATTTATATATATACACACAGAGGAAGAAGATTACTGTTTTGTATATACAGGTTGGGAAACTTATATATATAAAGTTTAAAAATATATATATTATGGTGAGATAAATCCATTTCTATTTTAATATATTGTTAGCACCAAAATTGGTCACTAACACTCAAATCCAGATGAAAGCACCAAGTACCAGTCACAACTCACCGATAGATTGAATGTAGAGAATATAAATATGAAGAACAGTAAAAATTAAAAATGAAAGCAGTAAAGACACAGAATTTATAGTGGTTCGGTAACTCCGGCCTATGTCCACTTCAGAAATTTCCTTTTTACTGCTGTAATAATCAATTACAGTTAAAAAATGGAAGAGTAGCCTTAGCCTTAGACGATAGAAAGTTAGAGAGCAGAAAGAAGATCCTCTTTCTGAACCCCCTCATGCTATATTTATAGGAAAATCCCGAGTTACTGGGTTTCCTTAGTAGTCCTGGCGCATTAGGGCCATAGCTGGGCCAACATCCTTCATCATGGTACGAGCGACTTCCTGTAGAGACATTCTATTAAGCCAACTTCCTGTAGCGACTTCCTATAGCGACTTCCATGCCGAGCGACTTCCATGCCGAACGACTTCCATGCCGAGCGACTTCCATGCCGAGCCACCATGTCAACCGACCCATGCCAAGCCACCATGCCAACCGACCCATGCCGAACGGTCTTGACCTCACCAATGCCGAGCGGGATAACCTCATCTCAATGCCGAACGATATAACCTCAACTCAATGCCGAGCGGCATAACCTCACCTCAATGCCGAGCAGCATAACCTCACCTCAATGTCGAGCGCATAACCTCAACTCATTGCCGAGCGGCATAGCCTCAACTCATTGCCGAGCGGCATAGCCTCAACTCAATTTCGAGCGGCATAGCCTCAACTCAATGCCGAGCGGCATAGCCTCACCTCAATGCCGAGCGGCATAGCCTCACCTCAATATCGAGCGACATAACCTCATCTTAATGTCGAACGACATATCTAGGTGAATTCCATCCCTCTAAACCGAATCCATCATATTTCAACCTCGATAATCGTGAAGTCGACTTAGTTAAATCCATCTGTCCATGGCCTTGTCGAAAGGCGGGTTAACATTTTCCTCCCAAAACATGCCTTACTGTTGAAAGGTGTGTTTTAAATAGCCTCAAGTCCGATATCCGAAGTATGTATGTTAGTTACATCCATACTTTTTGATTCATAATCCAATCCATTTTATCCAAATGCCATCGCCGTATTCTTATCCGAGTTTACGACTACTCTGAGTCGACATCCGATTCTGAATCCATTAACCAAATCCTTAGCCAAATCCATATCCGTCTGAACTCGACAACCGAGTCATAATCCATCCATATCCAACAACCAATAACCACGTCCATGACCTCTCCGGGTCGACGTCCAAATCCTTAGCTGTTCATAGCCAAAATCCAAATCCGTAACCTCTCTGGGTTCTTTCCAAGCGCAATCCACACTTGACGACCTATGTTAAGTAATTCCATGGTGTTCCTAGTTCAGTGTCCCTGAATGCCAAATAATGTCGTGGCTTAAGTCCTAAGTCGAATCCTGGTCCCTTCGGACCCTTGTCAAGCATAGTCCATAATCGACGACTTGTATAGGAAATAGTATGGGGCCTAAGTCCTAGGCCGAATCCCGGTCTCTCCGAACCCTTACGGAGCATAGTCCATGCTCGATGACCTTTCAGCCAAAATCCAAAGGAAAATTTAATCGAAATCCAATCCGAAATCCAAATCCAACCAAAAAAAGCAAATGTCCAAGTCAAAGGGAAAAAACAGATTTCTCAAACCAAGGCGTCTCGGTAAACCATCATCTCAGAGCATGCCTGAGGGTTATCTCCAACCCCGTATATGAGTAAGTGATTTAGCAGTTTTCCCGGAGGTTGTTACTTATTTCAAAACATCAAGATTAGTTGATGACCAACCGACCACCATTTCTGGGCCTCATGCCCTCGTCGTTCAAGGTAGACGGTGGCTGCTCCTGTTCCACCGTCGCATTTCAAGTTCCGACATATTGTCGCAACTGACCATTCCTTACATGATCCACAATTATGTCCTTCAAATACCGGCAGGTGTTTGTATCATGCTCATCCAGGTCATGAAAAAGACAGTGCCTTCCTAACGCCCTTTCACGTTCTGAGGGCTCCCTCCTCGTCGGCCTTCGATACGGAAGGCGATCTCGAGTATCCAAGAATATCTTCTCCAATGTTGCGTTCAACCCTGTGTAAGTGGAGAATTTTGGTTCTCCCTAGCGCTTCCTTTTCCCCTTATCCTTGTCCTTACCAGAGTTTTCGCCGTGTAGTCCTCCATCCTTAACCATATTTACTTCCTTTGACTTCATGTCCAAACATGCATCCTCTTGTCGGAGAAATCTCTCAGTTTCATGAAAGAATTCACCAAGATCCAACGGTGTGTCCCATATCAACGATACTTTGGAATCTGAATTATCTCTAACTCCTGATACCTCAGCCATCAGAACCATTGGTGGATCCGGCCGATCCATCGACGCAACTGCTGCATTAAATCGAGTCAAGAATCTCCTGAGTGATTCATCCACTCCCTGTTTAACTGACGTCAGCGTCATCATGTTCTTTGGCCTTTTTATGTGAACTCGAAACTGACTTAAGAACTTATCCACCAGTTCCGTACATGTTCCAATGGATCCATGCTCCAGCTGCCTGAACCACATGGCAGCTATATCAGTTAAGTACAGGGGGAAACATTGGGCCATAACCTCCACTGTTTCCTCCAGAACTTCCATATGCCTAGTGTACCTCATCAAGTGGTCAGTGGGATCCGTCTTTCCGTTGTATACTTCCAGAGTGGGCAGTTTGAAATCGGACGAATTCCTCACTGTCCTGATTTTTCGGGTAAAAGGACTTTTGTTAACTTCCTATGAATCCCTGTTTGTCAGACCTCCACGAATAGCCCACCTGATAAAGTCAGCCAATCCAGTGTTTCCAACCAAGGGTTGCCCCCTATCCCTGTTTCCAAACTGCCCTCCAAGTCCCCGAAGAAATTCTAGCACATACTCCTCATCACGTACTCTTGTATTCCTGTTGCCATCGGGTAGCGTAGCGTCATCCAGTATTCCCCCATGAACTTGTCCAGCATTACCTGATGGTGTGCCGTCGAGTCTTGGTCCATCCAGATTGTTAGTTGTTTGTTGATTGGGAGTTGTCCCCTACTGAATCACTCCATCCACCTACTAGTTGAGTTCCTCTGGTCTAGTTCCTAGAACTTGAGCACCTGCAGTTCCACATTGTCCAAATTGCCTTAGAAGAGCCCGCATCATCACCTCTTGTCGTTTCATCATCTGCTCCTGCATAGAATTCATCATAGCATGCATCTCATCCCGAGTTATGTAGACGGATGCATGATCCTCTCTAGCACCAGAAGAGGCCACTTGACTTCCTTCCTGATTGCTTCTTTCCGCTGCTTGCTTCCTTACTGGTGGTCTAGCCATTGCTTTCCAAAATCCGAGTTCCTAAGCTTTTCAATCCAAAATCAGAGCTCCAAAATACCCAAGTGCTAGCTTTCTCAATGAAAGCACCAAAATGTTAGCGCCAAAATTGGTCACTAACACCCAAATCCGGATGAAAGCACCAAGTACCAGTCACAGCACACATATATATTGAATGTGGAGACGAGTTAGATGAGAGGAAAAAATCATGGTGTTGTCATCAAATTGTAACATTGATAGACCATCGCTAGTCATTATGTACACCATTGAGGACACCATTTGAAATAGGTAACTTAATTATCTCAGTGAATACATATGCTACTAAGTTGAACAGTAAGGGTGATAATAGAATGCCCTATCTAAATCCACCTTTAGCTTGAACATTGTCTTCCAGAATGCCATTGACCATCATACTTGAGATCCCGGATTTTTGCAAAGACATGATCCAACCTACCCATCTAGCGCTAAAACCCCTAGACAGAAGTAAATCTTTAAAAAAAGACCTGTCAATAGAGTAAAAGGCTTAACCAAAGCGTGTTCTTGTTTATCCAAAATAGTAAAGCACGCCTTATTGTTCTTGATTAGATCATTCTTTGCAGCCATGTTAGCAATTTTCACAATTTAAGATTTTGAGTTGTTTTGGATAGACAGTGGCATTCCTAACGATAATCTTACCCCTCTCAGTCTAAAGATTCTTGTTCGTAAACTGTAAGTGGTCAAAATCAGATCTAATCTTCTTCTTTGCTTCTTTGAATTTATAGACAGTTTTGTTTCAAATTGGTAATTTGGATGCATTGACACTCGAGAATGGATTTTTATTTCATGTTTTCCTCCTCCAAATTGTACAATTTTCAGAAGAAGAGTACATTATAAATACACCAAAGAATAAAGGAAAATCCTATGAAAGAAGACGTTAAAAGATAAGTAACTGAATGGTGCATAATACGATTGGAATTCAAGTACGTGGGTGCAACCATGAAAAAAAACTCCCTCTAGTGAGTCTACTTGGATTGTCGAGCGGTTCCTTCTTCGTTTCAACTGAGTTTGGAGTAAGATAACGATACAAAGTGGAATAGGTAAACGTAAAATGAGCCATTCAGAATTGTGTACGCCCTTAGAAAACATTGTGAGGTTTACTTATTAAGGATCTAGACGATGGGTCGTTGGATCCTCTTGAAAAATGATGGCAAGACACCTCAATAAATATCCCAGAGAAAAAAAGGATGTTCAATTCGTTTGAAAATCGATCGTTCATTGATCTTCGTATGTTTTACTTTCTTTCACTCTCCTTGTGTGACGACCCGAGATTTTGGATATTTGAAATTGAAATATTTAATTGATTTTAAAATTTTAAAAGTTAAATTCTAACTTGAATTTCAAATGCCACTATTTATTGAGTGATTTAATTGTTTAATTAAATAATTGAAAATTGGGTAAATGGTTGAATCTGAAATTTTAAGCTTGTCAAAAATAATTTAAAGGCTTGTAAAATTTATATTGATAGTATTGTAGATAGTAAAAGTGTTAAAATTGAATTTGGAAGTGTTTTGTTAAGTTTAGAAATTATATCGTTTAAAACAATATTTAAAAATAGCCTTCCCAGGCACAGTCTTAGAATTCGACGAGACTAGTTTCATTGGATCTATAATAGTGTATTATTAACGGGTTTCAATTTTCGTAGTGTTTGAAATGATCGTTTGGCCGTACGGTAAGTAAACGTGCTACAATTAAATCGAATATTTGGTATAAATGTAAGGTCCTAAAAGCTATCTTCTCCATACGATCGAGTTAGGCCTCGAAACCTTTTCCAGTGCGTTCGAAATAGGGGTATAATATTATGAACGCCTAGCGACACGCCTCGATAGGGGGTCGAGATTTTTAGTTGCGTTTATCGAGACGATTTGAATTTAAATTTGAATTTAAATAAAATAATTGCATTGCAAGCCTACAGGCACGTATCGGAGAGTAAAGCATGTGTCTTCACAAAGGACATGCGTATTCTTTAAAAATATTAATAGAACGCAAATAGTTGATTAAAAAAAGAGAAAAGCCGAGCTTTGCTTTTATCTTCAAAACAATAATCGAAATCGAAAGTTCAAACAGAAAATTAAAAAGGGCAGCAAAAGAAAATCGACTGAGGGAAGGAGAAATCGACATCAAAATAAAGGGCGACCGAGCTAATAATCGAACGAGAGCATTTTTCTTTTCCAAACTTTAGTGTAGCAGAATTCTCAGAATCGAATCGACTTCAATCCAAGGCCGGAGACCGAGAGAGTCGCGAGGGTCGATCGACTCGAGTCGCGATCGAACTAGGGTTGGCGAGCTAATAAGAGGGGAACACAAGCTCAGGCTCGGCCTCGAGGTGATAAGGGTTTCTGGTCTCTTGAGCACATTGTCGTTCGCATTGGGTGATAAGGGGATGTCACGAATCACCTTGGGTCATTGAGGATGAAGCCAGGCAAGACGGCGACAGCAAAGCGTCTTGGCAAGGGTTTCGATCGAAACTAGCTTGGTTTCTTGTAACATACCGCCTTTTTATACGCTTTAAATTAACGATAAACCACACACGTTAGACTTAAACCATGCAGAAGGGCGGATTGTTATGGAGTAAATAAGAAAAAGCAGAGAAAAAAAATCAACAGAATCTTGCAGTGGAACGATAAAATATAATAATCAAATATACAGTTCATTAAGCTGTTTTACAAAAATATTCGGTTATACTTATACAGTACATTTTAGAATTACACATACCAGAGAATAAAAAAATGCAGCGGAGTACATGACGCAGAATAATATAATAGATAATAGTAATACAATCTTCGCCTTCGTCCTCCAAAAATAAGGTCTTCAAAATCCTGAAATGTCAGGCTGACCCGAGCGAATTGAAAAGACAAAACACTCGAGTCAGAACTAAAAGCTCTTATGTAAGTTAAATCAACTGTAAATAATATGAGTGGAACGGCGTCAGAGATGTTTACGGGATTTGACATCTCCTATCTAGTGTCCAACGTGAGTGCAGTAACTTAAAAGATGTTAGGGGTTAGGATCCGTTAAACTATTTACTATGTAGTAATATTTCGCTATTATAATAATGTCTATAGTAAAATAAACTTACTTTTAAATAGCATTAAGGCTTTACATTTTCCACCTTAACACGTAATAGTCCCAGTAGTCCATCCAGTATCATGGTCCCTCCTGATCGGGAAGCCACCAGAGGATACCACATGGGCTATAGGAGAAAAGCAAACTCGTACAAGGCGCGCTAGGATAGGTGACACGGCACAACTAGGCAATGCCAGGGTAGATATGCCAATTACGCTTCCGGGCCGGTGGTAACGCATAGCCGCAGCTACCACCCACCTCGAGCCACACCCCTAAATAAAAAATTCAAAAGTGGACACCGAATCATTTCAAAAGTCAAAGTATAATATCGAAGGGATGTGTCCGATCAAAGGTGCTACCTCATTAGCTCGTCAATCGCTCCTGTTTTAGCCACCTTATGCAACTCACGGGAGTCGGGTCCACGTATTTACCTCAAAGAAAATGTCGCCGCCATCCTACTTCATTCTAAAATCTTCACCGCGTACACGGTTGTTAAAGTGGTTTTCGGAGTTGGCAGAGAGTATGACAACTTCCGATCCTGGTCTCTTCAACAACCAAACGTTGTTATAACACCGCGGTCATTTCAAAATAATTTATACTTCAAAGCCAGAATATACTATCTATTTCAAAACCATAATACGATATCATTTCCCTTTTAAAAACCAAATCAATATGATATCATTTTAAAATCATAGTCTTTCAAAGTTATAAATTTCGAAACCAAAGACTTAAAACATAACACTTCCAAAACGTAATACTTTGAAATTTATAACTTTAAAACATAACTTCCATCCCTTACATGGTTTAAATATTAAAATATTTTATAAAATAAACTAGCTTCTTAGCAAATCAAATCCAAAACAACCCGGATTTCTAAATTTTAAATTTAACCAATCCCCAAATCATAAATTTCAATTCAATTCGGTTTTCATTAGACCATTCCAAATTTTATCGATTTCAAAACAGATTTGATCCACAAAATAAACCATTTCAAATTCAATATATTTCAAAGCTTAAAAATTCAATATTCCAAAACTAAATTTTATAATTCATATATATATATATACCAAATTCACTTTACTATTATTTAGTTTTTAAATATTTGCTTAATAAATCCAATATCTTTTAAATAAAACTTCAAGTTTCAATAATTGAATATTCCTCCATTTATTTAGACCTGATATATTCACTTAAATCGCCTTAACCTCGAATTAAGTTATAAAACCATATTCTTTTAAAATCTAAATTTCAATAAGTTACAAATGGATTCTTATTAAATATATTTCTTAATTAAATAAAATCTCAAATCAATTTGAAACTATCTTCTCAACCCTGATTTATAAAAATCAATATAAACTCTATATTAAAATATAATTTAAGTAAATACTTATCCATATTATATTTTAATAAAATCAAACTTTATAATTAAAATTATTTTATACTTTAAATAATTTTATTCATAGCTTAAAACCAAGAATTTAACTATATATAAAATAACATTTATAAAATATCCAAATCAATATCTCATAAAACCATATATTTCTTCACAAAACCATAGAAAATCATTTCAAAATATTTTTATATATAGACCACAGTGTCTGTATATAATTTTCTACCCTATAGTCAAGTGATATGGATATTTATCACTTCAATCTGTAATTTAAAATAAAATACGGTTATATATCATTTCAAACCGCAATCTTGAATGAAATAAAAATTCATAACAACTTGCAGTTTATAAAAATATATAATACAACATCCATTCATTCAATATCAATCATCAACCATTTATCACAATCATCATCCAATTCAAACAATAACATCAATATAGAACAGATAATAAATAACAGGTAATTACTAGCAGTTTATATTCAAAATAAATTAATTTGACTAGCAGTTTATATGCAATAATAAATTGAATAACAATTTAATTCAATAAATTCAATTTAACTGGAATGATGAGAAAAATATACCAAACAGCAATAGATAAATTTCTAATCACATCAGAAATTAATTTAACACACATAAGAAATTTTAGAAGTTGTGAGTGGGTTAAAACACTCACCTTTTGAATTTAAATTGAATTTAAATCCAATTTAAACCCAAAATTTGAACAGTCTCAGAATTCGTCCAAACAAGTGCCAAAATGTCCGAAATTCCAATACGAACCTAGTGGAGAAAACCGTGCATGAAAATGACCTCGTACGTAAAAGTCATGCGAATTAGAAGATATAGATTTCAAATATAAATTAAATAAAAATAATACCATAAATTTCACGTTGACTGCCACGTCACAGTGCCTACCTGCACATGCGAGTATGACCTTAAGGAAACCCTAGATGGCAGAAAAGTGTACGAACAGGAAGCGGCCATCGCACGACGCTGTCGCGCCACCTCGGCCTCACCCCAACCCATCACCGGTGCCACGTCCTACGCCCCTGCGACCACTGACCCCCCTGCGACGCTCGATCGAGCTGAAATCCCCCACAGCCACCGCACAAAAAACAAACCCTAACGAATTATCGCGAGCGATCCAGCCATCGATTCGACGAACGACTGTTTCCGATGGATTACGCACGACATCTCCACAAATCCATGTTGTCGATTCGACGATCAAACGTAGTTCATCGACGCATGATGGACGGTCACAAACAGTTCTTCAATTTCTGGGCAAATAGAGCTTCAAATCGAAAAATAAATTTTGGATTTAACTTGCGCTCGTCGATAGCTTCAAATCCATATAAAATATGATATAGTTTGAAGAGTTTGAATTTTTTGCTTTGAATTTTATTTGAAATTGCAATTAGAGTTTGGTTTTGTCTACCATGGAATGAGGAGGAGCTATAAGAATTATACGTACAGAATAATGACACAAGAAGTAGGCTAGGGTTTATAACAGGGTATATATGGGCAAGCTGAAAATTAGAATGGACCGGATCATGATTGATATACGCATTGAACGATAAAGTGGCCCGGAAAGCCCTTTTCGACTCCGAAACAAAATTGGGTCAATCCATATATCAAAATAATTGTTTTTGAATATTTTAAACTTGATGGAACAGGTTTCAAGTCCAAATTCCATCGTATGAAGAAGTTAAGACAAAATCAAATTATTTCAAATTGATTTCAATTGATTTCAATTAATCGATTTCAAGGCGTTTCAAGCCCATACGATCAAATGACAAGCCCGATCGTTATGAAACTTGAAATCCTACAATAATTCACCGTTACGGATCCGATGAAACTAGTTTCGTCGAAATCCGAGTCTGTGGCCAAAATGGCTATTTTTACATTAAATAAATAAATAATTGATTAAATCAAATTTCCAATTTCAATTCTATAATTGACGTTCCGATCATTTTTAAATTTATTAATCATTTACAATAATTTAGACAGCTTAGATATCGATTCAACGTTAATTGATTTACCCATTACCGTAATTAATTTCAATTTTAATAAATTCATTAATTATCAAATGAAATCTCAATAAATCCATTTATTTGATTTAAAATCTTGCTATTCAATAAATTGACATCTTATAGGTATAATTAATATTGATTTATATTACATTTCATTAATGTATGTTTCATTTCATATTAATTCCCATTAACATCATATTTTATTTCATTTAATTTCAATAATCCATTTATTAAGATTTAAATTCCAATAAATAAATAAATCTTAACTTCCATTCTTTTTATCCAACCAATTGTCATATTATGAATAAAATTAACATTACTTCCGATTATTACTTTAATTTACATTAATAGAACGTTAAATTTAGATTTATTGTAATTGATTACCAAAGTTTATTTAACATATTGGATAAATAAACAACCTATATTAATTATCACCTATTTTCTTTTAATTGCATTTATAATTTTGTTACTTATCAACCCAGGTTATAATTCCATATATAACACTAATTTTATTCCATTACTATTTATGATACCCCTGCATTACATACTTCAATATTTCCATTTCATCTTTATTTCAATTGCATAATATTTAATTTCAATTGCTACAATAATTACACTTATTATAAATTAGATTTCAATGGAATGATTTGTTTCAATTCAAATCTTTTTATTAAGTTCATTACTACTCTATAAACCTAGTTACCTTGTTTTTCCCTTCATTACCTTAATATACTCAAATTTAACAACTCCTAAACATTGTATTACATTTCACATTAATGTAACATTTATTTACATTTAATAAAAAATTATTACTAATTTCAATTTACAAGCTAAATAAATAGGTAACATACAATAATCATTACCGTTACCCTTTAGTCACATAAATAAGCTTTTATTACTTACAAATCAGTGTTGCCATTTATTCTCATACTACTAATTTCATTCACTTATGTTCAATTTATAACCAAACATAACATTTAGATTTATTTTCATTAATTGGTATTCCATTCAATTCATAAATTTATTAACTTGATTAGTATTGTTTACCTTGCATTTTAGTTATTATTTCATTAATATGATTCCCAATTTTATTTCTTTCAGTATTAATTACACTATCATATTAAATTAGAAAATTATAATGTTTCTACTATTTCAATAAATTTGAACTTCATTCAAGTTATAAGCCATTCACTTACACTCATACTGTTGCAATTCGTTCTACTTATTATTTTAATTAATAATTCATGAAACTATATTTTTTTAAATATTAAATTTCAAAAACCCTATTAAATTAACAATTATAATAAATGAAAATTTATGGGTCGTTGCATTTCTTTTGGATGCGATTTCGATAGTTAGGTAAAGTTTTATTTAAGCAGTTTTTGTATTTATTTTTATTTTTATTTTAAGTCAATCTCAATTTAATTTAAATCTAAAATTATATATAGACATGTACAGAAACAGAAAAGAAATATATATATGTATATATAATATAGTACAGTGAATATAAAACCATTTCTTTTTTAATCTAATATATATATATATATATATATTAGAAAATTTAGTTACAGTAAAGTATATGGAACTCTGTTGTTAATATATAGGTTAGAAGGAAAATTTTATCTTTATTAAGATTTAATAATATATATATATGTATGTATATGTATGTATGTATGTATGTATGTATGTATGTAAGGTTTAAATAGAATATATATATGTGTGTGTGTGTGTATGATGCTGAAAAGTGAAATTTTAAGTTGAAGAGTTTTAAAAAAAACTAGATCTTTGAAATCTATAAATTATTTTTATACGTATATATAAGGAAGTTTCAAAGGAAAATAAATATATATATACATATTTTAATTTACTAGTTATTTTAACATAATGGATTTGTTGATGAATTGATTCAATTAACTTTCTTTATTTATTTTAGTTACTAAAGGATTTTTAAAAAGGAAAATTAGTTTAAAATTTAATTACTAGTTTAAAATTTAATTACTAGTTTAAAATAAAATCTTTAGTTGATTAAATTCATCAAATGGAAATTTAATTGTTCGATTTATTTAAAATTAATAAAAATCATCTAATGTTTATACAAGGTCTTAAATCGGGGGAAGACAAGCCGGTTTGGATCGGATTTGCATATTAAAAATCAAAGGTGAGTTAATCTCACTCATTTGGAATACCTTATAAATTTAAAAGGTTAAATTTAAATTATTGATTATTTGCTTGAATTGATAATTTATTATCAGTATGGATATGATATTATATATATATATATATATATATATATATATATATATATATATTGAAGTGATTGATTTCCCGCATTATATAGCGGATGAGACCCTATGCACCCCGCATAATAGCGGATGACCTCATATATCGCTATATTCCACCTCGAAGTGGAATTTGTATTTTATATTGTGCTAACATCTGTGGATGCAGGGAAACAGGTTGGAGGGATCCAACTGGATTCCTCAAAACGTTGAATTTATTTTATATTTCAACAATGTGATTTATGTGATAATCTGTGATGATTATATTGATTATATTGGAAATTGAAATTACTGAATGCTATGGCATGGTTGAATATATATTGGTATTTGAGAGAATAAAAATATATAAGTTTGGATTTTTATAAAGAAAATAAAATGGAAATTTTTTTCAAGTAAAATAATCTAGTGAATTTGGGTAAATTAAAGATTGAATTTTAAAAAAAAGTTTGATTTTTAAATTCTATTAAGTAAATCTGAGTATGGAAATAAAGATAGAGATTTTTAATAAATGAAAATAAAAGAGTTTTGGAGATTTAAGTGATATAATCTGTAATTTATAGGAATTCATTTTCAAATTTTAAGATTTAAATATTTGGGAAGAAATTAAAGGGTAGAATTTTGAATGAGATATGAAGTGGATATTTCAGTTTAAAATAAGATTTTTTAAATCATAAATATAGAAGTAAATATGGAATTAATGGGTTTTAATAATAAATTTGGGTAAGTAAAGGAATTTACTTTAAAATGGAGTTAGTTTTGAAAACTGATTAAGTGTTTGAAACTTTATTAAAGGAGAATGAGATTATGGAATTTATAAACAGGGTTTATAAATAAAGTGAAATATTTATCAAAGGATAATTTGGAAGTATAAATTCAGGATGGTAATTTATAAAGGAAAGGTGATTTGTTTAAAAATAAATAGTGGTTTATTTTTAAAGATGTGGAAAGAAAAGTGTATTTCCTTGAAAAGCCAAGTATATTTTCAAAGAATGATTTCTAAGTATGAGTTAGAGTTTTAAAGGTAGTTTTGAAAGAATGTTTAGAAGAAATTATTATTTAGTGGTTTTAAAATTTTTAAAGGTAAATATTTATTAAGTTAATTTTATCAGTAAAGTATTTTAAAAGGTTTAACTAGTAATTGAATTAAAAAGCTGGTTATCAAATATCTACATTCTATCTAATAGTTTATTTTAAAAAAATTGGTTTTGGCTTAAGTTTACGTGAAAAATTATTATTAAATTTCATAACTAGTATTTTAGATAAAATGTTTTAAATTGTTTTTATTTTAAGTATTATAAAGTATATATTTTCGGATAAAGTGATTTAAAATATTTTAAAATCTAAAGTATTTAGACTTGGTGATTTTCAGTGGAATAAACAATATTTATAAATTTATTCTGCAAGAGAAAGTGATTTGAAAACTGTTTTCAAAGGATTTAAAATGAAGATATCTTGCGAAGATATTTTGAATAATAAATAATTTAGGAAATTATTAAGGCTTGATGGTTATTTGTGGATGTTATATGATAGTTAAATAACCGACTACCAATATTAGCCAATGCGCTAATCGTTTAGGAGAGATCGGGATCGGGTTTGCTTTATTACAGCATGATAGGTGGTTTTCGCTTCGTGTTTGGTGGCAAGCAGGAGACTCTTACACCTACATGTCCCTGCGAGATTGGTTGCGAGTAGAGAGGCTGGCTGTAAAAGCAAATTCGAGGTACCAATGTATGCCACGGTGGGTCTGGGATGGTTGAAAAGCCTACTGGTCGCTACTGGCTTGGCCCGTTACATTGTGGTATCATAGCTAAAGGTTAAGCAAGAACCTTGGCTCTGGTAGGGATTACTCATTAGAAATAGAGTCTGTATTACTCTAGAATGAAGTTGAGTGTATTAATAGATATGAGCGCATATTTGTTAGTGAATATAAAAATTGTTTTTATATTGTGTTGACTTATCGATTGAGTGTTTATGGATTTTGGTCGATATATGGGACACCATGTCATCGATAGGGGTTTTTAAACTCTTACACAAGATAAACTGACACAGTATTGTTTAAAAATAGGGTAAATGAAATAATTTTACCCAAATTATTTTTGTATATAAAAGAAATAATTTTTCATAAATTATTATAATTATATATGGTTGCTTGGTTGTTAGGAAGTGATAATATTAAATTATTATCATTATTTTAAGGAAATTGAACTAGGGATTAAAATCATAACTAGAGGATGAGGAATAAATTTTTATAACAAAATGGAGTTGTAAATGTGAATTATAAATATAGTTTATAGTTGGAAATGAAATGAAATTCCTGAGTAATATTTGAAAATGATTTTCAAAGGTTTTGGAGGAATAATGGTGATATTATTTGAGAAATATTTTTGAATTGGATTTGAAATCTGGTAAGATTTGGAATTTAAATATATTTGAAATGTTTTTTAAGTGATAAAGCACTAAACTCTTTTCGGTCGCTGGAAAATAACTTCGGTGATGACTGCAACATCATCGATGTTCATTTTCGAGTTTCCATTAGAGGAATTGCTGCCAAAATGTTTTAAATTGGAATTGTTTGCAAAAGTTGAGTTTGATTTTAGAAATGGAAAGGATTTTGGATATAATTGATTTCAAAAATGATTTTGAAATGTTGGGTAATTGTTTAAAAGACTCTGGAATCTTATTTAAAATATTTATAGAATATAGATAAGTTTGATAATTTATATAAAAAAATTGAAATTTGTTGGAATAAGATTCAATTTGAAAGGGTTAAATAAAAGTAAAAATAAGTTGGAAGGTAAGCTAATTAATTGAGGTGAACTAAAAGAAGCTAGTAGATGCAATTAAATTTAGAAAACTTATAGAAGTTAAAAAATTTAATTGAATCGGAGTGTAATTAAATATAGTTAAGTAAAAGTGAATTTAAAGAAAAGTATAAGGAGGCTAAGTGAAATGGTTACGTAAATAAAAAGTCATCAGTTGGAAATAAAATTGTGGATAGACAAATGAATTTGCATTTGTAAGTAAATTGGATTGAAACTGGATATTTGAATTGTGTAAATTGGAAAATTAGTCAAGTTGGACTAAATAAAACAAAGTATTGAAACTAAAATTAGGAAGTAAACTGATTGATTGAAACGGTAAGCAAATGAATTAAAATTGAATATTAGGATGTTATTTAATTTAAATTGTGTATAATAAAGTGAAGTTGAAAAATTAGTTCTAAGTGGACTAAAAATAGTAAAAGTTTGGGAATAGAAGTGTTTGAGATATGAATAATTGGTTAGTGGGATTAGTTTAAGGAATGGATTAATTAAAAATGGGTTGAGATAAGATGAATAGAATTCAATATTTAATTTGATTTGGAAATAAATTAAGAATTGAAGATAAAATTGAATTTAGAATGGAGCTAAAAATTTAGTCAAATAAAAATAGATATAAAAGCTTGAGCAGTGAAGTAAAAATAAATATTAAAGCATATATAATATTTATATTAAACTTAAGAGAAGTAAAAGGGTGAAATTCTTAAGTAAAAATTTGTATTGGAAAAATATTCCAAGTTAATATTTGAATGAAGATTAAGTAAAGAGTGAAATGAGATAATTGGGAACAGTGAATGAAATGAATTTGAATAAAAATAAAATTGATTTAGCTAAAATCAATGAAGATAAATACGCACAGAATTTTGAGGTATTTATATCGTTCCAAGTTGGGATTTTTCACTCGATTTTCAATGGCGAACCCAAGATATAGATTTTTGATTGATTCTGAAAATTCTCTATCATAGTTTAGAACTATGCAAGGAGAATGATGGTTACTGATCAAGAAACCAGATCTGAGTCCGCACTAGTGAGTCGGGTGGACGATACTAGTACGAAAGTGAAATTGTGCGATCGAGCGAGTGATCGGATTTGGTATTGCGTATGAATGATATATGTACATCGTACGGGCTTGATTGAAATAGATATTGAAACTGTTGTAAAGAAATGTATAAAATGATTTTAAATGTTGTGATTGGATTTTATTGCTAAATAGTATACAGGTATTTAAAAGCAAAGGATAAATTGGTGCTTTTGATTTCAGAAGATAAATACGAATTGCCCAACATAAGGTATGTATTTAAAATTCTGCATGAAATTTGGTGATTTTCTGATTTAGCCACTTGGCCTTTTGTTTTCTTTTGTAATCTAGGGGCCCGTAGAGGCATTTTGTAGTTGTACCGAGCTAGCCGTGCAAAGGAGACGCTGGTTAAATTTTTTGAAAATTTAGAGAGTTAGAAAATTTTTGAGAAATTTGGATAATTTTAAATTTGGATTTAAATTTAAATTTGAATTGTGAGAAAATAGTATTATTTAGAAGTTATGGATGGGTTTAGGAAGTTAATAAGAGTGATAGTGTCTTAAATAAAAGGTTGTTTGGGTGTGTTAAAATTGTTGCTTTTGGGAAGAAAAGTTAACGGGTTGTGGGACATTCCTCTTAACTAGTAATTTCGGGGCCGAAATTCTTTTAAGGGGGAAGGAATGTGACGACCTGGGATTTTGGACATTTGAAATTGGAATATTAAATTGATTTTAAATATTTAAAAGTTAAATTCTAACTTTAATTTCAAATGCCACTATTTATTGAGTGATTTAATTGTTTAATTAAATCATTGGAAATTGGGTAAATGGTTGAATTTGAAATTTTAAACTTGTTAAAAATAATTTAAAGGCTTGTAAAATTTATATTGATAGTACTGTACATAGTAAAAGTGTTAAACTTGAATTTGGAAGTGTTTTGTTAAGTTTTGAAATTATATCGTTTAAAACGATATTTAAAAATAGCCTTCTGAGGCACAGCCTTAGAATTCGACGAAACCAGTTTCATTAGATTCGTAATAGTGTATTATTATCGGATTTCAATTTTCGTAGTGTTTGGAGTGATCGTATGGTCGTACGGTAAGTATATGCGCTGAAATTAAATTGAAAATTCAGTATAAATATAAGGTCCTAAAAGCTATCTTCTCCATACAATCGAGTTAGGCCTCGAAACCTTTTCCAGTGCGTTCGAAATAGGGGTATAATATTATAAATGCCTAGAGGCATGCCTCGATGGGGGGTCGAGATTTTTAGTTGCGTTTATCGAGACGATTTGAATTTAAATTTAAATATAAATAAAATAATTGCATTGCAAGTCTACAGACACGTATCGGAGAGTAAAGCACGTGTCTTCACAAAGGACACACGTATTTTTTGAAAATAATAATAGAACTCAAACAGTAGATTAAAAAAAGAGAAAGAAAATCCGAGCTTTGCTTTTATCTTCAAAACAATAATCGAAATCGAAAGTTCAAACAGAAAATTAAAAATGGCAGCAAAACAAAATCGACATAGAGAGGGAGAAATCGAAATCAAAATAAAGGGGGACCGAGCTAATAACCGAACGAGAGCATTTTTCTTTTTCCAAACTTTAGTGTAGCAGAATTCTCAGAATCGAATCGACTTTGATTCAAGGCCTGAGGCCGAGCGAGTCGCGAGGGTCGATCGACTCGAGTCACGATCGAGCTAGGCTTGGCGAGCTAATAAGAGGGGAACACGAGCTCGAGCTCCGCCTCGAGGCGATAAGGGGTTCTGGTCTCTCGAGCACGTCGTCGTTCGCATGGGGTGATGGGGGAATGTCGCGAATCACCTTGGGTCATTGAGGACGAAGCCAGGCAAGGAGGCGACAGCAAAGCGTCTTGGCAAGGGTTTCGATCGAACCTAGGTTGGTTTCTTTTAGATGCGATTTCAACAGTTAAGTAAAGTTTTATTTAAGCAGTTTTTTTATATTTTTTGTTTTAAGTCAATCTTAATTTAATTTAAATCTGAAATTATATATAGACATGTACAGAAACAGAAAAGAAATATATATATATATATATATATATATATATATATATATATATAATATAGTACAGTGAGTATGAGACCCTATGCGCCTCGCATCATAGCGGATGACCTCATATACTTTGATATTCCACCTCAAAGTGAAATTGGTATTTTATATTATGCTAACATCTGCGGATGCAGGGAAACAGGTTGGAGGGATCTAACTGGATTCCTCAAAACGTTGAATTTATTTTATATTTCAGCGATGTGATTTATGTGATAATCTCTGATGATTATATTGGGAATTGAAATTATTGAATGTTATGGCATGCTTGTATATATATTGATATTTGAGAGAATAAAAATATATGTGTTTGGATTGTTTTAATAAAAAAGGGAAAAAAAATTAAGTAGAATAATCTAGTGAATTTGGGTAAATTAAAGATTGAATTCGGAAAAAAAAAGTTTGATTTTTAAATTCTATTAAATAAATCTGAGTATGGAAATAAAGATAGAGATTTTTAATAAATGAAAATAAAAGAGTTTTGGAGACTTAAGTGATATTTCTAAAATTTAAAGGAATTCATTTTCAAATTTTAAGATTTAAATATTTGGGAAGAAATTATAGGGTAGAATTTTGAATGAGATATGAAGTGGATATTTTAAAATAAGATATTTAAACCATAAACATAGAAGTAAATATGGAATTAATGGGTTTTAAAAATAAATTTGGCTAAGTAGAGGAATTTACTTTAAAATGGAGTTAATTTTGAAAATCGATTTGAAAACTGATTAAGTGTTTGAAACTGGATTAAGGGAGAACGAGATTATGGAATTTATAAACGGGGTTTATAAATAAAGTGGAATATTTATCAAAGGATAATTTGGAAGTATAAACTCGGGATGGGAATTTATAAAGGAAGGGTGATTTGTTTAAAATTAAATAGTGGTTTATTTTTAAAGGTGTGGAAATAAAAGTGTATTTCCCTTAAAAGCAAGTATATTTTCAAAGAATGATTTCTAAGTATGAGTTAGAGTTTTGAAGGTGGTTTTAAAAGAATGTTTAGAAGAAATTATTATTTAGTGGTTTTAGAACTTTTAAAGGTAAATATTTATTAATTTAATTTTATAAGTAAAGTATTTTAAAAGGCTTAACTAGTAATTGATTTAAAAAGCTGGTTATTAAATATCTACCCTCTATCTAATAGTTTATTTTAAAAAAATTAGTTTTGGCTTAAGTTTACGTGAAAATTTATTATTAAATTTCATAACTAGTATTTTTAATAAAATGTTTTAAATAGTTTTTATTTTAAGTATTTTGAAGTATATAATTTTTGGATAAAATGATTTAAAATATTTTGAAATCTAAAGTATTTAGACTTGGTGATTTGCAGTGGAATAAACAATATTTATACATTTATTCTGCAAAAGAAAATGATTTGGAAACTGTTTTCAAAGGATTTAAAATGTAAAAAGATATCTTGCGAAGATATTTTGAATAATAAATAATTGGGGAAATTATTAAGGCTTGATGGTTGTTTGTGGATGTTATATGATAGTCAAATAACCGACTATCAATATTGGCCAATGCACCGATCGTTTCGAAGAGACCGGGATCGGGATTAATTTTTCGAAAACCACTTCGATCCGGTTTGAACGTTTTCGTAAGAAAGACAAGAGCTTGGAGTCGAAGATGAAGCAGTGAATTGCAAGGGCTAATCGCTACTAATCCTGAGGGTGATTCCAAAATGGATGTGGTAGGAGTAGTGCCTTCGTTTCCGTTTGGACCCGGAACGGACTTGTATGGATGAATGCTTTCAAAACATCGTCAGGAGGACGATGAGCATTCTAAGTGAAAATGTTCTAAAATGGTAACGCATAGCCTCGAGCCTCATCAACCGGGAATGGCTAAAACAGGGGAGGTGCGCACAAGGCTAAGTGGCTAGCAACCAATTAGGGTAAGGTCATCCCTGTTTAGAGGTCCCTTTTATTCGGTTGTGTGGACGGTTGCTGATCCCAACCGTGGGGTCATCTTATTCGGACTATCCAATAGGGGTAGCTTCGGTCTTGTGTTGCAGGGGATCAGGGTGGATCCTCGGTACGGTGATCTAGACCACGTATTGTGACAGACGGTACCCCAGTAGTCCTGCCATTGATGGAAATCCATTCTCTCTACGTGCCTTTACGGCTTTGATTTGTAGAACCTAGTATTGCTGGAATTTAATAATGGTAACAATTTCGGCTATTTGAATAAGTATTTGTATATAGACACTACTATAATAACAGAGGATTTAATAAGAAATGTTTTGGCTATCGTAAGATAAGAAACCGACACGTTTATTTGTGGCGTGGTCTTACGAGATAACTTTGATTTCAAAAAGGATTTTGAAAACTTTAATAATCTAATTGAGTGTATTTTATCACATTAGTTTTTCATACTGACTCGGGTGTTATTTCGCTATAATGCTCCGGTCAGACCGAGTATTATAGAGTATAGATTCTGGATGGATGGCTATGGAACTTAGGAGACGAGCTGGATGGCGGGACGTAGCACACATACTTGATGTATATTCCGCTGTGTTGTAAGCTGTGTAGTCAATTTTGGGAGGACAAGTTAATATAACTGTCCAATTGTATGCTATACATTTTGTTGTACTCTGGTGATGTAATGTATAAACAGATATAGTTCTTTTTATTTAAAGATTAGTCATTTATCTATTATATATTGTTCCGCAGCGTTTGTGGGATTATGATGTTATTTTCTATTTCTTCTTCTACCTCTTGCTTCTTTAATCCTAACGGTCCGCTTTTCCGGCATTCGATTGTTCATCATTTAATACAGTGGAAGTATAGATGTCGATTTTCGGGTGTCGAAAAATTGGGTTGTTACACCTTGGCTAGAAGACTTATTTCCATCATTGATCTACAGTTAAGTTAGGGTTGTCAATGGATACTTAAAAAATTCGAAATTCATCTACATTCGCATTTGAAAAGCGTATAAATATCTGATATTTGAAAAAATGGATGCGGATGCAGATGCAAAGACATCCACATCCGAAAATTATCCGTCCGGTTTTTGTCAAGATTATAGTTCAAATTATGTGCATTTTAGTGCAGTGAAAGATATCTGTTTATTATTTTATTGGGTTTGTAGTTTATACTATATGCACTTAATGCTTTTTAACTGCTTGAAACTATTTGTTATCATCATATTTGTTAGCTTCTAACACTTTTATAATCAACGGGATTGAAAATTATTTATGTTAAGCTAAAATTTCTTTTTATAATTTTTGATTTATCGGTTGTTAGTAGATAGGATAATTATCTGATATTCATCCGTATCCACGGATGCGATATCTGATATTCGAAAATGATTTCGGATGCGAATATGGATATGACACTGTCCGCTCACGACAGCATCCGCTGACAAACCTAGATTAAGCAGAGGCTGAACTTTCGATCAAACCACCATAACATTATATTATCGTATACTATTTACTGCACTTTCTATGACAAAAGTGGTAATCAACATGGGATCGCTGTTTCTATTTTTAAATACTAAACAAATCTTTATTACTTTTAATTGTACAAAGCTGGTCACTGGAACCTGAATTGCAAATTAAATATTTTGTGTTAGGCTTCGTTTGAAAGTTTTGTAGTACCAGTTATGAGGAATTTTGAGAATATTGGTTTTGATCATAAATGATCGTTGCGGTTTTAATCGGTTCACGTAAACTGTTGTTATAACCGACCAATACATGCTTGAAAGTTTAACGTACACCGATTTTGATGTTTTTTCACTAAGTTAACATTACATATATATCATTGTATCTATTCTTTAGTTTTGTGAAGATTAATTCTACAATATAATTAGTGGAGATATAATTAAAAAAAGTTATAACCCATCAAAACAACTCAATTTGATGGGATAGAATTGCTAGCAAAATTACAATATGGCGGTTTTCATAAAAACATTTTTATAACCAACAACAATCGATGTGAAAAAAATAATTACAAGCAGGGGGTATGATAACACCTGAAATACAAAGTCATCCAAAATTAGTCAAAATCGATAAAAATAAACTCCACTTAGCTTTAGTCTATTTACCAAATTACCCCCTTTCTTATTTATAGTACGTATCAAACTTCAAATATCTAAACTTGACAATATTCTACATGAAATTTTTGATTTTGATCTCGATATTGATTTACCAAACAAGTCTTCCAACATATGTACAATCGAGAAACTATTGATGAATGATACCGATTCTAAAGAATCTTAATTAAGGATGGTGTTATGAATTGGTTAATGGTGTGATCTTTGTTTGGAAAGTATTGTGATGATGGCGCTGTGTTTTTGAGTGATCTAGATTCAGGGCCGGTCAATTGAACGGAGTCGCCCATGGCCAATTTAAAGCATAGAAAAGAAAATTGGAAAGGACAGGCAAAAAACTTGAAACTTAACCACTACTAGGAATCGAACCTAGCACAATCTATTAAATAATGGTACAGCGAAAGAATTTTAGTCTCTCTTATTGATTCTAGGAGTTTTCTCCATTCTCCTTAAACCCTCTCAAGATATTTTGTTTTCAAATTTTTATAGTTTATCATTTTAAAATTACTCTACTCAATTTCTTACACTATTTTACATTCAAAACCAATTTTTCAACAAAATTTACAACTATTACAAATCTCTTCGTACTTTTGTTCTAATATTTTACATTCAAGTCCATAAATTTAAACTAACTGCATAATTCAAAATTTAAAACGTTTGATAAACTCAGCAAATATTTAATCCATCAAATAAATCCTAAAAGATGACAATTTTAATGTGTATATCTTAGTTGCATCAACTAATTGATAAAATTAATTTTTCATTTAGATACAAAGCATATAAATTATAACATATATTATATACATTAAAAAAAATTATAATTCGTTTGTCTAAATGTAGTTACGTATTGCACTAAAAATTTCTACTTTTAACTTCAAATACTTATATTTTAAATTTTCTACAATTACTTACAAACTCTTCTCAATTCTCTACTAATATTTTATATTAAAGTTCGCATATTTAAATAATTTTGCAATACTAAATCCAAGGTATTTAAATAAATTCACTTAACTAATATTCATTAATTCATCTAACAAATCCTAAAAAACAATTTAAATATATAAACAGTACTCGTATATATGAGAAAAAATGATATAATAATTTTTTTATTTCGATATAAAGACATATAAATCACATAATATAAAATGTATACATAAATAATAACATTTTTTATTTATAATTCATTTATCTTAAAAAATTATCTTATATTGCATAACTAAATTTCGTTGTTAACAACCTTTAAAGGATAAATTTATTCTTTTTGATTAAATTGCAATGTGAGCGCACGTATTACACCGTAAAAATTAGGTTATACAAAATTATCTTTTAACATGATATTAAACCTTACCAAATTCATAACTCAAGTAATGCTACGTAACAATTATTTTGCAATTATCAAAATTGTAAACATGACCCCCTTACAACAAAATGAAATCTATGGTTGGTAGCAAAGTTAAAATTGTTTAATAATTAAAATCTCAAATAATGTGTTATGATTCACATATAGACAAGCTAGCCATAACATGCTCCTCTCATCTACAATTACGTACAAAACTATTCTCAAATTTCTCCTAATTTTTCACATTCAATTCCTTATAAATTATTTAAATAAATTCAATTATGTAGTTAATTCATTTGTAAATCCTAAAAAACAATCTAATTTATATGCAACATTCATATTAATAGAAGTGGTAAAGTTTTTTTTCATTCATATATTAAAAATGTGCATATATAATAATACATATAAGAGTTAGAAAATTAATTTTCACATAGATATATAATTAGCAAAGATTGAACTTTCAACCTTACACCTGAGCGTCCTATGTCATTTTAAATCGAAATTCATCTATCTCGATAAATTGATAATGTATTGCATAAAATTCTGCTTTTAACAATAATTAAAATATAAATAACATTTTTACTAACATTAACATACGCAACGCACGAGTTACACAATAGTTCAATTTTATAATGGGAGCTTATAAACCACTCAACCAAACACTATCGTATAACATGTATAGCAAAAATTTATTTAGTATAAGCGAACCATTAACATTTCTTTTTTTTTCCTGTTGCCCCCATAAGGGGCGTTGTCCAATTCAAAAGCCTCTTCGGCCTTGACCTTGGGCCGGGCCTGTCTAGGTTTAAGTATGGGTTGTAGGTAATGGTCTGTGTTGACGTAGATAAGATGTTTGTATGAATGTCCAAGTAAAAATGAAGCTCGTAATTAGGGATGGCAATGGGGCGGGTCTTTTACGCCCTAGACCCACTCCAGGTTTTTTAAGCCCTGCCCGTAGACTCGTCCCGTAGATTCGGTGCAGGTCTGAACTTTCGATCCGTACAGTAACCGAAACCTGTATGGGTTAGGGTAGACCCGTCCCGTCTCAAGACCTGGTGAAACATTATATATTCATTCAAAATTATATATCAATGTACATATATTTATTTATTTTATTTGTAAGAGTGATTGTCACTAAATGATAAAATAAATATAAATATCAATGTGTTTATAATGATAAGTAAGGTAATAAAAATAAGATGCATGATGATGGTTCAAGAAAAACATGCATACATTATTGTATAATTATTAGTGATGCAACTTAATATCATAAAAGTTATATAACTTATTAAATGAAACAATAGAAAATCCATGTTAAAACCGCTTATGTATAAAAGGACTAACAAATCATCGTTATCGTAATAAAACGAATTTATGAAATCTCAATAGCGTGGGTTGGGTTATGATGGGTCGACCAAGCACCAACCGACCCTAGACCCGAAGCTCTTAGGAACAGGTCATGAGTCTATCTGTCCCGATAACCCAATGGGATGGATCAAAACAGGAGCGGTCTACCGGGTTTAGACCCTAAATCCGCCCCATTGCCATCCCGACTCAAAATCTAATCTAATTTTATGTTGTAAGCAGTTTTTAAATATAATGCAACTCATTTTATTTTTTCTTAAGAAAAAGTTTTAAGTATAATGAAAGCCAAAATTCAAACGAATGCAAGTAAATTCCAATATGATGCAACTCAATTTTGATGCAGTCAATTCTAGGTATAGTGAACGAATTTGAATTTGGTGCGAGGAACTTGAGTATAAAGCAAGCAAATCTGTATCAAGATTAAATCCACTTGATTCATGAATTTCTTTAGAGTTTTTTGAATTATTATTTTTTTGTATTTTTAACTTATAAGAAATAAATAGTGAATTTACTGAAACAATTTAAGGATCCCGGTCCTTTTGACTAAAAAGATAGATCCTTTTAACTTGTTAATTTAAATTAGAGGGATGTGAAGCAAAATCCCTTGAACTAAAGTGAAAATTATGCTTCCACCTTTATTTTTTCTAAAAAACAATCAGAACCCCTTTATCATTTTCAAACTAAAATGCGCACCTTGAAAAGTTGTTGAAATTCAAAACAATCCTGTATTTTAAAGCCTTTTTTAACAATGCAACATACCCAGAAGTTAATGAATTTTGATATTTTTGTTAAATTTTGTTGAATTATGCAATTAAAATAACATAATAATAGAAGATGGTTGTTATTAATTACAAAACGTTCACAATAATGTGTTTTTAAACAATATAAGCTGCTTTCATTATACGTTGCATTTACCGAGCAACCTATCTATGCTGCTTCAATTCATTGCATTTTGTAATGCAACATGAGAAATGGTTTGAAATTTGTATGTTTCTGATAATATAACTTTGATTTTGTTCATAATATAGACACACAGACTAGATGTTCAAAATTTCAACAACGTGCACTTTCCTTTTTTTGTACCGACAAAGAACACTTAAAATCACGAGTCTATTGTGAATTTGGACAGATTTCAAACTTCAAAGTTGAAGACCCATACACTGGAATAATTTGCCGCATTTCTAAATCTTGAGTAATTTTTTATTGCGGCGACAATGAATTTTGAATACACACGTTGACACCATGAAAGTTCAAATATTTTCCCAAGCGACAGAGGAGTATAAACGTGCAAATCAGTACTGAGCCTTTTGTGTATTAAAAGGTGAAGTGCAACTGTAATGGTAGCACACTCACAAAAATTTTAACTTTTTAAAGAATTCTCAAAGCCTGAAAATCCTCTGATTTTTATCTGTAGTCTAACAACAAAAATCAAGAAGATTGGCAATGTAGTAAAAATGTAACAATGATTTGTATAACCAACAGCAATTGCAGGGAATTTATGTACAGATTGGAGAGATGAGATCTACAGAATATGCAAGGGACTATTCGTTTTGTCCACAATTACAGTATAAGCAGCGGCAGATGGAGCATTTGAATCCATAGAATCAGTTGCTTATGTCGAAGTATTTTGGATCAGCTGGGAAATGATGTTCTACTTGCATCTACAAACACACAAAAATAGATGCATGAATTGTTAAGAAACATTTAACTGATTGCTAACCAAGAAATGAATGCAACCACATGGAGCTTTAAAATTGTCTATTGGTTATGATTGTGTGCATGTCTGGTGCGTGCACACACGTGTTAGTTTGAACCCAAGCCGTACAACTATCATTATGATTTGATATAAGCACAAACGAGAGGTGAATTTTCGTATTCGCAAGACTATACACCGATTCACAACACATACTCAAGTTAATAATATAGCGATTTACACTGCCATTGGGATTTATTTTTTTCACCTCCGCATTGCTTTGACCAGATGAGCTACCATTATGACAATATATCAATAAACATTGACAAGATGTTAAATATGACCTTGAATAATGTCCAAGTCATGTATGTGAATTTTGATACTTATTAGCAATTATAACGCAAAGATCAAGTCTGGTGTTTTTAGTTATACAAAACTGTGTCCAAATCATGAATTCCATGCAACAATAGTGCATTGAACCATCAATGCCATGGTTTAAATAGTTGTTGAGTAAAATGTACACAATTTTTTTATTTTTTTATTTTTATTTTATTTTATTTTGAGTACTCAAATAAACTTATCTTAGTTACATCTGATGAAACTGCTACATCATGTTCAAGAGCTGCTTTTTTAAAGTCCAAATGCTCTCTAAAAATGCTAATGTAACAGTTACGTCCGACTTATCTGACTTATTTGGGTTGGGTCGGACGTAATGCACGCAGAATGTTTTTCCAAGAGCGTTTTCATTGTCCATTAACACACCCTAAATTTTTAGGGAAACATGCATCTACCAACTACATATTTTGTGAAATTCTGCCCTTGCATCTCACTGACAAGTTGGAGCTTTGGTTAGATGATCTCACCTTATCAGGTGATTTTGAGTTAAATTTTCTTATGATAAAGCTTAAATTAAATCAAATGGTATAATACCTTTCCTTCGTCTGAATCAGAATGTCGCTGTGGGAACACAACTCTAATATCATTATAGATATAAAATCGCCTCTCTTCATCGACATCCAAATGGCTTATTTGAGGCACGGAGAAGGGGTCAGAAATGCATCTTTTTATAGACTTCTTATATCTCTTTCTATAGGGACAGAGGAAACGAAGATGAAGAGCATAGCGAAGAGGGCCACAGCTGTTACTAGCCTTTGGAGAGCAATGGTCTGGCCTTGTGTTTTTTGCACTAAATGGATTATAGCATTGTGCACTACATTGATGATTCTCCATATGGAAACAGCCTGTCAATATATAAATTTATCAACTTAGAATAAAATTCAGTCACTCAGATATAACATGTCTGGCAACTAAACTTGCCTGCACAACTCAATTTTTCGCTTTTCTTGGATGTTGGAGAAGCCAAGGTTGACCTCTGACGCATGAATGTCTGTTTATGTTTTTGCACAAAAGGTATGAAAACTTGATAAACATACAATGGACCGGAACAACTAGAGCTTGAATTCAGGTAAACTAGACAAGGCTCATAAAATGCTGAGAGATATGCATATAGTTTTGCACACAATGTGAGAGAGTGATATGAGGTCGCATGCCAGAAGACCTATATAAACTGCAAATATACGCTTCTAAACAAACAAATTACAAGCCATACAAACACTTACCACTATGAAGAATCAGGGAAATGATGTTTAAGATTATAGTAGAATGGAGGAAACATTTATACAACAGTTATCAACTATTTATGTAACCATATGACTCGAACGTAAAGAACTAAAAGTTTTCTTTCCTGTAACGACCATACCTATTTCGAGTTATATACCAAAAATTTGGTACATCAATTATGATTCTCCGCTGGGAGACTGAATATTATCAGCAGCTAAATATTTCTATGGTACCTTGGTTCCAGCAGGCATATCGCTCAAATCATAATTACAGAAGAATGTGTGAACTGGAGTTTTTTCTGGGTTGCTGAGTACCTAGATAAACCACGTATTCAGACAATATTTTTATATATAAATTGAACTCATCCGATAGCTTATCGAATTTATAAGTAAGAAAAACATATACCAGTTGTATTCTTCCTTTCATAGGCACGCGTAAACGACTCCTGGAAGCTCGAGAATCATTACTGCTAAGACTTCTTTGTAATTTAACCCCATTATTATTACTCAAATTCAAACCTCCTGCAAGATCAATTGAAGCATAGTATAGTAATGAGCTCTCTCCATCAACGCTTGTTATACAAAATGGGAGTTTTCTAGAAGACGGAGAGAAGCTTCCTCCTGTCACACTCAGTACCGCTAAAAAACCATCAATTCTCTGCAAGTCACAGCAGTTATATCAATTCTCGGAAAGGAAAATGATGTTTATCATGAATAAAGAATGATAATATCTTACCATTCTACCTTAATTTAACAAATGGGTCATATTCTGAAATGTCACATGTATCAATCTCACATATTAGAGGATCACTTTCTATTACAAGACAAATTGACAATGTGCAAGGTACTCTATTTATACATGATTCATTACAGTAATTATCCAATGTAAATCAAATATGTTCGTTAAAATTTGGTGACATGGAGCATGTATGACGGTTTAGCGCACATGATTTGAAACTTGCTTTGATAGTTGATACCGTATTAAAGAAAACTTAGTATCAAAAAAAAAAAAAGGTAGTAATATAAAGAGTGATTTCTAATATTTAGACCCGTTCAGCGTGAGACTAGTCTCAACGTATGTGTCAGAAAGACAGTGCTAGGGAACTAGCGCGTTCTATTCATGATGTAGCATTATTCTTTGGCTAAACCATAATCTTTGATCATAAAATTGAATAAACCATCTCAAACTTCAGTTCTGTCCCAGTCATACATGATAAAATTTAGGGAAGAATATAGATCTATTAATTAAACATGATTAAATCATGGAGGGGTTTCGGCAATTTAGTGAAATTTCTAATAGTACCGTAAATATTACTTGCTAACTTGACTTACATTTCCATGTGAGAAACATCCTGATAAGAGAGACTCTTCAAACGAACCAACCAATGATCTCCTAACAGGAACAGCACTAGACTTTTTCGCAAACTTGATGCATCGAGGCGTAGGAGCGGAATTAGAATATATCGGTTTAAACAAATCTGAGTCGTGTTTGATTTCAATTCTATTTCCTGCAGCACTTCCAGTAATACTTTCACCAAATGAGCCAGTGAAACTCTTAAGTGTTGTGAGCTCACTTTCAATCTCTTCAAAGACAATTTTTATTTTGTCAGAACATTTAGGACCAAGTGGAGACAACGAAAGTGGAGATGATTGAACCGTGTTAGGAGATATGCTTATTAAAGATGACCGGAAATAGTCACTGTATTGTTCACTGTTTTCAAGCAAAGGACCATCCGTCAAAAAACAAGAAGAAAACGAATCTGTTGCAGCCTCATGCTTTCTATCATTTTGGTTAATGCTTGGAAAGTAAGCACTTTTTTTGGCCTCACATTTGGAAAGGTTTAGTGTATCACCATGGAAATGCTTCCTAGAAACTCCATTCAGTGGAGAGTGCAAGCGCTTTCTAGCTTGTAACCCATTTGATTCAATTGACGTATCGGAAGTACTATTGGGTTGAGATGAATTACTTGAACCAAAACCCACAATTCTTATTTTTGGTTGCGAGCAACTTAAATTTTTCTTAGTTGCAATATTCAGCCTACGAAGGTTCACTGAATCATCAACACTTGCACAAAATGATGGCATTACTTCTTCTATGATATTTGGTTGAGGAAGCTCCATTCGAAGAAACTAAGTCTATACTATTATTTTTTCTCTATATTTTGTACTTAGACTAAAAAGCACGTGAAAACTTATAATTTTTTTAGCTTATGAGTGATTGGTACTTAAAATTACAAAGTAGCAATGCCTAGCAATTCAGAAGAAGAACTTAATCAATCACCATGGCCTCGGAAGATGGGAGAAACAACTTCAGTCCAATGCTTGAAATCTAATACAAATGCAATAAGTGTAACCTTCAAAACCTCCATTAATTTTTTTCCCCTCCTTAGTCAAGAACCCTGTAAGACTAAATTAATCACATAATTAATACAAGTAGCAAAGATTATTTTGATCGATTTAAAATATAACTGTGTAAAATTAGTATAGGAACTAAATCTGATCATCCTCGTCAAATCTTTTATCTACTAGAAACCAAAAACTAAAAAGGCTAAAATTTCGTATTCTTGTTGCAGCGAGATCAATCAAAAGTATGAGCAATGTAAAATGAAAAAAAATCAAAATCAAAACTTCTTTTACACATGAATATCAACCGCAGCGAAACAACACATCAGATAGAAAAAAATAAAGAAGACCCATAAAATAAACCCGACCAACATTCATAAAAATACAAAACAACTACAGATTTGTGGTTATAAGAAAGAGAAACGATCAGATGAGTTCACCAACCTTTAATTTGAGATCAAATTAATAAACCCAACTGAATGATTTCTAAGTTTATCATTCTCAAATTGAAGTAGGAAGAGATAATTATTTAAATATTATATTTAATTTGGAACGATATTCTCTTCCTCCTGCAAAAGTTTTCCTTCCTCTTCTCCAAACCCCATATATATAATCCCTCTTCGCTTTCTCTCTCTTCCATCCATGTCCATTTTATATACATCGATTTTCCAGTAATTTATTAGTTTATAATTTATTTTGGGATTTTAAAGTTTTATTTTGGGTGGTTTTACGATTTTTTCAAATTAGGATTTCCTTAGGATGCTCCGCCAGTTCATATGCGGTAAAACATGTTAATATTGTCCACGTTATATGCTTTTCTAGCGTAGGTTCATGTTTTATTGCTTTCCGAATGCACTAGTTCAAATTTGGAATTTATTAATTTTATTGACAAATATTTCCTGTATAATTAAGAGCAAGATTGTTGGCATACGCTAAGAAATTATTACGTATGAAACATTAATTGTATGTAGTTAAAAAGGTTCTTTCTAACACAAGTAAGGTTAACAATTAAAGATGTATTTAACCAATAATATATACTTGTTTTCCACGTTAGGAAGAATTTAGGGAGAAGAACCAACTTTGTACATAATTTAGAGGGAAGAACATCAAGTTTTATTTTTAAATTAAAGGACGGAATATTGGATACAAATAACATTATTTTCAATTTTTACACCATACAAAATGTTAATTATAACTAACATTACATTCAGTTTACACCATACAGAATGCTGGTTATAATTGATATTGTTCTTCAGTCCAAAAAATAAACGTGTTGCCCTTCAATATAAATTATTTTTCAAAGTTTGTCCTTGTGCTTATTTTCCACTTTTTTTAACTTGTTCTTTAATTTTTAACGGAAAATTATGCACACATCTTTCTTTTTAATACTTATTTGTTTTACGTTATTCCCTTTTAAAAACTATTTTTATATTTTTTTCAATTTCCTTCTTTTTTACTCGTTTCGTTTTCAAATTTAAAAACGGTCGCTCCAACGTGTATTGTAGCATGTTAATTTAATGTGTTGATTGTATTTTCAATTGTAAAATAGTTCCACGTTGGACAATTTACATTTGTCTTTATTATTAATTTGAATAGATTCGTAGTCTTTGTTTGATTATGAACTTTCCAAAATGCTCTTATAATATAAAAGTGAGCTTCCAATATCAAATCTTATTAAATAGCAAAAATGAGTATTTATTTTATTCGAAAAGTTCGAATAAGTGTTATTGTCCTTTGTTTTATTTTTACCCGTTTCTTCGGTTTAGTAGTGTTTGTCTCATTTTAAAAAAAAAAATTAGTTGTTACAGTGATATTTAACATGATTGACCACCATGCTACGATTATATTAAAACTCGCTTTATGTTTTACATATAACGAAATGATGTTTTGATCTAAAAAAATTAATGTTTGTTCTTTTGAATTTCAAAAACCTTTATATTTCACACACGAAGTGTGTTTCTTATATATTGTCTAAAGCTACCATAACTTCTTTAAAAACTGCTTAAATGGAGTTTTTATTTAGTTTAAATTGTGATCTATCAGTAGAAGTGTTTTGATTAATTCAATTTAACTTTTAAGTTAAGATGGAACCCCTCACATGATAGCGGATTTTGTGGAGAAGTCGGTAACGTACGTAGTGTTTCTCTCGCATTGCGATAATTTATCAAAATTAGTTATGAAATATATTCATAAGTCAAAAGCAACAAACTATTGCTTATTATATTTTTACCTATTAGCCACTTTTGTAAACTCCTTATAAGAAGTTGCAAAACATTGGAATACAAATAAGTGAATTGCAAATAGATTTGTGTGCCTATAATTAGTTATCAAAATCTTGTTACTATTACTTTCACATACAAAATACGTGTCATTCATACTATCCATTTTTGCATTTTATGCGTGTAAGGCTTGTCGTTTGTACTAATCATTTTGCATTGACCGTACCAAAGTGCTTAGTATATTAATTGTTATAATATATGTAAATATAAATAGTGAATATGCTATATACTGTTTTGTATTTAGTCCCACATCGTGGGATTAGTTCTATCCCAAGCTCCTAGGCCTTTATATAAAGGTGCTAATGTAATGAAAATTGTTTACTAATCTTTGAATGAATAAAATTGTTCTCTCTCCAATGGTTTCTCCTTTCTTTGTTTTATAACACGTTATCATGATCTCTAAATAAAAGGAAAATTTCAGATCTGATTATAAATCTTCAAAGCGGTAAGCTATTTCTGATCTGATTAATCAAATCTTTCGGATCTCATTCTATTAATTTTATTTCTTTTAGATCTCATTGTATCATTGATCTAATTATTTAGATTTGATTCTATTCGTACATCTTATTTTTTGTTTTTGTATTTTAGATCTCGTTTTGTTGCAGATCTTATTTTTTTTCTAATTTTTCAGATCTCTTGTAGATCTTAATATCATGTTCAAATGATATATTTTTTTAGATCTGTAGATTTTAATCATTATATCTCTTATTAATTTTGATTAATGTATATCCATTTTTTGTGATAATTTTGAATTTGATCTGAAACTAAAATTGTTTCATAGACTAAAATGTAATTTCAGACCTTATTCTATTAGTATTCTTTTTAGATCTTATCCATCATATATCTAATTTTCCAGATTTCATTATATATATATTATAGATCTTGCTCTATTAATATTATCATTTTAGATCTCATTTTACCATAGATTTAAACTTTTAGATCTTATTCCGTTGTTTGGTAAAAATAAAAAGGGGGTTTTCATTTTGAAATTTTTTTGTTTGGATTTCGGTTTGAATGAGAACTATAGAAATGATTTTGCTACATGATTTATATTTCCAAAAGAAATATTTTATTGTTTCTTAGAGAAACAAATATAAGGATAATACGTATTTAGAAGATCATGTTAAGTTTATATGAAAGAATAAGAACCTAAAGTTCATTTGTGCGAAAGTGAAAGATTAAAGCTTTCATAAGCTGAAATAAAGCCTTGAAGAAAATAAGCGAGCAATTCCAGAAGAAATAGTATGTTGATATGTTCAAAAGACATAACATAAAAACAATATAATGGAATAACATTACAAATGTAGTAAATACTATTTCCTTGAAGAGAAATAGTATTATGATTCTTATGTTCGAATATAATTACGAAGAGTCCTCTTGTTTCATTGTGTTTATTTAATATTGGAGACCTGAAGTTCTCAAATAAAATTTATGCATATAAGTTTGTATTCCTAAAAAAAAGGGATTATATATCAAAACTTTATAAATTTGAGATGTGAAGCGTCGAATTATTAGAAAAGATAACTCAGATTATGATAAATTCTAAACATGTTTGCAATCAAAACTGAAGTTTGATAATGAAAATCAAGTTGTACCATTTATAATCTAAAGTACTAAACAAAGACTTTACTTTAAAGTAAAATTGAAACTTGAAGTTCTAAAATATTTGCTAATAGTATTAACTACTAAACCAAATAAATGTATAAAAATTTGTTTACTCTAGAAGTGGTGATAATAAAAAAAAAAATCTCCAGAAGAGATTTGTATATTTAGTAACGATAAAATGTCTCTGGTATATTTGGTGTTTTTATTAAACCAATAAATACATAGAAATATATCTACTCTCCCGCTCTCTTTCTTTTTAATAGAAAATAAGGCATTCTAACAGAAGTTTATTTATTAATTTTTGTTTTCTTCTTCCATTCATCCAACAATGCCTTTCAAAAGGTAAAATATGTAATAGATCAAGTTTCTTTCCTTTGGTTTATCAAGTAAGTATTTTGGATTCTTCATAAAATGAATGTTAATATTTATACACCCATTAATTTTGTTATATTATCTTTCCTCTTTCAGCAAAGACGTATTTCAATGTTTATAATTTCATATGCTTAATCTTTTACCTATTATTGTCATGTAACAAGAATATACTTATTGATTGTTATCAATAGTTGTAACTCATACAATATACTATTTAGTTGTCAAGTCAAACTATTTTGTTTTTCATGATATTATTCATACACTGTGTGATGTACAAATTTCCTCTCTCTGTACTTACAATATGTAAATAGCCACATATATTAATTCATATATTAATCTGTAGCAATTAATAAATCAATAAATAAACTTAATTGATTAATGAGAATGGTCCATTAAAAATGCATATGAATACTTCATACATTTATTCTTCTTTTATATCTCTTATTGTTGACAAGGATCATAATGTATATACATGGTATATATTTGTGTTTCTCCATATTCCAGTTGTTATGAATTAATAAATGGTATTTAATACTACCTACTCGTATTTTTAAATCTGCTTATATTATGAAAGTAAACATAATAAAGTCAGCACAATCTTTGATTATAATTCACCCCTTCTCTATCAATCAATCCATATAAAGGCTTTCAATATTTTCAAGGGTAGTTTTGCATTTTCAAGAAAATTAATGAATGCAATTAATGATATTGGATCTAGAGCTATCAAAACGATGTAAATAAGAAATTATAGTCACTTTTTATATACTATATTTGGTTGTCTTTTACCATTTTGTAGTAATGTTTTTTCTTTCACTTTAACTACTATCAAATATGGGTTTTTATTTTATGAAATGCATTGATTATATACCCATGAACAATATTTTGATGCTTACGCATTTTTATTTCCACTTATAGTTAGTAATATGATAAACATAACCAAGCCTGAATTTAAAGCTTTGGACTTATTAGAAGATAACATTTTGTCATGGATATTGGATGTTGACATCCAATTACAATCTCTTGCTTAGAAAATGCCGTAAAAATGATAATCCAATCGGATAAAACAATGGCTCTTATATTTTTAAGGTGTCATATCCATGACAAACTTAAAATAAAACATTTAACTGAAAAAGATCATCTTTACCTATGGAACTCCCTGAATGAGCATTATGACCACCAAAATATGGTCATACTTCTAAACACTAGACATGAGTGGTTGAACTTGAAGTTTCAAGTCTTTCAATATGTTAGGAAATACAATTCCTCTATATTTAGAACTACTTCTAAACTAAAATTATGTAAAATGATTGTCTAGTAATACTAACCTGAATTTAGATCATTTCTTCGAAGTTGATGATGAAAATCTAAGTGCAATAATAAATGATATGGTCGAATTGATCAATAGTAGCAGTTTGAAGTCTGCTATGTGGATTTTATTTTATTTCAGTTCAATAAATCAGTTGGAATTAGTGCTTGAATGTTTTTCCTTTCATTACTAATTGAAATAATGTACCGATAATGTTGGCTTTAATCAGTAGTCTATTTTAAATTTTTGAAAAGTACTAGCACTTATTTATGCTTACAAATTTTAATAGTTTACTAACTATATTGTCTTTAATTCTTAAGATATGGACCATCAATATTTGAGTGATAATATATGCCTACTAGATAGTGCAACTACTCATATGATTTTGAAAAAGCAGAAGTTTTTCTTTGAACTATCTAAAAATATTTTAGCTAAAAATTTCAACCATAGCATCTGCTAATATAATTAAAGGGTTCGGAAGAGCCCATATAATATTACCAAATGGTACATATATATTAATTCAAAATACATTATGCTAAAGAAAATTTAAAAGAAATTTGTTCAGTTTTGAAGATATATAAATGAATAGCTACCATATTGGAACTATAATGAAAATGTCAAAGAATATCTTTGCGTTATTTCTAAAATTGAAAGTCAGAAGCTTATTTTAGAAAAATTGGGTACAATTTCAACTAGATTATATTCAACGAAATTTGGCATAATTGAATCCCATATTTAAACATGAGCTAGAAGCGCACAAATATCTATTGAATGTATCTTATCAATTTTTAAAAGAATCATCCTCCTATTATTAATATGTATGGTGTATTTGCTAGTAGCAATATAATAATGGATCAAAATGAGAATCCAAAGATGATTATTATTTAATGTGACAATGTTCTTCAACATTGAGGGGAAGGATAAAGGGATACAAGTTCATTTTGATCATCAATGTCAAATATTTGTTAACATGTGTATAATTATGCAAAATATTAAGTAACTTGAATAAATTATTAATAATATCCCTAGTAGACTTTCTCCAATATATATTTGAATCCCTGAAGGATCAAAATGTGTAAACCATATCTAAAATATGGTACAAAAGTCAGTTTGAAATACTTTTGGAGTAAGTAATAAAGATGTCAAATAAAAAAGATGAATGTTCTTGAAGAAACACTTAAGGGTGCTCTTGAAGAGACTAATGACATGATTGTCAAATTATCTTAGAAGTGGTTTAGGTACCTAAAACATGATAGTTAAAGAGGCATCAATAAATCATGTCTAGAACTGACAAGAAATAATCATCGATGATAAATTTATAAATAATAAAGCGCTTACGTTTATAAAAAGGTTAAATATCTTGAATTAGGGGAAAACATGACTGGCCATCGTGAATCCTTTATTAATAGAGAAATATGGACATGTAGTCTGCAAAGTAGCGAAAGTGCTTGAAACGCTTAATATACCCCAAAGGTATAAATATGGTTTAAATCATATTAATGAAAGTATACAAATTCATGAAAAATATAAATACTTTCATGGTTATAAAGAAGGCAAAGAACAAGGAGCGTTGATTACACCCTACTTTTAATAATTGTTGTAATGAAAATCTTGGTATAATTAATGATGAGTAGATTACTTCCTATTTTTAAGTATTGTTAGCATTGAAACTCTTAACATCCATTGAAGTGTTAGTTGCGATATGAAAAACTTATTAAAATATAAAAGTTCCTAAAGAATTTAAATAATTTTGATGATTATAAAGAATGAAAAAAAATGGAATGTAGATTACAATCTTCTTCTAAGTATTGCTGTAATGAAAAGATGCACTTCAAGATGAATTGTTTACTTCCTGCTTTTAAGTATCGTTGGAATAAAACTTTTAATATCCATTAAAGATGTAGTTGCAATATGCAAAATTGATTTGAAGCACAAAAATGAAAGCACATGATGTGTTTTTCATAAAGTTAGCAAACAAAATACATCAAATGCAAATCATATTTGGAAGAAACGATCTTGAACAATTTGATTGTGTCGAGGGAAACTATTAATAAATTTCATTATTAATGAGATACATATTTATGGATCCAGAAGTATCTATAACCAATTTGGGTTATCGAAATACGAATATGAATTCAGAGAAAACTTTTAAATCAAGGGGAGCATCCATAAATATGTTATAATGCACTATTTTTCCTTAACTAAGATTTTTTTCCACCGAGTTTTTCTTAGTAAGGTTTTAATGAAGAATTATCTTGATCCAGAAGTATCAACTCCCCAATAACATTTGAAAATTAGTTATAATGTACTCTTTTTCCTTATTTAAGATTTTTCCCACTTGGTTTTTCTTACTAAGGTTTTAACGAGGCATTATTTTGATCTAGAAGAATCAAACGTCTTTTCAAGAAATAACACCTCAAATATGTTATTTAAGTTAAATCGTATTTTTGTCCTTAACTAAGATTTTTCCCATTGCACTCTTTTCCTCGTTCAAGGTTTTTTCCCACTGGTTTTCCTAACAGAGGTTTTTAATGAGGCAACGGACAATATCTAGATCGACTGAACGGACAATAAATGCAAGCAAGATAACAATGAGGGGGAGCAATCATCATACACGTTACAAAAGGGACAATTTCAAGTTATCAGAGGATTCAAGATTTTGAAGACGCATATTTAAGGGGGAGTGTTATAATATATGTAAATATAAATAGTGAATATACTATATACTGTTTTGTATTTAGTCCCACATCATGCTATCCCAAGCTCCTAGGCCTTTATATAAAGGTGCTAATGTAATGAAAATGGATTACTAATATCTGAATGAATAAAATTATTCTCTCTCTAATGGCTTCTTCTTTCTTTATTTTATAATATCAATAAATTTTTCTTGCAAACCATCTTATTAACAAACGGAGTACGTTCGCAAGTTTTCTACCCGACCTAAAATGCTCTTTAAATGCAAGTAAAATTCCTAAAGTACTCTTTATACGCAAATATGATCATGTTGACGAAAATGAATAGTTTAATATTTAAATGAGGTCGGGAGTTCAAATCATAAATCCATCGGTAATGTTTATGTCTCTGCTTTTATATTTTCTAATTTAATAAATTAGAACTAAATGCAAAACTACAATTTATTGATTTTATGTATTTGATTCAAAAATATATTTACTACGGTATCCTACATTTCAAAGAGCTCCGAATACAGTTAATTTGATAGGTACTGAGGACTTGCCATTCATCACTGAATTAGTTGCATTTTACTATCAATATTTTGGTATTGTTTCTAGGTTTTTTTATGTGAAAATTAGGCACATGTCCTTATAATTAAACTTAGTCCACGTAAACTCCTCTTGTTTCAAAACTTATATTTCTGATCCCTATTTTTATTTGCGGCTAAATTTATTCCATAAATACCCCTGTTTACCTCTCGAGCTTATTTTAATGGTGGTCATGATTTCGGTTACTAGTTTTTGAATCTGATTTAGCTCGATCATTGTTTTAAGATATTATTTCGGATTCATGGCTTTATCTTCTTCCAGGTAAAATATTAGTTGGATTTGCAGTCAATTTTGTTTGTTTTCCATTGATATTGCGATATTGCTTGATAATGTTGTTATTTTATTTCGTTTGTCTTTTTTTGTTTAAAGTAAATGGAAATTACTAGTATTCTTCTATTTATTTTAGTTGAAAAAATAATGCATACGTATAGGGTAATGTTCGATGATATATTTTGTTAGCTTTGATTAAGTTCAGATTTTTCTAGAATTATTGTAAATATTTTACTGACTTGTCCGCAATTAATTTGAATAAGTAAGGTGAAAATGCTATGCAAATTACTAATAGTTGCTGGTTTATCTGCATTTTTACAATTATTGCTTACATATCAGCAAATAATATTGGTATTTCAATGAGTTTGATTAAGCTCAGACTTGTGCTGATTTATCTGCATTTTGTTACAAACAATGCTTACATATCAGCAAATAATTTTGCTTACATATCAGCATAGTATTAATATGTGCTGATTTATCTGCAATTTTTTAAACTTATTGCTTACATATCAGCAAATAACATATACATTCTGGTTTTTTTTTGTTATTTATTTTTTTGTAATTGTAATTTTGTTTTGCGTTTTAAATTACAATGTTCCTAGTGATGTTGGTGTGCTTGTACTATTGAAGTTTGGATATGATAGCTTTTCGTTACATCTTCTAGTTCGGTTGTTAGTTGAGAAGTGCTATTTCTGGTAAATGGATTGAATTGAGCTCATTATCATTTGAATTATACTATATTAGAGATGGATTGAGAAGGAATACTAAAACTAATTCTGGTCTTCAATCTATTTTGTTGTTGGCTACTTAGTGAGGACACTTTGTTATTTTTTTTGATGTCGTTCCTACTAGTTTTCAGCAACCAATATGATTGGTGATGTTAAATACTTGCAGTTATAATGTATATGTAGAAAAATAGAAATGTATGCACTTATCTTAAACTGTAACAACTCGCATATTTTACGATTGTATATTTAAATGATTTATTTAAATATAGCATCATTAGTTGGATTAAAGTTCGAAATGCTACATTTTGCAAACAATCGAATTAGGACTCGAGACCACTTCCATTGAGTCCTAAATGGCGTTTGCGACCTTTTTGTGTATAAATATCGATATGGGAGTTGTGTTGAATTTTTTTATTTTTTTATTGGGCTTTGGGTTTGTGTTTAAGCCCATTAACCCAACATAATACCCTAACTCCACCCCCTCTCCTCTTCATTCATTCTCATTTCCTTATACTTTCAAACTAAATAAAAAAAAGGGAAGAGAAAAGAAAACAATTCCTAAACCCTAGTTTTACTAGGAAATTCATATTCAAGCTCCAAAATCAAGAGAAGCTTAGGTAAGCATTATTTTCATCTTCTCCATCTCAATCTCTCTTCAATTTTCAGAAATTCTTAAACCCTAACTTAAGAAAAACTTCACATTTGATAATAGATTGAAGATTCTAGAGGTGTATTGAAGAGGAATTGGTCTTGCTTTGTTTTAAAGCCTCTCATTCGTTGTCTTTGAGTTTTTGAACTCACATCTTCGTCTATGTTTTCATTATTGTTAGGTATGAATTCCTAACATCTATTTCATGTTCAATTGCTTTTAATTTGAATTGATTTGGTAAATTTGCCAAATTTTGGTGTTTTGAAGTCAAAATCTTTAAAGATCCTACCTTGGATATTTGAACATGTTATTTGGGGTGCATCGAAGAGCCTATAAGGTTGGGTTGTCGCTTGACATAAATCCCTAACCTCCGTTGCTCATCCGATCGTTTTCGAATTTATTTGGCCATCATTGGCCTAGGCTAATTTCTGCCTAGTTGAACCAACCAGTTGTTTTGTTGGTAATTTCATACTTCTGGTTATGGTCGCTGGAGAAATTAAATAACGAACGCAGAAAATATGGCAGAGACAAATTCCAGACATCTGATTTATTGGTTCAGACATATGATTAGGGTCCAGACGTTTGCTTTGTAATTTCAGATGTCTGGGGGTTTTCTGAATTATTTCCAGAAACAAATTGCAGACATCTGGATTGACCTTTAGACGTCTGGAACTGTTCAGTTTTGCCTATTTGCCTATTTTTTGAGTAAATTTTCAATATTTATCGATTTTTGTTGACCCGATTAGTTGTTATCACTTTTATCGAATTTGATGACTTCTTTTTCTGGATTTTTGGGAATATCCATTTTGATGGATTTGGATCGATTTCTTTGGATTTGATTCACATCTTCGAATGTGAATTTTTGGTGATCAATTATTTTTACAATCATTTTCTATGATTTGTCACTTTAAAATACAAAAGTTTCTATACTAGTAGTAAATATTCAAACTCTTTCACAAAAAGATTTCAACGTCACTTTCAATACAGAACTCGTTTTCAAAACATTTTCCAATCTATTAGTGTACACAAACCTTTACCTCATTCATATGAGAAATCTAATTAAACGACTTAGCAAAACAAGTGGTATGAAATGCTTGCGTTTTCTTTGTCGGTTCATTCTTGGACTTGTTCGATTGAACTCTTGCTACAATTTTCGAGTGGAAATCTAAAATTTGTTCATAAATACTTAAGTTAAGCCAGTGGTTATGGACATGAAGCTAAACTCATTTATTTACCAGCTTAGTGCAATTCACACTTCTTTTTGATCAATGGTGATCATTTTATGGTTTAGACTAGCGATATGCGATGTCTCTTTGTCCGCGTGGGGGACTGTACCTCGTTTTGTGGAGCTTCGTCTCATGTTTATAGGCTTGCGACCTATGGGTTTTATGTAGTTTCGACTCATGGGACGTACCGTTATTGTACCGCGTCATTGTTCTGAATTATTTGAGTTTCGGGTTCATTGGACGTACCATTATTGTACTGCGTCATTGTTCTGAATTATTTGAGTTTCGGGTTCATTGGACGTACCGTTATAGTATTGTGTCATTGTTTCGAATTATTTGAGTTTCTGGTTCATCGGATGTACCGTTATAGTACTGCGTCGTTGTTTCGAATTATTTGAGTTTCGGATTCCTTGGGCATACCGTTACTGTACTTCATCGTTGCACCGGCTCTATGGTTAGCGACGATGGGATAACGACCCGTTTGTGATACGCGTGTTGGTGAGTTTTATGCTCCCGTTTGTGATAAGCCTCCCCCTTTGTGATTTCTGGATTTCTAATTGATGATTTCTAGAATTTGCGTTTCACCAATTTTTACGATTGGCAACGATACGTTTTGTCAATATTTGTGGTTTGGTGAATAAAATAAAGAATATGACATTCTTTTTGGTGTTTTGAGATTCTTGAGATATTGTATGATTTGTTGTTATTTAATGTACACTTGTCACAGTATGACATTATTGTTATCATATGTTTTTGTCATATCACTTATCCTATCTCATTTTATATGATATTTATAGCTAGACTGATCTATAACGTCCCGCCTTTTCGTACGCTTTAAATCGATGATAAACCACACACGTAGAACTTAAACCATACAGAAGGGCAGATTGTTATGAGTAAATAAGAAAAAGCAGAGAAAGAAAAAGAAAACAAAACAGAATCTTGCAGCGGAACGACAAAATATAATAATCAAATACATTTCATGAAGCTGATTTACAAAATATTTGATTATAATTATACAATACATATCAGAGTTACACATACCAGAGAATAATAGATAACAATGCAGCGGAATAAAATAGTGTAGTGGAATAATATAATAGATAATAATAAATCTTCGTCTTCGTCCTCCACAATACGGTCTTCCAAATCCTAAAATGCTCAGGCTGACCCGAGCGAATTGAAAAGACAAAACACTCGAGTCAGAACTAAAAGGTCTTATGTAAGTTAAATCAATGGTAAATACTATGAGTGGAATGGCATCAGAGATGTTTACGGGATTTGACATCTCCTATCCAGTGTCTAACGTGAGTGCAATAACTCAAAAGATACTCGGAATTCACATCTCCTAAGGATCCGTTAAACTATTTACCATGTAGTAATATTTCGCTATTATAATAGTCTAATAGTAAAATAAACTTATTTTTAAATAGCGTTAAAGGGTTACCTATATAGCCCTTAACACGTAATAGTGCCAATAGTCTATACAGTACCGTAATACCTCCTGATCGGGAGGCTACCAGAGGATACTCCATAGGTACGACACAAATCAAACTCGTACAAGGCGCGCTAGGGTAGGTGACACGGCACACAAGGCAATGCCAGGGTAGATATACCAATTACCATTCCGAGATGGGGGTATAGCATAGCGCGCAGCTACCGCCCACCTCGATCCACACCCCCAAAAAAAAAATTCAAAAGTGGCCACCGAATCAATCCAAAGTTAGAGATAATATCGAAGGGATGTGTCCCATAAGAGGGGCTACCTCCTTGTCCCAAGAATCTCTCTTGTTTTTGCCACCTTATGCCAACTCACATGATTCGTGTGACGCCCCACCTCTATACCCACGCTAGCCAAGAACATTACGGTGAATGCTGTCAACTAGCACGGAGAATAAGGCTGTTGAGGAGCGACCATCCGTGTAATTGCTTTGCGCGAGCATCGATATGCCAGATAGTATAACATGCATTTCTTTTTCAAGAGGGAAATCCGACATACCGACACAAACTCAAAACTACTATACAGTGGCTATAATATCTTCAGAAACAAATATAGAAATAAACATAACATAAATTAGTCACAGACAATTCATATCACAAAGGCGGAAATAGATATGAATATTACACTAGGAAGTGTACATCAGAGTAGTGGTCTAAAAAGATCCACAATATCACAAAATCATAGTTACACGAACTACACAAAGAATAAGTATACATTATGGAGTCTATATCTCAAATGTATACAACAAAAACTACTAATCTAAGTAGTTAACCAAAAGTCAAGGAGGTAATCCCGGATGTAAAGTCAAGCAAAAGCACCTGTAACATCTCGATCTGACCCGAGTATTATTTAATAAGAAAATAATAAACAGATCAGTCTAACTATAAATATCAGATGAAACGATATAGAATAAGAGATATGACTAAACACATAATAATCACAATGCCAAGCTGTGATATATATAAGCAGTTGAAAATCAACAAGAGATTAATCAATATCACAAAATCTACACAAGAATCAAAGAACTGTCATACTCCTTATTTCGTTCATCGAACCACAAATATTGACGATTATATCAATGTCAATCACAAAAGTCAATGACACACAAATTCACCAATGCACGAATATTGATAAAACTTATCAATGGAAATCACGAAAATTGGTGAAACACAAATTCTAGAAATCATCTCAAGAAATCTAGAAATCACGAAAAGGGGGGAAAAGGCCTATCACAAACGGGAGCATAAAGCTCACCAACACGTGTATCACAAACGGAACGCTAATTCCATGGTTGCTAACCATCACAAATTGAGCCGAAGCTCCACAAACGGCCCGAAGACCATGGGTTGCTACCCCACCAATTTGAGTCGAAACTCCACAAAACGGGGTTTAGTCTCCCTCGCAGACAAAGAGACATCGCACATTGCTAGTCTAAATCACAAAGATGATCGTCATGATCAACGAGAAGTGTCAATTACACTAAGCTAGTAAATATATGAGTTTAGCTTCATGTCCCATAACCACTTGCTTAACTTAAATATTTACGAACAAACTGTAGATCTCCACTAGAAAATTGTCACAAGAGATTCAATCGGACAAGTCCAAGAATCAACCGACGAAGTAAACGCAAGCGTTTCATACCACCTGTTTTACTAAGCCCTTTAATTAGATTTCTCATACGAGTGAGGTAAAGGTTTGTATATACTAATAGATTGGAAAACGGTTTTATAAACGAATTTGGTATTGAAAATAGAGTTGAAATCGTTTTGAGGAAAGAGTTTTGATATTTACTACTAGTATTGAAACCTTTATATTTTTAAAGTGACAAAACATAAAAATGATTGTAGATCAATCAACCACCAAAATTCACATTCAAAGACGCGAATAAAGATCCAAAGAAATCGATCCGAATCCATCAAAATGGATATTCCCAAAAATTCCAAAAATAGAAGTCATTAACGTCGTAGCAACAACAAGTGGGAAATAACACGAGTCGATGGAATTTGGAAACCAAGCAAATATATGCACAAATAGGCATACTTAGGCAAATTGGTGCAGGTCAGTCGACTGACTCAAAGGTCCAGTCGACTGAACCAGAAGCAGGGAAAAATAATTTCCTGCAGTCAGTCGACTGACCTAAAAATTCAGTCGACTGAATGCAGGGTGACAGAGGACCCGAGCCTCTAGTTATTGCCTTCGGAATGCCTATGTGCTACAGCCAGTCGACTGACTCAAAGGTCCAGTCGACTGACTGGCACCAAGGCTGTTTTCCAGCCTATGAAATGAAGATGCTATCTTCTTCAAAATGCAATCGGACGAGCATGGTCACTAGGGGTTTATGCCAATCGACTACCCGGTCCTATAAGCTCTTCGACGCATCACCAAAAACAAGTTCAAACTACAAGGCTATGATTTTTGAAGATTTGAACTCGAAACACTAAAAATTGGAATATACACCAAATCAATACAAACCAAAACCAAATGCACATGAATATGTGTTAGGAATTCATACCTAACAATCGAAGATAATCATAGACCTAGATGTGAGATTAAAAATCTCACCTTTGAACCCAAACGATTGAAGAAGATGCTTGAAATCAATGGAGAATCAACCACTCTTCAAATCCAACTCAAGAAGCTTGATTCTAAGCTTTAAAAGAAGAACATTCCCTAAGTTAGGTTTAGGAAATTTCTGAATTTTGATTAGAGATTGAGTTGGAGAAGAAGAAGAGAAGCTTACCAATGGGTTCTTCTATTAGTTTGGAGCTAGAGTTGGTTTGCAAGAGAAAACTAGGGTTTTGGAGTTTTAATTTCCCATCTCTCCCACCATTGATGCTTTAAAACTGAAAAGAGGAGAAAGTGAGGGTGAATGGGGAGGAGTGGCTCAGATTTGAGTATAAGTTAAACATAGGGCTGAGCCCAAACCCAAACCCAAAGTGAAAAAGTAGCAAAAATTAACTTTCTCCAAACATATCGAAGCTTATACTCAAAAAGGTCGCAAACGGCATTTTAAACTCAATGGGAGTGGTCCCGAGTCCTAATTCGACCGTATGCAAAAAGTAGCTTTTCGGACAAAATTTCGAGTATCGATAAAATATTTTAATAAAATATTTAAATATAAAATCGACAAATATGCGGGTTGTTACAGACTCCCCTCCTTAAAGAAATTGCGTCCTCGCAATATTTAAGAAGAAGATATATAGTAACAACCATAAAAGCATATTCAACACAAATGAAGTTTGAAATAAGAAGTTCACCTTAAAGAGCACGTGAAAGTAAGTCCGGATGTGTTCGCTCGATGAACTCTCTAGATTCCCAAGAACAATCCTTAGGATTTGAAGACCATTGAACTTTAACAAGCGGAACACCTTTATTTCGAAGACGTTTGACTTCCGAAGCAATGATACGAACAGGATGCTGCTCAAAAGTTAAATTCGGTGAAACTTCAATCTCTTCCACAACACCGGGCTCAAGAATAGAATCGGAATCCCGAAGACACTTCCGAAGTTGAGAAACGTGAAACACATCATGGATAGCTGAAAATTGAGCCGGTAATGATAGGCGATAAGCCATGGAACCAATACGTTCAGTGATAGGAAATGGCCCAATATATCGAGGCGCTAATTTTCCCGATCGACTGAAACATACAACGCCCTTCATAGGTGAAACACGAATGAACACAAGATCTCCCACAGAAAATTATAACTTCCTTCTCCGGTTATCGGCATAGGATTTTTGTCTACTCTGGGCTTCTTTCATCCTATGACGAATAAGGTCAATCTTTTTTGTGGAATCACGAATAAAATCTGGACCTAAAACCATCTTCTCACCGGCCTCAAGCCAACAAGAAGGAGATCGGCATAGCCTTCCATAGAGTGCCTCGAAAGGTGCCATACCAATACTAGATTGGAAGCTATTATTATAGGTAAATTCAACAAGAGAAATATGATCTTTCCAACTTCCACCAAAATCAAGAACACATGCACGAAGAAGATCTTCAAGAGTTTGATTCACAGGCTCGGTTTGTCCATCGGACTGAGGATGATAAGCGGTGCTAAAATTAAGCTTCGTTCCCAAAGCTTTTTGAAGACTCTTCCAAAATCCACTAGTAAACAATGGATCACGGTCGCTAACAATAGAAGTAGGAACTCCATGCAATTTAACAATCTCTTTAACGAAGAGCTTGGCCAAAAGAGGAACGGTTCGATTAGACCGAACGGGAATAAAATGGGCGGATTTAGTAAGTCTGTCAACAATCACCCATAAGCTATCATGACCCGAACGAGAACGGGGACCACTTCCAAATTGGAATTTCTAAAGGTTGCAATAACCCACCTGGCCTTTGATGTTCGGCCTTAATGAGTTGGCAAGTCATGCAACGCTTAATGAAGTTAGCGATGTCAAGTTTCATTCCCTCCCAATAATAAAGTCGCTTCATATCCGCGTACATTTTACTACTTCCGGGATGAATGGTAAATTTAGAACGATGAGAATCTTCTAAAACATCCTTACGAAGATCACTAATATTTGGCACGATAAGTCTACCAAATCTCCGAATGCCGCCACGAGAATCGATATCAAAGTCTTTCAAACCTTCAATATCAATTTTATCCTTAATATTTTGGCCAAGAAGAGCCAATTCAGGATCCAACCCTTGAGCTTCAAGAATGCGGTCTAAAAGAGAAGGATGAGCCTCAAGGCTACATAAAACAAGAGATGAACACAAATCTGTAACACGGTCTCGAATTTCACAAGTGGATAAAATCTCGAGATCGTTCCATTCAGATATCATCATAGAAACAACCGCTTGTTGCTTTCGACTAAGTGCATCCGCAACGCGATTTCCCTTTCCGGGAGTATAAAGGATATCAAGATCATATGGTGCAAGAAATTCGAGCCAATGCTGTTGACGCAAATTAAGTTCCATTTGAGAGAATAAATACTTCAAGGACTTATGATCGGTATAAAGAACAAATTTCTCTCCTAAAAGATAATGACGCCAAATACGAAGGGTGAAAACAATAGCCGCGAGCTCTAAATCATGAGTGGCATATCTAGTCTCAGCAGGCTTCAATTGCCTAGAAGCATAAGCAATAACACGTTCTCTTTGCATAAGAACGGCACCCAAACCAACGTGACTAGCATCGATATAAACAACGAAATCTTGATTCCCCTCGGGAATAACAAGTATAGGAGCATCTGAAAGGAGTTCTTTTAGTTTCTGAAAAGAAGTTTCACATTTGTCCGACCAAATGTATTTAATACCTTTCTTCGTTAAGCTAGTGAGAGGCACGACAATCTTAGAAAAGTCTTTAATAAAACGACGGTAATAGCCCGCCAATCCGAGAAAGCTGCGGATTTCAGTCACACTCTCGGGTTTCTTCCAACTTTGAATCGCTTCAATCTTTGAAGGATCCATGGAAATTCCGGATTTGGAAATAATATGACCGAGAAACTTCATCGAGATTGCCAAAAATGACATTTAGAAAATTTTGCTTTCAATTGATTACTCCTAAGAGTTTCCAACACAATCCGAAGATGCTTCTCATGTTCCTCCTCGGTTTTAGAATACACAAGAATATCATCAATAAAGATGAGAACAAACCGGTCGAGAAAATCTTTGAAAACTCGATTCATAAGATCAACGAAATAAGCCGGAGCATTTGTTAAACCAAATGGCATAACAAGCCATTCATAAGATCCATAACGAGTTCGGAACGATGTCAAAGGAATGTTATCCTCTGCAATACGAAGCTGATGAAATCTAGTAGCTAAGTCTAATTGTGAAAAGACTCTAGCACCACTAAGTTGATCGAATAGATCATCAATCCGAGGTAAAGGATATTTATTTTTGATAGTAAGATCATTAAGCTTGCGGTAGTCAACGCAAAGCCTAAGTGTACCATCGGATTTCTTCACAAAAATAGCCGAAGCTCCCCAAGGCGAGGAACTAGAGCGAATAAATTGCTTCGTCTCCAATTCGGATAATTGTTTACGCATCTCCTCGTTTTCTTTATTGGACAAACGATAAGGAGGACGAGTGGTAGGTTGAGCTCCAGGAATAAGATTAATTCTGAACTCAATTGCTCGCTTAGGTGGTAATCCTAAAACGGGCTCGAATATGTCGGAAAATTCACGAACGACGTGAATAAGAGAAATAATATCACCCTCATCATCATCATCGTCATCACGAGGATTTAAAGAATATAAAGATGCAACCAAGCTGGAATCTGAATCTTTAAGATTAATAGAAATCTGCTTAACATATTGAGGATGTCGAAGATGAATAATCCGCTCAGGACATAGGATATGAGCTTCATAACGGTTAAGCCAATCCATTCCCAAAATCATTCCAAAGCCTAAATAACGCATGACATGAAAATCGGCTCGGAAAGAAAAATCACACAAAATAATCTCGACATCTTTACACAATAAACTGATTGTCGCGGATCTACCAACCGGATTCGCAATTCTCAAAGAAGTCATTAAACACAAAACATCCAAAGAAAAAGTATCAACAAGTTCTTTTGATATAAAAGAGTGGGATGCACCCGTATCAAAAAGAACTCGAATAGGATGATCACGAAATAAAATAATTCCATCTTGGGGTGGAACACTAGACGGTACGGCTCTGGGACGGCCTGGTCTAGACATTTCTCTTCCTTTGCAAAGAAAGAAGAAGGAGAAAAGGGTTATTCACAAAATGAATATCAAGCAATCTTGATAGATAAAACAAGGAATCATAAGGAAAATAGGATGAATCGGTACGAAGACTCGAATAAAGCCTAAAGCACGACTCCTAAGATGGACTTAGGACGATGATCCTTGTTATAATATTCCATATTGTTCCGAAGTTTGGCTCTGATACCAAGCTGTGACGCCCCACCTCTATACCCACGCTAGCCAAGAACATTACGGTGAATGCTGTCAACTAGCACGGAGAATAAGGCTGTTGAGGAGCGACCATCCGTGTAATTGCTTTGCGCGAGCATCGATATGTCAGATAGTATAACATGCATTTCTTTTTCAAGAGGGAAATCCGACATACCGACACAAACTCAAAACTACTACACAGTGGCTATAATATATTCAGAAACAATAGAAATAAACATAACATAAATCAGTCACAGACAATTCATATCACAAAGGAGGAAATAGATATGAATATTACACTAGGAAGTGTACATCAGAGTAGTGGTCTAAAAAGATCCACAATATCACAAAATCATAGTTACACGAACTACACAAAGAATAAGTATACATTATGGAGTCTATATCTCAAATGTATACAACACAAACTACTAATCTAAGTAGTTAACCAAAAGTCAAGGAGGTAATCCCGGATGTAAAGTCAAGCAGAAGCACCTGTAACATCTCGGTCTGACCCGAGTATTATTTAATAAGAAAATAATAAACGGATCAGTCTAACTATAAATATCAGATGAAATGATATAAAATAAGAGATATGACTAAACACATAATAATCACAATGCCAAGCTGTGATATATATAAGCAGTTGAAAATCAACAAGAGATTAATCAATATCACAAAATCTACACAAGAATCAAAGAACTGTCATACTCCTTATTTCGTTCATCGAACCACAAATATTGACGATTATATCAATGTCAATCACAAAAGTCAATGACACACAAATTCACCAATGCACGAATATTGATAAAACTTATCAATGGAAATCACGAAAATTGGTGAAACACAAATTCTAGAAATCATCTCAAGAAATCTAGAAATCACGAAAAGGGGGGAAAAGGCCTATCACAAACGGGAGCATAAAGCTCACCAACACGTGTATCACAAACGGAACGCTAATTCCATGGTTGCTAACCATCACAAATTGAGCCGAAGCTCCACAAACGGCCCGAAGACCATGGGTTGCTACCCCACCAATTTGAGTCGAAACTCCACAAAACGGGGTTTAGTCTCCCTCGCAGACAAAGAGACATCGCACATTGCTAGTCTAAATCACAAAGATGATCGTCATGATCAACGAGAAGTGTCAATTACACTAAGCTAGTAAATATATGAGTTTAGCTTCATGTCCCATAACCACTTGCTTAACTTAAATATTTACGAACAAACTGTAGATCTCCACTAGAAAATTGTCACAAGAGATTCAATCGGACAAGTCCAAGAATCAACCGACGAAGTAAACGCAAGCGTTTCATACCACCTGTTTTACTAAGCCCTTTAATTAGATTTCTCATACGAGTGAGGTAAAGGTTTGTATATACTAATAGATTGGAAAACGGTTTTATAAACGAATTTGGTATTGAAAATAGAGTTGAAATCGTTTTGAGGAAAGAGTTTTGATATTTACTACTAGTATTGAAACCTTTATATTTTTAAAGTGACAAAACATAAAAATGATTGTAGATCAATCAACCACCAAAATTCACATTCAAAGACGCGAATAAAGATCCAAAGAAATCGATCCGAATCCATCAAAATGGATATTCCCAAAAATTCCAAAAATAGAAGTCATTAACGTCGTAGCAACAACAAGTGGGAAATAACACGAGTCGATGGAATTTGGAAACCAAGCAAATATATGCACAAATAGGCATACTTAGGCAAATTGGTGCAGGTCAGTCGACTGACTCAAAGGTCCAGTCGACTGAACCAGAAGCAGGGAAAAATAATTTCCTGCAGTCAGTCGACTGACCTAAAAATTCAGTCGACTGAATGCAGGGTGACAGAGGACCCGAGCCTCTAGTTATTGCCTTCGGAATGCCTATGTGCTACAGCCAGTCGACTGACTCAAAGGTCCAGTTGACTGACTGGCACCAAGGCTGTTTTCCAGCCTATGAAATGAAGATGCTATCTTCTTCAAAATGCAATCGGACGAGCATGGTCACTAGGGGTTTATGCCAATCGACTACCCGGTCCTATAAGCTCTTCGACGCATCACCAAAAACAAGTTCAAACTACAAGGCTATGATTTTTGAAGATTTGAACTCGAAACACTAAAAATTGGAATATACACCAAATCAATACAAACCAAAACCAAATGCACATGAATATGTGTTAGGAATTCATACCTAACAATCGAAGATAATCATAGACCTAGATGTGAGATTAAAAATCTCACCTTTGAACCCAAACGATTGAAGAAGATGCTTGAAATCAATGGAGAATCAACCACTCTTCAAATCCAACTCAAGAAGCTTGATTCTAAGCTTTAAAAGAAGAACATTCCCTAAGTATTGTAACGACCCAGAATTTTAAACAATTTAAATTAAAAATATTTAATTAATTTTAAATATTTGAATGATGATTTAAATTGAATTCCAATAAAACTTTGAATTTGGCGATTAAATTATAGAATTTAATCTATTGAGAGTTGAATAAAAATTTAAATCTTCAATTTTAAAACTAATTAAAAATATTTCAAAGGCTTGTAAAATTTATATTGATAATATTGAAGATAATAGAAGCTTCAGAATTCAATTTGGAAGTGAATTGTTCAGTTTTGAATTAAATCGTTTGAATCGATATTTAAAATAGCCGTCCGAGGCACAGTCTCGGAATTCGACGAAACCAGTTCCATTGGGTCCGTAATATTAAATTATTGCCGGATTTCAAATTTCGTAGCATTTGGAGTTGTTATGTGAGCATACGACATAGAAACGCGTTGAAATTAAATTGAATTCAATTTGAATTTTAAATTTGAATTGGGTCAACATCAGCACTTTTGGCCTCAATTCAAAACACTGCAGCAAGGTAAAGAAAACACGTTCTCCCTAAATTCACGCCTACGATCCCGAAGAGAAGATCGTGCCAAGCATGCCGCGTTCCTCTATTTTAACTTCAATTCGATTCATCAGTTCGATACTCATATTCTCGTTCGAAAATTCAAACAAATCACCGAAGCCCCTTTTCTCTCAGACAAAAATCAAAATCAAATTCCTTCGTTCCCAAATTTTTATTTCGAAGCCCTAAATTTGAAAGCAATGGCCGCGACATTCAAATGGGGGGCGACGCGATGGGGTGGCGTTTGATTTGGGGGATGGCGTGCTCAGATAGGATGGCGGCGACGATAGGGGACGCGCGAGCACGCGCGCGCGTGGGCCGAGCAAGTCGCGACTTGGGGGGGGGGGGGGGGGGGTATTGGTGCTCGAGTTGATGGTGGCGATGCAGTGGGTCGCGCGTTCGATAGATGAAGGCGGCAACGGCGCCGTGGGTGGTTCGAATCACGATGGTGGAGGAGGCGCGTGATTCGATTGGCAATGGCGGCTAGGGCTAGGCAGTAGTGGCGACGTCGCGAGTCAGTGGGTTGTGATGGCATTCGCGATGGCAACAGCGAGATTCTGGGTTTCGATTTTTACTGTAAGGTAAATTGTTGTTTTTATTTTATTTTTGATTTAATTTAAATATACATTTATGCTGTGAAAAAAGAAAGAAAGAAAAAGATATTGCAGTTCTATAGATTTATATATAAGCAGAAAAGGTATTGATTTTAGTTTTAATAATTTATTTAATTAAAAATTCTAAATTGCAGTAACTTAGTTTTCGAGTTTTTAAAATTTTAATGATTTCAAATTTAAATTAATTTAAGTAAAATGTATATAGATTAGAAATAGGATTTTAAAAGTTTGAAGATTTAAAAATGCAGTTCAATATATATACAGAAAGTTCAAACAATTTAAACTCTTAAATTATAAATAAATAAGTATTTAAATTTAAAACCGTAATTTAAATATCCTATATGCGGTTGAAAAGAAAATAATTTTATTTAAGAAAAATTTGTTGATTTAAAATTTATAAAAAGGAAATTAAGTTTAATGGGAAATTTCTAGTTAGAATTATTTTCAAAAGGAAAATTTATTTAAATAGATAGTTAGTTAAGAAAGTTTATTAAATGGAATTTAAATTTTTAGTTAAACAAATTTATCAAAACAAATTGATTTAAAGATATTAATTTAAAGTAAAATAATTAGTTGATTTAATTTATAAAAGGAAAATTTGTTAAAATAAAATTATTAAAGAAGAAACTGATTTAAACAAAACCATTGAATAATTAAAACAATCAAAAATGAAAATTTATTATTCAATCTGTTTGAGTATTAATGAATTGTATAAATATTTATACAAGGTCTAAAATGGTGAAAACGAGTCAAGATGGAAATGGATTGCTAATAAAAGCAAAGGTGAGAACTTCTCACTCAAAAGGAATTTTGTTGTTTATTTAAATTTTAAATAGTTAGATTTAAAATTGTTAGTTGTGTTGATTGAATGCTTGAATGATGATTGTTATATATATATTGGATGTGAATAGACCCTATACGCCGTTAGTAAGCGGAGGTTATTTATTACACACATATACCGCGATATTCCACCTCGAAGTGGAATTGGTATTATATTATATATATAGCAATATATATATTGGCATATGTATATATTGTAGTTGATTGATTTCCCGCATTTGTATAGCGGATGAGACCCTATTGCGCCGTTATTAAGCGGATAATATTTATAAAATCCCATATACCACGATATTCCGTCTTGAAACGGAATTGGTATTGTGCTAATGTCTGTGGATGCAGGGAAACAGGTTGGAGGGATCCAACTGGATTCCTCGCAAATATTTATTTGATTTCATATATTGTGATATTTGATTGTTTATCATGGATGATATATGATGTTTGAAAGTCGTGATTGACTATTTGATGTGTTGCATCATCGGATCCAATTTTGAACTTTAGAAATATCGATTTTGATTTTTAAAGGATTTCTAAAGTGATTTTTTGAAAGTATACGTTTATAAAATATTTTTGGAATTGATTCATCTTAAATAAATAAACGTTATAATTTTAATGTTATAAAAATTATGATTTTTGAGAAATACAGTTAAAAGTTGATTTTTGAAAATATGGGATTAATGATTTTTATAAAATAATTTAAACTGGGATTTTTGAATCTATTATAAAAAGTTAAAAAAAAAGGAATTATGAAATTTGATTATTTTATAAATCAAATGATGAGATTTTAAAGGGGTTTAAAGATGTTTTTGAAATAATAAATATAAATTGATTTATATAAAAGATTTATAAAATTGATATTTATAAATTAAAAATATTGGAATTATAAAACGAGCTTTTACAAGTATTAGAATGAATTGTAAATGAATTTCATAAAATGAAATTATAGAATTATAATGCTGAAGTTATAAATGGAATTTTATAAGCAGTAGGTTTATAAAATTTATAAAGGATAGATTTTGGATAAATAAATGAATCTTAGAAGTTATAAGATTTATAGATTTGGGAAGTTTGAAGGAATGATTTTGTAAATAAATAAATTATAAGTATTTGACTTATAATATGAATTTTTAGTATATCATTGTGATATGAATTGAAATAAGTTAATAAAGAAATTTATAAAAGGAGTTGATATAAAATAAATAGAATAGAATTTATAAACGTTGTTTTATAAATTCGAAACGACTTATTTTGATAAGTAAATAGTTGTAACTTGTTAATAGAGTTATATTCACGCTTTCGAATAGTGAATATTATGTTAAAGAAATTATTTTGGATTTGATGTTTGAAATAGAATTAAAACGATCTAATGATGTTTTAAAATGTGTTGAGATTCGAAACCATAGATTTCAACATTTATTGTTGAAATAGATGTTTTCGAGAAATAGAAGGAAATGGTAGATTATAACACCATTGTTATAATAAATGATTTCCGAAAGGAAATGTTTTGTATAGTATTGGGATTTATATATCTATTTAATTTCGAATCCCTATACTAGTGAATTTGGGTTGTCGTAACGATGTTTTACGCAACATTCGTTTTGGCCCAAATAAATATGTTTAAGAGAATGATTTCCTTAAAGAATGAAATATATACTTAATTCGATTTAAGTATATGGAATATTTTCCAAGGTTGAAAATAAATAAAATTTGTGAATTGCTTATGAATAAATAAGTATGGAAATGTTTTTCCTATGTGAAATGAAACGTTTTGAGAATTTATTTTTTTGAAGATAAATTGAAAATGGATAATTGAAATCGTATATGCATGGATATTTTGAAATATAAATTCATTATGGAATTTATATGAGAAAGTGGAATTTGTTTGAAAATAAATATTGATTTATTTTTGAAGTGTTGAAATTATATATCTTGTAAAGATATTTTTGGAAAGTAAATAATTTGGAAAATTATTTGGAATCTGGTGATGTGTGCATATCAATTGATAGTTCAATAACCGACTATCAATATTTCCCTTTGAATGGGTAATTGATGTGATTTGTTTGAATTTGAATGCCACACTTATTTTTAAATAAGCGCTCACTATTCGGGTTAACCGGGAAAGGACCATGGGGTCGTATAACCCATTCCGAATATGTGATACGTCGTTGTGAATTGCATTTGAAGATCGGTGTTGAAGACCCGGTATTTGCAAAAGCGATAGGATGACCTGTCGATTGACTCTGCACCGAGTAGCTACGGTATTGAGTTCTCCATATGTGATGGTGAATCCGATCAGGATTGTGAATATCCGGATTGCAAGGACTTCTTTGTAAGTGCCTTCGGTTTTGTTCGATCCCGGAACAGACTTGTATGGATTGTATGTCTGACATTACAATTTGAGATATAAAGCCGATTTCTTTCAAATATATTTCTGTTGGTGGCGGAGAATTTATTCTTTTAGCTTAACACCCTTCTCTGAGACGTACGTGCTCAGAGGTTATATAGTTGAAGTTATCAGTGATATATTCCCAATTTGGTAATGTGACATGCTGAGTGATGCTGAAATGATCATTGTGTTGATTATTTGTGATAGGATCGTTTATTTGATCGTCTATCCTTGTGATCATTGTGTTGATCATTTGTTGATCCAAAGCATGGCTTTTGTATAAAGTATGTTTTTGTGGACGTGAATTCGTCGAGCCTCACATCCCGGAAATGGTCAAAACAGGAAAGATGCGGTAAGGTTATTAGGGGTAGCGCCCTTTAGGATGTGTCCATTTCCTTCTGGAAAAGGGTGGTATAATGGTATGGAGCCCAGATGCTTACTCATGTTGAAAACACTTTGTTATGATTGTGTGAATTGATTACGAGCGCTCGGTGATAAAGGTCCGAAAGGACCGGGGGATGGCATATTCGGTCAGTTGTTACTCAGTTAGGGGTAACCCGGCCTCGTGTTGGTAGAGATCCGGTTTGGTTCTCGGGGATGTCCATCCAGAGGCATTCTCATGTGGCAATGGGAAGTTCCTTGGCCTGATCATTCGTTGGAAATCCAATTCCCAATACGAAACTTGTACGGTATTAGTTGTAGAACCTGCCATTCACTTATGGTGGTCACCACTGTTTGGATGGTAGCTATAGTAGGCATAGTTCGAAATGTCTATGTTGGCTAAGATTTATATTCTACTTTCGAAATATTTCTCTACACTATGCACTAGTAATAATATCAAATGTTATTTTAAATGCGTATCAAGCATCTTTGACTATCATAAGGAGAAATCTCCTCCGATTCTGCGTTTGCATGTGTGTGTGTGCGGGAGGCCTTATGGTAGTCTCATTTTTAAAAAGCATTGCGAATTGAATTTAAAATATTCTTCTATTTTGATTTTAAAGTAAATAAACTGTTTTGAGTTCTCACACCAGTCACATGACTGACTCGGAGTTTATTGTTTTCCTTCCTAAACTCTGGGTGCCCACCAATTTCCACACGGGCAGTTAAGAGTTAGGTTTATCAGGATATTCTGGATATTCTGGAGTTGCTGGAGGCAAGCTGGATGGCATGGCATATTACTTATATAGTATTTCTTTTTCCGCTGCACTGTTTGTTGTTGTTGTATACTCTGATGATATGATATGATGTAATGAAATGTAATGTAATAACTGATATAGTTCTTTGTTTAAAGATTATTCATTTATTATTATATGTTGTTCCGCTGCGAATTGTGAGATTCTGATGTTGTTATGTTGTTTTCTATTTTTTTCCATTCTCTATTCTCTTTTTCTTCTATTTTAAAATATTCTGTTTTCTTTCTGTTCTATCTTCTATTTTTCTTTCCCCTCCATTTTCTATTCTCTCTAATTTCTATTTTAAAATTCTCTATTTTCTAATCTTCCATCTTTTTCTCTTCTTTTCTTTCCTTTTCTTTTCTTAAATTCTTTTTAAAACCCATAACTATTCGGTTTTTCGGCAACGAAAAACCGTATACGTTACATTTGGTATCGGAGCTTATGGTTAAGCGACAACCATGGTTCTGTAGGATATTACTCGTTAGAGATAGAGTCAGCAGTACTCTAGAATGAGTTTGAGTGTAATAATAGATATGAGCGCGTATTTGCTAGTGAATATAAAAAATTGTTTTTGAATCGGGTAAATGAGATAATTTTGCCCAAAACTATTTTGTATAGAAAAGAAATGATTTTCTATGAATTACTATAGTATATGGTTGTATGATTGTTAGAAGTGATAATATTGAATTATTATCATAAGTATATGGAATTAAATAAAATAAAATGGATTGAATTCAAGTAAACTAACTTGATAATTTATTCATTTGTGAAATAATTTCAAAATGGAATGAATATGAATATGGTATGTGAATTGGTAGTGAGTAATAAAAATTGAATTGAGTAATTAAGTAAATTCGAGATGAATTGAATATTGAAATGAATTAGTGAATGAAACTAATTTAAAGTAGTAATATGAATTATTAAATGAAAGTTAATCGATAGAATTCAATATTTAGAATTTAGAATTTAATTCAAATAGAATTGAAATTGTAAATCGAAATTGAAATGTAAAAAATTGAATGAAATTGGATATGTAACTCCAATAGTAAAGTAAAAATGTTTAAGAAGCATATATTGGAAATTTTGTAAATAAAAAAATTGGCAAAATAGTTTGAATGTTGGATTTGGATGCTACTACTAGCAGGTTATACAGGTGTATAATGGGATTGAGATTTTGATTTCAAAGATAAAAAAATTGAACTGCTCGACAAAAAGGTACGTATTTCAATTTCAGTATGAGATTTGATGACTTTCTTCTCTAGCCACTTGGCTTTTCTCTTTTCTTTTTTGATTCTGAGGGGCCGTGGTGCCATTTTGTAGTCGTACCGAGCTAGCCACGCAAAGGAAACGCTGGCGAAATTTTTCGAAAATTTAGGGTGTTAGAAAAAATTTGAGAAAAAATTTGAAAGTTTGAAATTTGAATTTGAATTTAAATTTGAATTGTTAGGAAAACAATATTGTTTGAAACCTATAATTGAAGTTGGAAAGCTAGTTGAAATGATAATGAATCTCTAGTAAAAAGATTTAGGCTAGAAAGTTGATAAAACTATTTGAAGCGTGAAAAATAGTAAACGGGATAAGGGCATTCTTCTTAACTTGTAATTTCGGGACGAAATTCTTTTAAGGGGGAAAGATTGTAACGACCCAGAATTTTAAACAATTTAAATTAAAAATATTTAATTAATTTTAAATATTTGAATGATGATTTAAATTGAATTCCAATAAAACTTTGAATTTGGCGATTAAATTATAGAATTTAATCTATTGAGAGTTGAATAAAAATTTAAATCTTCAATTTTAAAACTAATTAAAAATATTTCAAAGGCTTGTAAAATTTATATTGATAATATTGAAGATAATAGAAGCTTCAGAATTCAATTTGGAAGTGAATTGTTCAGTTTTGAATTAAATCGTTTGAATCGATATTTAAAATAGCCGTCCGAGGCACAGTCTCGGAATTCGACGAAACCAGTTCCATTGGGTCCGTAATATTAAATTATTGCCAGATTTCAAATTTCGTAGCATTTGGAGTTGTTATGTGAGCATGCGACATAGAAACGCGTTGAAATTAAATTGAATTCAATTTGAATTTTAAATTTGAATTGGGTCAACATCAGCACTTTTGGTCTCAATTCAAAACACTGCAGCAAGGTAAAGAAAACACGTTCTCCCTAAATTCACGCCTACGATCCCGAAGAGAAGATCGTGCCAAGCATGCCGCGTTCCTCTATTTTAACTTCAATTCGATTCATCAGTTCGATACTCATATTCTCGTTCGAAAATTCGAACAAATCACCGAAGCCCCTTTTCTCTCAGACAAAAATCAAAATCAAATTCCTTCGTTCCCAAATTTTTATTTCGAAGCCCTAAATTTGAAAGCAATGGCCGCGACATTCAAATGGGGGGCGACGCGATGGGGTGGCGTTTGATTTGGGGGATGGCGTGCTCAGATAGGATTGCGGCGACGATAGGGGACGCGCGAGCACGCGCGCGCGTAGGCCGAGCAAGTCGCGACTGGGGGGGTATTGGTGCTCGAGTTGATGGTGGCGATGCAGTGGGTCGCGCGTTCGATAGATGAAGGCGGCAACGGCGCCGTGGGTGGTTCGAATCACGATGGTGGAGGAGGCGCGTGTTTCGATTGGCAACGACGGCTAGGGCTAGGCAGTAGTGGCGACGTCGCGAGTCAGTGGGTTGTGATGGCATTCGCGATGGCAACAGCGAGATTCTGGGTTTCAATTTTTACTGTAAGGTAAATTGTTTTTTTTTATTTTATTTTTGATTTAATTTAAATATACATTTATGCTGTGAAAAAAAAGAAAGAAAAAGATATTGCAGTTCTATAGATTTATATATAAGCAGAAAAGGTATTGATTTTAGTTTTAATAATTTATTTAATTAAAAATTCTAAATTGCAGTAACTTAGTTTTCGAGTTTATAAAATTTTAATGATTTCAAATTTAAATTAATTTAAGTAAAATGTATATAGATTAGAAATAGGATTTTAAAAGTTTGAAGATTTAAAAATGCAGTTCAATATATATACAGAAAGTTCAAACAATTTAAACTCTTAAATTATAAATAAATAAGTATTTAAATTTAAAACGGTAATTTAAACATCCTATATGCGGTTGAAAAGAAAATAATTTTATTTAAGAAAAATTTGTTGATTTAAAATTTATAAAAAGGAAATTAAGTTTAATGGGAAATTTCTAGTTAGAATTATTTTCAAAAGGAAAATTTATTTAAATAGATAGTTAGTTAAGAAAGTTTATTAAATGGAATTTAAATTTTTAGTTAAACAAATTTATTAAAACAAATTGATTTAAAGATATTAATTTAAAGTAAAATAATTAGTTGATTTAATTTATAAAAGGAAAATTTGTTAAAATAAAATTATTAAAGAAGAAACTGATTTAAACAAAACCATTGAATGATTAAAACAATCAAAAATGAAAATTTATTATTCAATCTGTTTGAGTATTAATGAATTGTATAAATATTTATACAAGGTCTAAAATGGCGAAAACGAGTCAAGATGGAAATGGATTGCTAATAAAAGCAAAGGTGAGAACTTCTCACTCAAAAGGAATTTTGTTGTTTATTTAAATTTTAAATAGTTAGATTTAAAATTGTTAGTTGTGTTGATTGAATGCTTGAATGATGATTGTTATATATATATTGGATGTGAATAGACCCTATACGCCGTTAGTAAGCGGAGGTTATTTATTACACACATATACCGCGATATTCCACCTCGAAGTGGAATTGGTATTATATTATATATATAGCAATATATATATATTGGCATATGTATATATTGTAGTTGATTGATTTCCCGCATTTGTATAGCGGATGAGACCCTATCGCGCCGTTATTAAGCGGATAATATTTATAAAATCCCATATACCGCGATATTCCGTCTTGAAACGGAATTGGTATTGTGCTAATGTCTGTGGATGCAGGGAAACAGGTTGGAGGGATCCAACTGGATTCCTCGCAAATATTTATTTGATTTCATATATTGTGATATTTGATTGTTTATCATGGATGATATATGATGTTTGAAAGTCGTGATTGACTATTTGATGTGTTGCATCATCGAATCCAATTTTGAACTTTAAAAATATCGATTTTGATTTTTAAAGGATTTCTAAAGTGATTTTTTGAAAGTATACGTTTATAAAATATTTTTGGAATTGATTCATCTTAAATAAATAAACGTTATAATTTTAATGTTATAAAAATTATGATTTTTGAGAAATACAGTTAAAAGTTGATTTTTGAAAATATGGGATTAATGATTTTTATAAAATAATTTAAACTGGGATTTTTGAATCTATTATAAAAAGTTAAAAAAAAAATAGGAATTATGAAATTTGATTATTTTATAAATCAAATGATGAGATTTTAAAGGGGTTTAAAGATGTTTTTGAAATAATAAATATAAATTGATTTATACAAAAGATTTATAAAATTGATATTTATAAATTAAAAATATTGGAATTATAAAACGAGCTTTTACAAGTATTAGAATGAATTGTAAATGAATTTCATAAAATGAAATTATAGAATTATAACGCTGAAGTTATAAATGGAATTTTATAAGCACTAGGTTTATAAAATTTATAAAGGATAGATTTTGGATAAATAAATGAATCTTAGAAGTTATAAGATTTATAGATTTGGGAAGTTTGAAGGAATGATTTTGTAAATAAATAAATTATAAGTATTTGACTTATAATATGAATTTTTAGTATATCATTGTGATAAGAATTGAAATAAGTTAATAAAGAAGTTTATAAAAGGAGTTGATATAAAATAAATAGAATAGAATTTATAAACGTTGTTTTATAAATTCGAAACGACTTATTTTGATAAGTAAATAGTTGTAACTTGTTAATAGAGTTATATTCACGCTTTCGAATAGTGAATATTATGTTAAAGAAATTATTTTGGATTTGATGTTTGAAATAGAATTAAAACGATCTAATGATGTTTTAAAATGTGTTGAGATTCGAAACCATAGATTTCAACATTTATTGTTGAAATAGATGTTTTCGAGAAATAGAAGGAAATGGTAGATTATAACACCATTGTTATAATAAATGATTTCCGAAAGGAAATGTTTTGTATAGTAATGGGATTTATATATCTATTTAATTTCGAATCCCTATACTAGTGAATTTGGGTTGTCGTAACAATGTTTTACGCAACATTCGTTTTGGCCCAAATAAATATGTTTAAGAGAATGATTTCCTTAAAGAATGAAATATATACTTAATTCGATTTAAGTATATGGAATATTTTCCAAGGTTGAAAATAAATAAAATTTGTGAATTGCTTATGAATAAATAAGTATGGAAATGTTTTTCCAATGTGAAATGAAACGTTTTGAGAATTTATTTTTTTGAAGATAAATTGAAAATGGATAATTGAAATCGTATATGCATGGATATTTTGAAATATAAATTCATTATGGAATTTATATGAGAAAGTGGAATTTGTTTGAAAATAAATATTGATTTATTTTTGAAGTGTTGAAATTATATATCTTGTAAAGATATTTTTGGAAAGTAAATAATTTGGAAAATTATTTGGAATCTGGTGATGTGTGCATATCAATTGATAGTTCAATAACCGACTATCAATATTTCCCTTTGAATGGGTAATTGATGTGATTTGTTTGAATTTGAATGCCACACTTATTTTTAAATAAGCGCTCACTATTCGGGTTAACCGGGAAAGGACCATGGGGTCGTATAACCCATTCCGAATATGTGATACGTCGTTGTGAATTGCATTTGAAGATCGGTGTTGAAGACCCGGTATTTGCAAAAGCGATAGGATGACCTGTCGATTGACTCTGCACCGAGTAGCTACGGTATTGAGTTCTCCATATGTGATGGTGAATCCGATCAGGATTGTGAATATCCGGATTGCAAGGACTTCTTTGTAAGTGCCTTCGGTTTTGTTCGATCCCGGAACAGACTTGTATGGATTGTATGTCTGACATTACAATTTGAGATATAAAGCCGATTTCTTTCAAATATATTTCTGTTGGTGGCGGAGAATTTATTCTTTTAGCTTAACACCCTTCTCTGAGACGTACGTGCTCAGAGGTTATATAGTTGAAGTTATCAGTGATATATTCCCAATTTGGTAATGTGACATGCTGAGTGATGCTGAAATGATCATTGTGTTGATTATTTGTGATAGGATCGTTTATTTGATCGTCTATCCTTGTGATCATTGTGTTGATCATTTGTTGATCCAAAGCATGGCTTTTGTATAAAGTATGTTTTTGTGGACGTGAATTCGTCGAGCCTCACATCCCGGAAATGGTCAAAACAGGAAAGATGCGGTAAGGTTATTAGGGGTAGCGCCCTTTAGGATGTGTCCATTTCCTTCTGGAAAAGGGTGGTATAATGGTATGGAGCCCAGATGCTTACTCATGTTGAAAACACTTTGTTATGATTGTGTGAATTGATTACGAGCGCTCGGTGATAAAGGTCCGAAAGGACCGGGGGATGGCATATTCGGTCAGTTGTTACTCAGTTAGGGGTAACCCGGCCTTGTGTTGGTAGAGATCCGGTTTGGTTCTCGGGGATGTCCATCCAGAGGCATTCTCATGTGGCAATGGGAAGTTCCTTGGCCTGATCATTCGTTGGAAATCCAATTCCCAATACGAAACTTGTACGGTATTAGTTGTAGAACCTGCCATTCACTTATGGTGGTCACCACTGTTTGGATGGTAGCTATAGTAGGCATAGTTCGAAATGTCTATGTTGGCTAAGATTTATATTCTACTTTCGAAATATTTCTCTACACTATGCACTAGTAATAATATCAAATGTTATTTTAAATGCGTATCAAGCATCTTTGACTATCATAAGGAGAAATCTCCTCCGATTCTGCGTTTGCATGTGTGTGTGTGCGGGAGGCCTTATGGTAGTCTCATTTTTAAAAAGCATTGCGAATTGAATTTAAAATATTCTTCTATTTTGATTTTAAAGTAAATAAACTGTTTTGAGTTCTCACACCAGTCACATGACTGACTCGGAGTTTATTGTTTTCCTTCCTAAACTCTGGGTGCCCACCAATTTCCACACGGGCAGTTAAGAGTTAGGTTTATCAGGATATTCTGGATATTATGGAGTTGCTGGAGGCAAGCTGGATGGCATGGCATATTACTTATATAGTATTTCTTTTTCCGCTGCACTGTTTGTTGTTGTTGTATACTCTGATGATATGATATGATGTAATGAAATGTAATGTAATAACTGATATAGTTCTTTGTTTAAAGATTATTCATTTATTATTATATGTTGTTCCGCTGCGAATTGTGAGATTCTGATGTTGTTCTGTTGTTTTCTATTTTTTTTCCATTCTCTATTCTCTTTTTCTTCTATTTTAAAATATTCTGTTTTCTTTCTGTTCTATCTTCTATTTTTCTTTCCCCTCCATTTTCTATTCTCTCTAATTTCTATTTTAAAATTCTCTATTTTCTAATCTTCCATCTTTTTCTCTTCTTTTCTTTCCTTTTCTTTTCTTAAATTCTTTTTAAAACCCATAACTATTCGGTTTTTCGGCAACGAAAAACCGTATACGTTACAAGTTAGGTTTAGGAAATTTCTGAATTTTGATTAGAGATTGAGTTGGAGAATAAGAAGAGAAGCTTACCAATGGGTTCTTCTATTAGTTTGGAGCTAGAGTTGATTTGCAAGAGAAAACTAGGGTTTTGGAGTTTTAATTTCCCGTCTCTCCCACCATTGATGCTTTAAAACTGAAAAGAGGAGAAAGTGAGGGTGAATGGGGAGGAGTGGCTCAGATTTGAGTATAAGTTAAACATAGGGCTGAGCCCAAACCCAAACCCAAAGTGAAAAAGTAGCAAAAATCAACTTTCTCCAAACATATCGAAGCTTATACTCAAAAAGGTCGCAAACAACATTTTAAACTCAATGGGAGTGGTCTCGAGTCCTAATTCGACCGTATGCAAAAGGTAGCTTTTCGGACAAAATTCCGAGTATCGATAAAATATTTTAATAAAATATTTAAATATAAAATCGACAAATATGCGGGTTGTTACAAGTCGGGTCCATGTATTAACCTTAATAGAACGTCGCCACCATCCTACTTCATTCTGAAATCTCCACCGCGTACACGGTTGTTAAAGTGGTTTTCGGAGTTGGCAGAGAGTATGACAACTTCCGATCCCGGTCTCTTCAACAACCAACCGTTATTATAACACCGCGGTCATTTCAAAATAATTTATACTTCAAAACCATGATAAAATATTCATTTCAAAACCATATAAATACGATATCATTTTCGTTTTAAAATCAAATCAATATGATATCATTTTTATAAAACCCAAATCAATATAATATCATTTCTATTTCAAATATATCCTTTTCCCAAAATCATATCATTTTCAAATCATAATACCTTGAAACCTATAACTTTGAAACATAACTTCCAATAGTTAAATGGTTTAATATTAAATTACTTTATATAAGATAGATTAGCTTCTTTAATTTCACAATCAATTCCAATTATAGATTTGAATCCTCAAATAAACTATTTAAATTTCCATATATTTCAAAGCTTTAAATTTCCACCATTTCAAAACTAATTCTTTGATAATTCCATACATATCAAATTTAATTACTATTATTTAGATTTGAAATGTTAACTAAATAAATCCAATATAATTTAGGTAAACTTTAAACTTCAATTAACTGGATATTCTTTCAACTTATTTAACTTGATATATTCATTTAAATCAACTTTATATTCATTTAAATCACCCTAAACCAAATCAAGTTATAAGAATCATACCCTTTAAAATCTCAATTTATTTAAATTTCAAATCAAATTTATTCGAGTATAATTCTTAGATAATTCAATTCAACAAATTTCATATTTATCTTCCAACTTAATTTTTATTTAAGTCATTAAAAACTCCATATATATACCATATCTTAAACAGGTACTTAACCATATGATATAAAACAATCAAATTCCATTATTAAACTAATTTTTATTAAAAAAAATTATATATAGCTTAAATTCAAGAATTTAACTATATATATAATTAATATTTATATAATATCAAGAATTAATAGTTATTAAACCGTATATTTCTTTCCAAAACCATAGAAAATCATTTCAAAATATATTTTTTATATAATCCACGGTGTCTGTATATAATTTTCTACCCTATGGTCAAGTGATACAGATATTTATCATTTCAATCCGCAATTAAAAATAAAAATACGGTTATATATCATTACAAACCGTAATCCCGAATGAAATAAAGTGCATAACAATTTGCAGTTTAAAACAATATAAATTACAACATCCATTCATCCAATATCCATCATCAACCATTTATTACAATCATCATCCAATTTAAACAATAACATCAATATAGAGCATATAATAAATGCAGGTAATTACTGACGGTTTTTTTTAATTCAATAATAAATTAAATAATCTATCTAACTGGCAGTTTATATGAAATAATAAATTAAATAACAATTTAATTTAGTAAATTAAATTTAACTGAGATGATGATTAAAATTATGCCAAACAATCATAAATAAATTTCAAATCACATCATATACCAATTTAACACACATAAGAAAATTTATAAGTTGTGAGTGGGTTAAAACACTCACCTTTTGAATTTAAATTGAATTTAAATCCAATTTAAACCCAAAATTTGAACAGTCTCCAAATCCGTCCAAACCAGCGCCAAATTTTTTAGAATTTTATTACGATCCCAACGCAAGAAACCACGCCCAAAAACGAGCTCGTATGCAAAAGATATTCGAATTAAAAGATTTGAAATCAAAAATAAAATTAAAAATAAAATAAACAACACTCACACTAGAAATTGGCCACGTCACAGCCTTCTCTTCACGCACGTAAACCCCCATCTCTAGAACCCTACCGAGCCGCTAGCAGACACGCACGCATCCAATTAACGTCGCCAATCCCCGAGCCGTCGACTTGATCAGAGAACACCAGAGAGTCGAGCGCCTGAAACCGCCCCTATGCCGTGAACGCCGCCTCGCTCGGTTGACATCCACGCACGGCGCCGCCACTACCTTCATCATCCAACCACGGCCTGACGCGGCCTTACTGAGACGAACGAATGCCAGATCTAGGATCTGCGCGACACCACCTTCCCAACGCCACCAGCCGATCGCCCTACCGTCGTAGATCCGCCATTGGATCATCCAAATCCAACACGAATGGCCAGAATTGGTTTGCGATTATAGGAAAAATGATGCATCGAACTAAAATACGAATCATAGAATTGAGATGCACTCTTCGAGAGCTTCAATATACAATTTTTCTGAATTTTTTTGAGGAGTTTGAAATTTCAACTTGATTTTTGAATTGCAATTGGATTTGGAATTGTCTGCCATTGAGATGCGGAGGTGAAGAGGAATTGTACATACAGACAATTTACAATGAGGAGCAACTAGGGTTTATAACAGGATATTTATAGGTAGGGTTGAAATAGAATAGATGGACACGATTGGTTTACACGTTGCACGATAAAATGGCCCAAAAAGTCCGTTCTAACTCCGGAACGAAATTAGGCCAACCCATATATCGAAATAGATGTTTTAAAATATTTTAAACGCAATGGAAAAGGTTTCAAGTCCAAATTCCATCGTATGAATAAGTTATGCTAAAATCAATATTTTTCAAATTGATTTCAATTTTATTAATTTCTGGGCATTTTAGGTCTGTACGATCAAACGACAAGTCTGATCGCTGCGAAACTTGAAATCCTACAATAACTCACCGTTACGGATCAATGAAACTGGGTTCATCGAAATCCGAATCAATGGCCAAAATGGCTATTTTTATATTAATTAAATAAATTAAAAATAAATTAATTAAATCAAAATTTTCAGTTTCAATACTATAATTGACAATTCTTATCATTTTAAATTTCCCAATCATTTACAATGATTTAAACAAATTTAAATGTCAAATTAGAGTTGATTAATTTATCAATTTCGGTATTAACCTCAATTTCACAAAAAATTCAAAAATTATAAATTTAATTTCCAGAAATTCTATTTAATTTACTTTTCATTCTATTATTCAATTTATTGTTATCAAACGGATGAGATTAACATTGGATTAAAAATACGTCACCTTAATATTCTTACATTCCATATTGATTTCAACTAACACAATACTTAGATATTTAATATCATTTATTTGCAATTAAGTCCAATTACTATAGTTCAAATCCCATTAAATTAATAAGTCTTCATTCCATTCTTTCAATTCAACAAATTGTCGTATTATGGATACTATTATTTCCAATTATTTCTTTAATTTATACTAATATAACATTGAATTGAGATTCATTGCATTTGATTACAAATTTTGATTTAATGGACTAAATAAATGATTACTTTATAAAAATTGTTGCCACTAACTCTGTATCATATTTATATAAGTTATCATTCCCAAACAATTATTTATAGAACATTGATTTTATTCAATTACTGTTTATTCATTATTAATTCATTGATTAATCCAATATTTACATTTATTTTCTTATATTAATTTATTACCAAATATTCCTGTTTACAATAAATTATAACCCAAATAGTTGTTTCAATCAATTGGGTTTGCATTGAATTAATCATTTATTTATTAACCTGCATTATCATTCTTACATTTCATTCCCGTTATTAATCCATTATTACCAAATAGATAAAATTAACATTATTGCCTTAAATTGAAATTTGATTACCAATATATTTAACACTCTAAATAAATAAATAACATATATTAGTTGTCACCTATTTATTTTTCTTACATTTAAAAGTTTATTACTTACCATTAACACTTTATTGTTTCATTAATTCAATAATTACACTTGTTTTACTCATATTCCCATTATAACTAAGTCATACATTTAAATTATTTTATTTAATTGGAATTCCATTCAAATTCAATTTATTACTTTACACATACATTACGTTTCTATGAAATTTATACTTTCACACTTTCCATTATTATATAAATTGTCATTAAAGAAATGTTCATTATCGGTCACTAATGATTATACCAACTCATGTCACACTAATTATATTCAATTCCTATTTATTAAGTAGGTTTATATTAATAAATCAACATTTACATTTGTTACTTACATTCAACTTAGAACCAAGTTATACTATTTCACATTATTTCATTTATTGCAATTTCATTCAAATAGTTAGTAATTAACTTTGGTTAACCTTGATACTCTTCATTTAAGTTATTATCTTCTTATTAATTAATAATTTTTTCATTCTTTCAATATGAAATTACCAAAACTTTATCAAATTAACAAATTTAAATATTTGTAATTTACGGGTCGTTACACTCTCCCCCACTCAAAACTTTTCGTCCTCGAAAAGGAAAAAGGAGGGAAAAGAAGAATTAAGAGTCAATATATCTTACTTAAAATATTAAATTTATAAACAAATAAATCTTCATTAATTTAGATAAAATATACCTATTTATAACCATTAAATCTTTGTATACTCAAATTAATAAAGTTTGGAAAACAATTTCAAAATATTTTCTAAGTCCAAAATTTATGGAAAATTTTGGCTGAGTCTCCTTTGTACGGAGAGGCTCGGGAGAAAATATAATATCAAATATAACAATATACAACATATATTTTCCAAAATAATATATATTCCAACACGGTAAAACAATAAATAATGCTATAACCGTAATCCGAAAACATACCTATTTGTCGGGCAATTTACGCTTATATTATGAAACCAAATGCAGTAGCAATTGCTTCCATAACCTGTATTCCACTTATATAATCTAAAAGAGTTAATAATTATGTAAAATGAAATATTTAAGGTTGTTTTCAACCACCAAGAAACAATCAATACAAGCAATCACTTGCAATAAGGCATACAACCATCACATAGAATCAACACAAATCAATCATCCATCCATAATAAACAAAACAAATAGTTGTTCAGGTTCAAAAACTTTAAATTGTATAGAATGAAGAATAAACTACTAAGTGCCTCATTTACTCAACAGTCATAAATGAAACTAAATAGATTATTCATCCATCCAAACAAATTTAAAGTATCCTTACCCAAACAACCATAAACCAAAACAAACAACAAATCCAAACAATAAATTAAGTTCATTCTTAATAATTTCATTTCATATTGTTTGTTGTTTGATTTCTTTTTCATTCATATAACGATCTATCTTTTTAATTTACATTTTATTTCTTATAAAATTTCCTTTTTTATTGCATTACATTCATTCACTTCTCAATTTCATTTATTTTCATTCATTTATTCATAGTATTCATATTTTAATTCAATTTCTTTGCATATTAATTCATTTACTCAAGTTTATAATCTTATACTTACAAGACTTACTTCCTATTACCTTTATTACCTTAACACTTCAATTAAAACTTAAGTTCATAACAATTACCACATAAATTCTTATTTATTAAAGAATTTCATGGAATACTTTCATTACTTCAAATTTTTTTCCTGTATAATATTCTATTACATTCCTTATTAAACATTGTAACTTTTATTATTTGGTAAGTTATATATATATGTATATTCTTTTAAGGATGTAATTGAGAGTTATACAAGTTTTCTCATTTCTTTTAATTTAATTTAATGTTCAATAATTATATCCTTTGTTTCATAGGTTACAATTTCAAATTTCATTAATATCAATTATAACCTAGCATTAAATCCCTTATTTCATTTAGGGTTTCAATTATTAGTTAAATTCCATTTGACTACACCAATTGAAACTATAAATTAACGGAAACTTAAGAATTGAATACCGGGTTAAATTTTAAATCATTTTAAAATAATAGATAAATGTATATGCTTACAATTTATATATCCAATTATCTTTAAACAATTTAAAATTTATATTTGTTTATCAAAATAAATCTGTAGTAAAACTACTATAGTGGCCTTCCCACTTCGAAACTTGAAAATGAATGTCGATGGTGCGTGCACTCATCACCGAAATTATTTTCCAGCGACAGAGAGGGGAGTACAGAATTTATTTCTTCCAAAATTTCTTTTAAAATATTTCTTTCAAATTATATTAAAATATTTATATCAGAAAATAATTCTAATAATAATATTATTATATTCGAAATCATTTGAAAGAAATTTTCAAAAACCCCGAAACTTAAGTTCTAAATTTCCAATCTTTCATTTATTTTTATTTTCAATCTTATTTCAACTATTATTTATAAATTTCATTACCTAACAACCAATATATTACAACCAAATATATATCTTATTTATAAAAATTATTTTATGTATAGAAAATATAATAGGCAAAATTATTTCATTCACCTATATTCAAAACAAATATTGTGTCGGTCTGTCCTATTAAGTGTTTAGAAATCCTTATTGATGTCAAGCGTCCCATGCATCAACCAGAATTTATACATACAAAACGGAACAAATTAACACAATATCAAAACCTTTTTATAACACTAACAAATATGCTCTCTCATATATGTATACGCTCAACGACTCATCATAGGGTATTACTACCCTATTAATAAAGAGTCAGACCCCACAAAGTTAAGGTTTATCGCTAAACCAAAACTCTGATACCAGATGTAACGTCCCACCTTTTCGTACGCTTTAAATCGACGATAAACCACACACGTCGAACTTAAACCATATAGAAGGGCGGGTTGTTATGGGGTAAATAAGAAAAAGCAGAGAAAGAAAAAGAAAACAAAATAGAATCTTGCAGCGGAACGACAAAATATAATAATCAAATACAGTTCATGAAGCTGATTTACAAAACATTTGATTATACTTATACAATACATATCAGAATTACACATACCAGAGAATAATAGATAACAATGCAGCGGAATAAAATGGTGTGGTGGAATAATATAATAGATAATAATAAATCTTTGTCTTCATCCCCCACAATACGGTCTTCCAAATCCTGAAATGCTCAGGCTGACCCGAACGAATTGAAAAGACAAAACACTCGAGTCAGAACTAAAAGATCTTATGTAAGTTAAATCAACAGTAAATACTATGAGTGGAACGGCGTCCGAGATGTTTACGGGATTTGACATCTCCTATCCAGTGTCTAACGTGAGTGCAGTAACTCAAGAGATGCTCGGAATTCACATCTCCTATGGATCCGTTAAACTATTTACTATGTAGTAATATTTCTCTATTATAATAGTGTCTAATAGTAAAATAAACTTACATTTAAATAGCATTAATGGGTTACCCATATAGCCCTTAACACGTAATAGTGCCAATAGTCTATACAATACAGTAATACCTCCTGATCGGGAGGCTACCAGAGGATACTCCATAAGTACGACACAAATCAAACTCGTACAAAGCACGCTAGGGTAGGTGACACAGCACACAAGGCAATGCCAGGGTAGATATACAAATTACGCATTTGGGTTGGTAGTAACGCGTAGCGCATAGCTACCGCCCACCTCGATCCATACCCCCAAAACAAAAATCAAAAGTGGCCACCGAATCAATCCAAAGTCAGAGATAATATCGAAGGGATGTGTCCGATAAGAGTGGCTACCTCCTTGGCCCGAGAATCGCTCCTGTTTTAGCCGCCTTATGCCAACTTACGGGAGTCGGGTCCATGTATTTACCTTAATAGAACGTTGCCACCATCCTACTTCATCTGGAATCTCCACCGCGTACACGGTTGTTAAAGTGGTTTTCGGAGTTGGCAGAGAGTATGACAACTTCCGATCCCGGTCTCTTCAACAACCAACAGTTATTATAACACCGCGGTCATTTCAAAATAATTTATACTTCAAAACCAGGATAAAATATTCATTTCAAAACCATATAAATACGATATCATTTTCGTTTTAAAATCAAATCAATATGATATTATTTTTGTAAAACCCAAATCAATATAATATCATTTCTATTTCAAATATATCCTTTTCCCAAATTCATATCATTTTCAAATCATAATACCTTGAAACCCATAACTTTGAAACATAACTTCCAATACTTAAATGGTTTAATATTAAATTACTTTACATAAGATAGATTAGCTTCTTTAATTTCACAATCAATTCCCATTGCAGATTTGAATCCTCAAATAAACCATTTAAATTTCCATATAATTCAAAGCTTTAAATATTCCACCATTTCAAAACTAATTCTTTGATAATTCCATATATATCAAATTTAATTACTATTATTTAGATTTGAAATGTTAACTAAATAAATATAATATAATTTAGGTAAACTTTAAACTTCAATTAACTGGATATTCTTTCAACTTATTTAACTTGATATATTCATTTAAATCAACTTTATATTCATTTAAATCACTCTAAACCAAATCAAGTTAAAAGAATCATACCCTTTAAAATCTCAATTTATTTTAAATTTCAAATCAAATTTATTCGAGTATAATTCTTAGATAATTCAATTCAACAAATTTCATATTTATCTTCTAACTTAATTTTTATTTAAGTCATTAAAAACTCTATATATACCATATCTTAAACAGGTACTTAACCATATGATATAAAACAATCAAATTCCATTATTAAACTTATTTTTATTAAACAAATTTATACATAGCTTAAATTCAAGAATTTAACTATATATATAAAATTAATATTTATACAATATCTAGAATTAATATTTATTAAATCGTATATTTCTTTCCATAACCATAGAAAATCATTTCAAAATATATTTTATATATAGAACATGGTGTCTGTATATAATTTTGTACCCTATGGTCAAGTGATACGGATATTTATCATTTCAATCCACAATTAAAAATAAAAATACGGTTATACATCATTTCAAAACGCAATCCCGAATGAAATAAAGTGCATAACAATTTGCAGTTTAAAACAATATAAAATACAACATCCATTCATCCAATATCAATCATCAACCATTTATTACAATCATCATCCAATTTAAACAATAACATCAATATAGAGCATGTAATAAATACAGGTAATTACTGACAGTTTTTTTTATTCAATAATAAATTAAACAATCTATCTAACTAGCAGTTTATATGCAATAGTAAATTAAATAACAATTTAATTTAGTAAATTAAATTTAACCGAGATGATGATTAAAAATATGCCAAAAAATCATAAATATATTTCAAATCACATCATATATCAATTTAACACACATAATAAATTTTTTAAGTTGTGAGTGGGTTAAAACACCCACCTTTTGAATTTAAATTGAATTTAAATCCATTTTAAACCCAAAATTTGAACAGTCTCCAAATCCGTCCAAACCAACACCAAGATGTCCATATTTGCAATCCTAACGCAAGAAACCGCACCCAAAAACGAGCTCGTAGGCAAAAGATATTCGAATTAAGAAATTTGAAATCAAAAATAAAAATAAAAACAAAATAAATAACACTCACACTAGAAATTGGCCACGTCACGGCCTTCTCTTCACGCACGCAAACACCCATCTCCAGAACCCTACCGAGCCGCCAGCAAACACGCACGCATCTAATTAACGTCACCAATCCCCAAGCCTTCGACTTGATCAGAGAACACTAGAGAGCCGAGCGCCTGAAACCGCCCCAATGCCGTGAACGCCGCCTCGCTCGGTTGACATCCACGCACGACGCCGCCGCCACCTTCATCGGTCAACCACGGCCTTACTCGAACCTACTGAGACGAACGAATGCTACATCTAGGACCTGCATGACACCACCTTTCCAATGCCACCAGCCGATCGCCCTACCATCGCAGATTCGCCGTTGGATCATCCAAAATCGAACACGAACGGCCAGAATTGATTTTCGATTACAGGACAAACGATGCATCAAACTGAAAAATGAATCACAGAATTGAGATGCGCTCTTCGAGAGCTTCGATATATAATTTTTCTGAATTTTTTTGAGGAGTTTGAAATTTCAATTTGATTTTTGAATTGTAATTGGATCTGGAATTGTCTGCCATTAAGATGAGGAGGTGAAGAGGAATTGTACGTACAAACATTTTACAATGAGGAACAACTAGGGTTTATAATAGGATATTTATAGGTAGGGTTGAAATAGAATAGATGGACATGATTGGTTTACACGTTGCACGATAAAATGGCCCAAAAAGCTCGTTCTGACTCCGAACGAAATTGAGTCAACCCATATATCAAAATAGATGTTTAAAAATATTTTAAACGCAATAGAAAAGGTTTGAAGTCCAAATTCCATCGTATGAAGAAGTTATGCTAAAATCAATATTTTTCAAATTGATTTCAATTGATTTTAATTTTATTGATTTCTAGGCGTTTCAGGTCTGCACGATCAAAGACAAGTCTGATCGCTACGAAACTTGAAATCCTATAATAATTCACCGTTACGGATCGGATGAAACTAGTTTCATCGAAATCCGAGTCAGTGGCCAAAATGGCTATTTTTACATTAATTAAATTAAAAATAAATTAACTAAATCAAAATTTTCAATTTCAATACTATAATTGACAATTCTTATCATTTTAAATTTCCCAATCATTTACAATAATTTAAACAAATTTGAATGTCAAATTAGAGTTGATTAATTTATCATAACCTCAATTTCACAAAAAAATCAAAAATTATAAATTTAATTTCCAGAAATTCTATTTAATTTACTTTTCATTCTATTATTCAATTTATTGTTATCAAACGAATGAGATTAACATTAGATTAAAAATCCATTACCTTAATATTCTTACATTCCATATTGATTTCAATTAACGTAATACTTAGGTATTTAATATCATTTATCTGCAATTAAATCCAATTACTATAGTTCAAATCCCATTAAATTAATAAGTCTTCATTTCCATTCTTTCAATTCAACAAATTGTCTTATTATGGATACTATTGTTTCCAATTATTTCTTTAATTTATACTAATATAACATTGAATTGAGATTCATTGCAATTGGTTATAAATTTTGATTTAATGGACTAAATAAATGATTACTTTATAAAAATTGTTGCCACTAACTCTATATATATTTATATAAGTTATCATTCCCAAACAATTATTTACAGAACATTAATTTTATTCAATTACCGTTTATTCATTATTAATTCATTGATTAATTCAATATTTACATTTATTTTCTTATATTAATTTATTACCAAATATTCCTGTTTACAAACAATTATAACCCAAATAGTTATTTCAATCAATTGGGTTTGCATTGAATTAATCATTTATTTATCAACTTGCATTATCGTTCTTACATTTCATTCCCATTATTAATCCATTATTACCAAATAGATAAAATTAACATTATTGCCTTAAATTGAAATTTGATTACTAATTTCATTTAACACTCTAAATAAATAAATAACATATATTAGTTGTCACCTATTTACTTTTCTTACATTTAAAAGTTTATTACTTACCATTAACACTGTATTATTTCATTAATTCAGTAATTACACTTGTTTTACTCATATTACCATTCTAACTAAGTCACACATTTAAATTATTTTATTTAATGGGAATTCCATTCGAATTCAATTTATTACTTTATACATACATTACGTTTCTATGAAATTTATACTTTCACACTTTCCGTTATTATATAAATTGTCTTTAAATCCTATTCAATTCTCATTTATTACGCAGATTTATATTAATAATCCAACATTTACATTTGTTACTTACATTCAACTTATAACCAAGTTATACTATTTTACATTATTCATTTATTGCAATTTCATTCAAATAGTTAATAATTAACTTGGGCTAACCTTGTTACTTTTCATTTAAGTTATTATCTCCTTATTAATTAACAATTTTTTCATTCTTTCAATATTAAATTACCAAAACTTTATCAAATTAACAAATTTAAATCTTTGTAATTTACGGGTCGTTACATGATCCTTTATTATTTTCTTCTTAAATAATAATCGGGTCAGACTGAGGTATTTCAGGTGCTTCTACTTGACTTCTTATCAGGGTTCGTTATCTGACTTTTGGCTAACTACTTAGCTTAGTAGTTTTTGTTTTATACATTCGAGATAGAGACTTCTTGATGTATACATATTCTTTTGTCTAGCACTTGTACCTATTCTTTTATGATGTGATGTAGTGGATCTTACATGACTACTACTTTGATGTACACTTCTATGTGCTATATTCATATCTGTTTCCGCCTTTGTGATATGAATATTTGTGACTGAGTTGTGTTATGCTTATTTTATATTTATTTCCGAAGATTACTTAGCCACTGTATAGTAGCTTTGAGTTTGTATCTGATGTGTCAGATTTCCTCTTGAAATGAAATGCATGTAATACTATCTGGCATATCTGTACTCGCATAAAGCAATTACACAGATGGTCACTCCTCAACAGCCTTATTCTTCATGCTAGTCGACGGCATTACCCCATAGTGTTCTTGGCTAGCACGAGTATAGAGGTAGGGCACCAAAGCTTGGTATCTGAGCCAAACTTTGGAATATTATAGAATATTATAGCAAAGATCATCGTCCTATGTCTTTCTTAGGAATCGTGCCTTAGGATTTATCTTAGTCTTAGGACCCGTTCATCCTAATTTCTTTTATGATGCCTTATTTTAACAATCATGATTGTTTGATATTCTTTCTGAGAATAATCTTTTTCTTCTTCTTTCTTTCTTGCTTAAAGAAGAGAAATGGTTAGACCAGACCATCTCAGCGTCGGTCAATCCAGTGCTACTCCTCAGGATGGAGTATTCATGTTTGCCCAGCAGCTTTTAGATCTTGTTAAGACTGGTCAAGCTGCCGGACCCATTCCAAATCCTACTCATCCTAGATTTGGGTTTGCACGCTTGTGGGGAGATTATATCGATTTGGGTGGAAGGCCATTCAAGGGATCTGAAAGTGTTATAGAAATCCAAGCTTGGCTTAGATCATGCGACCGCATCTTTTCTGGCATGAATCTTGTTGATCTCCATCGAGTCCAAGTGGCTTCTAGCATGCACCAAGAAAGAGCATTAGATTGGTATGAGATTTTGATTTTGGAGATTATCGAAGCGGATCTTACTTGGAAGTAATACCGAGAAAAGTTCAAGTTGAAGTTTGTGCCGAAGCTGAAAAAGTAACTTTGTCCCAATGCTTTATTGACCTTGTTCAAGGTGAATCTTCTATGACAGGTTATGTTGCATCTTTTGAATCTCTCTCTAAATATGGGGTCGAGTATATTAACACCCCATTGAAGAAAAATCAGAGGTTTGTTTATGAGATGAGTAAGAATCAAAAAGCCTCTACTCCTGAAATAGGAAGTTTCTTTTGATCAGCCTTTTGATATCGCTCGTCGACTTGAAGAGGCCGGTAAAGAAAGCGATATTGAAGTTGTGGGTGCCAAACAGAACTTCAACAGTAATAAGCAAATACCTATTAAGTTCAAGCCTAATCCCAACAAGAAAGGGAAACAAGCAACTTCGGTAGCAAAGACTCCTACCTCTAGTCGTGGGCAATGCTACAATTATGCTTCTAAGGACCATTATGCGAATAGGTGTCCGAAACCCTTTTTTCGTTATTGTAAAAGTTCGGGTCATCTTTTGTCTTCATGTCCCAAACTTCCAAGCAAGAAAGAGGGAAAGCTAAATGTTGTACAAGCTCCTAGAAACACTTCTCTTGGTCAATGTATTTCTCATTCTATCCTTGATGGCATTATTATGTTTCATGATCATCCTATTCGATTTCTTTTTGATACGGGTGCATCTCACTCTTTTATATCAAAAGAACTTGTTGATATTTTTTCTTTAAATGTTATGTGCTTGATGACTTCTCTGAGAATTGCGAATTCGGTTGGTGGATCTACAACACTCAAATTGCTTTGTAAAGATGCCGAGATTATTTTATGTGGTTATGATTTCCGAGCCCATTTGCATGTTATGCATTACTTAGGTTTCAGAATGATTTTGGGAATGGATTATCTTAGTCGTTATGAAGCCCACATCCTATGTCCTGAAAGGACTATTCATCTTCGACATCCTTAATCTATTAAGCAAATTTCTATTGTTCTTAAAGATCCAGTTTCTAATTTGGTGGCATCCTTATATTTTCTAAACCCTCATGATGATGATAATGATGATGAGAAAGATGTCATTTCCCTCATTCACGTTGTTCGTGAATTTTCCGACATATTTGAGCAAGTTTTAGGATTACCCCCTAAGCGAGCAATCGAGTTCAGAATTAATCTAATCCCTGGAGCACTACCTATCACTCGTCCTCCTTATCGTATGTCCAATAAGGAAAATGAGGAGATGCGTAAACAATTATTCGGATCGGAAGCAAATGAGTTTATTCGTTCTAGTTCCTCTCTTTGGGTAGCTTTAGCAATTTGTGAAGAAATCCGACGGTACAATTAGGCTTTGCGTTGACTACCACAAGCTTAATGATCTTGCTATTAAGAATAAACACCCCTTACCCCGGATTAATGATCTATTCGATCAACTTAGTAGTACTAGAGTCTTTTCACAATTAGACTTAGCAACCGGTTTTCATCGGCTTCGTATTGCTGGGTATAACATTCCATTGACATCGTTTCGTACTCATTATGGATCTTATGAATGGCTTGTTATGCCATTTGGTTTAACGAATGCTCCAGCTTATTTCATTGACTTTATGAACCGAATTTTTAAAGACTTCCTCGATTGATTTGTTCTCATCTTTATAGGTGATATTCTTGTTTATTCTAAAACAAGGAAGATCACGAAAAACATCTTCGAATTGTGTTGGAAACTCTTAGAAGCAATCAATTGAAAACAAAATTTTCTAAGTGCCACTATTGGCAATCTCATGTGAAATTTTTAGGATGTATCATTTCTGAATCCAGAATTTCCATGGATCCTTCAAAGATTGAAGTGATTCAAAATTGAAAGAGACCGGAGAGTGTGACGAAAATTCGTAGTTTCCTTGGATTGGCGTTATTACCGTCGGTTCATAAAATACTTTTCTAAAATTTTTGTGTCTCTTACTAGTTTGACAAAGAAGGGAGTTAAGTACATTTGGTCAGACAAATATGAAGCTTCTTTTAAGAAATTAAAAAAACTTATTTTCGATGCTCCTATACTTGTGATTCCCAAAGGGAACCAAGACTTTGTTGTTTATACTGATGCTAGTCGTATTGGTTTAGGAGCCGTTCTCATGCACAGGAAATGGCTTATGCTTCTAGGCAATTAAAGTCTGCCGAGACTAGGTATGCCACTCATGATTTAGAGCTCGCGGCTACTGTTTTCGCCCTTAGAATTTGGCGTCATTATCTTTTGGGATAGAAATTTGTTCTCTACACGATCATAAATTTTTGAAGTATTTATTTTCTCAAAAGGAACTTAATTTTCATCAACAACGTTGGCTCGAGTTCCTTACATCTTATGATCTTGATATTCTTTTTACTTCTAGAAAGGGAAATCGTGTTGTCGATGCCCTTAGTCGTAAGCAATAAGTAGTTGTTTCTTTGATGATATCCGAATGGAATGATCTCGAGACTTTATCCACTTATGAGATTCGAGATCGCGAATCCGATTTATGTTCATCACTTGTTCTATGTAGCCTTGAGGCTCATCCATCTCTTTTACACCGTATTCTTGAGGCTCAAAAATATGATCCCAAATTGGCTCATCTTAGCCAAAGTTGTAGGGATAGAAATATTGATGGTTTGAAAGACTTTGAAATCGATGCTCGTGGCGGCATTCGAAAATTGGTAGACTTATCGTGCCAAATATTAGCGATCTTCATAAAGACATTTTAGAAGATTCCCATCATTCTAAATTTCCATTCATCCCGAAGGTAGTAAAATGTATGCGGATATGAAGCGACTTTATTATTGGGATGGAATGAAATCCGATATTGCTAACTTCATTAAGCGTTGCATGACTTGCCAACTCATAAAGGCCGAACATCAAAGGCCTAGTGGGTTGTTGCAACCTTTGGATATTCCTATATGGAAGTGGAATCAAGTGTTCATAGACTTTATTGACGGTCTTTCCCGTTCTCGTTCGGGTCATGACAGTTTGTGGGTGCTAGTAGATAGACTTACAAAATCCGTCCATTTTATTCTCGTCCGGTCGAATCGGACCACACCTCTCTTGGCCAAACTCTATGTTAGAGAAATTGTTAAATTGCATGGAGTTCCTACTTCTATTGTTAGTGATCATGATTCATTATTTACTAGTGGATTTTGGAAGAGTCTTCAAAAAGCTTTGGGAATGAAGCTTAATTTTAGCACCGCTTATCATCCTCAGTCCGATGGACAAACAGAGCGTGTGAATCAAACTCTTGAAGATCTTCTGTGTACATGTGTTCTTGATTTTAGAGGAAGTTGGGAAGATCTTATTTCTCTTGTTGAGTTTTCCTATAATAATAGCTTTTAATCTATTATTGGTATGGCACCTTTCGAGGCACTCTATGGAAGGCCATGCCGATCTCCTTCTTGTTGGCTTGAGGCCGGTAAGAAGCTGGTTTTAGGTCTAGATTTTATTCGCGATTCTACAGAAAAGATCGATCTTATTCGTCATAGGACGAAAGACGATCAAAGTAGACAAAAGTTCTAGACGATAACCGAAGAGGAAATTAGAATTTTCTGTGGGAGATTTGGTGTTTATTCGTGTTTCACCTATGAAGGGTGTTATGCGTTTCAGTCGATCGGGAAAATTAGCATGTCGATATATTGGTCCATTTTCCATCACCGAACATATTGGTTATGTGGCTTATTGCCTTTTATTACTAGATTAATTTTCTGTTATTCATGACGTTTTCCATGTCTCTCAACTACGGAAATGCCTTAGGGATTCCGATTCTATTCTTGAGCCCGGTGTTATGAAAGAAATTGAAGTTTCACCAAATTTGACTTATGAGTAACATCCTATTCGTATCATTGCTACGGAGGTTAAATGTCTTTGAAATAAAGACATTCCGCTTGTGAAGTTTCAATGGTCCTTAAATCCTAAGGATTGTTCTCGAGAATCTAGAGAATTGATCGAGCGAACACATCCAAACTTACTCTCTCGTGCTCTTTAAGTTGAACTTTATACTTCAAATTTCCTTTTGCGTTGATACGCTTTTATAGTTGTTACTCTTTACTTTCTTCTTAAGTATTACGAGGATGAAATTTCTTTAAGGAGGGGAGTCTTTAACAACCGGCATATTTTACGATTGTATATTTAAATGATTTATTTAAATATAGCATCATTAGTCGGATTAAATTCCGAAGTGCTACTTTTAGAAAATAGTCGAACTAGGACTCGAGACCACTTCCATTAAGTCCAAAATGGCGTTTTCGACCTTTCTGTGTATAAATATCGATATGTTTAGAGTTGAGCTGAATTTTTTTATTTTTTTATTGGGCTTTGGGTTTCAGCCCATTAACCCAACATAATACCCTAACTCCACTCCCTCTCCTCTTCATTCATTCTTATTTCCTAATACTTTCAAGCTAAAGAAAAACGGGGGAGAGAAAAGTAAATAAAATTCCTAAACCTTAGTTTTTCTAGGAAATTCGAATTCAAGCTCCAAAATCTAAGAGAAACTTAGGTAATCTTCCTCTTCATCTTCTCAATCTCAATCTCTCTTTAATTTTCATAAATTCCTAAATCCTAACTTAGGAAAAACTTCACCTTTGATAATAGATTGAAGATTCTAGAGGTGTATTGAAGAGGAATTGGTCTTCCTTGTTTTAAAGCCTCTCATTCGTTGTCTTTGAGTTTTAAAAGGTGAGTTTTTGAACTCACATCTACGTCTATAGTTTTCATTGTTGTTAGCTATGAATTCCTAACATCTATTTTATGTTCAATTGCTTTTGATTTGAATTGATTTGGTGAGTTTTTCAAATTTTGGTGTTTTGAAAGTCAAAATCTTTAAAGATCCTATCTTGGATATTTGGACATGTTATTTGAGGTGCATGAAGAGCCTATAAGGCTGGGTTGTCGCTTGGCATAAATCCCTAACCTCCCTTGCTTGTCCGATCACTTTCGAATTTATTTGGCCATCATTGGCCTAGGCTAATTTTTGCCCAGCTGAACCAACCAAACGTCTGTTTGGTAATTTCAGACGTCTGGTTATGGTCCCTGGAGAAATTATATAACGAACGCAGAAAACAAAATGGCAGAGACAAATTCCAAACGTTTGATTTATTGGTTCAGACGTCTAGTTAGGGTCCAGACGTCTGCTTTGTAATTTTAAACGTCTGGGGGTTTTCTGAATTATTTCCAGAACCCAAATACAGACGTCTGGATTAACCCTCGGAAGTCTGGAACGGCTCAATTTTGCCTATTTGCCTATTTTGTGAGTAAATTTCCAATGTTTATCGATTTTTTTATCTGATTAGTTGTTATCATTTTTATCGACTTTGATGACTTCTTTTTCTGGATTTTTGGGAATATCCATTTTGATGGATTTGGTATCGACTTCTTTGGATTTGATTCACATCTTCGAATGTGAACTTTTGGCGATCGATGGTTTTTACAATCGTTTTCTGTGATTTGTCACTTTAAAACACAAAGGTTTCTATACTAGTAGTAAATATTCAAACTCTTTCACAAAACGATTTCAACGTTACTTTTAATACAGAACTCGTTTTCAAAACCGTTTTTCAATTTATTGGTATATACAAACATTTACCTCATTTGTATGAGAAATTTAATTAAACGACTTAGCAAAACAAGTGGTATGAAACGCTTGCATTTTCTTGTCGGTTAATTCTTGGACTCGTTCAATTGAACTCTTGTGACAATTTTTGAGCGGAAAATTACAATTTTTTCGTAAATACTTAAGTTAAGCCAGTGGTTATGTGACATGAAGCTAAACTCATTTATTTACTAGCTTAGTGTAATTGACACTTTTTTTCATCGATGGCGATCATTTTATGGTTTAGACTAGCGATTTGCAATGTCTCTCTGTCCGCGTGGAGGACCATACCTCGTTTTGTGGAGCTTCGTCTCATTTTTATAGGCTAGCGACCTATGGGTTTTATGAAGTTTTGGTTCATCGGACGTACCGTTATTGTACTGCGTCATTGTTCTGAGTTATTTGAGTTTCGGATTCATTGCATGTACCGTTATTGTACTGCATCATTGTTCCGAATTATTGAGTTTCGGATTCATTGGACGTACCGTTATAGTACTGCATCATTGTTCCGAATTATTTGAGTTTCGGGTTCCACGGACGAACCGTTACCTTACTACGTCGTTGCACCGACTCTATGGTTAGCGACCATGGGATAGCGAGGATACACGTATCGGTGAGTTTTGTAACGACCCAATTTTTCGACTCCCGAAAGTCGACATTAATACGTCCACTGCATTAAATGCTAAACAATCGAATGTCGAAAAACCAAATCACTAGGGTTAAAGAAGAAGAAGATAGAAGAAGAAACAAAAACAATATTAGAATTTCACAATCGCAGTAGTACAATATATAACAGATAAATGACTAATCTTCAAACAAAAGAACTATATTAGTTTATACATTACATTATCAGAGTCATATACAATACAACAGCGGAAAAGTAACATCATATATGAGCGATACGTCTCGCCATCCAGCTTGTCTCCTGATCTCCACAACATACTTTCCTAGGATCGCTCCAGAACAGTGATAACCTGACTCTAGGCTGCCCGTGTGAAAAATTATAGGCATCCAGAGTTTAGAAAGGGAATAATAAACTCCGAGTCAGTCATGGGACTGATGTGAGATCTAAAAATAGTTATTTGCACAAAAGAAAAGGAAAAGAAATCGGTTCGTGCTTTTGGAAAATGAAACTACCATAAGGCCTCCTGTCATACACACAATGCAATCGCACACTTGTGGGAGATTTCTCATTATAGCAGTCAAACATGCTTGATACGTGAAAATTCTTTTGATATTATTATTAGTGCGTAGTGTGGAAAACATGTTGAAAGTGTAGTATTAATCTTAGCCAGCATAGGCACCATTATATTATGCAAACTATATCTACCACCTGAGGTGGTAGATTCTACAACTGCAATCGTAAAGGGCTTTTATTGTTTTGTTTGGATTTCCAACAAATGGTCAAGGCTAAGGAACTTCCTTTATTCGAAGGGTACGCCTCTGGAGGGACGCCCTAAGAACCTAACCGGATCTCTGCCAACACAAGGTCAGGTTACCTCTGTAACTAGGTAACTAACTATCACGAGCATGTCATTCCCGGGTCTAGACCGACCTTTACCGAGGCGCCTCAACAACCAACAACCACATAAGTAAAATAATCTGGGCCCCATACTAGAATACCACTTTTTTATCCACATAAGTTAAATATTTGGGCTCCATACCAGATACGACTTTTTATCCAGAAGGAAATGCATATACCTTGAGGGGAGCGACCCCCATAAGCTTGCCGCATCCTTTTCTGTTTCGACCATTTCCGAAGTGTGAGGTCCGACGAAGTCTCGTGCCACAAAGCTACGCTTTTCACAAAAGACATGCTTCGATCAACCAATGATCAACACTTAGCATGCTACATCACCAAATTGGGAATATATCACTAGTAACCATCAACTACATAACCGCTGAGCTCGTACGTCTCAGAGAAGGGTGTTAAGCTAAGAGAATAAATCCTCTGCCACCAACAGAAATGTATTTGATAGAAACCAGCTTTTATATCTCAAAGTGTAATGTCAGACATACATCCATACATGTCCATTCTGGGTCTAAATGGAACGAAGGCACTTTGTCCAATTAAGGAAAGAAGTCCTTGCAAATCCGGATATCCCCTATTCACATCCGGACTCCCTATCACATAGGGTAATCTCTATACCGGAGCAACTCAGTGCAGAGACAATCGACATGTAATCCTTTCGTTTTTTGGAAATACCTGGTCTTCAACCACCGTCTTCAAATGCAATTCCATTTCGTCGTATTATTTATTCGAAATGGATTTTATGACTTATGTTCTCCCACGGCTTAACCGAACAATGAGCGCTTATTTTAAAAACAAATTCAAGTCCCGTCTTAAAGGCCAACATTGATAGTCGGATATTTAACTATCAAAACATTCACAACAACCATCAATTTTGAATAATTTCCCCAAATTGTTTATATTTATAGTCGGTTATTTAACTATCAAACAACATTCACAACAATCATCAATTTTAAATAATTTCCCCAAATTATTTATTTCAAAATATCTTTGCAAGATATATTTTCACACTTCAACCTTTTGAAAACAATTTTCAAATCAATCTCCCATGGAATAAATTTTCAAACATTGTCTATTTCGACTGAAAATTTGCGAAGACTAAATGCTTTGGATTTAAAATGATTTAAATCACTTTATCTAAAAATATGTATACTTTAAAATACTTAAAATAAAAACTATTTAAAACACTTTATTTAAAATACCAATTATGAAATTTAATAATAATTTTTCATGAAACTTAAGCCAAACAAATTTAAAAATAAAGTTATTGAATTCAATACGAATTTTCCAAATAAAGACTTTAGCCAAACTGTATTTAAAATGAAACTACTTTATAAAATATATAAATAGTAATAATTATCTTTTTAAATCATAATTACCAATTAACCCTTTAAATTATTACTACTATAACTAATTTAATAAAATATCTACCTTTAAAATTTTAAACAAATTAAATAATAAATATAAAAAACATTCTTTAAAACAACTTTAAAAACTTTTAACTTTTACTTAAAAAATCTGCTTGAAATTGTAGTTGGCTTATAAGGGAAAAGCACTTTCCTTTTACACCTTTAAAAATAAACTACTATTTATTTTTAAAAAAATTACCCATTCCATTATAAATTCCTACCGTGAATTTACTCTTCCAAATTATCATCTGATAAATATTTCACTTTATTTCTAAACCCCGTTTATATATTTCATAGTCTCATTCTTCTATCTTAAAACACAGTTTCAAATATTAAATCAATTTTGAAATCGATTTTCAAAATTTACTACCTTTTTAAATAAATTCCTTTATTTCTCCCAAACTGTTTATAATTCAAATTTTAAATAAATCCTTCAACTTTTAAACAATATTACTCAAAATCCGTTTATTTCCATTTGTTAAAATCTTTTCCCCATACTTGGAACTTATTCGATAGGATTTCCAAAATCATCTTTTATCCTTCTCCAAATCCCTTCTTTCAATTTGTCCAATCCTCTAAAAATATTTTACTTAAAATTTTTCTATTTTAATTTCCTTACAAAAAATCCAATTTTATATTTCTGGTATCTCAAAGTACATAAAATATATTCGGCCAAACCATAGCCTTCAATAATTTCAATTATCAATATAATCGATCACACTTTATTAACAAATCATATCACAACATATAAAATAAATTCAAACAATTTTGAGGAATCCAATTGGATCCTTCCAACCTATTTCCCTGCATCCATAGAGTTTAGCACAATTATAAAATTCCCATTCACTTCGAGGTGGAATATTGCGGTATATGAGGTCATCCGCAATTATGCGGGGCGCATAGGGTCTCATCCGCTATATAATGCGGGAAATCAATCACTCCAATATATATATACACACACACACACACACACACATACATACATACTATCACATCCAAACAATCAATCAATAATTTAAATTCTAACTATTCTGATTGAGTGAGAAGATCTCACCTTCGATTTTGTTTTGCAATCCACTTCCATCACGACTTGTTTTCTTCACATTTTCTGACCGTGTATAAACAATTATATGATTTTTATTAATATTCGAACTAATCGAACAATTAAATTTCCATTTAATAATTTTAATTAACGAGTGAATTTTATTTTAAACTAATACTTTTAATTTTAAACCAATTCCTTTTAATATATTTATTTAACTAAAAATTAAATTTAAAACTAAATTTCTTTTAATAAATTATTTTTAGTGACAAAAATAAATTTTAAATAAGTAATTAAACAAAATAAATCACCTTAAAATTTTATCTTAGTATTGAAATGTGCATGCATATTATATATATATATATATTTCACTGGACATACCAACAAAATTTTCTTTACTGTATAATATATATATACATACGTAAATCAAATATTTTATAAACTTACTGTGTATATATATATAATTTCCTTAAAATAGTTTATAATTGAAATATATATTTGTAAACTTCTGAATATAAAACTCTAGTTTAACATTTAAATTTTATATTAAACTATAAAATATACCTTACAACAAATCGAGCAAACCCAGGCACGACCTCTAATTCGCCAGCAGCCATCAACCTCGATTCCGCCCTTGTCAATGCGCGTCGAACACGAACTCGCCTCCATGCTTGAGTACGAGCCACCCTCGATCAACGATGCCTCGCTTGCCTCACACGCCTATGCTCGCGAACGCGACTTGCTTCATCCAATGACATCCCATAGGAGCCATGGCGAGGGCTCTTCCCCTCGCGCACGATGCCCAGGCAGCCGCGACCGATTCGATTGATTTCGAAAAAATTAGGTTTTTTTCCTTCGAACGATCGTTCGAATATGAATGGCTTCGATTTTCGAATTCAAATCAAAAGGGGGAAAGGGGAACGAAGAACACAAGAATAAGGACTCGGCCATTTTTTTTGTTTTGATTTGAACGGAAGGGGAAAATGAATTTACAGGCGCGATTCTTATATTTAATTTTTTTTCTAACGCATGTAAATCTTTTTTTTCTCTTCAAACGCGTGTATAATCAGGGCAAACACGTGTTATAAAAGAGGATACGTGCTTGATTGTTTATTTATTATTTTTTTCTTTTTGTGAATATATATATATATATATATATTTCAAATTCAAATTTAAATCGTCTCGCTTTTCGCTACTCAAAATCTCGATCTACAATCGAGGCATGCCGCTAGGCGTTTATAATGTTAAACCCCTATTCCCAACGCAATGAAAAAGGTTCCGAGTCCAAATTCGATCGTATGGAGAAGATAGGATTTTGGACCCAGTTATTATATTAAATTTCCGATATAAATTCAGCGCGTTTATCTATCGTACGACCAAATGATCATTTCAAATACTACGAAATTTGAAATCCAACAATAATTTACTATTACGGATCCAATGGGACTAGTTTCGTCAAATTTCGAGACTGTACCTCGGAAGGCTATTTTTAAATATCAATTTAAACGATATATTTTTTAAAACTGTACAAAACACTGTTAAATCCAATTTTAGAAATTCTACTATCGCCAGTGTTATCAAAGTAGATTTTACAAGACTTCAAATTATTTTAACAAGCTCAAAATTGAGGATTTAATATTTTACCCAATCTCTAATTATTAAATTCAATAATTTAATTGCCAAATAAAAATGATATTTGAAATTCAAGTTAAATTAACTTCCGAATATTTAAAATCAATGAAATATTTCAGTTCCAATTATCCAAAAATTCTGAGTCGTCACATTCTTCCCCCCTTAAATGAATTTCGTCCCCGAAATTACTAGTTAAGAAGAATGATCCATAACCATTCACTATTTTTCCAAAACCAAAAGTTTTATCAATTTTCCAAAACAAATCTTTTTATTAAAGACCCATTATCACTTCAACTAACTTTCTAAAATCTTCCATAGTTTTCAAACAATATTATTTACTTCACAGTTCAAATTTAAATTTAAAATCAAATTTTTAATTATCAAAATTTTCTCAAAATTTTTCTATCTCTCTGAATTTCCGAAAAATTTCGCCAGTGTCTCCTTTGCGTGGCTAGATTGGTACAACTACAAAATGCAACAACGGGCCCTCATATTTCAAAGGAAAACAAAAAGCCAAGTAGCTAGACCAGAAAATCATCAAATTTCATACAGAAATTTAAATACATACTGTTTGCGCCAAAGTTGGTCACAAACACCCAATACCGTGAAAGCACCAGCGTATGAATATAAATTAGTGATATTCAAACGCAAATAACAAATCTCAGCAAATAATAGACAGCAATCCAAAAGTAAAGAACAGAGACACAAGTTTTATAGTGGTTCGGCTATCTCCGGCCTACGTCCACTCCAATTTTTTTTTATTGATTATCCTTGAAGATTACAAGTGATTACAACAGTTGTAGTGACCGAATCTGAAGAAAATAGCAGTAATGATGCTATGGAATGATTCTAGCAGCGTCTGGGCTTGCCTCTTCTCTCCAAATTTTCCGACCCCTTTTCTGAATGACCAGGGGTTCTATTTATAGGCGTGGAAGGCTGAAATCCCGCCTAAAACCTGGGGAGACTGCTTGGCACGTGAGGGGGTCCCATAGGCCCGTGTTCTCGGAATCCGTGCCCAGTTTGGGATCGATTCGAAGTGACGTTCGAATCGATCAAGAATCCATCAATTGAGCTGAAATTTGGTGTGAACATTCTTCAACATGTATGTAAGCTCCTGTAAAAATTTCATTGCATTTGGATCAACGGTTTGGAAGATATGATCGATCCAAGTTCAAGAATCCGTGCGTCCTGAATGGTTCGGACCCATGCTTCGAAACCATCTACTTCGAAACCATCCTCTTCGAATCCATAGGGCCGACTCCTTCGAATCCATACCCTTCGAACCCATGCTGTTCGAATCCATGCTTTCTGAAGCCGCCTCCTTCGAGTCCATATCCTACGAGTCCATCCTCTTCGAATCCATCCCTTTCGAATCCTCGTCCTTCGAATCCATGTCCCTTGCTTCGTATCCATCATCTTCGAATCCATGTCCTCTTCGAATCCATCCCCTTCTTCGAATCCATGTCCACTTCGAATCCATCTCCTTCTTCGAATCCATGTCTACTTCGACTCCATCTCCTTCTTCGAATCCATGTCTACTTCGACTCCATCTCCTTCTTCGAATCCATGCCCACTTCGAATCCATCTCCATTGCATTGAAGCTACTCCTTTCGAACCCATCATGTTCCCATCGATTCGAAGCGTCATCGATGCGAACCTCCTGGGTCCGAACCTGATGGGTTCGAACCTGATGGGTTCGAACTACGTACTATTCCTACTTTGAATCCATCATATTTCCTTCATACGAACTCCGATTAACCTGAAATTCGAAACATAGCCTTTCATAGCCCTTATCATCATTTCCAATCAATTTCGTCCCGATCGGAGTTCAACAAAATTTTGACGATATCCATTGTAGCCTTATCTCCAGTCCTGATATCCATAATTCCTTGCCAATTTGTTGATATTCCAGTTTTGACCAAAAAATGGGATAACATTTTGCCCCCCAAAACATGCCTTGTGATAACAAGGCGTGTTTTGAATAATTACGAATCCAATATCCGAAGTCTACAGCCATATTGCCAGAGTATATCGTCCTTGACTGCTTCGAGTCGATGTCCAATTCCATATCCAATAGCCAAAGCCTTAGCCAATTTCGTATCCATTCGAACTCGACAACCAAGTTCCAATCCATCCTTATCCAATAGACAATAACCGAAGCCAGGACCTCTCCGGGTCGATATCCAAATCCATAACCTCTCTGGGTTCCTGCCAAGCGTGATCCACATCCGACGACCGTGGTCCAGTGTCCCTGGACGTTGAGTTAACCTCTCCGGGTTCTTTCCAAGCGTAATCCATGCTTGACGACCTTGGTCCAGTGTCCCTGGACGTTGAGCCAACCTTTCCGGGTTCTTGCCAAGCGCAATCCATACTTGACGACCTTGGTCCAGTGTCCCTGGACGTTGAGCCAACCTTTCCGGCTTCTTGCCAAGCGCAATCCATACTTGACGACCTTGGTCCAGTGTCCCTGGACATTGAGCCAACCTTTCCGGGTTCTTGCCAAGCGCAATCCATACTTGACGACCTTGGCCCAGTGTCCCTGGGCGCTGTAAAATGTCATGGCTTAAGTCCTAAGCCGAATCTTGATCTCTCCGGACCCTTGCCGAGCATAGTCCATACTCGACGACCTGAAAATAATAAATGATAATAGAGGGCCTAAGTCCTAGGCCGAATCCTGGTCACTCCGGACCCTTGCCAAGCATTGTCCATACTTGGCGACCTGAATGAGTCAATCTACCTTGTTTGGGTAAAGTGACTCATCCCTTGCCAGGCATAATCCATACCCGACGACCATTTACCAAAAACCAGATAAAAGTCCAACCAAAATTTATTCCAAAGTCCAAATCCGAAATTCAAATTCGAAATCCAAATCCAAAATCCAAATCCAAATCCAAAATTCAAATCCAAACCAGAAAACCAGAAATCCAAACCAGCATCCAAAACCAAAAACAATCATCCAAAGGGAAATCCAAATAAAAAAGCAAGAAAAACCAGGAGCTCAATCCAAGCTCCAAAACCAAATCCAAAAAAGAAAAGCAATGTCCAATCTAAAAAGCAAGAAATAAATTTCACAAACCATAGCATCCCGGTTTATCATCATTCAGAGCATGCCTAGGGGCTATCTCCGTCCCCGTACATGTGTAAATGACTTTACCGTTTGCTAGTAGCTTGCTACTTATTCCATATTATCCTGGTCAATGGATGATCAATCGACGATCATCCCTGGGCCTCCCATCATCACGACGTGAAGTGGTCGGTGGTTGCTCCTGCTCCACCGTTGCATCCCGAGTTCCAACGTATTGCTGTAACTGTCCATTCCTTACATGCTCCTCGATTATGTCCTTTAGGTGCCTGCAGCTGTTGGTATCGTGTCCATCCAGATCATGGAAGAGACAGTGCCTTCCTGATGTCCTTTCCCGCTCTGTTGGTTCCCTCCTAGCCGGCCTTCGGTAGGGAAGGCGATTCCGAGTTTCCAGGTATATCTGCTCCAGCGTCTCGTTCAATCCTGTGTATGTGGAAAACTTTGGATCCTTCCATCGCTTCCTAGCGTTTCCAGAGTCGTCGTCTAACTTCCTTTTCCCTTTATCCTTATCCAAACCATTTTTGGATACCGCTCCAACCTCGATTGCATTAGCCTTCTTCACCTTTAAATCCGTACTTGCATCTTCTTGCCGAAGGAACCTTTCTGCCTCATGAAAGAATTCGTCGAGATTTTGCGGGGGATCTCGTATCAGAGATACCTTGAAATCCGAATTCTCCTTGACTCCTGATACTGCTGCCATTAAAACCATTGATGGATCAGGCCGATCCACCGAAGCGACTGCCGCACTGAATCGAGTTAGAAAAGCTCTAAGCGATTCGTCCATCCTTTGCTTCACCGATGTTAAAGTCATTACGTTCTTCGGCCTCTTGACGTGAACCCGGAACTGTCCCAGAAACTTTTCCACTAATTCCTTCCAAGTCCTGATAGATCCTTCTTCCAGCTGCCTAAACCACATTGCAGCTAAGTCCTTCAAATACAAAGGGAAACATCGGGCCATCACTTCCTCCGATGCCCCCAGCACTTCCATGTGTCTGGTGTACCTCATTAAGTGATCTGTTGGATCCGTCTTACCATCATATACCTCCACGCTAGGTAGCTTGAACTTAGGTGGATTCTGAGCCATCCTTATCTCCCGAGCGAATGGACTTCTATTCACCCCTTCCAAATCTCCGTTTGTCAAACCACCTCGCATAGTCTTCCTGATCATTTCTACTAATCCTATATTGTCTGGTAGGGGTTGCCCCCCATGCCCCCGAGGGAACTCTGGTACATATTCCTCGTGTGGCTCACTAGCAGCAACGTTAGCTCTAGCTTGTTGAATTCCTTCCAAAGGTTCTCCTGCATTGAATCCTGTGGGCCTGCCCCCAAGCCCTTGTTGATTGCCTTCTGGCTCCGTATCCTGTCCTTCATTGGGTTCCACAACCCTAGCTCCTTGTCCTGCATCCGCAGCTGCTGTAGCTGTTCCTAAGTTCTGCATCCCTGCAGCTCTCATTTGTTCCAAGAAAGTTTGCATCATTTCCTGTTGACTTTTCAACAATCTCTCCTGCAAAGAATTGGCCATAGCTTCCATTTCATCCCGAGTTATGTAGACCGAAGCCTGTCCTTCCTCACCTCCGGAGGATGCTTGTTGACTTCCTCCTTGTTGGCTTCTCTCAGCCTTTAGCCTTCTGCTATTCTGCCTTGTCATTGTCTTCCAAATCCAAATTCCTCAAACTCTTCAAATCTGATGCAGCGGGTGCTAGTTGTTCTCAGTGAAAGCACCAAAATGTTTGCGCCAAAGTTGGTCACAAACACCCAATACCGTGAAAGCACCAACGTATGAATATAAATTAGTGATATTCAAACGCAAATAACAAATCTCAGCAAATAATAGACAGCAATCCAAAAGTAAAGAACAGAGACACAAGTTTTATAGTGGTTCGGCTATCTCCGGCCTACGTCCACTCCAATTTTTTTTTATTGATTATCCTTGAAGATTACAAGTGATTACAACAGTTGTAGTGACCGAATCTGAAGAAAATAGCAGTAATGATGCTATGGAATGATTCTAGCAGCGTCTGGGCTTGCCTCTTCTCTCCAAATTTTCCGACCCCTTTTCTGAATGACCAGGGGTTCTATTTATAGGCGTGGAAGGCTGAAATCCCGCCTAAAACCTGGGGAGACTGCTTGGCACGTGAGGGGGGCCCACAGGCCCGTGTTCTCGGAATCTGTGCCCAGTTTGGGATCGATTCGAAGTGACGTTCGAATCGATCAAGAATCCATCAATTGAGCTGAAATTTGGTGTGAACATTCTTCAACATGTATGTAAGCTCCTGTAAAAATTTCATTGCATTTGGATCAACGGTTTGGAAGATATGATCGATCCAAGTTCAAGAATCCGTGCGTCCTGAATGGTTCGAACCCATGCTTCGAAACCATCTACTTTGAAACCATCCTCTTCGAATCCATAGGGCCGACTCCTTCGAATCCATACCCTTCGAACCCATGCTGTTCGAATCCATGCTTTTTGAAGCCGCCTCCTTCGAGTCCATATCCTACGAGTCCATCCTCTTCGAATCCATCCCTTTCGAATCCTCGTCCTTCGAATCCATGTCCCTTGCTTCGTATCCATCATCTTCGAATCCATGTCCTCTTCGAATCCATCCCCTTCTTCGAATCCATGTCCACTTCGAATCCATCTCCTTCTTCGAATCCATGTCTACTTCGACTCCATCTCCTTCTTCGAATCCATGTCTACTTCGACTCCATCTCCTTCTTCGAATCCATGCCCACTTCGAATCCATCTCCATTGCATTGAAGCTACTCCTTTCGAACCCATCATGTTCCCATCGATTCGAAGCGTCATCGATGCGAACCTCCTGGGTCCGAACCTGGTGGGTTCGAACCTGATGGGTTCGAACTACGTACTATTCCTACTTTGAATCCATCATATTTCCTTCATACGAACTCCGATTAACCTGAAATTCGAAACATAGCCTTTCATAGTCCTTATCATCATTTCCAATCAATTTCGTCCCGATCGGAGTTCAACAAAATTTTGACGATATCCATTGTAGCCTTATCTCCAGTCCTGATATCCATAATTCCTTGCCAATTTGTTGATATTCCAGTTTTGACCAAAAAATGGGATAACACATACCTTTTTGTTGAGAAATTCTATTTATCTTCTAAAATCAAAAATCCAGTTCCCTTTTCCTTTATAACACCTGTATATTCTACTTAGCAATAATGTCCAATTACAACATTCAAAATTATTTTGCACATTTCTTTAAAAAGTTTCAACATCTATTTCATTCAAGGCTATACAATGCACTTATATCATCCGTATGCAATACTTAATCCGATCGCTCACTCGATCGCACAATTTCACTTTCGAACTAGTATCGTCCACCTGACTTTCTAGTGCGGACTCAGATCTAGTTTCTTGACCAGAAACCGTCATTCTCCTTGCATAGCCGTAAACTATGACAGAGAATTTCCAAAATCAACCAAAAAACCATATCTAGGGTTCACCGTCGAAAATCGAGTGAAAAATCCCCACTTGGATCGATATAACTATCTCGAAATTCTATGCTCGAATTCTGGATCGAACTGCTATGCGAGTAAAGTAATATACGTACATCCTACGTATTTATCCCAATTGATTATTAGTTATACCAGTTCTCTTTTATTCACATTTATATTGATTTCTACCCAAAATTTTCATTTCCCACACTTTCAGTTTAATCTTCATTCAATATTAACTTAGAATATTTTCCCAATTCCAAATTTTACTTAAGAATTTCACCATTCATTTCTCAAGTACAATATAAATGTTTTTATATACTACTTATAACTATTTTCACTTCATTTTCAAATTTAATTTCAATTAAAAGTTTATTTCCGAACTTTACTTCTTATAGTTCCTTCGAACAAATTCTACCATTTTCCCCTTTAAACTGAGTCCAATATTCAATTTCAATTTATTTGATTACCCATTTAAATCAATTAGTTTACTTACTAATTTTGATTTCAATACTATGTTTTATTTAGTCCACTTGACTAATTCCATATACTTACAAATTCAAAATGAATTTCAACATTCAGTTTCAATTTCATTTATTTGCAATTGTAAATTCATTTATTCGTTCGCACATTTATTTTCCACCGTAATAAATTTTATCCCAATCCATTTAGTCTACTAGACTTACTTCTCAAATTTACTTTTATTCAAATTAATCCAAGTTAAATTTAGTTTCAATTCGAATTTTCCTAAGTTTCCAAACTTATAAATATTCCATAACCATTTTAAAAAAAAATAAGATTTCAGGGTTTAAATAATCACTTAAGTAATTAAAAATCATTTTTTTGAAATCAGTTACATCCAAAATCAAACTATATCAAAATCAAACACAGTTTTGCAAACAACCCCAATTTTAAAATAATTTGGCAGCAATTCCTCACATGGAAACTCGAAAATGAACACTGATGATGTCGCGATCATCATCAGAATTATTTTCCAGGGACCGAAGAGAGTTTAGTGCTTTTATCCCTTTAAAAACATTTTCCAAATATTTTTAAATTCCAAACCTCACGAGATTTCATATCCAGTTCAAAAATATTTTCCAAATGATATCACCCTTATTTCTTCAAAACCTTTGAAAATAATTTCCAAACTTAAAAGGAATTTAATCTTTTGAAATTTCAATCCCAAATCCTTTTAAAATCATTTCCAAATATTTCTCTGGAATTCTATTTCAAATTATAAATCACATTTCCAATTTACATTTACAAATCCCATTTTTATATGAATTTATTTCTTAACTTTATGATTTCAATTTCTTATTCAATTTTTTACACAACAATGATAATAATTTAATATTATCACTTTCTATCAACCAAGAAATTATATATAATTATAATAATTTATAGAAAATTATTTCTTTTATATGTAAAAATAATTTTGGTGAAATTATTTTATTTACCCTGTTTTTAAAACAATACTGTGTCGGTTTGTCATGTTTAAGAGTTTAGAAATCCCTATCGATAAAGTTGGCCAAACTACACCGACCAGAATCTATAAACACTCAACCGATAAGTCAACACAATATAAAAACAATTTTTATATTCACTAACAAATACGCGCTTATATCTATTATTACACTCAAACTCATTCTAGAGTACTACTGACTCTATCTCTAATGAGTGATTTCCCCACCAGAGCCAAGGTTCTCGATTAACCAATTACTTTGATACCACTTGTAACGACCCGATTATTCGACGTCCGAAAGTCGACATCAATATGTCCACTGTATTAAATGTTGAACAATCGAATGACGGAAAACCAAATCATAGGGTTAAAGAATAAAAAGATAGAAGAAGACACAGAAACAATATCAGAATCTCACAATCGCGGCGGAACAATATATAATAGACAAATGACTAATCTTTAAACCAAAAAACTATATCAGTTTATACATTACATTATCAGAGTCATATACAATATAACAGCGGAAAAGTAACATCATATATAAGCGAGACGTCTCGCCATCCAGCTTGTCTCCTGATCTCCACAGCATACTTTCCTGGGATCGCTCCAGAACAATAATAACTTGACTCTAGGATGTCCATGTGGAAAATTATGAGCATCCATTAGAAAGGAAACAATAAACTCTGAGTCGGTCATAGGATTGATGTGATATCTAAAAACAGTTATTTGCGCAAAAAAGGAAAAGAAATCCGTTCATTCTTTTGGAAAATGAAACTTCCATAAGGCCTCCCGCCATACACACAATGCAATCTCACATTGGGAGGAGATTTCTCCTTATAGCAGTTAAACATGCTTGATACATGAAAATCCTTTTGATATTATTATTAGTGCATAGTGTGGAAAACATTTCGGAAGTATAATATTAATCTTAGCCAGCATAGGCATCATTATATTATGCCTACCATAGCTACCACCTGAGGCGGCAGGTTTTACAACTGCAATCATAAATGGCTCGCATTGTTTTGTTTGGATTTCCAACAAATGGTCAAGGCTAAGAAATTTCCTTTATCCGAAAGGGTACGCCTCAAGAGGGACACCTCGAGAACCTAACCGGATCTCTGCCAACACAAGGCCGGGTTACCACTGTAACTAGGTAACTAACTGTCACGAGTATGCCATTCCCCGGTCTAGACCGACCTTTACCGAGATGCCTCAACAACCAACAACCACATAAGTAATATAATCTAGGCTCCATACCAGAATACCACTTTTTTATCCACATAAGTTAAATATCTGGGCTACATACCAGATACCACTTTTTATCTAGAAGGACATGCACATACCCCAAGGGGCACGACCCCCATAACCTTGCTGCATCCTTTCCTGTTTCGACCATTTCCGGAGTGTGAGGTCCGACGTATTCTCATCCCACAAAGCTACGCTTTTCCCAAAAGTCATGCTTTGATCAACCAATGATCAACACTTATCATGCCACATCACCAGATTGAGAATATATCACTAGTAACCATCAACTACATAACCTCTGAGCTCGTACGTCTCAGCGAAAGGTGTTAAGCTAAGTGAATAAATTCTCTGCCATCAACAAAAATGTATTTGATGGAAACCAGCTTTATATCTCAAAGTGTAATTTCAGACATACATCCATACAAGTCCATTATGGGTCTGAATGGAACCGAAGTCACTTCGTCCAATTAAGGAAAGAAGTCCTTGCAAATCGGGATATCCCCTAATCACGTCCGGACTCCCCATCACATAGGGTAATCTCTATACTGGAGCAATTCAATGCAGAGACAATCGACAGGTAATCCTTTCGTTTTCGAAAATACCCTGTCTTCAACCACTGTCTTCAAATGCAATTCCATTTCGTTGCATCATTTATTCTGAATGGGTTTTATGACTTAATGTCCTCCCCCGGCTTAACCGAATAACGAGCGCTTATTTTAAAAACAAATTCAAGTACCGTCTTAAAGGCCAATATTGATAATCGGTTATTTAACTATCCAAACATTCACAACAACCATCAATTTTAAATAATTTCCACAAATTGTTTATATTGATAGTCGGTTATTTAACTATCAAACAATATTCACAGCAACCATCAATTTTAAATAATTTCCCTAAATTATTTATTTCAAAATATCTTTGCAAGATATATTTTCACACTTTAACCCTTTGAAAGAAATTTTCAAATCACCTTCCTCCCACGGAATAAATTTCCAAACACTGTTTATTTCCACTGAAATTTTCCAAGATTAAATGCTTTGGATTTTAAAATGATTTAAATCACTTTATCTAAAAATATATATATATATATATACACTTTAAAATACTTAAAAATAAAAACGATTTAAAACACTTTATTTAAAATACCAGTTATGAAATTCGATAATAATTTTTCATGAAATTTAAGCCAAACAAATTTAAAAATAAAGATATTGAATTCAATACAAATTTTCCAAATAAAGACTATAGCCAAACTATATTTAAAATGAAACTGCTTTATAAAATATATAAATATTAATAATTATCTTGTTAAATCATAATTACCAATTAACCCTTTAAATTATTACTACTATAACTAATTTAATAAAATATCTACCTTTAAAATTTTAAACAAATTAAATAATAAATCTAAAAAACATTCTTTAAAACAACTTTAAAAACTTTTAACCTTTACCTAAAAAATCTGCTTGAAATTGTAATTTGGTTATTAGGGAATAACATTTTCCTTTCACACCTTTAAAAATAAATTACTATTTATTTTTAAAACAAATTACCCATTCCATTATAAATTCCCACCGTGAATTTACACTTTCAAATTATCCTCTGATAAATATGTCACTTTATTTATAAACCCCGTTTATAAATTTCATAGTCTCATTCTTCTTTCTTAAAACACAGTTTCAAATACTAATCAATTTTCAAATCGATTTCCAAAATTTACGACCTTTTAAAATAAATTCCATTATTTCTCCCAAACTATTTAAAATCCGAATTTTAAATAAATCCTTTAACTTTTAAACAATATTATTCAAAATCCATTTATTTCTATTTATTTAAATCTTTTCCCCATACTTGGAATTTATTCGATAGGATTTCAAAAATCAACTTTTATCCTTTTCCAAATCCCTTCTTTCAATTTATCCAATCCTCTAAAAATATTTTACTTAAAATTCTCTATTTTAGTTTCCTTCCAAAAAAATTCAATTTTATATTTCTGGTATCTCAAAATATCAAAAATATATTCGGCCAAACCATAGCCTTCAATTATTTCAATTATAAATATAATCGATCACAGTTTCTCAACAAATCATATCACAACATATGAAATAAATTTTGAGGAATCTAGTTGGATCCCTCCTACATGTTTCCTTGCATCCACAGATGTTAGTACAATTATAAAATACCCATTCCACTTCGAGGTGGAATATCGCAGTATATGGAGTCATCCGCTATTATGCGGGGCGCATAGGGTCTCATCCGCTATATAATACGGGAAATCAATCACTCCAATATATATACACACACTATCACATCCAAACAATTAGTCTGTAATATAAATTCTAACTATTCCGATTGAGTGAGAAGATCTCACCTTTGCTTTTGTTTTGCAATAACATTTCCATCACGACTTGTTTTCTTCACATTTTCTGACCTTGTATAAGCAATTATATGATTTTTATTAATATTCGAACTAATCGAACAATTAAATTTCCATTTAATAATTTTAATTAACCAGTGATTTTCATTTTAAACCATATTTTTAATTTTAAACCACTAAAAATTAAATTTAAAACTAAATTTCCTTTAATAAATTATTTTTAGCGACAAAAATAAATTTTAAATAAGTAACTAAACAAAATAAATCACCTTAAAAATTTATCTTAGTATTGAAATATGCATGTGTATTTTTTACACACACACACATACATACATACACACACACATACATACATACATACATACATATATATATATATATATATATATATATATATATATATATATATATATATTTTCGTTGGACATACCAACAAAAATTTCTTTACTGTATAATATATATATACACACACATATGTAAATCAAATGTTTTATAAATTTACTGTATATATAATTTCCTTAAAACAGTTTATAATTGAAATATATATTTGTAAACTTCTGAATATAAAAATCTAGTTTAACATTTAAATTTTAAATTAAACTATAAAATATACCTCATAGAAAATCGAGCAAACCTAGGCCGACCACTAATTCGCCAGCATCCATTGACCTCGATTCCACCCTTGTCAACGCGCGCCGACCACAAACTCGCCTCCATGCTCGAGTACGAGCCACCCTCGATCAACGATGCCTCGCTTGCCTCACGCGCCTGTGCTCGCGAACGCGACTTGCTTCACCCAATGACATCCCATCGGAGCCATGGCAAGGTCTCTCTTCCTCGCGCGCGATGCCCAGGCAGCCACGACCGATTCGATTGATTTCTAAAATGTTAAGTTTTTTTTCCTTCGAACGATCATTCGAATATGAATGACTTTGATTTTCGAATTCAAATCAAAAGGGGGAAAGGGGAACGAAGAACACAAGAATAAGGACTCGGCCTTTTTTTTGTTTTGATTTGAACGGAAGGGGAAAATGAATTTACAGGCGTGATTCTTATATTTAATTTTTTTTCTAACGCATGTAAATCTTTTTTTCTCTTCGAACGTGTGTATAATCAGGGCGAACACATTTTATAAAAGAGGATATGTGCTTGATTGTTTATTTACTATTATTTTTTTCTTTCTTTTTGTGAATATATATATATATATATATATATATATATATATTTCAAATTCAAATTTAAATCGTCTCGATTTTCGCAACTCAAAATCTCGATTTCTAACTGAGGCGTGCCGCTAGACGTTTATAATGTTAAACTTCTACTCCGAATGCAATGGAACAGGTTTTGAGTCCAAATTCAATTGTATGGAGAAGATAGTTTTTGGACCCAGTTATTATATTAAATTTCCGATATAAATTCAGCGCTCTATCGTACGGCCAAACGATCACTCCAAACATTACGAAATTTGAAGTCTGACAATAATACACTATTACGGATTCAATGAAACTGGTTTCGTCGAATTCCGAGACTGTGCCTCGAAAGGCTATTTTTAAACATCGATTTAAACGATATATTTTTTAACACTGAACAAAACACTGTTAAATCCAATTTTAAAAATTCTACTATCTCCAGTATTATCAATATAGATTTTACAAGACTTCAAATTATTTTTAACAAGCTCAAAATTGAGGATTTAATATTTTACCCAATCTCTAATTATTAAATTCAATAATTTAATTGCCAAATAAAAATGATATTTGAAATTCAAGTTAAAATAACTTCCAAATATTTAAAATCAATTAAATATTTCAATACCAAATATCCAAAAATTTCGGGTCGTCACAAGTTTCATGCTCCCGTTTGTGATAGGCCTCCCCCTTTGTGATTTCTGAATTTCTATTTGATGATTTCTAGAATTTGTGTTTCACCAATTTTTGCGATTAGCAACAATATGTTTTGTCAATATTTGTGGTTTGGTGAATAAAATAAAGAATATGACATTCTTTTTTTTTGAGATTCTTGAAATATTTCATGATTTTGTTGTTATTTAATGTATATTTGTCATAGTATGACATTATGGTTATCATACGTTTTTGTTATATCTCTTATTCTATCTCATTTTATATGATATTTATAGCTAAACTGGTCCGTTTATTATTTTTGTAACAGCCCGCAAATCCGCACCCCTTGAGTCAACACCATTCTACATCAATTTACTCAAGTGAAATAGAAATACGAACCATTAGGGTTAAAGAAGAAGAGATAGAAGAAGAAGGAACTAAACAATATCAGAATCTCAAGTCGCAGCGGAATAAAACATAATAGTAAATAATAGACCTTTACACAAAATGAAAACTATATCTGTTTTATACATCATATCATCAGAATATCATATACATCAACAATTACCAGTCAGACAATACAATACAGTCACAGTAGTGGATATATATACAAGTACGGATAATACGTCTCGGACTCCAGCTCCTTTCCTGCTCTAAAGCATCCTGTCCTGAACATACAATACTCGGTCTGACCCGAGCATTATAATGAAATAACACCCGAGTCAGTTTGGGATTCCAACTGATAATAATGCATCCAAATTGATTATTATAGTTTCAAAATCCTTTTGAAAACAAAAGCATCTCGTAAGACCACGCCACAAATAAACATGTTGGGTTTTTACCTTACGATAGCTAAAACACTTTTTATAGAAATCCTTTGATATTATAATAGGGTCTATATACAAATACTTATAAAATAGCCGAAATTGTTACATGATTAAATTCCAGCTACTAGCCACAGAGTGGGTAATACAAACAAAACTCGTACAAGGCTCGTAGGGAGAATGGATTTTCAACAATGACTAGGCACTGGGGTACCACCTGTCACAGTACGTGGTCTAGATCACAGTACCGAGGAGTACGCCCGCTCCCCTACAACACAAGGCCGGACCTATCCCTTACTGGACAGTTCCGAATAAGATCACCCCGCGGTTGGGATCAGCAACCGCACCACTAAGCCGAATAAAAAGGGACATCTAGACAGGGATGACCTTACTCTCAAGTGGGGGCTACCCACGGAGCCTTGCTGCATATCCCCTGATTTTCAGTCATTCCCATTTGATGAGGCTTGAGGCTAAGCGTTACCTTTAGGACGTTTCACTTAGAATGCCCATCGCGCACCTGATGATGTTCCGAAAGCATTCGTCCATACAAGTCCGTCCCGGGTTCGAACGATACCGAAGGCACTACTCCTACTACATCCATTTTTGGAAATATCCTCAGGATTAGTAGCGAGTAGCCCTTGCACTTCACTGCTCCATTTTCGAATCCGAACACGTTTTTCTGCGAAACGTACAAACCGAATCAAAGTGGTTTTCGAGAAATAAATCTCGATCCCGGTCTCTTCCAAACAATCAACGCACTTGTCCAATATTGATAGTTGGTGATTTAACTATCAATTCATAAGCATCAGCAACCATCACACAATAAATAATTTCCCACATTATTTATTTACCTCAAATATCTTTACAAGATATATTTCTATTTTCAACTCCCTTTGAAAACAGTTTTACAAAACATCCTCCTTAACAAAATAAATTTCACAATATTTATTTCCCACTGGAAACAACCAAGTCCAAACCATTTAGATTTCAAAACAATTAAAATACTTTATTCTTAAATATACTTTGAAATATTTAATTTTACTACTAGTTATTTACTCCAAAAATAATTTCAAAATATTTAAAGTAGACCACTTGATAAGATATAAACTAATTTAGAATAAGGTTTAGTTAAATGAAATTTAAAGATGGAGTTTTAAAAGAATTGATACAAGGTACCAAATAACTTAAATCAAACTATCCTTTAAATAAATCATATATAAAAATAATTACTAATAATATTCTTAAATAATTACTATTATAGCCAATTTATTAATTATTTACTTTGAAATAATAATTTCTTAAAAACACCTTTGAAACAAGTTTAAACTTTAACATTACCTAAAATCTGCTTTAAAACATGAACTTGGTTTCCTAGGGAAATACATTTCTATCCAAACAACCCAGAGAATCCTTCTTATAAATCCCGTCCGATTTATTCCAATCCAAATTTACGTTTAACTATTGTAAATTTGTTTCCATGCATAAAATAAACTTCCTTTGAAGTTTTAAACACACTTTCCATTTCGAAAATTCGCTTTAAAGTTTAGGCTTAAATATTTTTAAATAAAACTATTGGGAATTTATTAAATGAAAATAATACTTAAGAATTACTTAAATAAAATTCCAATGGTGTAAAATTGTATTTCAAAATATTTTTATATACATTTAAACTGCTAATTTATATTTCGAAAGCTTCATTGAAACATATTTTAATTTCTAGGAAAACATCATCAAATAACCTCATTGTTATTTAAACAATTTATGCTTTTATAGAATTTATCTCCAGAAATCCATACTTTCACATTTATCAATTGATAGATTTCCTCTTCATTTATAATTACAAATTTACAAATTTCCAATCTTCATCCAAACCAGATTCCAATTTTTATTTCTTTAAATTCTTTATTTAACATTTCCTTTTATTTCTTAAGAACCCAATTTAATTCATTTATACTTAAAATTCTGGGTTTATACTTATCCAACAACACCACAATCCAATTTAACTCCAGATTTATCTATCATATATATATAAATAGAATGCATCATCAATTATAAAAATGATTACTATATTGTGAGGAATCCAGTTGGATTCCTCCAATCTGTTTTCCCTGCATCCACAAATATTAGCACAATAAATATGTATATACCAATCCAGACTGATAACGACATTTATATTCAACCAATCACACAGACATTTAAATATTAACTATTTAAATAAGCTAACAGCCCAGATGTGAGTGAGATTAACTCACATTGAGTTTTCGACGAGCTTTTGAAATTTTAAATTAAATCGAAGCATTCGATTTAATACAAAATTTCAACTTGCTTAAATCGAATCCAGATCCGCGCCACTGCGTGCTTCCCGTCGCTGCGACTCCAACGCTTCCTGTTTCGTTGAATTCTGACAATACATGTAAGAGATATTCATTTTCATAGGTTGTAAATAAATTCTTAACAAAACAATTTCCTTTATTTTAATTTCCTTTACCCTCAACCGTTTAATACTAGAAAGAAAATCACGGCCGTTCAAAAGCTTTCTCCCTCACGCGTTCGTTCCAGGCCGATGCTCCTCAAACCCAAAATCACGACAAACCCTAGATGGCCGCGCCTCCTACCAAACACCAACAATCAATCCATCGATGCCATAACGTGCGCCATGCCTACCTCCATCCTCGGTCGAAGCACGGCGAAGCTCGGCAGCTCCTGAGCGTGGAAAAACGTGCACGAACCATGCTAGAACGCGGGCCCAAAACTCCCTCTCAGGTCGACGAAAACCCATCTCTACCGTTCACTTCGGAGAGCTCGACTAGCTCTTCGATTCTCTAGTTGGAGAATTTGCGAATTATCGCGTGGATAAGGAGAGAATTGAGGAGAATAAAGAAACGTTTCGGCCATTGATAAATACGGTGGCGACTCTAAAGAATAAAGCTAGGGTTTTGATTATTAACATGCTTTATAACGTTAATAAATATTATTTTAATATTACACTTCAAATGCTAACGACTTATGCAAACGAACTCCAATTCTCACGTACCAATAGGCGTTCCTAGGTTTTTTTCGCATTCCGGACACAATGGAACATATTCCGGAAGCTAATTCGGTCATATGTGCGAGTTACAGAATTAAACAATCAATTTTAAATTAAATCGATTAAAGTATTTTCTATGCGTTTTAAGCTGCCGGGGTCAAACGACAACTCTGATTGCTACGAAAATTGAAATCCGATAATAACTAACTATTACGGATCCAATGGAACTGGTTTCGTCGAATTCTGAGACTGTGTCCCAGAAGGCTATTTTAACTCGACGATTAAATCGGCGATTTCCGAAATTGTCGAAATCACTTCAAAATTTCACTTTTGAAATTTTATTAACTCTATTATAATCCATATAGAATTTATATTCACATTAGAAATCATTCTGATTCACTTTAAATCAAACTTTGATTATTTGCACTATTATATTATGACGCAGCGGATTATTCAAAACAAAACTTCAATCGGTGAAATGTAACAATCGGTGAGTTGAAGATACCAAAATGCCCAAGTTCGTTGATCCAAAGATACCGAACTCTAGCTATCTCAAACACGTTGATAGCGCACTATACCGTGTTTAAAGATCTACGATTCTTCGCACGTTGATCTAGCGCACTAGATTCCGTGAATCGGCTTCTACGATCGTTGAATCGAGCGCACTCGATTAACCGAAAGAGGAGATAGGAGATTACACTCAACTACCAATTGGTATGAAAGCACAAAGCTAACAAAAGAGAATTTTATTCAAAAATCAACTACCAAAAATTACAACTCACGCCCCTATTTATAGAGTTTACAACTGGCCCTTAGGTCGTGACCGACTCATACCTCACGACTCATCTAAGTCGTTGCCGACTCATCTAAGTCGCTGCCGACTCAACAGATGCTACATACTGCCATTACAACACTTCATACGCAACCGACTCAAGCAGGACACGACTCACGACTTACTACCTCAACCACAACTTACCCGACTCAACACGTTACGACTCACAGACAATACAAACGACTCAAACACGACCGACTCATATAGTACATACATGACCCAACTTATGTCGTGAACGACTCACGACTCATCAAACACACAAGGTACACGACTCAACAAGCCAAGCGACTCAGCCGACTCAACTCCTTGCCGTCCTAACTCCCTCCGACTCAAGGCCTTCACTAGCTGGGGCTTTCCCTTGCTTCATGCTAAGTCGTAGACGACTCATGTAGATATCATTAGGTCGGTACATCTTCTCCTGAGCTTGGTTAAGTCGCAAACGACTTATGGATAGACCGTTGAGTCGTGGACGACTCAACTCCGATGCCTTGTTATCTCGGCCTGATTTCTCCCGTGGTTTGTTAGGTCGTGGACCTCCTTCCCTAGCTCGGAAACGACTCAAACCTTCATTGAGTCGTGGACGAGTCATCACACTACACCACAAACTCGTGTTTTCAGGAATTAAAGTTTGCACAACTTCTTCTCTGGCCTTAGCTGCATCATCCTCCCCTGGTTGAGAAAAATTCGACCTCGAATTTGTAAATTCTTCCTCAACAATCCCACCTCCATGATATGGAATTAAATGTTTGATGTTAAAAACATCAGAAGTATAAACATCATCCGGTAACTTTAATCGATAAGCATTCTCATTAATTTTCTTCAAAACTTCAACTGGACCAAATTTTCGCGCCTTCAACTTGTTATAAGCACCCACTGGAAAACGATCCTTTGTCAATACAGCATAAACCAAATCACCTTCCTTAAATTCAACATTTCGTCGTTTCAAATCTGCAAACTTCTTATACTTCTCATTCGATTTCTCCAATCGTTTCTGAACGACTTTATGACATTCAGTCAACTCATCAACAAAATCAACAGCTCGTTTAACTGTTCCCTTCGACTGTGGTACTACTGCTAAATCCAACGGTCCCCTTGGTAAGTTTGAATAAACAATCTGAAACGGGCTGAATCCTGTGCTACGATTCACTGCATGATTATGAGCAAATTCTGCCTGGCATAGCTTCATGTCCCAACTTCTCAAATTATCCTGTACAAGACAACGCAACAAATTTCCCAATGACCTGTTAACAACTTCTGTCTGCCCATCAGTTTGCGGATGATAAGCACTACTAAATTTCAGTTTCGTTCCCATCATCTTCCACAAACTCAGCCAAAAGTGACTCAGAAAACGAGTATCTCGATCAGAAACAATAGATTCTGGTAAACCATGAAGTCGATAAATCTCCTTGAAAAATAACTGTGCCACTCGAACTGCATCTGCTGTCTTCTTGCAAGCAACAAAATGTGCCATCTTCGAAAACCTGTTCACTACAACAAATATCGAATCATTTCCCCTTTGAGTTCTGGGCAAACCCAAAACGAAATCCATGCTAATATCAATCCATGGCTTAGATGGTACTGGTAATGGCATATACAACCCTGCATTCGTTGCTGTTCCCTTTGAAATTTGGCAAATATGACATCGCTCCACGAACCTTTCAACCTCTTTTCTCATCGACGGCTAAAAGTAGGATTGTGAAATCAACTGCAAAGTACGATCACGGCCCACATGCCCTTCCTCATGTAACTCCTTGATAATTTTCAATCTCAAGCTACAGTCTGGAATACACAAACGATTCCCTTTAAACAGAAAACCATCAACTATCATAAATTCATCGGTACCCCCTTCCTTCACTTTTTCAACATATTTCACAAAGTAAGGATCTTCTTTAATCATCTCTGGCAGTAATTCAAACCCCGTCACTTCAACCTTCAATGTTGTTAATAAATGACTCCTCCTACTCAAAGCATCAGCTACCCGATTTGTCACCCCTGATTTGTGCTTAACGACAAAAGTAAACTGCTGCAAATAAGCAATCCATGACGCATGTCTTGCTGAAACCTTGTCCTGCCCCTGTAAATGCTTCAATGCTTCATGATCAGTGTAAAGAACAAATTCCTTCTGAAATAGATAGTGTCTCCAATGCTTAACAGCTTGCACAACAGCATAGAATTCAACGTCATAAGTACTGTATCTCATCTTTGCCCCTGACAACTTCTCACTGTAATATGCAATAGGTCTCCCACATTGACTCAACACTCCTCCAATCCCAACCTTTGATGCATCAGTGTGTAGCTCAAACAACAACTGGAAATTTGGTAAAACAAGAATTGGCGCTGTAGTCAATAGTTCCTTGATCTTCTCAAAAGCAACTCCTGCTTCCTCTGACCATGCAAACTGTTTCCCTATCATGCAATCAGTAACTGGAGCCATCACGCTACTGAAGTGTGGAATGAATCTTCGGTAGAATGACGCTAGCCCATGAAAACTTCTCACTTCTGTAATTGTCTTTGGCTGTGGCCAATTCCTGACTGTCTCAACTTTACTCTGGTCAACTTGAATACCTTCTCTTGAAACAACATAACCCAGAAATAAAACACTGTGCGTCATAAACACACATTTCTTCGTAGCAGCATAAAATTGTTCTTCACGAAGAATAATCAACACTTCCCTCAAATGTAGAACATGCTCCTCCATACTCCTGCTGTATATCAGAATATCATCGAAATAAACCACGACGAACTTCCCAATAAGTGGTCTAAAGATTTGATTCATCACCCGCATGAATGTACTAGGTGCATTTGACAAACCAAATGGCATAACCAACCATTCGTATAACCCTTCTCTTGTCTTAAAAGCTGTCTTCCATTCATCTCCAGGTCTGATTCGAATTTGATGATAACCACTCTTCAAATCAATCTTCGAAAAGATAGTTGCCCCACTCAACTGGTCTAACAAATCATCCAACCTCGGCATAGGAAATCTATATCGGACAGTGATCTTATTCAAAGCTCTACTATCTGTGCACATCCTCCATGTTCCGTCCTTCTTTGGTACTAACAATGCTGGCACGGCACAAGGACTCAAGCTTTCCTGAACACGTCCCTGTTCCAACAACTCTTCCACCTGCCTCCGTAACTCTTCATGTTCCTTCGGACTCATTCGGTAATGTGGTCTATGTGGTAACACTGCTCCCGGCACAAGATCGATTTGATGTTGAATGTCTCTCAATGGTGGTAACTCCTTAGGCAACTCCTCTGGAAATACATCTTCGAATTCTTTCAAAATTGGCTTTGCTGCTTCTGGAATTTCAACTTCTTCACTACTCTCTCTCCCAATCAACAAAAATACTTCAGTCTCTTCCTCAACTTCCTTAACAAACTCTTTCAAAGTCAACAGAGTTTTCAATTCCTCAATCTCTTCTAGCTTGCTCTCCTTCTGCTGTTGCTTCTTAGGAACCAAAGTGATTTTCGTACCCTCGAACATGAAACTGTAACTATTGGCACGACCGTCATGTTGAACTGCTCTATCAAACTGCCATGGTCTGCCCAACAACAGATGACACACGTCCATGTCTACAACATCACACCAAATTTCATCTTTGTACTTCTTCCCAATAGAAAAATTAACACAAGCTCTTCGACACACTTTCACTTCACCACCCTTCCTTAACCATGCTAGCTTGTACGGTTTAGGATGCTTCTCGGTCTTCAAATTCAACTTTCTTACTGCTTCTGTAGAAATAATATTATCACAACTTTCCGCATCAATAACGAACTTGCAAACTTTCCCCAGAATAGTGCATGTCGACTGAAAAATATTGCTTCTCAACCAACTACAATCCTCCTCTTGCTTTGGTGTAAGACATGACCTCCTCATCATAAGATTACAACCTTCATCTCCAAACAATTCTTCTTCCTCCTCAACATAAGGTGTATTTGAACATTCTGCCTCCTCATCATCATCCTCCTCAACTTCTGCAACCATGGTTCTCTTCTTCGACTTCGGACATTCGTTGCTTTTGTGACCCAACTCCTGACAATTATAACACTTGAACCCACTGCTAACCTTCGCCTTCTCAGCCTCCTTCACCACTGGCTTTGAAACAGGTTTAGAAACATTAGAACTTCCACCAACACCCCTTGCTTGATTATTGGAATTAGTAAACACACCACCTCCACGCCTTCCTTGCTTCTCCCAAGCCAACGCTTTCTGATGTGCCTCTGCAACTGATCTAGGATCGAACATATTAACCATATCCTGGATCTGCATTCTCAATCCCCCAATGAATCTAGCAGTTAGCTGTTCTTCCGTTTCCATAATATCATTCCTGGCAATGAGTTGGTAAAATTCATCAGCATATTCACTAACAGACTTTGTCCCTTGCCTCAGATTCTGCAACCTCTGGTACATAAGTGACTGATAGTTGTAAGGTAAAAAGGTAGATCTAATCAATTTCTTCATCTTATCCCATGATTCTATCTTTGACTTCCCCATCCGTTCTCTGGTAAGTTTAGTTTGCTGCCACCACGCCAATGCTCTCCCCCTCAACCTAGTAGCAACTAACTTCACTCTTCTATGCTCAGGAACTTCCTTGAAATCAAAGATCTCTTCAACATTAGAAATCCAATCGAGAAATTCTTCTGCAATCATTCCGCCTTTAAACTCCGGAATTTCCATCTTCATTCCCGATTCCCAACGTCTATCATCTTCAACATCCCGATAAGAATTTCGAACTTGGTCTCGATCTCGATAATGAATACTAGCTCTATCACCTTCTTCAACAAAATCAAAAGTACGTCTACATCGATCTCGACCATTATCATCCCTTCGCTCATGCATGCTTCTTTGACTATGTCTCTCTTCATCTCTATATGCTTCATTGTCAAATTCACGTTGACTTCGTCTCTCTTCATGTGCATAGTCATGATGATCTCTTCGTGATGATATTGATGTTTCTCTTCTATCTCTACAAGAATGTGGCGATACCCTCCTCGCTTCCGTAACCGATGGCGAAACTCGGTTTCCACCATGGTTCGAGTTTGGTGATCTCCTCCTTTGATTCAAATCATTCATCAATTTCTCTAATTTACCAATGCCTTCATCAAACTTCTCATTAATACGTTGTTCCATAAGCTCGGCTTCTTCTCTACGATACAAAGCTTCAACGTTTTGATGACGATTAGCTCTCCTTGGTGGCATGATTGAAAAACTTCTCAAACTTCAACAATTCAAACACAAAACTCCAAAGCTTTCACAAACAACACTTTCACAAGGCTCGGCCTTGAACTTAACTCGGCAACACTTAGATCGGCTCAACAATTCACGGCTCGATCTTACTACAACCCTTCAAGGCCTTAGCTCGGTAATGGTTTTACACGGCTCCACACTTCAAATCTTGGCGCGCAAAACTCCAAGACAAAATCCAAACAATTTCCAACTCCTCGATCCAAAATGAAATGAATCAAACACTCTAATGTTGTTACAAATTCAACAAGAACACAATGAACTCCTTCAAACTTCAAAAACTTCAAAAACTTGGCTCCAAGAATCAACTTAGCTATGATTGGCTAAGTATGGCTCTGATACCAAATGATGACGCAGCGGATTATTCGAAACAAAACTTCAATCGGTGAAATGTAACAATCGGTGAGTTGAAGATATCAAAATGCCCAAGTTCGTTGATCCAAAGATACCGAACTCTAGCTATCTCAAACACGTTGATAGCGCACTATACCGTGTTTAAAGATCTACGATTCTTCGCACGTTGATCTAGCGCACTAGATTCCGTGAATCGGCTTCTACGATCGTTGAATCGAGCGCACTCGATTAACCGAAAGAGGAGATAGGAGATTACACTCAACTACCAATTGGTATGAAAGCACAAAGCTAACAAAAGAGAATTTTATTCAAAAATCAACTACCAAAAATTACAACTCACGCCCCTATTTATAGAGTTTACAACTGGCCCTTAGGTCGTGACCGACTCATACCTCACGACTCATCTAAGTCGTTGCCGACTCATCTAAGTCGCTACCGACTCAACAGACGCTACATACTGCCATTACAACACTTCATACGCAACCGACTCAAGCAGGGCACGACTCACGACTTACTACCTCAACCACAACTTACCCGACTCAACACGTTACGACTCACAGACAATACAAACGACTCAAACACGACCGACTCATATAGTACATACATGACCCAACTTATGTCGTGAACGACTCACGACTCATCAAACACACAAGGTACACGACTCAACAAGCCAAGCGACTCAGCCGACTCAACTCCTTGCCGTCCTAACTCCCTCCGACTCAAGGCCTTCACTAGCTGGGGCTTTCCCTTGCTTCATGCTAAGTCGTAGACGACTCATGTAGATATCATTAGGTCGGTACATCTTCTCCTGAGCTTGGTTAAGTCGCAAACGACTTATGGATAGACCGTTGAGTCGTGGACGACTCAACTCCGATGCCTTGTTATCTCGGCCTGATTTCTCCCGTGGTTTGTTAGGTCGTGGACCTCCTTCCCTAGCTCGGAAACGACTCAAACCTTCATTGAGTCGTGGACGAGTCATCACACTACACCACAAACTCGTGTTTTCAGGAATTAAAGTTTGCACAACTTCTTCTCTGGCCTTAGCTGCATCATATTATTAAATTCCATTATTAAATTAATATAAAATTTCAATTTCAATCTATCGACTATTAATTCCATCCAATGGTCCAATATTACTATTTAAGTCAAAATAAACTTAAATAAATTTTTGGAAACCATTTTTATAATTATTTACACCCAGATTCACAAATTATCCCAATTCCAATTTTCAATTAAAATTCCGTATTTGAAATTTAACCAATTTTATTAATTTGACCAAATTCTTTTTATTTCAAAATCAAATTATAATCCATATTCAACCTTTAAAATGGATTAAATGTTCAAATCCGACGACCCAAAATTCCGGGTCGTTACAATTTTCTTCTTAAATAATACTCGGGTCAGACCGAGGTATTTCAGGTGCTTCTACTTGACTTCTTATTAGGGTTCGTCATCTGACTTTTGGCTAACTACTTAGCTTAGTAGTTTTTGTTTTATACATTCGAGATAGAGACTCCTTGTTATATACATGTTTTTTGTCTATCACTTGTACCTATTCTTTTGTGATACAGTGGATCTTACATGACCACTACTTTGATGTGCACTTCTATGTGTTATATTCATATCTGTTTCCGCCTTTGTGATATGAATATCTATGACTGATTTGTGTTATGCTTATTTTATATTTGTTTTCGAAGATTACTTAGCCACTGTGTAGTAAGTTTGAGTTTGTATCTGATGTGTCAGATTTTCTCTTGAAATGAAATGCATGTAATACTATCTGACATATCGGTACTCGCACAAAGCAATTACACAGATGGTCGCTCCTCAACAGCCTTATTCTTCATGCTAGTCGACGGCCCATAGTGTTCTTGGCTAGCGTGAGTATAGAGGTGGGGCGCCACATAAATAATTGTCGTCTTTTCAGCAAATTTTAAGGTATATGAAAATTTTCATGTACGTGGAATTGTTGCATATATTTCAGTAGTTTTAAAAAATAATTGCCTATTTTTCTACAATAATTTGAATAACTGTGAGATGGAAAATATGTTCTAATTATAGACATCAGCAAAATTTTCTTCACTTTTTCCAAATAGATTAGTATTCCAATGAAACTATAGAAAAAACTGTAATTTATAAGCAAATTTTCTTGTATATGGTGTAGTTGCATATATCTCGGCAGTTTTAAAAATCAATTGCTTATTTTTAGTAACAATATGAATAACTGTAAACTTGAAAATACGACGTTTGTAATTATAAATATCATCAGATTTTTCTTCACTTTTTTCGAAATAGATTGGCACTTCAATGAAACTATTCAAAATATTGCACATAAAAATGAGTTTAATTTGTTTAATTGAATTATTGCTGAAAAGTAGGCAATTAAACTGATTGTAGCAACCATATGTGAAATTTTCAGTAATGATTATTTTTGTTTATACATAAATGTTGCAAAGATATTCAAAAGTATTCAATATAGTTGCATATCTGTCTGCAATAACTGTGAATAATTGACATTAAACTATTCAAAAAATTGCATATAAACTAAGTTTAATCTGTTTAACCCATTTATTGCCGAAAAGTAAGCAATTAAACTAAACTGTTGCAGCCATATGTGATTTTGTCAGTAATGCTTATTTTTGTTTATACATAAATCTTGCAGAGATATTCCAAAGTGTTCAACATATGTGCATATTTGTCTACAATAACTGTGAATAATTGATGTTAAACTATTCAAAAAATTGCACATAAAACCGAGTTTAATCTGTTTAACTCAATTATTGCTGAAAACTAAGCAATTAAACTGAATTATTGCAGTCATATGTGATATTGTCAGTAATGTTTACTTATTTTTGTTTATACATAAATGTTGCAAAAATATTCAGACATGTTCTACATAGTTGTATATTTGTCTGCAATTATTATGAATAACTGACATTAAATATTCAAAAAACTGCACATAAAACTGAGTTTAATCTTTTTAACACAATTATTGCTGAAAAGTTAGCAATTAAAGTGAATTGTTGCAGCCATATGTGATATTGTCGTTAATGCTTGCTTATTTTCTTTTATACATAAATGTTGCAGAGATATTCAAACATGTTCAACATAGTTGCATATTTGTCTGCAATTATTGTGAATAATTGACATTAGACTATTCAAATAAATGCACATAAAACCAAGTTTAGTCTGTTTAACTCAATTATTGTTAAAAAGTAAGCAATAAAAGTGAATTATTGCAGCCATATGTGATATTATCATTAATGTTTACTTATTTTTGTTTAAACATAAATGTTGCAGAGATATTCAAACATTTTCAACGCAGTTGCATATTTGTCTGCAATAATTGCGGATAATTGGCGTTAATACGATATCTGATGATAGATTTGTAATTATTGTGAAAAATTGAAGACAAATAGTGAAATTAATTAAATGTATTGCTTAAAAATGTGCAAATAACACATTAATAACATCTGCTTTGAAATTTGAAGAGAGCAAACAGTTTTTTGAATAATTTTTAACAAAAATTACAGTAACTAGAGCAAGTTTGCAGTTTATTGTTGCATTCTCGATCTTGTGTATAATAGCATTAAAAAGTTCGATTATAAGCACGGCTAAGTCGAAAATATCTCTAAATCACTTGCGAAAAACCTTAAGCTGCATTGATTGAAAAAGGTGGAAGGTACATCGATGACTTTAAAAATTGAGATGTATCACCTTTGATCTTGCTATTTTGCCTTGTTTGATCTTGAATATGTCAGATTTGTAGTTGATTTAGGTTGCTTTGCTTTTCAATTTTGTAGATTTCTCGGATTTTGTAGAAGAAAAAATGATTTTGATGTGGAATAAACGTAAAATGATAAAAAGATCGTGCGTTCAGGGTTTTAGCATGACAGATAAGGGAGTTTGAAAAAAAAAAAAAACCGCGTTTAGAAATAAGTACGAAATTTATATTTTTTTTATCTGAATGATTTTTGATGAATTATGAAGGTTATTAAAAATGTATGGAAAACGTTCTTTTTTATTATTATTTTTCCTAGAAAGAGAAGGGGGTAAACACCAAAAGTCATGTTTCACCATTTAAACAACATATCAACGTGTTTGGCTTAACATATCAAAATTATACCCATATTGGGGACAATGAACATGTGTAAAACTACTGACTGCACACCAATTTGAAGTTTGTAATAATTAATGAACGTTGGTTTTGCTTAAAGGATATATTCAATGAATGCATCCAAATACGGTCCTATAATAACGTGTCTTTGTGCTGACAACTCGTTGCTTTCTTTATAGAAGAGATGCGAAGTTGTTCCTGATAAGACTTCAACCACCCACTGAATAATAGTTGGAAAACGAAGAAAGAGCGGTAGAAATCTAAGTATAAGATTCGATGTAAGATATTGATGCAATTTCCACTTATAGCTGCATGCTTTAACCACATGTAATGCGCCTGCATTACTTCACGTGACAACCTTTTTTATATTTATCTTACAAATATTTTATCATAGTGGTTAATTAATACTAGTATAACCACACAATGGTGGAGAAACCGACCGTTCGATTGTATAACTTTAATAAGAAATATACATTTAAAATTTTTGTTAATATTACTTAAACATTAAGTGATAATATGTTGAAAAAGAATAAATTGAGATTTGAATCTGAAAATATGAATTTGAAATTTAAATATTAATCAAAGCATTCAAAATTGTCGATTTGAAATTGTAATTTTAGAATTTGAAAATCATGATAGATTTGAATTTGGAATTTTTGATGCGTGAAATAAAAGGAGGAAGTTTAGGGAAACCGCGATTAAACAAGATCCACGTTTTTAGCGTTCAGACAAGATCCACGTTTTTAGCGATGAGACAAGATCCACGTTTTTAGGAAAACCGCGATGTGACAAGATACACTTTATTTGGCTTCAGAAAAATTGATTTTGACCAGTAACAGTAAGCAAACTTTCATAACGGTCGGTTTGATAAAATAAAATATATTTTAGTTTCATGGTTACAAAACTGAATTTCTGATTTTCCACCGAAGTTCAACATCAACCGACTTTAATTGAAAGGAATGTGTATTGCGTAAACTTTACTATTTATTCTCTAAAGAGAATCTAAGTATAGGGATTAGGGGTTAGTATACTTTGATTTTGTAACTCTTCATCGTTAACATGGAAGACTCTTGATTTTCTTAAACTTTATCACTCTTTTAACTTTTGTCAATTGTTGGATTACATCACGCTAAATACATATTCTCTTTACATTTTCAAACTTATATATAATTATTTTAGAAAATGGCTAAAACCACAGTTATCACCATAAGTCGAACCCTGACGATTCAAGCTTTAAGGTTTTCATGGTTAACCGTTTGAACCATGAAAATCGTGTATTTTCTTCTTTAAAAATTTGCACATTTAAATACAACTTATACGCAAAAATATTAAAAGAAAAATGTTAGGTAAACGAATCGTAAAGGGTCTTTAAAGTCTACAATGTAAGTTGCACATCAGAACTTATGCACTATTGCGGTGCACAACTATAGCAATTGTGCAGAGCTATAATTACATAACTTTTGTTGTGCACGCAGAAGTAGTGCACAACAATAAAAGTTTAGTAACGGCGACTTTGACGAAACTTGTAGTGATCTTAAAGGTGCTTGCAACATCAAAAAAAGAAGTGGTTGAGTTTGCTATTAAGATTTTGGAACGATGAAGATTTTTCAATGATTTGATTTTTTTTTTCTTCGGAATGGTGGAAGATTAATAGAATTAGGAGCATGTCTTAGGAGCAGTTCTGTAATTTATTGTAAATTATCAACTCTGTAAATCTCTTTCAAAGTAAAATATATTTTCCTCTCTATTATATACTTGATATAAGGTGTTATACTAATTATTTATTTAATTAAAAATAAGTTTAGTAGAATCAATAGCTGGTGTATTTTGTGACAGTAATTACAATCTGCTCTAATATTGAGCAATTTATCACAATATAATAAACATATCATTTTAAATATTTATAGTCAAGATGTACCAATACTGTACATCGATACATCCGTTGAGAGTAGAGCATGTAATGCTCTTCAAATGTTAGGCAAAGTATTGCTCATGGCTATTGGAGAGCATCAAGTGGTTACGTACTAATAATTATTTGTAATAGCCTTCCCCGAAACAAGCCTAAATCCCAACCCAGAAACGACCCAAAAAAATTTAGATCCATTCCAAAGCTGGTTGTTGGTTAGTAAAAAGAACAATACAACGCTACTTATCTATTCATTCAGAATTCACAACGGAAGAATAAAATATAATAACATAAACAGTACCTATTTCATCTTAAATTCCAAATGTCGCAAAACCATAATGTAGTGCCGACAATAACCGTTACAAAATCAAATTTAAAAATACATTGTCAACTTCAAATGGGTACATTAGAAAATAATATAAATAGATAAACAGACTATTGGCACAAGCTCCTCTTATCGTCATCTCTATCTTGATCATCGTCTCCTTCCCTAACATGTGTTGTAATGAGCAGGGAGTCGGAACAATAATGTCTGATGAATAGAAAATCTTAAGCCTTTCAAAATCTGTACTTGGACAGTATAATTTAAATAAGGATGCGTCTTTCGCATTTAAACTATATTCGAAATCATTTAATACTTCATATAAGGGAAAGATGCGGGCGCTTAAACAACCACTTAATACCTTCAACATGTTCTTATATAATTAATAACTCATAATCATCGTTATTAATATCTGCCAATGCGAGACATAGAACCTAGAAAAATAGGCAGATTCTGACCATTTAAGACCTCAATTGAGATAGGCCTCCATCATTTAATACTTATTCACAAGGCAGCCTCCTCACAGGTACCTATCTACCTTACATTGCACGAAAATCTCTTCGAACACTTAATACTTACATTGAAGTGGACCTTTTCGAGATATCCTTAACCATGCCTAAACCGAATCCCGACCATCTAATACTTCATATAAGGGAAAGAGGTAGGCCCTCAAACAATCACTTAATACCTTTAATATACAAAGGAGGTCCTTTGTATTATGACTCGTACCCCACGGAGATGTCTCACATTAGCTCAACTACTCATAAAAACCAGTAACCAGATTAGTTAGGTAGATTTAACATATAGAATTAGGACTAACCTCGCATGATCCATGATTACTTATTATAGGCGTCGTCTCATATCATCTCCAAAGTCATACTGTTCGTAGTCAGATTAGCTGGGCAGACTTCTATATATTTTTGACTTACCTCGCATCCCTATACTTGGTCATATTTCATAACACGCTAAGTGTATTATCACACATCTCGCCATATTCATTATTTATGCGTTATAAGAAATCCTTCTTATTTCATCTAATTAATTACTTTCCTATGGAGATTTAAATGATAATTATTAACTTAGTTAACAACACAATTACAATTGTACGTAATTTACATTAGTTTACATTCATACACACACGTGCGTGCACATTTTTTAATTTCTATGCGTGCGGAGATTATGCCCTAAACTAACGTTCAAAATGTCAAATCTTCCAAAGTTATACAAGTCTCATCTCCACAATAATATTTCTACCATAAATCCAATATTCTAAAATGAAATCAATAGATTTGTACTTAGAATCTAAATCCAACTTATTTTATATTAAAACAATTGAACAAATCGATAAAAATGAAAACTTACAATTTAATTCATTTTGCGTTCCATTCAACTTCTTTTAAATGAAATTAGATAAGGAAATTTATATTCAATTTGTATAACACATAAACTACAAAATCCATACAAACCCCATTATTTTAATACAAAACAATTAAGATTCCAAGACATTCCATTTTGGGGGAATTTTGGGGATTTTTATTGTGATGTTTTTGTAATTCAAAACTCCTCAATACATATATCAAGTCTAAACTACACTGTTTAATTACTAAAATAGAAAAACTAAGATTTTCACTTATAGAGGTCTTTAGCTTTGCCTTCTCTTGGATTTGACACACCTTCGTTGAACTCTTTCAGATCTCTTCTTCTAGATATATACAACAAGGGATTTGTATATACGTTATTTGGAGGTGAATGGGTTGAGAAAATAAAAAATAAACAAAGATATATGTGTGTGTATATATATATATGATTTCTTACGTAAAACCCTAATAGAGTTTTCTGAACTATGAAGAGAGGAACTGATAGAGCTTCGCTAATGTTTCCAAAATATTTGTGAGTAAAAGTGAGGGGACTAAGATCTTATTTATAGTGGTTGAAAAGCACCAGAATCGTCAAGTAAAGGTCGATTAAAAATAATAAAATTCAGTACGTTAAATTACAAAAACCCTAGCTGCCACTTAACAGGCAGCGATCGACTGCCACCTCCCACCGATCAATCGCTAGCGGTCGACCGGTCACGATCAAGGGGTCAACCGTTCCTCTGTTTAGGGAACGTATAACTTTTTATCGTTGCTAATTTATTTCTTGCTTAATTGTTATTTAACTCTAAAATTAACTTTAACGTTTACTTAAGTATAATTGCTTTTAACTTTTGAATTTCAAGTTTAGGAATTTATTATTTATTTGAATTTGAATTCTATTTAAATTAATTTGAATCTAAACTTTAAACGTCCATAATTTTCTCATCTGAGCTCCGTTTTCAACATATTATGCGGAAATTGTTCAGAAAATTATCCAAGAATGCAATGACATTACTTTGTGGTCAAATTCTGACCTTTACAAAATTTTCATCTTTACCTCTATCTTATTGAAATTAATTTATCCAATTCATTTATTTATGATTGATATTAAGGGTGTTACATTCTCCAACCTAAAATGATTTCGCCACCGAAATCTTTCTAAGGAGTGAACAGCTTAACTCACAATAAACATCCACGTAATGCAACCAAGTTATCTACAAAACAATCTAAAGTGCAATGTGATTATGTACTACAGACATTCAATAGGTAAGCCCAATCCTAGCGTGAGTGTGTGATCGTGACATGTAAGTATGTATGCAAACATCCTAAATATGCAAAAATTTCTTTATGAGTGCAAATTGACAATGAAAAGTGTGGCAACCATATCCTACCATTCAATCAAGCAATCACAATGCAACCAAAACCTAATTTTGCATGACCTCCCATAAAATACTTTGAAGGGTGCTATACCAATCATCTATTGGTGACTATTATTATATGAAAATTCTACTAAAGGTGCGTGCTACTTCCAGTGTCCTCCAAAGTCCATAATGCAAGCTCTTCAATAAATCCTCCAAAATCCTATGCACTCTTCCAGTTTGTCTATCGGTCTGTGGGTGATAAGCACAGCCAAGGTTCAACGAAGTTCCTGAAGCTTTCTACAATCTCCTCCAAAATTCGCTAGTAATTAATGGGTTCCTATCACTAACAACTAGTGTGTGGCCCGTGCTACGCACACGGGAAGATACGAAGTTTCAAATTTTGTGTTTTCATTTGTACTAATGGTTCTCTTTCTTTTTGTACTAAGATTTTATTGCACTTATTGAAAATATGTCTGTAGTACAGCTATATGTTTTTTAGATGGTGTAAGCTTTTAAAATTTGTTTTTATTTTTGAACTTACTACTTTTAGTGTTGCGGAACGGAAAAAATAAAATCGATTTTAGTCCGAAGGACACATGTTTTAATATTTAGTCCGAGGGACAATAGAATGCTATATTCATATATTATTACAAATATAGTGCTATATTCACATATCATTGCACTATATATGTGTAACGCTATATGTATAATGCTATATGAATATAATATGGATATGTATACATATATAACATTATATCAATTTGGAGATCATAACGATAAAGTGAGTTGTATAAGATTGAAGGGTGACATCAAATAAGTGTATTTTCGGTGTCATGTACATAGTTAGCACATTCATCATATTTAGCACCTCCGTATTAAGTTCATCATCAATATTGTCACTATCATCAATATGGATATCGTCACTACCATCAATATCGATATCATTAATAAGATAGTCTTTAGGCTTGTCATCCAGGAACTAGTTCGAAAATACCGTAAAGAAAGGAACATATGAGTTTGCCGCTAGGTTTCCGGAGGAAGGTGAGGATGACGCCAAGTCATCATGCCCATTATGCCCTTGGTGACAAATGTGCTACAATGGACAGGACAAAGGGTCGCGATCCCGCGAGGGTGAGCTAACTCCAGAAACCCATCTCAGTTCGGATTGCAGGCTGCAACTCGCCTGCATTAAGCCGTAATCGCTAGTAGTCGCCGGTCATCCATACGGCGGTGAATTCAGATAATACTTCATCATTCATTGGTTCTAAATCTTGGTCTGTAACAATATGACCTTTTCATTGCTAAGTACTTCTGTACTTGTTATAAAATTCTACCTGTAATTTCTTAGAATGTATTTGCTTCATGTTAGTAGAATCTCTTACCATCATGAACAACTATTTGTTCCGATTTCATTTGTTACTTTCTAGAACACCATGAAATTGTGTTCTGTGCTTTGGTTTTTACAATGTTGATTTTCTGCAATAGAACATATAATACAAAGGGTGGAGAACCATACTGACATAAAATTACAAACAGTAACAAAATTAAAGAATGGTTAGTGAAGGTTTGAGAAGTTGGTCGAAATAAGCAGCCCATCACCATAGTACTTTGTCTTTATAACTCTGTCTTCCTTGTTTTTTTCCTTGAGTCTTATTTGGATGAGCTTCACATGTTTCTCTTTAATGCATGAATCGCTCTTGCGTTGGTAAGTTTGTTATCATATCATCCATTTATTTCTCTTTGTCAAGCTGCACAATCGTTATGTTGCGAGTACTCTTCTCTATCCAATTGAAATAACCTTATTAATCTTCAATGGAAACAACTTGGGTACTGAAGTAGGATTTCAGCTTTGCAATTTTATTATTATACGATTTAAATACTATTTATATTTTAAATATGAAAATATGATCTATCTATGTTAGTAGCATGAACAAAAGACTGGAATAGTGTTCTAGAAATCCAATATATATCAAGTATCCTTTGTGTTTTCATTATTGTATTTTAACTATATTTTGATAAAATGAATATGAATAACCATTGAAAAATTGCAATGATATCATTCCCTATGACTGTTGTACTTTTCGCAACATTTTGAAATGTTTGATTCTAAATTAAGCTACGAATACACATACATACATACAAACACATGAAAAATGAGAATTTCATTCTGAACATGGTAACATTTTTCCAAATATTCAACCAAAGTAAAAATCTTATAGACAAATAGTGGTGATGTGAAGCTTATGGTTTCATTACTCATGAAAAGATGATGGTCATGACCATTTGGCCAACTCTTGATGAAATGATATTGTTTGGGGTTTTTGCTTAATTTGGCATTCTTTATGCACAGTAAAAACGATAAAGTATAACGCAGTAGTAATTTAGGATGCTAACTATATCCTAATGCCTATTGATATAATTTGATATTCAAATTATTAACTTATGTGACTATAGAAATTTGTCTTCAACGTTATATCTCTCATCCTTTTTTAACCATCTATGGATATGTTGTCACTTGTAAACCATTTATCTTCAAACATAAGTTATGTAACTCTCGAACATGAGTAATGAATCTCAATTTAGTAGAGGTAAACTGTTATTATTTCAAAATATTAAGTTTTATAGCTATGAATAATCCTAAACATTGCAAACAGTGAGGTACTAAAGTCATAATCAGTTTAAGCTTTCCCCAAATATCGATATATTAAAAATTAGTTCACATTTCATACCACATTATTTAAAGGCTATCATGTACCCAAATCACAAACAGTAAACTATTAGAATTCAAAGTGATGAAATTATGCTATTATATGCTGATATTGGGTCATGTGAACAATGAAGAAGTTGCGTATGTGTGATACATTATACATGATCATACATTAATTAATGTAATAAAGGATAAAAACAACTGGATATTATTTGATATCAGTTTTACCAGCAACAATATTTTATAATACCAGTGAAACAATTGAAAATTCTAGTTTCATTTCATTCATTCAAAGCTTAATGATACACATATTTAATATCCTCTTATTATTTTATTATAATTCTCATTAGAAAAAATCTATAGAATGCTTTTGAGATGTAAATCTATATTCATTTTTATGTAAGAATGAGAAACTTAGGTTTGATATGTATAAGAAAAATTCAAACACTATATTCCAAGTAATATCGTGTATCTGAATAGGTACTCAACACCCCAAATGAATGTTGGTTACATTAAATAGAAAAAGTAAAATAAGGCCATTATGTGATTTTCAACTACAAAGCCTACTATAAGCACGTTAAAAAAAAGTGCAATGCATTTCATCTTAGGAATTGCAAGTAAACTCACAAAGTACTGTTAAAATCATGTTTTTGGAATAATTTTATATTTTCAATAGAAAAGTAACTTAGAGTCAGAAAAAATTGAGAAATGCAATGTATAATCAAAAAATAGAGGTATATAATATCCATGGCAGTAGATTTCAAAAAATATGCACCGGTTCATTCTACCAACTATAACAAATACTTTATTTAGAAACTTCTAAGAAATTAATAAGTGGATGATATGCAGTAAAATTACAAAAGTATTAATCAATTGAAATTTAGAAAATTAATTACAGAAAGATAAATGTTAGGTAAACATTAGAAGTTCCTGAAGCTTTCTACAATCTCCTCCAAAATTCGCTAGTAATTAATGGGTTCCTATCACTAACAATGTTAACCAAAATTCCATGAAGTCGAATCACCTCCTTGATATAAATCTATGCTAGAGACACCGCAGTCTTATTGCTCCTAACAGCAGTTTCTGCTACCTTCTTCTTCATCCTTGTCTAGTAGAAATTCTCTTCACATACTTGTACATTCTATCTCTTTCTTGAATGGTGACATTCTAAAAGCTAGAATTTACTTTTTCCAAAATCCTAAAATTTCTAGGATCAGAGCATTCTTTTATTTCTGGTTACTAACTTAATTCCCTCACTAACTTCCAGTCTTATCTATAGTTCATCGCTAGTTAAATGTCCCTATAAAATTCATTTATCTATGTGGCTTCTCAACATACATATATTTATCAAGCGTGTTAATCTCATTCATAAAACCAACACAGTAATAAAATAGGGACATGTCCCATATCACAATTACGCTTTCCCAATAATTAAGGGAGACAATTAGCATTACATCCCAAAAACTCTATAAAAAAATTGCTGGAAATTTTCATTTACCATCAAACCGTGTAAATTATGTTGAGGTCTTAACATTCCTTACTGAATTAAGATGGACATTCCCAATATGTCATCACACTATTGCCTACTTTCTTTAATATTCCTTCTTGGTTTTTAATAAATGCGGTCCATTCATTACTTCAGTTAGTATATCCATAATAATTGACCATCATTGTCAAAATTGGACCATTTCTCTTTAATCCTCATTTAATCCCTTTAACCATTTACAAATTTCAAAATCCATTCATTACTCTGATTCGGTTCTTCGATAACTGCAATGTTAAACTTCCTTAATCAGTCCTCATTTAGTTCCTTTTAACTCTTATTAATTATAGATTTATTGTTCGTTAAATTTGTAATCAATGTCAATAAATCCTAATATGTTAATTACCAACTAGTATGTATATAATCATAAATTACGCTATTTGTATTTTTATTAGTCGTTAAGCACGGTTATGCATGTATTGTATCTCTAACTACTAATTTCTAAACTAGAACAATTATTTCCACATACTTAATTTATAAGAGCTATCCTTTTAAATAGGATCAACATTATAATTTTCCATAAATTAGCCACAAATGAGATTTTTGCTTTGTTTGAGATTATAAGGGATTATTTTTTTCTTTATTGAAATAGACAATGTAAACTATGGAAAGAATATCCATACCTTATACATCTCTTTCCCTTTTTGGTACAACTCTTGTTAATTCAAACAAACGCGCTTTAATGCATATCTTGAAATTAGATAATTCATGGAAATTACACGGAAACTACTCCAAAATCAAAATATATAAATTCACATTCTACGGGAAACCAATTTATAATCCAATCACAGATCTTGAATATCTTAACAACTTTACCATCTTATACAAATAAATGTGGGCGATTGATTTCAAATTTCCAAATCAGGTTGCATACACTATTCCCATTTTATTCATATACTATACTTTTAACCTGCCTTTGTCTAGGTAATAATCCCTATTTACTCCATATTAAAAAATTTGGTTTAGTTCACACCATTCCTTATAAAACTAAAATTTCACAGCATGAAGTGCCAGATCAAAAACCTTTATCTTTCAGAATGTAACTTAGAAAACTTTATCACGAATTCAAAACTGCTAAGTTCCAGAAAGGAGTAAAATATCCTTCTCAAATACTTTCTACATCAAAGATTTATTCTTTTAAAAGTTTGACTTTTCATTCATAATATTCAAAAATTGCTTGGTTTTCAAAAATGAACTATGAAAATTTTTCCTTATTAATTCCTTCGTATGACAAAGGGTTTCTTCTTTTGAAACTAGGGTTTTTGACTCAAAACATTCAAAAACTCAATTATCACACCAAATAATCATTCGTTTTAATTTTTCAAAAACATCTTGTATAATTTTAAACAATTAAAAGTAGGGTAGATAATGATAACTTCTATTCTATTATTTTTCTCTTATATTATTTCTAACTAGATTGCTAATCATACTTTATATAAATCCCTAATGATATCACTATGTATCTCAGCTATTATTTTTCGCAATTCCTTATATGAGAATGTTCCACTTACTTACCTTATCGAGCATTCTTAACCTTCTATTCTTTATATCCTATTTCAATCAAGTGTCATTTCCATTTATACGCCCATTTAAAAGAATTCTAAGGAAAATAACTTCTAATTTTATAAGGTAGGAAAAATTACCAAGTCTAACCTACGTTCTACTTTATTTTCATCTCAAAAGGAAAAGTTCCTTTATAAAAAATCTTTACACTAGAAACTTTTTTTCTCAACCAATTTTAAAACAAGAATTTTAAGAATGCAAAAAATTCTTTTAAAATTAGAAATTTTCAGCTTAACTAAGTTATAAATTATGAATTTTCAAATTTCCTTGCTCTTTTAAAATAACAACTTTCGAATTTATAAAGTAAGAAAAATCATTGGATCCAACATACGCCCTATTTTGCAATTATTTCAAATATGAAGAATCCAAAAACCAAAAACTATTTAGCTCAACTAATTTTAAAACTAAAAATTTCAAAAATGAAAAACTCCTTTTTTCAACTCTTCAAATCATCGGATTCACAATTTTATTTTTGTAAAGTTTATCCACCACTTTGTTTTTAAAATGTTTCACAACTTTTAAAATTATACCCACTTTCCACACAATTCACAAAACAATTCATAGCACCCAAACTTGACTAAAATCACTTTCTTTCATAAAAAATATTAACTCATGATACATAAGATTTTCATTTAATAATCCTTTGAGATGCCATTTCAAAACATATAAAGGAATTCCCATAAATCTTTTACTCAAATTCTTCCTCATGGGTCTGGGTATTAGAAATTGACTTTAATTGCTCCTTATTTTGAACCTCCCACTCAACCTTTAAATATCTGGTTTTCTTTTTATGGTGACCAATGAATACCTTCTTATGGAAGCTTGTTTCACTCATTCTTCACATCTTTCTTCCGAATGTTAACAAATATATTTCCTTATATAATTACTACCTAACATGCTAATTGCTATTTCTATAAATTTTAATTGTCCATAATAAATGGTTATAATTCATGGACAAATCTCAAAGATGTTTATTTATTCATTCTAATTTTGCATATTATATCTTCCTTATCTCTCCATAATTAGTCCACTTATATCTCTATTAAATTCTTGTAACTCCCTATTTATTCCACGTCTATTGCCTTATTAATCTTTGAGTTACAACCATATCCATTTACATTTTCTATCCCTATTATTTATTAAGCGATTTATGTAATGTTCTAATTACATCTAATGTGAATATTAATGGGTAATATGCATATAGAGTTCACAATTATAAGGATTAAGGAGGTCTAGGTCAACAAAGGTGTCAAGTACCATTAAGCTTCTAGGGTGCTTCCATATGTCGTGCTCATGGTCTTCTTAGTCTACTTCTTTCGATACGACCCTCACCCCATAGTTAATCGAAGTAGGAGTATAAATTCAACTCTGCTTATTTCTTTTCCAACTCATAGTTTCTTCGTCCATCCTTTCGAAATGTGGTCACAACTACCTCTATAGTTGGAATTTATAGAGTTGGACGTATCTTCAAAATAAGTATATATATATATATAATAGGGGTTTTGAAAAAAACTTTTCAAAAATAACAAATACGTCACTCAAATGTATACTTTTCTTTGTTAATCGGGTAACCTAAGCTATGATACCAAATGCAACAACCCGCCTTGAAACAGGCCTAAATCCCAACATAGAAAAGGTCCATTGAAAGTTAGACTCATTCCAAAGCTGGATGTTGGTTGGTAAAAAGAAAAATAAAGAGCTATTTATCCATTCATTCAGAACCCACGACGGAAGGATAAAATATAGTAGCATAAGCAATACTCATTTTATTTTAGATTCCAAATGTCATAAATCCATAACATAATGTCCACGTTAACTACTACAAAATCATGTTTAAAAATACATTGTCAACTTCAAATGGGTACATCAAAAAATAACCTAAATAGATAAATAGACTACCGCCACAAGCTTTTCTCATTATCATCTCCATCTTGATCATCGTCTCCTTCCCTAACCTATATTGTAATAAGGTGGGAGTCAGAACAATAATGTTTGGTTAATAGAAAATATCGAGCCTTTCTACTTGGATAATATAATTTAAATAATTGTATGTCTTTCACATTTAAACTATATTCAAAGCCATTTAATACTTCATATAAAGGAAAGAGGTCGACCCTCAAACAACCAATTAATACCTTTAGTCCACGAATCAGATCCTTTCATAATCAATAACCCATAACCACTGCTATTAATGTCTACCAATGCGATATATAGAACTCAAGCCACGTAGTACCTTTTAATGGAAAATAGGCAAACTCTGACCATTAAGACCTCAACTGAGGTAGGCCCATATCATCTAATATCTATTCCCAAGGCGGACTCCTCACAAGTACATATCTAGCTAACATTTCACAGAAATCTTTTCGGACACTTAATACTACTATTAAAGTGGACCTTTCCGAGATATCATTAACCATGCCTAAACCAATCCCAAACATTTAATACTTCATATAAAGGAAAGAGGCGGGCTCTCAAACAACCACTTGATACCTTCAATCCCCGAAGCAGATCCTTTGTATTATGACCAATATCCCACAAGGACGTTTCATATTAGCCTAACTATTCATAGAATCTGATAGCCAGATTAGCTGGGAAGACTTAACCTACAGAATTGGGACTAACCTCGCATCATCCGTAGTTACTTATTATAGGCGATGTCTCACATTAACATCATTGCCACACTGTTGGTAGCCAGATTAGCTGGGCAGAGTTCTATGTGCTTTTGACCGACCTCGCATCCCTATAACTTAGTCATATTTCATAACACTCTCTAAGAATATTATCACATATCTCACCGTATTCATTGTTTAGGCCTTATAAGAAATCCTCCTTATTTCTCTAAATTTACTACTTTCTTAAGGGGGATTTAAATGATAATTGTTAACTTAATTAACTACACAATTAATCTGTTACAACTGTACATTGTTTGCGTTAATTTATATATATATATATATATATATATGTATGTGTATATATATATATGTATATATATGTACATATACATGCATTTATTATTTTCTATGCATGCGAGGATTACGCCATAAACTAACATTCAGATGTCAAATCTTCCAAAGTTATGTAAGTCTCATTTTATAATAACATTTCTATCATAAATACTATATTCAAAATTAAATCAATAGGCTGGAACTTAAAATCCAAATCCAACTTATTATATATTAAAACAATGGAACAAATCAATAATAATGGAAACTTAAAATTTAATTCATTTTATGTTCTAATTAACTTCTTTTAAATGAAATTATACAAGGAAATTTCTATTCATTTCGTAGAAATAGGCTGTGCAAACTACGAATAAGAATTCGTACCTTACACACCATTTTTAATCAAATCCCTTAATCAATTCCAAAGAAAAAGAATAAGAAGTGGAATAGAAGGTAAAACACATAAAATGCAAAACCCACACAAACTTCATTATCTTAATACAAGCAATTAAGATTCTAACCTAAGAATTGATATTTCACCTTAGGGGAATTTTTGAGGATTTTTATTATGATGTTTTCGTAATCCCAAACTTCCCAAGGCATATATCAAATCCAAACTACACTATTCAATCACTAAAATAGAAAGACTAATATTTCCATTCACAGAGTTCCTTAACTTTGCCTTCTCTTGGATTTGACATGTCTTTAATGAACTCTTTCAGATCTCTTCCTTTTGATATAAACATTAAGGGATTTGGATATGCGTTAGACCTAGAAAATTAGGGTTTTGGAGGGGAATAGGTTGAAAAAATAAACAACAAACAAAGGTAGATATATAGAATTTCTTACCTAAAATCCTAATGAAGTTTTTTGAATCTATGAAGAGACGAACTGACGGAGCTTTGCTGATGTTCCAAAATATCTGTGAAAAAAGTAAGGGGACTACGGTCATATTTATGGTGGTTGGAATGCACTAGAACCATTAGATGAAGGTCGGTTAAAAATAATAAAATCTGCTACTTTAAATTGCACAAAACCTAGCCGCCACTTAACAGGAAGCGGTCGACTGCCACCTCCCACCTACCACCGGTCGATCGCTAACGATGGACAAAGGTCGATCGCTCCCCTGTTTTAGGAACGTATAACCATTTATCGTTCTTACTTTATGTTCTTCTTAGTTGTTATTTAACGTTAACATCAATTTTAACGTTCAATCAACCCTAAGTATAATTATAGTTAACTTTTAAATTTTAAATTTAGGAATTTATTAATTATTTGAATTTGAATTCAATTTAAATTAATTTGAATCTGAAACTTCAAAGGTATATAAATTTCTCATTTGAGCTCCGTTTTCAACATATTATATATGGAAATTGATCAAAAAATCATCATGAATGCAATGACCTAACTTTCGTGTTCAAATTATGACGTTATAAAATTTACATCTTTACTCCTATCTTATTTAAATTAATTTATCTAATTTATTTTTTTATGGTTTATTTTACGGGGTGTTACGTTATTGGATAACTATGGAATGGCTCACTCGATATTTTTCAACTGTATATTGTAAATAAGGTCAAACAGAAAATATCAATGTGATTATATTACATAATTCTCCCGACTTGAGAATACTGTTGATCTACAATGTGGAAACTCCAGTTCAAGTATAGTTAAATCGTGCCACAACGTCCATCTAACAACTATAGTTAGGTCGTGGAAGCATTGAAAGTAAAACACTATTCAATAGAGAATTCATCTCCTCAATTACATCGGGTTAGTAGCACGGTCAACTGAAGTCGAGTCAAAGTTAAAGTCTTTGGCCAGAGTAATTCGGTTAATAATAATAATTATTATTGAACAAAGGACTTTATGTTTAGACTATAAAACTGAGTATATACGATACTGGAATTTTGACCATTACTAAATTCCATCGATCTTAATGTGATATAGTTTTGATAAAGAGAATTAGTGTAAATAATTATCACTACCGACTATCGAGTAATGCTTAAAGTAATTAAAACTGGATTTAGTCCTAATGTGATATCGTTGAAATATTAATTAAAGAGGCTTAGCAATTACTGATATGCTTAATCGAGTTTAGTTTCCTATCAAATTAAATCCCTGATTTTTTTATTTTTTTATTTGATAGTTAAATAACCGATTATCAAATCTTGGCCAAAATAATCCTTCTTAATTTTGGTGGTATGAAAACTCTCTTTCCATACTTAACACTGAAGGATAATTCTAAAAATATCTAGGAGAAACACGTGAGTTACATAGCACAGTGATCATCGATGATGTTATACTGTGCGTGTAAATCTCGTTCTGTTCTCCTAGGATAAATAGTAGGGAGATCCGTCCACTTAAATTGTTAGGGAGTGATCCTTGCTTCTGTGTATTGTCTGTATATTCTAAAAGAACCGGACTTCAGTTAGCCAATAAATAGTCAATTGGTTTTTGGAGCACCTGGTTAGCGAAGGAGTGTACTTATATGAGATGACTCGAAACCATAAGCACTCCAAAACTATATGTGTTTTATGCGTGGAGAAGTTTCATGATATATTGAAATGTGGGAATCCATGTGTGATTTCAAGACCTGTTGAAGTGTGGGAATCCATGCATGATTCCGTTATCTGTTGAGATGAGGGAATCCATGTGTGATTTCATGACCTGTTGAGGTATGGGAATCCATGTCAGGTTCCAAGATTTATTTGAGTGGCAATTCGTATGTTGGAGTGATGGACATAGTCGGTAATAACTAAAACCAAAGATAGAAGGCATAGCCATGGGGTTGGCAAACCCATAGAGTGCATGTGACTCCCTCCTAGAGATACTTATATGGATGTGCATGCGGGGGCGATGCACTTGGTCTTAGCGAGACCAGCTTTGCTATGGTACATTAATAGGGATGCATGCTACTTCGGAAGGTTATCTCTAATCCTTATGCAGGAGGACCGTCCCCAGAGGTTCTGAGGGCTCCTCCATGGAATCCTACATAATTAGCAAATGCACCTTAGCTATTTTTGAGTGTATATCGTTTAATGTTGTGATGTATACTCACAAACATCAAAGCTACTTGATTACTATATTTTTGACCCCTAGACATTAGTATAATATCAATGGATTTTAATATTAAAAATGGTTTAGTTATCGTAAGGTAAAAACCCACCCATGTTTATGTACGACGGTCTTACGAGATACCTTTATTTCAAAAGATTTTATAACAATAAGCAATCCATTTAATTGTGTTTCTCACGTTAGTTTTACAAAACTAATCCGGGTGTTGTTTTCTTATACTTCTCAGGTCAGCTCGATCATATTTTCAGATTTAGCTAGACACTTTGGAGCTTTCAGAAGATGAGCAGGAGGCCTTCAAGATGTACTTTCATACTTTGGTTTTATTTTCCGCTATGTTCTTGTTATAGTTATCAGCAATTAAGGAAAGGTTTTTATAACTGACCGGGCTGATGATTGGTTAGTGTTGTACTCTGAATGATGTATGTATATAAAAGTTCAATTTTGTTTTTGTAAAGACCATTTGTATATTATATGTTATTCGTCACGTTTTGGGAGATTCTATTCTGTCTTTTTCTTCTTCAACCAATGATCTATCTTTTAGGCGCTTGGATGTTTGAAACATAAGTACCATAGATATATTAGGTGTCGACTTTTGGGGATCGAAAAGGCAGGGTGTAACAACAATCAAATATTAGCTACTGTGCTCCCAAGCAAAGATAAAGAAATCTTCAGAGGAAAGCAGAGTTTCTTTTTTGTTGGAAAGAGATATTATTGTTGGATGGTTTTCTGGTCTTCTATATTTTCGCCAGATTGAATTTTGGTCTTCTATATTATTGCAAGATGGTTTTCGTGTTTTCTATTCAAGAAGCTATTATTGCCAGATGACTTTTTGGTCTTCTATTTAAGGAATTATTATTACCGTACAATTTTCTAGTCTTCTATTCAGAAAGTTATAATATTATTGCCAAATGTGTTTTCGGTCCTTCGTTCAGAAAATCATGATATTATTACCAAATGGGTTTCTAGTCTTTTGTTCAAATGTTATTACTAGATGGATTTTCGGTCTTCTATTTAAAGAAAATTATGGTATTATTTCCATATGGATTTCTGGACTTTTATTCGTGCAAAATTATGATATTATTACCAGATGAATCTCTGGTCTTCCATTAAAAGAAAATTATGGTATTGTTACCATATGGATTTCTAGACTTTTATTTAAGCCGAATAAAGATATTATTGCCAGACGGACTTCTGTTCTTCTATTCGAATAAAATTATGATAGATTTCTATCAAGTGAATTTATGATCCTCTTATCGAGTTAATTTCTATTCTTTTCAATTAAACTTGGCTTTGCATCAAAATATGAAAACTTCTTTATATGAAGAGAATGATAAACTAATTCATATCTTTACCAGATTCGAAAGGGATTATTTAAAGTTTAATATAAATTTAATAGTGGAAATTATCATCATTTATTTTATATTTTGTAGGAAAATAGGGTTAAAGAGAAGGTCTCTCAGAAAGCTAGAAAGGTGAGGAAATACTGATTTTATACTAAAGTGTAAAAAACTTTATATACAAAGAGGGTGGTAAATGTTATCCGCATACTTTGTAAGAGAAATAAATATGGAAACAATGGAAGATAATGTTACTACAAATACCCAAAAGATGTCAAGTTGTAGGGGATGTCGTATTCAAAGGCAAGAAGGATATTGAGGCTCTATGACCTAAAGAGATGATGTCGAACTTATAAACACCAAAGTGGATTCAAAGAGACAACACCGAGTTTATAAAGCTGTCAAACTTGAACGAGGGTATCGAACAATTAACAAAGACATCGACTTTCAAGGAGATGCCGAACGAATGTTACCAAATTCCAAGAAGTACCAAATCTTTACAAAAATAGAGGTTATCGAGCAATTAATGATAGACAAATGATGTCAAACAATAGCACTGAGAAAGGGATCAAATGCTTAACAATAGAAAGATAACGAATTCCTATATCCCAAGCGGTATCAAGCCTCTACAACTTAATGTTGTAGAGCATGAAGCAGAGAAAGAATGCCGCATATCTAAACATAAAGGAGGATATTGGGTTTTTAGCACCTGCAGAACCTTTACAGCCACCCATAGGCGGCAAATGACTTCGAGCCTTTACAAGCGACAAAGTATGCGTAAATAAACAATATGGCAAAGATGTTGTAAATCAACAATGTAAAGAGGGATGTCATATATCATAAATATCAAGGTAGATGTCAAATACTGACAGTTATGATGGACTTGGAACTTCAAAAAACATGGAAGGTTGTCGCATATCAACAATACACGAAATATGTTCACATATCGACAATGAATAGAAGGTTAATGAATATTATCTAGAAGTAAGGTGCCGAATATCAACAACCTCAAATAGGTATCAGAAGTAAGCAATCTTAAGGGTATGTAGAAGATTGACAACGTTAAGAGGGTATCAAATACCAATGATTTAAGGGGATAATGGGGTTTTACAAGGGTGGACATATAGCATCAATACCGCCTGCCTCTACCCCTATAAATAGATCCCCTTGGCCATTCAAAAAGAGGCAAATCATTTCTTTCCCTCCTTAAAATCAAAAGTTGTAACATTAAATTGAATTAGGGAAAAGTCAAGAATTAACTTGTAACTTTTCGAACTTATGAACAAAGACTTGGACAAATGACTTTACATAGCCTATTTACCTTGATTGTGCAAAATTTGATTATTATTGAATATGGACATGCATTTAACCACTCTTTGGATTCAGACTTTGAGCTCTTATCATGAACAAGGCTTCTTAAGAGGTTGTCTAGAATAGTGTCTAACTTGCATACGACTATTTTACCCTTACTAACAAATGAACAATGGATTGTGACTAACGTGGATTGTCCATTTTGCCCATTAACAAATAATTAATGGATCACTATATATTCACATAACTTGCCAATTTTTATTCTTAGACATTTGACATGAACTTTTATACAATTCTATATCGAAATTTCATGAGCATCATAGGAACATTTCAATAACATCATATTGTATTAAGTCTTGCATGATTAAGCCAATCTTTGGTCTAACAACACCCTGATGACTTACCAAAGTAATGTTAACATCAGGAATGTTGGATAAATTTTTGGCTCAGCATAACGTAATGGGTGTAAGTCCAATTTTGTATATATTTTTTTTGTAAACGGGTAAGAATTTTATTAAGGCATTTCAGCCCATAGTGTTAGCCCAAAATGGTTGGATATATATATATATACACACACGATATTTTCACTTCTACTTTTTCTTAAATAACTAGTAGTTTGTTAAAGTTATCCCAACCAGTAGCGTTCGTATTTGTATTGAATATTAGACCTTCAGTGGCTTAATATTGAATTGTTGTTTTTTGATCTGATTATAATCAGAGTTGTAACATCCCCTTATTTGGTCAAAAACTAACGGCTACAAATGCTAAGTCATCCATAGTTATTAATCCTCGGCGACCAAACACTATGATATTAGCTACATTGATACACAAGAACACAAGAATATGGTAAATTTAAACAACAAAACAAATTCCACATGCCATTTCAAATATTCCAAATTGATTACATAATCCTAATTCGCAGACCATGTTCAGATAACATATAATTGTTACAAAATACACCAAGAGCGACATATGAAGATGCCCCCTTGATAAATCAGAGTGCACAGATAGGCAAGAAAACAATTTTCCTTTACAAACAAAACACACAGCAGAAATAAAAGAACTCTAATAACAAGTTTACATCCTGCACGTTCTCGGAAGCTTTATTCGGCTAAACGAACACCTTAAAACCTTAACTCTCAACGTACTCAAAATCAATTGAGTACCCGAGAGTTTAATGGGAAAACAAAAACTTCAAGTTAGACATAAAGCCTGATATGAATAAAAATTTTACCATCTCAAACCATTTGGATATCTAATGAGACCATGCCGCTTAGCGGAACGGGTTTTCCTCTCACTATTATCATAAAACAAATATAAAATCATATAGTGTGCTCCTGCATTAACAGTGGTTAAAACATAGTATTTCAAAATATTACGATGATATCAAAACAATTAAATCAATTTTGGATTACCCACGCCCATTCTTTCTGACTATCTGTCTCAATTATAGTTTCTAGGATTACTATTAACCTGTTAAAATGTTAAGAACCATCTGTCTATTTACTTAGTTTTCACGGGATCACTAAAAACCTATTGGTAACTCCAATATCTTATATTTTATTCTAGTTTTCATGGGCTAAATAGGAACCTACTGTCTGCCAATATCTTAATCCAGATATAGTTTTCATGGGCTAAATGCAAACCTACTGGTGCTTGCCAGCATCAAATCATAGTTTTTATGGGCTAACTATGAACCTATTGGCCCCTTCCACTATCATAAAGTTTTCATGGGCTTACTGCAAACCTATTGGCCTCTGCTAATATTTTTAATTAAAATTTTAACATCCGTTATGTTATATTCACTACTGGGTCAACCTAAGTGGTTATTCTGCCATTTTCTCAAGATACAGTTACATGTTAATAATAAAGTGAATAACATTTCAAAATCTTTGTTTATGCCAGATTTTACTTTTGAAACTGAGATTGGGTTGTGTTTTGACTTCATAAAAGAATCTCTTTCGAAACCCTGGATAGCCCCCTTTGAAAGCAAAGACTTCTTTTTAAAACATAGTATACAAACATTTCGAAACACTTAGAAAAATGTCCTCTTTCGAAACCATTAGTACCTTTCGAAAGTATTAAGTCATGTTTTAAAACATAAAGCTTCAAAACATACGGAAGTACCCCTTTTGAAAGCGTTGTGTTTACTTTTTTAAAATCAACATTGGGCCAACTTGGTTATATATGAAAATATCTCTTTTGAAACCAACAAAAATTAGAATTGGGAAAAATTGATGGTGTCGGAGCCATCTAGTTTGAAAGCAAAAGACTTTAAAATTAAAACTTCAAAGGTCTGAGTCGAAACACCCTTTCGACTCTATCTCCTTCGAAACCCCAACCTCTTTCGAAAACAATTAGGAAAAAAGTCTGGTTTAAGGTAAAAACAAATGCATCCCTTCGAAAGCATAACTAATCAACATGGTCAAAAGGTAGAATAGAGGCTAAGCTTCGACTAGGTCGAGACCAACCCCTTTCGGAAGCTTTTATTTAAAGAAAAAGAACTCCTTTGAAAGCTGTACTTTTAGTATAACATGGAAACCTTCTTTGAAAGCTAAACATACACCCTTTTCAAAAACGATATGTTTCGACTAAGTCGAAAACTTTAAGAAAAATAAGGCAAGGACTTTAACTTATAAAGCAAAATAGGGTTTCAACCCCATTAGAGGCTTACCCCTTGACACCAAAGCTTCCGCCCATCTTCCAATCCACTATGTATCTTCCAGAAGATACTATGTGTATTGGTGAAGGTTTTGACTTTGATGGTTTCGAATATAATCTGGCAGAACCTAAGGTGTCGAAAGGTATCTTCCATTAAAGGCTAGATAACTTATTCTGATTTAAAGGCTAAATCGTGGCAACTTTAAGTAAAATTCTTTTTAGCAACTTGCCTAGTTGGAAAACACCGATTGGCTGCCATAAAACTTTTCAATTACTTTACTTCTAAAATTTCTGCATTTATTCATATCCTAAATTAAAGGATTTAGACATTAAAACCTTTCCAAATAACCTAAATCCGACATTTGTAGAAAAGCCCCTCTTTCAAAATAATTTATTCCCCTAGTAAATCAATTGGGAAAAATCCCCAAAAATCATAAAAAGTCGGGTTAACCATGTAATTAAACATATTAAAATTTTAGACCAATTTCTTCTTGAAATTCACAAAATAAATATTTAACCCAACCGTATGATATTTTCCATCCAAAATTCATAATAAAATTTTCATAGCTTAGAAAATTCTAAAAATTAAAACCCATTTCCAAAATTATGTTTTACTTAACATAAAAAATTTCTATTGCATTTCAAATCAATATCTCATGGTTTACACTTAAAACCATGCGAATTATATATATATATATATATATATCATCCAAAATTCATAGAAAAGAAATAAAACATAAATATGAAATCATAGGATTATAGAAACTAAGAAGAGATGAAATAAATTATTATTCACCTTAGATTGGATAAGAAACTTGAGATTTGTTGTTGATTTGTCCTTCCAAGCTTAACCTTTGGCTTTAGATTAAAATTCCTCTTTTCTTCCTCAGTAATGGTCAGCTTTGATTTAGATTTTAGAATTTTTTGACCATTAGAAAAATGAAACGTGAATAGACATAGAGGAGAAGTAATAGCCGTGCATAGTCAATTGCCTAATTTACTAATATGCCCATGTGTTGTTTAATCAACCTTTTAAACCAATTTAAAGCCCAATTACTTTGTTACTAAGCACGACCCTATTCTGTTATTTAATCAAATTCCAATCTCCTTATCATCATTATTCTATTTATATTGTCTAAGTAAATCTTATGAATAATATTATAAAAAATTAGGGATGTTACAAGAGTGCACCGTGAAAACTGATAAATATATTTTTCGTTGAGTGCACAGATCGTTGTATCTTATGTTCCTCTAGTTGTTGATAATTGTTTGGATTGAATTTAATTTTAATTATAGTTTAGTTGAATATTTGTTAAATGTGTTTTTAACCCTGCAGAAGCCAATAGAAAATAGAATAACCTTGTATAGATAGGATGGTTCAGGACTTAACCAGAAAAGCTAAGACAAGTGATCGACTCGGGCCAAGCAATACGACCAAGACAACGACTGGGATCAACGAAGCCAAGAGATAAGCATTCCTTTAGTCCAATCAGCAGCTGAACATAAACAACTAGCGGTTTGTCATCAAAACGTAACAACAACGATAAAAGGCTATGGAAACATCTCCAATTCTAGACTCCAAAAAAATCCTAAGTGGTTGGATCATTAGTGTCCCATGCCTCTCCTCTTGCCTTCAAACAAAATAACTAAGGAACACAATAAAGAGGCCAAAATGTTGGCTCGTAAAATAAGCAAAGTCTGTGAGTCGCTAGCGACCCATAGACCATGGGTCACTAGCGACCCATGGATTTAGCTTGTTTTGCAAGCCAAATTCTCCCTAGGTCGTCTACTACTTACTTACGAGATGATGAAGACATGGATTGGCTTAGAAGGTCTCCGCTCCATATAAATACCATCCAATCTACAACATAAGAAGGATCTTCTCCAAATGGGTTGCTAAAGCTTTGCTGGAATTATTCTTCACTCTCAGCCTCCCTCTTAACAATCTCCATAGGAATACACTATGATTCTCTAGTGGATTCGACTTTGGATATTCAATCTTGTTAGGAAACAAATAAAGCATTGTACTCATACAACTCTTGTAACAACAATAAGTCTATAATAAAATTATAAAGTGGACGTAGGCTTCATTAACAACTGAATCACTATAAAATTCTCTGTCTACTTTCTTTTACTATTCTTTCTTAATATCCGTTGTTAGTCCATGAGATGATGGTTTTGATGACAACAACCTTAGAATAGATTATAAAATATAAATACTGACATTATAAGTTTAGAAATATATGTATATGCAGGATTTAACCATGCAAGTACCAAGAATGAAGACTGTACAGTATAGAGATTCAAGATATCGAGATAGAAGACTCATGAGTATCAAGATTATCAAGAGTTCAAGATTTCAAGCATAAGTATTTTTATTAGGAATTTTTGTTAAAACTCGTAGAAAAGAACTGGCATCTTAAAATCCAATTTATTCGTGGAATGGAATCCACTTCGAGTCTGTTAAAGGGATGGAACCCTAAGTAGGATGGAACCTACGAAAATCTAGTGGAACATTATTTTGTATCCACTAATTTTAATTCAAATGATTTTAAAAAATTATCTTGTTTTCAAAATGATTTCAAAACTTTCCTTTTAAAAACAATAAAACTCTCTATCCTGATTTTAAATAATTTTAGCCTCAAAATTATCTTTAATTTCAAAGTCAAATTACTCCTGATTTTAAACTATCTTTTTAAATTATATATTTAACTTTTATACTTAGATTTAAATATAAAATTATAGTTAATATATATATATATATTATTCTCTATATTTACTTATGAATTTTAACTATAGTCAAGTATATTTGTAAAGTTTAAAATAGTTTTAATATAAGATAAAGGTTATTTTCAAAGAAAATCAAATCATCAAAAATTGCTTTAGGACGTCGACATGCCTAGGGTAACCATGTCGACATGGTGTCAGTTGAATTCAAAATTTAAATTTCAAAAGAAGTGTCTATTCGCCATAACTCTTCATGAATGGACATGGCTGTTGTTCTTCTATAAATAGGGGTTAGTTCCATGAATTTCAGATTAGATTTTCTTGTTTTTCACTCCTCTTCTTCTTCCACATTTCTTAATACATATTCTTACCATTACTCTACCGAAATCAACATTGAATCAAACTCGATTTCTTCTAGTTTGATTCTCTATCACTATCTCTACAAGGTTCTCAGTGCTATTCAGAGTTATAGACTTCTTTGTAATCTATTAAGCGAGAAAAGGTGTGATTGTAGCCTTGGAAACCAATCAAGAGAGAAAAGGTGTGATTGTAGCCTTGGTAAATCATGGGTAAACTTGTGGCCCGGAAATCAAGTATCTCTACCCAGAGGATAGAAATTCTAGAGGGTGTTCTCGTAGCCTTGAAACTGAGGGTGTAATTGTACAATTGCTTTCAAAAGGAAATCCGTACTTGTGTTGCGGGACTGGATGTAGGGTAACTCCGAACCAGTATAAAATCCGGTGTGTTCTTTCCTTTACTGCTTTTATTTTATTTCTGCATCTGTGTTTTTTTCTGTGATCATGTCTGTGTTTGTATATTGCATACATCGGTGTCTAAATTAACATAAACTCAAAAAGATTTAGTAATTCTTTATTAACACTATTCACCCCCCTCTAGTGTTAATCCTAGCCTTAAGATCCTTAATCCGCATTTCTCACAATTGGTATCAGAGCAAGGTTTTCAAAGTTTCATAATCTGATTTTTGAAAAAGTTTTTAAAATGGCTATATTTGTTAATACTAATTTAGAAGTATTCAAACCATCGTTGTTTCTTGAGTCTGCATATAATCAATATTCAAATTCAAGTTGTCTACCAAGATTGTTTGATGTGCAGGAATCATGCTTTATGGGTGTTGAGGAATCAATCCACAACAGAAAAATTGTGCAAATCAGAAAGAACAAATGAATACTTGATAGTGGGTGTTCTAGACACATGACTGGCAATCCAAATATACTGAATGATATAATATACAAAAATAGAGGACTGGTTAACTTTGGAGACAATTCAAAAGGATATGTGATTGGCATCGGCAAAGCCAGTAATTTTGAAACTCCTACTATTACTAATGTTTTGCTAGTTAAGAATTTGAAACATAATCTGCTAAGTATAAGTCAACTATGCGACAAAGGATATAAAATTAAATTTGAAAAAGATAAGTGTCACATAGAAGATAATAATTCAACCATTATATTTGAGGGAGTCAGGAAGAAGAATATTTATATTCTTAGTATGAATGTTTCAAATGATAACCTGTGTCTGTTGGCAAATACAAGTGACCCTTGGATTTGGCATACGAGATTTGGGCATTTGAATTTCAAACTCTTATCTAGACTGTCAAAACATAATCTAGTAAGAGGTCTCCCTAAAATGAATTTTAAAGTAGATAGTTTATGTGATGCTTGTCAATTAGGAAAACTTAGCAAAAGTTCCTTTAAGTTAAAAGATATGATTTCAACTTCAAAACCTCTTGAATTACTTCACCTTGATTTATTTGGTCCATCTCAAATTCTATCATTAAATCATAGTAAATATGTCTTTGTAATTATAGATGATTATTCTAGATTTACATGGACAATATTTTTGAAACATAAAAGTGATACTTTTGAATGTTTTAAGACATTTTCAAAAAGAATTCAAAATCAATTTTCTCTAAAAATTATAACTATTCGTAGTGATCACGGTGGTGAATTTGAAAATGAAAAGTTTGAGGAATTCTACAATAAAAAGGGAATAACCCACAATTTTTCATTTCCGAGAACTCCACAACAAAACGGAGTAGTAGAACGTAAAAATAGGACGATTCAAGAGTGTGCAAGAACTATGCTTATAGATAGTAATTTACCAAAGAATTTTTGGGCAGAAGCATTTGCTACCGCCTATTATATTTTAAATAGAATTTCAATTAGATCTTTAACTGATAAGACATCTTATGAACTTCTTTATTCAAAGAAACCTAAGGTATCTTATTTCAGAATTTTTGGAAGTAAATACTTTATTTAAATACAAAAGATAATTCAGATAAATTTGATCATAAATCTGACAAAGGTATCTTTATCAGATATTCTAATAGAAGTAAAGCGTACACAGTGTTTAATTTAAAAACCAATTCCATTGAAGAAACAATGCATGTTTCATTTGATGAAAATTTCAAAATTTTTGAAGATACAAACGATGAAGAGGATTTAATCACTCAAAATCAAAAATCAATTGAAACTAATAATGAAATTAATCATCCTAATAAAAGGACTAAACTTTTAAAAGATCATCCTATAGAAAACATACTGGGAGATATGCAATCTGTTGTTAAAACTAGAAATCAACTAAGTCAAATGAGTAATGTAGCTTTTATATCAACTATTGAACCCAAAAATCAAAAAGAAGCATCAACTGATGATTCATGGATTTTGGCTATGCAAGAAGAATTAAATCAATTGACTAGAAATGATGTTTGAAACTTGTTCCTAGACCAGAAAATAAAACTATAATTGGAACTAAATGGGTTATAAAAATAAAATGAATAAATAAGGAGAGGTATTTAGAAATAAAGCTCGATTAGTCGCTCAAGGTTTTTGTCAAGAAGAAGGAATAGATTTTGATGAAACCTTTGCTTCCGTAGCAAGATTAGAAGCCATTAGGATTCTACTTGCTTTCGCAAATCATAATAATTTCAAATTATTTCAAATGGATGTTAAACGTGCCTTTTTAAATGGATTTGTAAGAGAAGAAGTATATGTTGAACAACCACCACTTTTTGAAAATGACAATTTACCAAATCAGGTTTACAAACTTAAGAAAGCATTATATGGTCTAAAAACAAGCTCCTAGAGTCTGGCATGATAGACTAAGATCTTATTTATTGCAATCTAATTTTGAAATTGGTAAAGTAGATAATACTCCTTTTATTAAAAGAAATAAAAATGATATTCAACCAGTACAAGTTTACATAGATGATATCATTTTTGGTTCAACTAATTTTGAAATGAATAAAGAATCTTCTGAAATAATCACAAAAGAGTTTGAGATGAGTCATATGGGTGAATTAAATTTCTTTTTAGGATTACAAATAAAATAATTAGATAATGGTATCTTTATTAATCAAGAAAAATATGCTAAAGACCTAATTAGTAAATTTGGTTTGACTACTACGAGTGGAAAACCCACTCCCATGGCAATCAATGAGTATCTTAGTAAAGAAGATCTCTCGAAAGATGTAGATCAAAAACTATATAGAGGAATGATTGGATCACTACTCTATATTACTGCCAGTAGACCTGATATCATGCATAGTGTTTGTCTCTGTGCCAGATATCAATCCCAACCTAAAGAGACCCACTTAAAATCCGTAAAACGAATCATAAGATATGTTTAACACACATCTAATTATGGTTTATTCTACCCTAAAAATGATTCTTTTGACTTAATATCTTACTGTGATGCTGACTATGCTGGTTGTAAATCAGACCGAAAAAGTACAAGTGGGACTTGTCACTTTTTGGGGCATTCTCTAATTTCTTGGCTTAGTAAAAAGAAAAACACAGTTTCTTTATCAACAACTGAAGCAGAATATATTTTTGCTGCTTTGGCTTGTTCTCAAGTAATATATATGCAATAAACCTTAAAAGATTTTGGTTTAAAATTTTCAAAATCACCAATTTATTGTGACAATACGAGTGCGATAAATTTATCCAAAATACTACTCAACATGCTCGAACTAAACATATTGATATAAATCATCATTTTCTCAGAGATAACATAAGTAAGGAAGTAGTTACTCTCGATTATATCAATTCTGAGAATCAAATTGCTGATATCTTAACAAAACCCTTAAATGAATCAATATTTACTAAATTAAGAAGAGAATTAGGTATTTGTTCTATAACTAAAATATAAAATATAAATAACAAGTATAATTAATAATTAATATTAAAATAATTCAAAGAGTTAAAATATAAAAGACCATGTCGACATCCACCATATACCCATGTCGACATGCAACGTTTTTAAATTTTGAAATTTTCCCCACCAAAATTCAAAATAATTGGTTATAAATTCTTCACATTTTCGAAATTTTATTCATCCTTTCTATTATCTCTCTGTTCTTCTCTCTGAAATCAAATAATCAATGGCCTCCTCTTCCAAATCGAACATAAAATCAACCTTTTCATTCCCTTCTCCTACGTCTGGTCCATTTCAACATACTACTCTCGCTCGTGTAACTAAAATAGAGGACTCTCTGAAGGATGCACTTCAGATGATGAATGAAACTCAAGCGACTCAACTTCGTATGGCAAAGGAACAAGAGAGGCAAGGCAAGATTCTTAGGAATTTGCAAAAATTCCTAATGGATAACCAGGCCAATCCTATCTTGATTGATGAAGACTCTTCACTCAATCAAGAACAAGAGGCCAACGAAGAAGAAGAAGAACCCATGGAAAAAGAAGCGCAAGCGGAAGATGATGACCAAGTCGTGTGTGTTGGAGAAGTGTGTTTTGACAAAAATGGGAATCTTGTCGAACAACGTGGAAATTTCTGTTTCCACTATCCAAACTGTTCGATTCATAGATCTCCTATGTTTAAAAATACACAATAGTTTCTTTTCTTTCTTCTCCATTGTTGTTTGTGTTTCTTTCTGTTTTCTATACGCTCATGTATATACAACTTCATACGTAATAAATAACTCGTGTTCTTATACGTGTTTTAATTATAAGTACTATCGTGAATTCTTAGTTACGATAGTTAATTGTTTAGGACTATGTTTTAGTATTAGATTTAAGTGATGAGTACTTATGATAACACTATCATTATAATCACATGTCATAGAGTGTTAGTTTTAGGGGCAGTTATATAGTTTGGAGTGAGTTTTTGTTAATGATAAAGGTAGAAATATAAAATAGGGTAGTTAGGCATAATTAAGGGGGAGTTATTAGTTTTAGGGGAGTTATTAGGATAGAAATAATATTTTATAAACAAAGGTTGTCATCATCAAAAAGGGGGAGATTGTTCGTTCGTGAGATGATGGTTTTGATGATAACAACCTTAGAATAGATTATAAAATATAAACACTGACATTATAAGTTTAGATATATATGTATATGTAGGATTTAACCATGTAGGTACCAAGAATGAAGACTGTACAGTATAGAGATTCAAGATATCGAGATAGAAGACTCATGAGTATCAAGATTATCAAGAGTTCAAGATTTCAAGCATAAGTATTTTTATTAGGAATTTTTGTTAAAACTCGTAGAAAAGCACTGACATCTTTAAATCTAATTTATTCGTGGAATGGAATCCATTTTGAGCCTGTTAAAGGGATGGAACCCTAAGTAGGATGGAACCTACGAAAATCTAGTGGACCATTGTTTTGTATCCACTAATTTTAATTCAAATGATTTTACAAAATTATCTTGTTTTCAAAATGATTTCAAAACTTCCCTTTTAAAAACATCAAAAACCTCTATCCTAATTTTAAATAATTTTAGCCTCAAAATTATCTTTAATTTCAAAGTCAAATTACTCCTGATTTTAAACTATCTTTTTAAATTATATATTTAACTTTTATACTTAGATTTAAATATAAAATTATAGTTATAATCTATATATATATTATTCTCTATATTTACTTATGAATTTTTACTATAGTCAAGTATATTTGTAAAGTTTAAAATAGTTTTAATATAAGATAAAGGTTATTTTCAAAGAAAATCAAATCACCAAAAATTGCTTTGGGATGTCGACATGCCTAGGGTAACCATGTCGACATGGTGTCAGTTGAATTCAAAATTTAAATTTCAACAGAAGTGTCTACTCGCCATAACTCTTCATGAATGGACATGGCTGTTATTCTTCTATAAATAGGGGTTAGTTCCAACGAATATCAGATTAGATTTTCTTGTTTTTCACTCCTGTTCTTCTTCCATATTTCTTAATACATATTCTTACCATTACTCTACCGAAATCAATCAAACTCGATTACTTCTAGTTTGATTCTCTATCACTATCTCTGCAAGATTCTCAGTGCTATTCAGAGTTATAGACTTCTTTGTAATCTATTAAGCGAGAAAAGGTGTGATTGTAGCCTTGGAAATCAATCAAGAGAGAAAAGGTGTGATTGCAGCCTTGTTAAATCAATTGGGTAAACTTGTGGCCCGGAAATCAAGTATCTCTACCCAGAGGATAGAAATTCTGGAGGGCGTACCTCGTAGCCTTGAAACCGAGGGTGTAATTGTACATTTTATTTTGAAAGGAAATCCGTACTTGTGTTGCGGGACTGGATGTAGGGTAACTCCGAACCAGTATAAAATCCGGTGTGTTCTTTCCTTTACTGCTTTTATTTTATTTCTATATCTGTGTTTGTTTCTGTGATCATGTCTATGTCTGTATATTGCATACATCGGTGTCTAAATTAATATAAACTCAAAAAGATTTAGTAATTCTTTATTAACACTATTCACCCCCCCTCTAGTGTTAATCCTAGCCTTAAGATCCGTAATCCGCATTTCTCACATCCGTTGTCTGTGATATTGCTCTGTCAGAAAAGGGCTGGTGCTTTCAAACTCAAATCTGGGTGTTAGTCCATTTTTTGGGCCAACATTTTGGTGCTTTCGCCGAGAGCCCAACTTAAGATCTAGATCTAGCTATCTACTTTGGATTTTGTAGGTCCAGAAGTTAGATCCCCACTCTTTGCTTAAAGAAGTCGCCGTTTTAAAGTCAATGGCTCCTGGAAGAAGAAGAACTGCCTCTAGGAGTTCCATAGGGGCATTAATAGCTAGAAAAGGTGTTAGTCTCCAACAAACTGAAGTAAATGGTGCTGAATTAGGAAACCAGGCACCGACGCCCTCTAGTCAGCATGAAGTTGTCACGAGGGATGAGCTAAATAAGATGGTTGAGGAGATTAACCAATGGATGGAAAGTAGTCAAAAGGCTCTAATGGATAAGCTAAGCGCTCTGTTATCCCTACAATCAAACCATGCTCCAAGGATTATGCTTGAACCAGTGACTACTGTAGAGTAAGAGAATTCCTCCGTTTTCGGCTGCATAAAAGAAATGAAAAAAAGCCACAATGAAGGGTAACGGTAGGATGTAACATCGAGTAGAACAAGAATACTCCACCTGACGCTAGGCGGTCGATCTTGAATTTGAATCAAAGGGCCGAAACCCCATTTGTACATGTATATCTGGTATATGGACGAAGCCAATGCTCCAGAGTCGTTCGCTGCCAATGTTTCCTTATTTTTTTAGAAGGAGCCGCGTCTATGTGGTTCACCATACTCCCCCGAAGGTCTATTTCTACCTTTGACCAACTTGCAACGAAATTCCTTGGATAGTTCAGGCTCCATACCATGCAACCAAAGTATGTCATGCCCTAATCCGGATTGGTCCAAGGGCTCAATGAGTCATTGAAATCATTCATGAACAGGTTTAACACCACGGTGACAGAAGTAAGCAACCCCAATGAGGATATGGTTTTTATGGCGTTAATCCGCGCTATTCACATAGAAACGGAGTTCGATAGATGGATTAAAATGAAGCACCCTACCAGTAGGAAAGATTTCAATCGAAAAGCAAGCAAGTACTTGAGAATGGAAGAAGCACATGGGCTGGAAAGAAAGTCTGCTGGTACATAACAGATGAACGTCGGACAAAATGACATGGTGGCAAATCAAAACACGTGTGATCTTGGAAGTACTCAAGGAGTTGCGAAAAAGAGCGAAATTAGAAGAGAAGAAACCAGAACTCTGATAAAAGAAATAAAGGTGGTAGTAACAAAAGATTTAGAGAGTTTAGACAGGAAGACTATACCCCCCTGAATGACACTCTGGAGAATATTTATATCGTGGCACAAGAAACTAAAGTGTATAAGAAACCTCTCAGAAAGGACGCAACGAAATAGAAAAAATGATCGGGAAAATTCTGCCACTTCCATGAGACACACGGGCACAATATGAACAAATTCCGCTACCTTAAGGACCTCATCGAAGGATTAATCTGAGATAACAAACTTCAACATTATGTGAAAAAGTCATAAAAACCCAATCAACCTATGGTCCCTTGACCTCCTAGAGAGCAAAGGAATCAAGCTGGAACTAGCGAAGAAGGGTCAAAACGAACTAACCAGAGGCTTATTATCGGAACAATATCTGGGGGACCATATCCCATGCAAAGAAGTTGGGAAGAGATGGAGTGATATGCGAGTTTATTAAAGCATGTCTAAAAGGAATCGTGTTTAGCAATAGATGATGAAACTTCGATCAAGTAGCATAAGGTTCTGAGCGATGACATAGTGTTCTGCAATCGAGACACCGAAGGGATTGAAGCTCCAACTCTTGACCCAATGGTGGTGACAGTAGGAATCGGTCCCCCCGTAGTACGACGAGTGTTGGTTGATAGTGGCAGTTCAGTTAACATACTTTTCAAACGTACTTTTAATCAAATGAAGATTGGCATAAAAAGCTTGTTCGTGTGCCGGACTAAGATTCAAGGGTTTACCGGAGAACCTAAACAACCAGTGGGAACAATTGACCAACCCATGGAGCTTGGAGAGGGTGAGCGACGAGTCACCCTCATTTAGACTTTTGTGATCTGGATGAAATGTCAACATACAATGCATTCTTGGACGACTCACATTAGCCGATTTTAGAATATCATTGACCCACTAGTGCCTTACAACAAAGTTCCCTACTAAGCACGGAGTTAGAATTATGAAGGGAGACCAAAGCATCACCCGGAGTGCTATATCGTGGAATTGCACGAGTTGAGAAGAAAGGAAAAGGGAAAGGATGTGGGGAAAATCCTCCACATCCGTGAACCCTCCAATTAGCAACTATAGATCCGCCTCTTGCTAGGGGACCATAGCCAATTCGACAAGGCTTTGCACCCTAGGAAGAAGAGCACACGGAGGATTGGGCAGCACCGGCAGAACTGACGGTGTCTATCATAGTTTGTATGGATAACCCAACACGGGTCATGAAGATTGGGTCACATCTTGGAAACAAGATCCGGTCAGAACTAACCAAGTTCCTCCACACCAATTTGGATGTATTTTCTTGGACACACTCGGGTATGTGTGGGGGTATCACCTAAGATTGCCTATCATGCTCTTAATATTAACCCCAAATTCACCCCAGTTAAGCAAAAAAGGCGCAGCTTGGGCCCTGAACGGTCCAAGGTATTGAAGGAAGAAGTAGATAAACTGATGGCTAACGACTTCATTCGAAACGCAACCTACCCAGAATGGGTATCAAATCTGGTCCTGGTCAAGAAGTCCAATGGAAAATGTTGAATCTGTATTGATTTCTTGGACCTCAACAAAGCCTATCCAAAGGATAGCTTCCCACTCCCTAGAATTATCAACTGGTGGATGGAACAACGGGACATGAGCTACTGTCATTTATGGATGTGTACTCGGTCTATAACCAGATCCTGATGCATGAACCAGACCAAGAGAACACCAGCGTCATCACCGATTTGGGACTATACTACTATAAAGTGATGCCACTCGGTTTAAAAAATATAGGGGCAATATATCAAATGCTAATGAATACTATGTTCAAATGCTGGATTGGAAAGTCTATGGAAATTTACGTGGACAATATGTTAGTCTAATCCCGATTAGCTGCTAACCATCTAGATAATCTCGCTGAAATGTTCGAAATACTCCACAAATATTGAATGAAGCTCAACCTGCTTAAAAGTCACTTCGAAGTAGCCTCTAGGAAATTTCTGTGATTCATAGTAAGTGCTCAGGGCATCGAAGCAAATTCGAAGCAAATAACAGCGTTACGGGAACTCCAAGCCCTTAAAAAAAAGAAGAAACTTCGAAGCTTGAACAGAAAAATCACAGCACGGAGTCAATTCATCTCAAAAGCTACAGACAAGTCTATACCGTTCTTCGATGTGCTAAAGAAGGGAAAGAAGTACTTTAAATGGAGTGAAGCTTGTCAAACAGCTTTCGAGGAATTGCCACGGCACATGGAAACTCCCCTGATCTTATCAAAGCCAGTCAATGGAGAAGACTAATTCATTTATTTAGCAGTTTCCCTACATGCACTGAGCATCGCTCTTGTGTGAGAAGAAGCAAGAATCCAGCGACCCCTGTACGACATTAGCAAACGATTCACCGGAGTTGAGAAGAATTACCTAAAAATGGAAAAGTTAGCGTACTACCTTCTGATCGCGTCCCCAATATTACAACCATACTTTCAGGCTCATCCAATTAAATTATTGACTGACCTGCTCTTGAAATAAGTTTTATATCGGCAGAAACTTCCGGATGACTACTCCAAGAATCAATAGGCAAGCGTTGATTGGTTTCATTGCCGAATCTACCGTATGGGACGACTAGAAGGAAATTAAGTCAAAAATAGGCAGACAGTGGAATCTCTTCATCGACAATGCATCAAATAACTTCTGTTCGGAAGTAGGAGTAGCGCTTGAAACTCCTAAGGGGTGAGCCATTAATTGTGCTTTGCGTTTGGAATTCCTAGCAACAAATAACGAAGCGGAGTATGAAGCATTGATCGCTGGGTTAAAGGTTGTGAAGGAACTCAGGATAAAATCTATTCACATATACAGTGACTCCTAGCTGGTTGTCTGTCAAGTGAGAGGGAAGTACCAAGCCCGTGGAGAAAATCTTGCCCTGTACCTATCCATAGTACAAGAGCTGTTAAGTGATATCGAGCACTACACCATAACTCATAACCCACGGGAGCAAAACACCAAGGCAGACTATTTGGCAAAGATGGTAAGTTCTGGAAAAGCCCAGTCATTGGGATTAGTTTCGGTTGAAATGCTAACCAACCTAAGAATAGACAAAATGGACGTTGACTAATTCTAGATACCACCGTCGAGTCAGATACATGGATGACACCGATAAAGGAATATCTACTTGTAGGAACCCTACTAACTGACCAACATCAACAGAAGAAACTCCTCCACAAGGCGCCACGGTTCATGATACAGGATGGGATACTCCATCGAAGGGGAATCTCGATCCCTTTTCTTAGGTTGTGACGATGATGAAGCATGACGAATGCTGAAGGAAGTACATGAAGGCAAGTGCGAAGACCACACTGCGAGGCAGATCGTGGCATAGAAAGTCCTTCAATATAGATACTTTTGGCTAACAATAAATCAAGACGTCGCAGATCACGCCAGAAGATTAGATCGCTATCAAAGATTCAAAAAATTACGAGAACTCCTTCAACGAAACTGACACAAATGGTGAGCCCATGGCCATTTACGATATGGGGGATCGATCGATTGGTGTCCTTCCAATAGCTAAAGGAGGAGCCAAATATGCTATAACTGCCGTAGATTATTTTATAAAATCGGCTGAAGCAGAACTGTTGGCCACCATAACCATGAAGAAAGTTATTAACTTTGTTATAAAACATCATTTGCAGGTTTGGTGTGCTGCAAAAAATCATCACTGACAAGGAAACACAATTCAAAAGTGCTGAGTTTGCTGAGTTCAAAGACTTCTACAGGCGCTTCCAAATCGAAAAAAGCTTTTCCATGGTAGCTCACCCGCAAGCAAACAGGCAAGTGGAAGTAATAAACAAGATCATCAAATCCACCATAAAAAAGCGATTAACAAAAGTAAAATGAAATTGGGTTGATGAACTTCCACTCGCACTATGGACTTACAGAACTACACAGAAAGCGACAACTGGTCGCACTCCATTCGCATTAGCAATGATTCCTGTTGAATTAGAAGTCCCCTCGCATCGAACGTGGAATTTTAATTAGGCACAAAACGAGCAACTCCTACTTGAATCGTTAGACATGGTCGATGAAAAAAGAGAAGAAGCAGAGTTGAGAATGGCTGCCCACCAAAAAAGTTGCATGGTACTTAACTCCAGAATTCATAGTTAGACCTTTGAAGTTGGAGATCTTCTGCTCAAGCGAGTTTACCCTGATTTGGGAGCCTTCAGACCAAACTAGAAAGGACCATATGTCATTAATCAAAAGCTCAGTGATAGGACTTTCAAATGGTGGGGGAATTCGAAAACATAATTCTAAGGAATTTGAGAAAAGATCGGGTTACGGATAACTTTATAGTAACGTACTTGTATTTGCTATATATATATGTATACACTTAATCTCTATCCTACCGTCTCTCTTAGGCTATTCTTCTATATCTTATGTAGACTTGAATGAAGATATGGATGCTAGAAGAGTTAAAATTGGTGGGGGAAGCACTACAACTAGAAATGCCAGACCAAATACCAGTAGGAACCCAGCTCAGGCATAAGCTGCGAATGTGGGTACTGGAGTCCCGCAAGTCGACATGGGAGCAATGTATCAGTTCTTTGTAAACCTGATGCAAGCGAGAGTTGCCATTGGAGTAGTCGTAGGAAATATTGGAGGAGGAAATCAAGAAGCTCCGATGGTGAATAACTATGCTATTTTGAGTAGACATTATGCTCGGCTGGGAGGAAAGCCATATATTAGTACAGAAGATGCAATTGAAGTGGAGGATTGGTTACTTCATTCCGAGTGGATTTTCGCTTATTTAGGGCTCAATGAGGAGAAAAAGAAGAGACTCGCTTCAAGACAGCTACGAAGAGCAGCACTGTATTGGTGGAATAGTGCTATTGTTGGAGTCAATAAGGAGACTATGACTTAGGCTGAGTTCAGGAGGAGATTTCAAGAAAGATTTATGTTGGAGATTGCTAAATCTACTCTGCTCAGGAAGTTTGCTGAATTGGAGTAGGAAGAAAGAAATGACAGTGCTTGAGTATGTAATAAGGTTTAAGGAGCTAGTGAGATATGGCTACGCTACAGTTGCTACTGTGATTAAGTGGAATGAATTTTTTTTCATGGGTTGAAGTCTATGCTTTCTAAGGGTACATTACGACATACCAAGGTTCCATGTGATGTTGTTGTGGATATGGCCTTGAGGCATGAACATATGCTTGCTTTTCTTAAAGGAAATAAGAAAAGGAAGCTCAAGGAGGGAAGAGTCAGAAAAGGAAATTTTTCCATAAGAAAGGGGCTCAGAAGGGTGGAACTGCTAAGAAAGGGAAGGCGGAGGTTGTCTATTACAAGTGTGATAAGAAAGGACACTATCCTCATGAATGTCGGAGAAGCAAAGGAAAGAAAGTTGTTGAGAAGAAAGGAGTAAGGTGTTTCAATTGTAATCAGATTGGGCACTATAAGAACCGGTGCAAGGAGCCCGCCAAGGATGGAAAAGGTAAAGTGTTTTCATTAGAACCAGCTACCTCGAGACTAACAGTAGAGGAGAGAGGAAAAGCTGTGTTAGGAGGTACGATTTTGATTTATGGTGTATCGATTAGAGTTCTATTTGATACCAGTGCATCACATTCTTTTATACCTCATTATTTGGTAGATAAGCTTAACCTAGAATCCTCATACCTAGTTACTTCCCTAAGCATTGCAAATCCGATAGGCGGTTATGCAACTCTTGGGATAAGTTGTGACCACATAGAGTTTGAAACGTTAGGTCTTACATTTGTTTATAGTTTGCATGTCTTTGATTTCATAGGGTTCGAAATTATTTTGGGTATGGATTGGTCAAGTAAATATGATGCTAGGATTTTTGCCATGATAGGAAAATATCGCTTAGACACCTTGACTGTAGTAATCGAATCATATACTCTGTAGAAAACCCTAGTTTTGAGGTTAACGCTTTGTTAGTGTTGTGGAGGTAAAAGATGAGTGGAATCGACTTTTCTTTATTAGATAATTTGCAGATGTCTTTGAACCTGTAGTAGGATTGTCGCCGAAATGAGCTATTTATTTTTTGATAAATTTGGTATCAGGAGTAGAACCAGTGAGTAGGCTGCCAAGTAGAATGAAACCTACCGAGATGAGGGAGTTTAAGGTGCAGTTGGTGATTTGGAAGGCAAGAATTTCATCAGACCAAGCAGTTTGCCTTCGGGAGCAGCCGCCGTGTTTGCTAAGAAGCTAGATTGATCGTTAAGGTTATGTATCGATTACCGTAAGTTGAATGAGAAGACGATAAAGAATCGATATCCATTACCTAGAATTGACAATTTATTCGATCAGTTGAGTGGAGCCAAAGTATTTTTCCATTTGGATTTGACGACAGGATTTCATTAGCTTAGAATGGTAGAGGATAGTATTCTTTTGACGATGTTTAGAACCAGATATGGATCGTACGAATTGTTAGTAATGCCGTTCGGACTGACTAATGTGCCAACATTCATTATAGATTGGATGAATCGAATTTTCCAACAGCACTTGGATAGGTTCATGTTGGTATTCATAGATGCTATATTGATATACTCTAAAGATGAATGAGAGCATGAAGTTCATCTTTGAGTGGTGCTTGAGACGCTGAGGCAGCATCAACTAAAAATGAAATTTTCAAAGTGCCATTTCTGGAAGAAGGAAGTGAAGTTTCTTGGTCATATAGTTTCAGAGAGAGGGTAGTCTTTAGATCTAGCTAAGATCGATGCAGTGGATAATTGAGAGAAACCCAAGACAGTGACTAAGAAAAAGAGTTTTCTTGGATTAGCTAGGTATTAACGGTGATTCATCAAGGATTTTTCATGGATAACGGCATCGATGACAAAGCTAACATGAAAGGTGTGAAGTTTGTCTGGGCCTATAATTGTGAGGAAGAATTCCAAAAGCTGAAACGCTTATTGAAGAATGCATCTGTGTTAGAGTTTCCAGAAGGGAATCAGGACTTAGTGGGGTATACGAATGCACGTGGAATAGGATTAGGAGCTGTGTTAATGTAAAGAGATAAAGTGATTTCCTATGCATCTCGAAAGCTTAGACTGCATGAAGTTAGATATGCAACACATGATTTGGAATTAGATGTGGTAATTTTTGGATTAAAGGTTTGGAGACATTAACTATTGGGAGAAAGATTCGAATTGTATACAAATCATAAGTCTGTGTGGTATTTATTCTCTCAGAAGAAGATGAATATGAGACAGCGGAAATGGTTAGTGTTTTTAGCCGCTAATGACTTTGGAATTGAGTACACACCAGAAAAAGGCAACAAGGTTGCGGATGCACCTAGCAAGAAACATCAAAATGCAGTGTTGGCAATGATAGCTGCGTGGAAAGATTTAGAAGCATTGTCTACATGCATGATACAGTGGAGATCTGAAGCTAGATTTAGCATGGAAACTGTAATGTTGTCATGTTTAGAAGTTCGACCGGTGATGATCGAAAAGATTACTTCTAGGCAGAAGGAGGATCCATTATTAATTAAACTGATCCATAAGTTATGAGAGGGAACAGAGAGCGACGACTTAAAAGATTTCAGTTTTGACCATAATGGGTGGTTAAGAAAAAAAAAGATAGGCTAAGTTTTCTGAAAGTGGGAAGCATTAGGAAGAAAGTTTTTGAAGAATGTCATCGTTCGAAGTTCATTGTTCATCTGGTAGGAACTATATGGATCAGGACACGAAAAGAAGTTTCTTTTGGGAAGGTATGAAGAGAGATGTAGGCTTGTGGGTGAAACAGCGTTCGAACTGGCAACAGGTAAAATCCGAGTTCAGAAACCAAGTGGGTCACTTCAGCCTTTAGATGTTCCAGTTTGGATGTGGGATTCTATCTCAATGGATTTTATTGACGGGTTCCTAGGTCAAATCGACGAAATGAAAGTATATGGGTTACAATGGACAGGTGGACCAATAATGCATGTTTCATCCCAATTAAGTCAACCAGGATGGCACCTATTTTGGCTAAGTTATTTATGAATATGTAGTTAGACTTCATGAAATTTCTAGTAGTATAGCATGCAATAGAGATTCCTTATCCACCAGTGAGTACTGGAAGAGTCTACAGGAGGCATTAGGTACCAAGCTAAAAAATGAGTACCGCTTACCATCTGTGGACAGACGGGCAAATGGAAAGAGTTAACAAAATCTTAGAAGATTTGTTATGAGCTTGCGTGCTAGATTTGGAGGATCATGGGAAGACCGACTACACTTAGTTGAATTTTCATATAACAATAGCTATTAGGCTAGTATAGGGATGGCACCATTTTAAGCTTTATATGAAAGGCCATGCAAATCTCCAGTTTGTTGGTTAGAGACCAGGGATATGTTAGTTCTTTGTCTGGATTTGGTTAGAAAAGCTACAAAAAAGGTTAAATTAATTAGAGCTAGAATGAAAGAAGCTTAGTGTAGGTAGAAGAGTTATGCTGATAAGAGATGGAAATATTTGAAGTTCTCCATTGGAGATCATGTTTTCATTAAGGTATCACCGATGAACGTGTAATTCGATTTGGGAATCAGGGAAATTGGCACCAAGGTTCATTGGACCATTTTCTATTGTAGAAACGATCGGGAAGCTCTCATATAGGTTAGAGTTACTGAACAGTTTGGTAGGAGTCAACGATGTTTTTCATATTTCTCACCTAAGGAAGTATATCCGAGATTTGGAAACTACTATAGCACTAACTATGTTAGAGGACTTAGTAGTAGAACCGAATTTGACTATAGTTAGAAAGCCAGTTTGTATAGTCAGAGAGAAGAGAATAGACTAAGGAACAAGACAGTTAGATTAGTTAAAGTCCAGTGGAGCGATGACGAGAGAGACTATACTTAGGAAATTGAGAGAAGGATTAAAGATGCTTATCCTTACTTGTTTCATGGTATGTTTTACCTTTATGATTGATTTGATAGGTGCCTTATCGTAATTTCGAGGACAAAATTCTTTAAGGAGGGTAGTCTATAACGACCGTAATTTTGATTAACATTATTTAGGACATTTAATTAGGGAAATTAAATGAAATAATGTAAATGGTCAATGGAATTGAGATTTGAGTAATAGAAGGGTAGCCATGCCAAATTAAACAATGAACAAGAGAGAATAAAAATGAAATAGTCAGGGAAATAGATAAGGGTAAAGTAGGAATAAGATACATTCTTATACCTTAAACCCTCAAGCCACATTCATTTTCACGTTCACAAACAAAACTAATTCCAAGAAGAGGCCGGCTACCATTAGAGGAAAGCAAGAGGAAATTAAGCAAGAATCAAAAGAAAAATGCTTAATCAATTCATTCAAGAAGCAAATCTCAAATTCCTTAATCACAAGCTAAAGGTGAATAATAAGTTACATCTCATTTTATTATTTTCGGTTTTAGACGAGATCCGAATTTATTTTCAAATGATTTTCATATGTTAATCGTTTAAAAGGATATATAAGCTTGTTGATGATTTATGCTATTTCATAGATTTTATGTTAAGGTTTAACTTGAAAAACTTATTAAATGACATCCAAATGGCTTGCGATTTTGATATAACATCAGAAATATTATTTTAGGGTTGGGTTTCAAGTTTCATAATTTTTTGAATTATGGATTTATTATGAATTTTCTAGTGAAGAAAATGGTTAATTGGGTTTAAAATTAATTACGATTATTATATGTTAGCTTTGGGTCAGAAATTTAAATATGTTAGAAAACATATAAAAAGCGATTTATGGGATTTTTTGTAGAATTTACCTAAGTGTTTTACTAAGTATATAAAATTATTTAAGGTACGAAAATTAAATGTTTTATATGTTTATAAAAGGAGAAGGGGCAATTTGTTGACAAATAAGCAAGTTTGTTGGAAAGAAATTGCTTTTTAAAGTTCAAAACTAGTTTTAAAAGGTTTCGTTGTTTTGCTATTTTCAGTAGCTACCTTTCGACTACATACTTCTGCCTCCAACTAGTATAACACTAATACACATTGTATCAAAGACTTAGTACGTAGTGGATTGGACATAGGCGAAAGGTATAGAGTCAAAACAGGGCTTTCGAAGTGGTCGAGACCTTACTTTGCTTTTAAAAGGAAATGCCGCTTGCTTTTGCTTTCGAAAAGAATGCTTACGAATGAGATAACTTTCGACTTAGTCAATTGTTTTAAAAAAAGATTTCAAAAGAGGTTGCCGCCTTTGTTTTAAGAAAATTCTTTTGAAGGGGTCGAAACCGCTGCCGCCGCATTCTACCGTTCGAAGCAATTCCTTCGAAAGGGTTCTTTCTCTCTAAACCCTGAGCCTCTTCTCTAAGGCTTTCAAGGGATTGGTTTCGACACCATCCACTTCTTTACTTAGGAAATTGCTTTTGAATGAGTTGCTTTCGACTTAGTTCTTTTAGGACTCTTTTGATATTTTGAAGGTTATACCCAAAGGTTTTGAAAGGAAGATTTTAAATGGTCTCAAAACTAGGTTCCACGCATTTTTAGTTAAAACCAATGCGTTTGAAAGGTTTGATTTATGAAAAGGACTTAATACTTTTGTAAGGTATGTTATAAAGATTTCGAAGGGGTGGTTTCCCTATGTTTTCGAAAGGTTTACCTTTAATGTTTAATGTAGGATTTCCAATGTTTTCGAAAGGCACGTTTAAAGTTTTTTGAGAGAGGATGTCTAAGGTTTTATAATGGTTTTGAAAGGACCCTTTCAATGTTTCCAAAAGGTCTATGGTAAATGGTTTCGAAAGGTATGTTTTGGCCATTCGACCTAAGGTTATAAAGTAAAGTACTTTACTTGTTTTGAAATGGTTACTTTGAATGGTTTCGAAAGGGGTACTTTACAAGGTTTTGAAGAGATTGTTTAAAGGTTTTAAACAAATATTTCGAATGTTTTCATCAACAATGTTTTGAGTAAAGCATATATCATGGAAAAAAGATTTGAGTAAAGCAAATAGTATGTTTTCCTTGTTTAAGTATGATTTAAAGGTATTAAATCAATTTGAAAGGTTTTCAAGGAAATTTAAAGGGTAGTTAACCCTAAGTAAATGACTCAGATATTTGAATACCGGATGGGACTGGTATAGGGTCGTGCCCTATACATTAGCTACAACCCATAGCTAATTTAGTCTAGAATTCTAGTGTGTTGGGCTTAGTCACAGGTAAGGCTTAAATGATGGTTGCAACATAAAGGAATATATATACAGAGAAGGACGATAAGTTATTGGTGAGCTTACAAAACCATTAGGATCAGGTACCCTTAGGAGAAATAAGTTAAGGACAGACTGTCCAAAGTTTGTCTAACAAATGTTAGATTATATATTTTGTCTGGTAGACCCGAGTCAGCCCATGGTTAGTAGTTAGCCAAACAAAACTATATTATCAGGATAGATGGTCCATTTATTACGTAATTTTGAGCATATTGATATTGCTATTATTGTTTTAATCGGTTTGATTGCAGGATTCTGATTTGTAAAAGATATGTTTTAAAGGGATATTAGTGAGGGGAAACCCGTTCCAATAAGTGGTGTGGTCTCACTTAATATCAATATACCGATACGTAATAGTATTATTCACCCCAAGCTTTATGTCCGACTCGAAGTTTATGTTTTTCCCCATAAACTCTCGGGTGCTCAAAATTAATTTGAGATGATTGATAGTTAAGGTATTTCAGGTTTAGTAGGTAGGTGAATAAAGCTTTCGAAGACGTGCAGGAGACAAAGTTAACTATTAGGAGTTGCTAGTTAGTTTTAATTCTGCTGTGATGTATTAAGACAGTTTTTGTCAATTCAGATATCTGATCATCAGGGGTGCATCTTCATATGTTGCATTAGGCGTATTTTGTAATAATTATATTTGATCAAAATCTGGGAATCAATTATGAGATTATGTAATTTGAATGTGAAATATTGTTTTGAAATGTAATCAGAAAAGTTGTTTTAATCTGTGCTGTTTTTATTTCATATTCATGTGCTTATGATTTTATAGATACCATTAACATTATTGTATTTTGTCATCGAAAGTTAATACCGTAGATGACTAAAACATCTGTAGCACTTAGCTTCAGGCCTCAAGATAGGGATGTTATAGTTATCATGTTCGAGTGATTTTCAAAATCAAGCATTCATTTACGGAACCCAAATTGAAACATCGAATAAACATCACACATCCACCTCATTAGATACTACAGCCGGGAATCCAACTTAGAGCATTCTTGGAGATTGATTGAGGTCACATACACGAATAAGTGGCTTGGCTGTAATACTGCATCATTTATTGAAAATAAAGGCGAAGTGCAGAAATCAAACCTGAATCTCTACTGTCGCAATTACGAGATAACCATCCTCGACCAAGATCCAAGGCCTCTTCCATTTACTACAAACGATGGCTGCTCCTACAGCATCACTGCAACTAGTTGTTCCTAAACTGTTGCTCAATCAAGTCATGAAAGTTCCTATAGTCATTGTTTCATGCGTTTCCAGTGCAAGGAATATGCAATATTTTCCCGATCTTCTTTCTAGATCAGTGGGTTCTCTCTTCATCGATTTTCGATGAAGGACCTATCCCCTGGTATCAAGTTAAATCCTCTCTGGGGTTTTATTCAAATCAATGTAAGAAGAGAATTTCAATTCCTTTATCTGCCGCTTCGGTCTTCTGAAGCCATCATTCTCCTTTCACTTTCCTTTGTCTTTGCCAATTCCTGTTTCAGATAGTCCTCCATCATCCACAACATTAACCTCTGACTTTTCAGCTTCAGTATCCTCCTGACACAAGTATCTCTTAGCCTTATGGTAAAACTTCGTGAGATTCACCAGTGGATCTCTTTCCAAAGCAATCGTAAAATCAATTTTACAAGCAACCCTTGAAACTGCTACTATCGGAACCACTAATGGATCCAGCTTATGAAATGTAGCAGTTGCCACGTTAAACCTAGTTAAATAACTCCTTAAGGTCTCTTTGGCCCTTTGCTTCACACTTAACAATGTCATCATATTCTTTAGTCATGAAATATGAACTATGAACTGCTTCATGAATCTATACAATAACTCAGTCCACGTACTTATGGACCCATTTTCCTACTGTTTGAGTTACATTGTTGCTAAGTCTATTAGATATAAGGGGAAACGTCATCCCATCACATTTTTCGATGCACTCAACACCTCCATATGTCGGATGCTGAATTGTTGGATCAATTTTTCCATCGTACATCTCTAGCATCAACAACTTGAAATTAGGTGGATTCCTTTTGTATCAGATGTTAGGGGTAAACTAATTTCTGTTTACATACACCAAAGTCTGGTCTGGTGGTCCACCTCTCAGTGCTCATCTAGCTACCTCAATAATTCTATCACTATCATCTAACAGAAGTCTATGTTCATCTTTTTATTTTACTTCCGGTTCCCATGGGAAAGTTCTGGCATATACTCCTCTAACTGTACATTTGCATTCTGATTCACATTCTAGTGTTTAAAATCATTTCCATAGAATGTCCCGTCTCCACCCAAGTTGAAGTTCATTATTCCCCCAAGTTCTCTGGGATCGATATCGATCTCTGCTTAAGTATTGGTACCGAGTTAAGGCGGCTCTTCAGGGGTTACTCCACCTTACTCTATTCTATTCCCGGGTGCATTTGTTCTGGCATCTGGCCCCTAGTTTTCGTCTGTAGCAACTTCAGTTTTTCCCAATTGTCCTATTATTTTGAAGAATACTTCCATCATCTCTTCTTGGCGGGCTATCATTTGGTTCTGCATTTCTATCATTATTGTTTTCGTCTCATCTCTTGTTATGTAGATGAAATGGGATTAGATCCTATGGACACCTCTTGGCTGCCCCTAAGCCCTTGTTGGCTTCCTGCGACAATAATGATCCTAGTTGATGGTCTCGTCATCTTCTTAATTTCAAGTTTCAAGTCATTGAATCTTTTTTTTTCTTAGTGAAAGCATCAAAATGTTTATGCTAAAAGTTGGTAAAAATAAAGAATGAAATAATAACTATGAATATTTTAAGAAAAGGCAAGTAATAGAAAAGAAAAACACATAATTTTTATAGTAGTTGAGAGAATACTCCGGCCTACGTCAACTTAAACTTTGTTATTCGACTTCTATCGATTTTTTACAAAGTTTTTCTTATTGATCAGCGATGATCCCTGAGATTAGAGAGATAATGCATAAATTTGTTAAATAAGCTAAAATATCCTCTAAACAATTCCCCTGCTTCTCTATTTATAATCGTAGATAAATGAAATTATTTCCTCCACGTTCTAGCCCACGTTCCCCACATCTAGGAGAAGTTGTTTGGAGAGGTCCGTGGCCACCTAAGCAATATCCAAGGATCAATACTGATCCAAGCCCTAGGGATCTATACTATCCATAAGATAGATCATAAGGCCTTCTTTGATTCTTGGGAATTGCTTAATTGACTTTTATCTTTGACTTTGGCATTTGATTGCATTGATATGAGCTCGAACTTGAGTGAATTTTAAGGGTCGAGGTTTAATAAAAGCATCCGACTTATCAATCGATTGCTTGGATCAAAAACATAGAGTGAACCATCTCTTTTAGCTTGCATTGACTAGAAATCACTCTAGCTTGGCATGACACGAGCCATGTAACAAATTTGGGAAATTGTTAGGGATTGGTACAGATCCTTGGTTATAAATCCAAATCTATCTATGGCTTAGTATGAAACTTGGTTCTTCGCACTTGAGTGACATGTTGGCTATTTTGGGGAACTTTGACATGTTTGTGGCTTCATCTATCGTTTCTGTTTATTGCTTGAGTTTGGCAGTTATCGCTTTGAATTATTGCTTGGGAATTTTTCTATTTGATCAATTCGATTCGTCTGAACATGGCTTGGTCACAAGGCTGGATAATAGTGCCCATATACATATACATATACATACATCCATACATACATACATACATACACACACACACACATATATATTCACTTGTTATGGGGGAGTGCCCATTTACATATATATTCATTATGTTATAGTACTTATATATATATATATATATATATATATTTGGAGTTATAGGGAGTGTGTGTATGGAGTTATGGGGAGTATCCATATTCATATATATTCATTGAGTTATAGAGGAGTACCTATATACACCTATATTCATTATTTTATAGGGGAGTACCCATATACATGTATATTCATTAAGTTACGGAGGAGTACCCATATAATATATGTTCATAGACATTATCTATTTATTTATCATGAAGTGCTTTGGGATATGATTTGGAGTTTGCAGAAATTAGATGGTCAGTGTGCACCCTGGCCGCTTGATCGTGGGGTTATCTCCAAGATTTGGAGTTATCTACTTATCTATCATAAAGTTCTCTGGGATATATATGTGTGTGTGTGTATATATATGTATGCATGTATATATATATATATATATATATATATATAAACACACACACATATATATCTTTATGTTGAAAGTACATCATGTACTAAATTAATTTTATAACTTATATAATATATATGTGTGTGTGTTGATATAATTAATTTATATAATTAGTTGATTTAAATGATATTGAAATAATGATAAATATACATTATTTTACTTATTTCGAAAATATTTTAAATAAGAAACTGAATATATGAAATTATAAAACCAAATTTTGCATAGCATAAGATGTCGTACTTAAATTGTAATGTTTATACGATTTAAATAATGTATATTAAATTAAGTAAATAATAAAAAAATCAATATTTTTTATTTTTATTTTGTGACATGGGTAATAATGGCTGGTATGTACCATAATTTTTTTTTACATATATAAATATGTATTCATATAACCATTCTAAATGTGACGTTATATTGATATATTAGAATCACCACCTAACTAACGAAGCAATATATAATATATGAACTATCTAAACTTTAAATTATAATTATAGATCAGGAATTGACTTATCTCTTAAACCTATTAGTACACCTTGAAACAATGAAATCAACTCCTTAAATAGTTTCCAATCCAGCAAGGTGCTAGCTCCTGAACTGATGACCATCAGCTATCGAATAGTGTTTTTTTACTTGATTTGCGCTTGAAAATAGAGGGATGGGATGTGGATTATTTTTGGATAGAGGAAATGTAAATGGAGGCTCCAAAAAGTAAGAAATGGGAGTGGGTTGAGATGACAGAGGAGGAAATAAAGAGAGAAGTTAGGCTCAAGATCCACATTTCTCTCTTACTCTTTCTTTCCTCTTATCCACTTAACCCTAGCTCATTTAACCATCATATGGCCACCCCCTATGTTTCTATATCATAGCCAAACCAACCAGCCTCCACATTGACTTCAAACCCACTTAAAGTTTGAAAAAATATTTTACATTTAAATCCAATTTAAACGCGTATCGATATCGTATATTGTATATTGATTAACATATTTATAACTATTATAAATATATTTGACAACATCGTTCAACGTATCAAAATAAAATCTATAACTAATATTTCAAAAATATTAATTGATTTAATTAATTTATAGCAATAACAAATTAATTAACTCATTTAGTCAAAGGATTATTCATCGTTTCGGTTATATGACCCGTTAGGTGTATATTTGGTCACCGATTAATATCAGACTATTCGAATATTTACATCCACATGTTATTTGGTAGATGGCATGACATTTTGGCAAAATTTATTGCTTTCTTAATTTGGGTAAAATCCAATTTTACTTTGTTAAGCTTGACCCGATTGTGACTATTATTTACACCACTTCTCTTTGACAAAACTATATCACTTTGGACTTACAGGATTTGGTAATGGTCAAAATTCCATTATCGTCCATATTCAACTCTATAGTCCAAACATGAAGTCCTTGGTTCAATAATATCAATTATAATTAATCAAAATGCTATGGCTAGAGATTTTGACTTTGAGTTTACTTCGGTTGACCGTGATACTAACCTCATATAATCAAGGAAACCAATCCTCTCTTGAACAATGTTTCACTTCCACTACTTCCACTCGACCAAATTATAGTCGCGTGATGAACGTCATGGCATGGTTTAAGTATAATCAAAGGGGAGTTTCTACATTGAATCTCGACCGTATTCTCAAGTAAGGGAATTATGTAACACTGTCACATCGATATTTTCTGATTGACCTTTGTTAAACCAACATAAAACTATTGAATGATTCATTCCATAGTTATTCGATAACTATCAGTCGGTAACCACTTGGTGTCCCCAGCAGCCATGAGTAATTCACTGTCCAACATTTGGAGAGCATTGCAAACTCTACTTTCCATGGATGTATCATTATCTAGTCTCGATACATCCTGACTAGGAATATTTAAAATGTTATATTTATCTTCATTGTGATAAATTACTCGGTTATAACACTTTGTAAATGCTAATAAAATGTACCATATATGGAATTTTCATTAAATATACTTTTATTCAAATTAGTAAATTAATATTATACATTATATCAAGTATATAAGAGAAAGAAAAAATCTTTTACCGAGAACAAGATTGGTTATCAGTGTATGTAACAAATTACAAAATTGCCTCTAGGGCCTACCTATAATTCTATTAATATCCCATTTACACTTTGGGTCAATTATGAAATCTTATTCCAACTTCTCCGATCATTTTTCTCAAAACCAATGAGGTTAGTCCTTTAGTGAACATGTATGCTATTATGTTTCAATTATCCTAATCAACTCTCTCTGACACTAACAAACTACCTTTATCACGTAGAACAATTTAGAGTATGTAATGACCCATGTAACGACCCAGAATTTTTATTAATTAAAATTTGAATATTTAATTAATTTTAAATATTAATAAGTGAATTTATAAGTCAAATAAATTTTTATTTGAATTATTGGATTTAATTGGATTATTAAATCGATAATTTAATATGTGAAATTATGGAAATAATTGAAAATTGGGTTAAATATGATTGAAAATGATTTGTAAAATTTTATTTTATCATATGGAAGTTAGAACGATATTTTAGAACTTTTAAAATCGAATTAAAAGTTTATTTGTGAAAATTGAATATTTTAATATTAAAATCGACTAGTGAAAATAGTCAATTTTTGAACAGTCTCAGAATTGAACGAAACCAGTTCCATTGGATCCATAATAGTTAGTTATTACCGGATTTCAAATTTCGTATCAATCGGAGCTATCGTTTGATCGTGGCAGCTCGAAACGCATCGATTTATTTTTAATTTAAATTTGACGAGTGAAAATAGCCATTTTTCAAAAAGTCTCGGATTTCAACGAAACCAGTTTCATCTGATCCGTAATTTGATATTATTGTAAGGTTTCAAATTTCAAGTCAATTGGATTTACCGTTTGCCCTGTACAAATTAAAACGCCTAGAAAATCGCTTAAATCGGTTTAATTCAAATTGAGCGTTTATTGCCATAACTTGCACAGATGTCCGAATTAGCTTCCGAAACCTGTTCCATTGTGTCCGGAACGCGGGGTAAACCCTAGAAACGCTGGTTACGGCGCGTAAATCGGAGTTCGGAATTTCCAGATGAATAGTGTTCGATTTTCTTCTATAAATAGACCAATGCCTTCATAACTTTAAAAAAAAAAAAAAAAAAAAAAATGAAACCCTAGCCGCCACCCCCTATAAGAACGGCCAGAAATGATCTTCCTTTCCCCCTCAATCTCTCTCAATCTACAAAGATTTAGCCAAGGTGTTCAACACGAAAGTCGTAGAGCTCGACGAGAGCTTCGATTCCATACGGTGATGATGGATTTTGATGCAACGGAGGGGGAGAGATATGAGGCCGTTCGCAGCTAGTTTGGCACGCAATTCGAGACTCATCAGAGAGCCGAGCTTCATATGGTGCAAGGTGGTCGTTGAGCGTCGTAGAGCTTGCTAATGGTGGTCGTTGATCGAGCTAGAGGCGATTGAGGAAGCGGTGTTTTAAACCCTAATTTGCATAAGTGGGTTCGGCCGTGTTTTCTTGTTCCTGGAGGCGTGCGTGAAGAGGAAGAAGGGTGGGGGACGGCCAGGATGCAAAGGGAAGGAATCAAGTGGCTGTGATGAGTTAGGTTATAATTTTTAAAGTAAATGTTGTAAATTAGTTAATTAAAATCGTGTAATCTTTAAAACTGCATAACTTTTTCATACGAGGTCGAAAAAATGCAAACTCAGTTGCGTTGGAATCGTATGGACGAGCACTACGCGATGGAGTTGGTTTGGAGTCGATCGGAGTTAGTGAGAATTTTGGGTAAAATTAAACGTCCGTTTAATTTTATTCGAAATAAATCGCTAAAACGGAATTTAAAATCAAGGTGAGAACTTCTCACTCAATCGAATCAGTTTCGATTTTATTTTAAATAGTTAGATTTAAAATATTTGAATGCATGTTTGAATGATGATTGTATCTATTGATTGTTAAAATAGACATTATACGCCGTTAGTAAGCGGATGTTATTTATTAAAAACATATACCGCGAATATTTCATAAACAGTGAAATTGGTATTATATATAATAGCAATATATATATATATATATATATATATATATATTGGCATATGTATATATTGGAGTTATTGATTTCCCGCATTTTTGTTTAGCGGATGAGACCCTATTGCGCCGTTATTAAGCGGATAATATTTAAATCCCATATACCGCGATAATTTCGTACTGGAACGAAATTGGTATTGTGCTAATGTTTTTGGATGCAGGAAAACAGGTTGGAGGGATCCAACTGGATTCCTCAACAGTATTTATTTGATTATGGATATTTTGATATTCGTTGATTATCATATACGATATGTGATATCGTTGTTGTCGTGATTGACTATTTGGTATGTAGCATCATTGGACCAAATTTTGGTATTTTAAAATGATTTTTAAAGTGATTTTTGAGAATATACTATAGTTTGGAATTGATCCATTATAAATAAATAAACGTTATAATTTTTAAAGTTATAAAAATTATGATTTTTAAGAAATATAGTTAAAAACTGATTTTTGAGAATATGATGCTATTGAGTTTATAAAATAGTTTAATCGAGATATTTTAGAATTTATTGTGAAAGGTCTAAATATAAGATTTATAAAATTTGATTATTTTATGAATCAAAATGATGAAATTATAAAGGAGTTTAAAGACGTTTTTAAAATATTAATATGAATTGATTTATATAAGAGATTTATAAATGGATATTTATAAATTGAGATATTGAAATTATAAAACGAGTTTTTATAAGTGTTTGAATGAAGTGAAAATGAATTTCATTAAAGAATGAAATTTATAGAATTACAAACGGTGAAGTTATAAATGAAATTTATAAATAGTAAGAATTATAAATTTGTGAAGTTATTTGAAGAATAGATTTGGTTAAATAAATGAATCTTATAAGTTATAAGATTTATGGTTTGGAAAGTCTTTAGAGGAACGATTTTGTAAAATAATCGTTTTATAAGTATTTAACTTATAATATGAACTTTTAGTTTATAATTGAGTTATAAACTGGAATAGGTTAATAAAGGAATTTATAAAAAGGAAGTTTTTATAAATAAATAGAAATGGAGTTTATAAACGTTGTTTTATAAATCCGCAAATGACTTATTTTGATAAGTTAATTGTTGAAACCTATTAATGGAGTTATATTCACATTTTTGAATAGTGAATAATCCTTTGAACTAAAATGAATAAAAGGATGAAATTGTTAATGAAGTATATTCACGTTTTTGAATAGTGAATAAGATGTTAAAGAAATTGTTTTGAATGTGATATTTGAAATAGAATTAAAACAATCGGACAATGTTTTAAAATGTGTTGAGATTCGAAACTATAGATTTCAACATTTATTGTTGAAATAGACGTTTTCGAGAAATAAAAGGAGATGATGGACTATAGCATTGTTGTTATAGTAAATGATTTCCGAAAGGAAAAGTTTTGTATAGTATTGGGATTTATATATCTATTTAATTTCGAATCCCTATACTAGTGATTTTGGGTTGTCGTAACGATGTTTTACGCAACATTCGTTTTGGCCCAAATAAATATGTTTAAGAGAATGATTTCCTTAAAGAATGAAATATGTACTTAATTTTGATTGAAGTATATTGAATATTTTCCAAGTGTTGAAAATAAATAAAATTTGTGAATTACTTATGAATGTATAAGTATGGAAATGTTTTTCCAATGTGAAAGGAAACGTTTAGAGAATTTATCTTTTTGAAGATAAATTGAAATGAATTATTGAAATCATATGCATGGATATTTTGAAATATAAATTCACTAAGGAATTTATAATAAGAAGTGGAATTGGTTTAAAAATAAATATTGATTTATTTTTGAAGTATTGAAATTATATATCTTGTAAAGATATTTTGGAAAATAAATAATTTGGAAAATTATTTGGAAACTGGTGATGTGTGCATATCCATTGATAGTTCAATAACCGACTATCAATATTTCCCTTTGAATGGGTAATTGATGTGATTTGTTTGAATGTGAATGCTACACTTATTTTTGAATAAGCGCTCACTATTCGGGTTAACCGGGAAAGGACCATGGGGTCGTATAACCCATTCCGAATATGTGATACGTCGTTATGAATTGCATTTGAAGATCGGTGTTGAAGACCCGGTATTTGCGAGAGCGATAGGATGACCTGTCGATTTACTCTGCACCGAGTTGCTCCGGTATAGAGTTCTCCATATGTGATGGTGAATCCGATCAGGATTATGAATATCCGGATTGCAAGGACTTCTTTGTAAGTGCCTTCGGTTTTGTTCGATCCCGGAACAGACTTGTATGGATTGTATGTCTGACATTACAAGTTGAGATATAAAGCCGATTTCTTTCAAATATATTTCTGTTGGTGGCGAAGAATTTATTCTTTTAGCTTAACACCCTTCTCTGAGACGTACGAGCTCAGAGGTTATATAGTTGAAGTTATCAGCGATATATTCCCAATTTGGTAATGTGACATGTTGAGTGTTGCTGTAAATGATCATTGTGTTGATTATTGTGATAGGATCGTTTGTTTGATCGTCTATCTTGGTGATCATTGTGTTGATCATTTGTTGACCCAAAGCATGGCTTTTGTATAAAGTATGTTTTTGTGGACGTGACTTCGTCGAACCTCACACCCCGGAAATGGTCAAAACAGGAAAGATGCGGCAAGGTTATGAGGGGTAGCACCCTTTAGGGTATGTACATTTCCTTCTGGATAGAGGTTGTATCATGGTATGGAGCTCAGATATTTAACCTATGTGGTTACTACGAATTTATTACTTTGTGGTTGTTGGCTATCGGGATCCCGTGAGAAAGGTCGTTTACGATCGGGGAATGGCGTGCTCGTGTCAGTAGTTACCCAGTTAGGGGTAACCCGGCCTTGTGTTGGCAGAGTTCCGGTTTGGTTCTCGGGGATGTCTTTCCAGAGGCATTCTCATGTGGCAATGGGAAGTTCCTTGGCCTGACCATTTGTTGGAAATCCAATTCCCAATACGAAACTTGTACGGTATTAGTTGTAGAACCTGCTATTCACTTATGGTGGTCACCACTGTTTGGATGGTAGCTATAGTAGGCATAGTTCGAAATGTCTATGTTGGCTAAGATTTATATTCTACTTTCAAAATGAATTTTTCTCCTACACTATGCACTAATAATAATATGAAATGTTATTTTAAATGCGTATCAAGCATCTTTGACTATCATAAGGAGAAATCTCCTCCGATTCTGCGTTTGCATTGTGTGTGTGTGCGGGAGGCCTTATGGTAGTCTCATTTTTAAAAGCATTGTGAATTGAAATAAAAATATTCTTCTATTTTGATTTTTAAAGTTAAATAAACTGTTTTGAGTTCTCACACCAGTCACATGACTGACTTGGAGTTTATTGTTTTCCTTCCTAAACTCTGGGTGCCCACCAATTTTCACACGGGCAGTCAAGAGTTAGATTTATCAGGATATTCTGGATATTCTGGAGTTGCTGGAGGCAAGCTGGATGGCATGGCGTATTATTTATATAGTATTTCTTTTTCCGCTGCACTATTTGTTGTTGTTGTTGTTATTGTTATTGTTGTACACTCTGATGATATGATGTAATATAATGTATAAAATGTAATAACTGATATAGTTCTTTGTTTAAAGATTATTCATTTATTATTATATGTTGTTCCGCTGCGAACTGTGAGATTCTGTTGTTCTGTTGTTTTCTTTTCCGTTCTATGTTTTCAAAATGTTCTCTCTTCTCTTTTTCTTCTATTTTAAAATTTTCTATTTCCTTTTCCCTCTATCTTCTTTCTACCTTCTTTTCTACTTTTTCTTTTATTAAAATCTTTTTAAAACCCCTAAGGGTTCGTATTTTCGTTCATCTTGAATTAAACAAAGGAGATTAGTGTCTATTCAAGGAGTACGGATTTACGGGTCTTTACATTTGGTATCAGAGCTTATGGTTGAGCGACAACCATGGTTCTGTTGGGTATTGTTCATTAGAGATAGAGTCAGTAGTACTCTAGAATGAATTTGAGTGTAATAATAGCTATGAGAGCGTATTTGTTAGTGAATATATAAATTTGTTTTATATTATGATGATTGGTTTGTTGAGTGGTATATAGATTCTGGTTAATACGAGTAATTAACGTTGTTGATAGGGATCTCTAAACACTTGTACAGAACAATTCGACATAATATTGATTTTAAATTGGGTAAATGAAATAATTTTACCTTGAATATATTTTGTATATAAAGAAATAATTTTTCAGAATTATTAAAGTGTATATAAGTTGATTTTTTGGTTGTTTGAATAATCTAAATTAAAGAATAATTGTATAAGCAAAAGAATTATAAGAATTGAATTATAATTAAAGTGATTTACAATTGTGAAATAAACTTATATATATAAGAAGTGAAACTATATGGATATATATATGAATATGAGTTGTAATAAAGAAATGAAATTCAACTTTAGAAATTGAAATGGATTGAATACTAATCAATTAAATGTGAATTAAGTTGATATGAAATAATGAATATAAGTGTAATTCATTAAAATCTAATGTTGTTGGAAGTTGAATAGTTGAATAAAAATCAATTTAAATTAAACCAATTGTAAGCAAAGGAATTTGGTTGTAATTAATATACATTGATTGTTATATGATTGTTAGTTGATTGTATGCAATTCATTAAGTGTTAATGAAATTGGAAGCTATGTAACTGAATTCAAATTAGAAGTAAATAAATTTGAATAGAATTGAATTTAAATTGAAAGTGAACCAACTTGAATATGGATTAGTGAATATAAACTAATTGAAAATGAATGCTAGTAAATCCGCTGGTAATGAATCAAATGTGATTAAATTGAAAACCCAATTCATTGAATATTAATAAGAATATAAATGAATATATATTGATTATGAATTTGTTGAATGCTAGTTGGTTGATGTTTGAATATGTTGCATTTGCTATGTGACATATATAGTTGTTATGGAGATATATGTTGTATATTGAGATTATTTTCATATATGCATGTTCTCATGTTGTTTGTTGAGTAATTAGTAGGTGCGGATCGCGTTTGCTTCGCATTTGGAGCTCGCTTTTGCGCTATATTAGCCGTATATGCTTGCTAATAAAATATAAGGTACATATCTCGGATTAAATATCGTACTTTTACACTTTTTTCCCTTCGGGATGCCTCATTACTTGATGAGATGTATATTTGTGATATATATACTGTCATTTTTTTTCGGATCGAGCCGCGCAAAGGAGACTATGGCGAATTTTTTCGGAAATTTAAGGCGTTAGAAAAAATTTGAGAAAATTGGAAATTTTTTTGAAAACTTTAACTTTGATTTTGGAATTGAAAGTTAAACAATAGTAGTTGTTTTTGAAAAGATAACTAAGTATGATTTGAAAACTTAGTAAAGTATTGTAAAGAAGTTTAAATTTGTTTTGGGAAAAATTAATAGATTCTGTAACTTTTCTTACTTATAATTTCGAGGACGAAATTCTTTTAAGGGGGGAAGATTGTAACGACCCAGAATTTTTATTAATTAAAATTTGAATATTTAATTAATTTTAAATATTAATAAGTGAATTTATAAGTCAAATAAATTTTTATTTGAATTATTGGATTTAATTGGATTATTAAATCGATAATTTAATATGTGAAATTATGGAAATAATTGAAAATTGGGTTAAATATGATTGAAAATGATTTGTAAAATTTTATTTTATCATATGGAAGTTAGAACGATATTTTAGAACTTTTAAAATCGAATTAAAAGTTTATTTGTGAAAATTGAATATTTTAATATTAAAATCGACTAGTGAAAATAGTCAATTTTTGAACAGTCTCAGAATTGAACGAAACCAGTTCCATTGGATCCATAATAGTTAGTTATTACCGGATTTCAAATTTCGTATCAATCGGAGCTATCGTTTGATCGTGGCAGCTCGAAACGCATCGATTTATTTTTAATTTAAATTTGACGAGTGAAAATAGCCATTTTTCAAAAAGTCTCGGATTTCGACGAAATCAGTTTCATCGGATCCGTAATGTGATATTATTGTAAGGTTTCAAATTTCAAGTCAATTGGATTTACCGTTTGTCCTGTACAAATTAAAACGCCTAGAAAATCGCTTAAATCGGTTTAATTCAAATTGAGCGTTTATTGCCATAACTTGTACAGATGTCCGAATTAGCTTCCGAAACCTGTTCCATTGTGTCCGGAACGCGGGGTAAACCCTAGAAACGCTGGTTACGGCGCGTAAATCGGAGTTCGGAATTTCCAGATGAATAGTGTTCGATTTTCTTCTATAAATAGACCAATGCCTTCATAACTTAAAAAAAAAAAAAAAAACAAAATGAAACCCTAGCCGCCACCCCCTATAAGAACGGCCAGAAATGATCTTCCTTTCCCCCTCAGTCTCTCTCAACCTACAAAGATTTAGCCAAGGTGTTCAACACGAAAGTCGTAGAGCTCGACGAGAGCTTCGATTCCATACGGTGATGATGGATTTTGGTGCAATGGAGGGGGAGAGATATGAGGCTGTTCGCAGCTAGTTTGGCACGCAATTCGATACTCATCAGAGAGCCGAGCTTCATATGGTGCAAGGTGGTCGTTGAGGCGTCGTAGAGCTTGCTAATGGTGGTCGTTGATCGAGCTAGAGGCGATTGAGGAAGCGGTGTTTTTAAACCCTAATTTGCATAAGTGGGTTCGGCCGTGTTTTCTTGTTCCTGGAGGCGTGCATGAAGAGGAAGAAGGGTGGGGGACGGCCAGGATGCAAAGGGAAGGAATCAAGTGGCTGTGATGAGTTAGGTTATAATTTTTAAAGTAAATGTTGTAAATTAGTTAATTAAAATCGTGTAATTTTTAAAACTGCATAACTTTTTCATACGAGGTCGAAAAAATGCAAACTCAGTTGCGTTGGAATCGTATGGACGAGCACTACGCGATGGAGTTAGTTTGGAATCGATCGGAGTTAGTGAGAATTTTGGGTAAAATTAAACGTCCGTTTAATTTTATTCGAAATAAATCGCTAAAACGGAATTTAAAATCAAGGTGAGAACTTCTCACTCAATCGAATCAGTTTCGATTTTATTTTAAATAGTTAGATTTAAAATATTTGAATGCATGTTTGAATGATGATTGTATCTATTGATTGTTAAAATAGACATTATACGCCGTTAGTAAGCGGATGTTATTTATTAAAAACATAAACCGCGAATATTTCATAAACAGTGAAATTGGTATTATATATAATAGCAATATATATATATATATATTGGCATATGTATATATTGGAGTTATTGATTTCCCGCATTTTTGTTTAGCGGATGAGACCCTATTGCGCCGTTATTAAGCGGATAATATTTAAATCCCATATACCGCGATAATTTCGTACTGGAACGAAATTGGTATTGTGCTAATGTTTTTGGATGCAGGAAAACAGGTTGGAGGGATCCAACTGGATTCCTCAACAGTATTTATTTGATTATGGATATTTTGATATTCGTTGATTATCATATACGATATGTGATATCGTTGTTGTCGTGATTGACTATTTGGTATGTAGCATCATTGGACCAAATTTTGGTATTTTAAAATGATTTTTAAAGTGATTTTTGAGAATATACTATAGTTTGGAATTGATCCATTATAAATAAATAAACGTTATAATTTTTAAAGTTATAAAAATTATGATTTTTAAGAAATATAGTTAAAAACTGATTTTTGAGAATATGATGCTATTGAGTTTATAAAATAGTTTAATCGAGATATTTTAGAATTTATTGTGAAAGGTCTAAATATAGGATTTATAAAATTTGATTATTTTATGAATCAAAATGATGAAATTATAAAGGAGTTTAAAGACGTTTTTAAAATATTAATATGAATTGATTTATATAAGAGATTTATAAATGGATATTTATAAATTGAGATATTGAAATTATAAAACGAGTTTTTATAAGTGTTTGAATGAAGTGAAAATGAATTTCATTAAAGAATGAAATTTATAGAATTACAAACGGTGAAGTTATAAATGAAATTTATAAATAGTAAGAATTATAAATTTGTGAAGTTATTTGAAGAATAGATTTGGTTAAATAAATGAATCTTATAAGTTATAAGATTTATGGTTTGGAAAGTCTTTAGAGGAACGATTTTGTAAAATAATCGTTTTATAAGTATTTAACTTATAATATGAACTTTTAGTTTATAATTGAGTTATAAACTGGAATAGGTTAATAAAGGAATTTATAAAAAGGAAGTTTTTATAAATAAATAGAAATGGAGTTTATAAACGTTGTTTTATAAATCCGCAAATGACTTATTTTGATAAGTTAATTGTTGAAACCTATTAATGGAGTTATATTCACATTTTTGAATAGTGAATAATCCTTTGAATTAAAATGAATAAAAGGATGAAATTGTTAATGAAGTATATTCACGTTTTTGAATAGTGAATAAGATGTTAAAGAAATTGTTTTGAATTTGATATTTGAAATAGAATTAAAACGATCGGACAATGTTTTAAAATGTGTTGAGATTCGAAACCATAGATTTCAACATTTATTGTTGAAATAGACGTTTTCGAGAAATAAAAGGAGATGATGGACTATAACACTGTTGTTATAGTAAATGATTTCCGAAAGGAAAAGTTTTGTATAGTATTGGGATTTATATATCTATTTAATTTCGAATCCCTATACTAGTGATTTTGGGTTGTCGTAACGATGTTTTACGCAACATTCGTTTTGGCCCAAATAAATATGTTTAAGAGAATGATTTCCTTAAAGAATGAAATATGTACTTAATTTTGATTGAAGTATATTGAATATTTTCCAAGTGTTGAAAATAAATAAAATTTGTGAATTACTTATGAATGTATAAGTATGGAAATGTTTTTCCAATGTGAAATGAAACGTTTAGAGAATTTATCTTTTTGAAGATAAATTGAAATGAATTATTGAAATCATATGCATGGATATTTTGAAATATAAATTCACTAAGGAATTTATAAAAAGAAGTGGAATTGGTTTAAAAATAAATATTGATTTATTTTTGAAGTATTGAAATTATATATCTTGTAAAGATATTTTGGAAAATAAATAATTTGGAAAATTATTTGGAAACTGGTGATGTGTGCATATCCATTGATAGTTCAATAACCGACTATCAATATTTCCCTTTGAATGGGTAATTGATGTGATTTGTTTGAATGTGAATGCTACACTTATTTTTGAATAAGCGCTCACTATTCGGGTTAACCGGGAAAGGACCATGGGGTCGTATAACCCATTCCGAATATGTGATACGTCGTTATGAATTGCATTTGAAGATCGGTGTTGAAGACCCGGTATTTGCGAGAGCGATAGGATGACCTGTCGATTTACTCTGCACCGAGTTGCTCCGGTATAGAGTTCTCCATATGTGATGGTGAATCCGATCAGGATTGTGAATATCCGGATTGCAAGGACTTCTTTGTAAGTGCCTTCGGTTTTGTTCGATCCCGGAACAGACTTGTATGGATTGTATGTCTGACATTACAAGTTGAGATATAAAGCCGATTTCTTTCAAATATATTTCTGTTGGTGGCGAAGAATTTATTCTTTTAGCTTAACACCCTTCTCTGAGACGTACGAGCTCAGAGGTTATATAGTTGAAGTTATCAGCGATATATTCCCAATTTGGTAATGTGACATGCTGAGTGTTGCTGTAAATGATCATTGTGTTGATTATTGTGATAGGATCGTTTGTTTGATCGTCTATCTTGGTGATCATTGTGTTGATCATTTGTTGACCTAAAGCATGGCTTTTGTATAAAGTATGTTTTTGTGGACGTGACTTCGTCGAACCTCACACCCCGGAAATGGTCAAAACAGGAAAGATGCGGCAAGGTTATGAGGGGTAGCACCCTTTAGGGTATGTACATTTCCTTCTGGATAGAGGTTGTATCATGGTATGGAGCCCAGATATTTAACCTATGTGGTTACTACGAATTTATTACTTTGTGGTTGTTGGCTATCGGGATCCCGTGAGAAAGGTCGTTTACGATCGGGGAATGGCGTGCTCGTGTCAGTAGTTACCCAGTTAGGGGTAACCCGGCCTTGTGTTGGCAGAGTTCCGGTTTGGTTCTCGGGGATGTCTTTCCAGAGGCATTCTCATGTGGCAATGGGAAGTTCCTTGGCCTGACCATTTGTTGGAAATCCAATTCCCAATACGAAACTTGTACGGTATTAGTTGTAGAACCTGCTATTCACTTATGGTGGTCACCACTGTTTGGATGGTAGCTATAGTAGGCATAGTTCGAAATGTCTATGTTGGCTAAGATTTATATTCTACTTTCAAAATGAATTTTTCTCCTACACTATGCACTAATAATAATATGAAATGTTATTTTAAATGCGTATCAAGCATCTTTGACTATCATAAGGAGAAATCTCCTCCGATTCTGCGTTTGCATTGTGTGTGTGTGCGGGAGGCCTTATGGTAGTCTCATTTTTAAAGCATTGCGAATTGAAATAAAAATATTCTTCTATTTTGATTTTTAAAGTTAAATAAACTGTTTTGAGTTCTCACACCAGTCACATGACTGACTTGGAGTTTATTGTTTTCCTTCCTAAACTCTGGGTGCCCACCAATTTTCACACGGGCAGTCAAGAGTTAGATTTATAAGGATATTCTGGATATTCTGGAGTTGCTGGAGGCAAGCTGGATGGCATGGCGTATTATTTATATAGTATTTCTTTTTCCGCTGCACTATTTGTTGTTGTTGTTGTTATTGTTGTACACTCTGATGATATGATATAATATAATGTATAAAATGTAATAACTGATATAGTTCTTTGTTTAAAGATTATTCATTTATTATTATATGTTGTTCCGCTGCGAATTGTGAGATTCTGTTGTTCTGTTGTTTTCTTTTCCGTTCTATGTTTTCAAAATGTTCTCTCTTCTCTTTTTCTTCTATTTTAAAATTTTCTATTTCCTTTTCCCTCTATCTTCTTTCTACCTTCTTTTCTACCTTTTCTTTTCTTAAAATCTTTTTAAAACCCCTAAGGGTTCGTATTTTCGTTCATCTTGAATTAAACAAAGGAGATTAGTGTCTATTCAAGGAGTACGGATTTACGGGTCTTTACAACCCACCATTTTGAAATTCAAAAGCCAACACTAAAACATCCATGGTATTCACGTATCAGACATTCGAGTGCTAGAAAGATAGATTGTTGGGGTGAAAGAAAAGAAAAGACAAAACATAATCTCAAATTCAAGTGCATACCCTTACAAATGCAGATTTATAAAAAATAAGAAATACAATGGAAATAAAAATACGAAGGTATGTCTTAAAGACATCCAGCTTGTCTCCTGAAGCTCCAAAGTGTCCAAAGCTAACTCTGGAAAAATACGCGGGTCTGACTGAAGAATTATAAGAAAATAGCACCCAGACCAGTCTGGTAAACCAGCGTGAAAAACTCAAATCATATGGATTGTTATATTTATAAAACCCTTTCAAAATAAAGGTATCTCATAAAACCACAACGCATATAAACACGGATCGATTTTTACCTTACGATAATTAAACCATTTCAAATAGAAAATCCAGTGATATTATAATAATGTCCACAGTTTAAAATAAATATATAACATATTTGGAATGGTTACACATAATTCCATTTAATAGTACTAGGTTTTACAACTAAATCGTAAGGCATGTATTGGATATTAGATTTCATATAATGACAAGGCATCGGTGTACCACCTACCATAATACATCTAACGTACCGAGGTTGCAAACCCCGCAAATACAGAGTTGGTTACGCCATTAACGTGATATACCAGATCACATCATCCCTCGGGGACAGAGACTGCAAGCGTTGCACCCGACCCTGCTCTTTTTCGATCGTACATATATCAAAATCATAAATATCGATCTAAGATATGAGGAATAATGATCCCAACGGTAGCGAATTATATAGTTATGCTGCATCCCTTGATTTTTTTCATTACCAAGTTTTGAGGCTTGTGAGGCCATGATTACCTTTTCCACTTAGCAAATCCCACTTGGAATGCTAATAATGTCCTCCAGGAAACAATACAATGCCAGCATTCATCCATACAAGTTGTTCAGGATATGAGCAAACTGAATGCACTCATTCTACTACATCCTTATGATTAGTAGTAAGTAGCCCTTGCACTTAAAAGAGCACCATCTTCAATTCCATCATCTTCAGGATGTCTAAAATTCGAATGCTTATCTCAGTTCGAATTTATTTTCGGACAACATATCCAATCCCAGTCTCTTCCAACCAATAATCGATAGTTTCACAACTGGCAAAAATTTGATATTTAATTATTTAACTATCAAATAAACAACAACCAAACCAAAGTTTTAATTTCATATGAAACCAAACACGATTAAGCACATTAGCAACCACTAATCCTCTTTAATTAATCCTTTTATTAATTAAAACTACTTTGTAAATACTTGTGTCAAAATACTTTTATAAAGATATACATTGTATACTACTTACTCACTATTCATTTATACTCTTACAATGCTTCGAAAAATATCCATACATTTGTCTTATCGATATAAGTATATTCACAAAACACTACACTTCCAATACTTATGAAACGTATCCATGTACTATCTCAACGGTATAAGTATATTCTCAAATCTTAAGGAAGATTTCAAAATTTTCCATTAAATTAAGTCAAAAAGCTGTCATTTAAAAACATTGTTTACTATAAACCCAAACCAATTTTCTTTTTGGTGTAAGTAAACAGATCGCATGGAAATTAGACCAAATATAATACGACCACTTTTCGATTTCAAACAGTACTATCCCTTGACTAATAATTAAATCGGACAAGTTAGAATACTATCCTTACCTCAACATACATTCTAAATTATCAAGATAGAGACAAGTTTTCATACCTTGGAATTTGATGTTAATTATGAAAAGAATACTTCCCATACTATCATAATTATAAAGATTATTTATGAAAATAAAATCTCCTACACTTGTCATGTTTTCGATATTCTTAACTTACTCCATCCCTTGCCTAGAATCGAAGCCAGGTAAGTCAGAGCGTTAGTTGCATATTAAGCCTTACCATTGGCACTTCGACTCAAGATCTCACAAATAAAGGATCGGTCCACTCATCGGCTTTCAGTGCCAAGTATAGGGCTACTTAATTTCCAAAAGCAACCCAATTCATATATGGAAATAATACTTTATATATCGAACATTAATCTTTCATTTCAAACTTAAACTACTCTTTAGATAACAATTAGGCCGTTCAAGTTGTGGTATTATTACTTCTCAAATTTCTATAATGTGCTCATCATCATTGTTTATTAATTAAAAGAGGGTTATTTGATCATTAAAAACCATTAATTGAATATTTAAGTTAATTAAACATTCCCAAATCAAAGAGAAAAAATTTCGGCTCGTTACATTCTTCCATCCTTAAATGAATTTCGTTCTTGAAATTTCATCACTATCAAACCAAGAAAGCAATAAGCCCACTAAAAATATTTAATATTTCTTATGAGCTCGTACGAGATGCATGAATCATCCATACACAATTTTCGATCACTTGTTCGGATACATAAATCTCTCATCCAAACTAGTATAGATCACTTAATCTTTCCATTGCGGAACCATGATCCGATTCCCTGATCTGTTCGTTGCATAGTCCTAAACTATGATAGAAAACGATAACATCAACCCAAGAATCGAACTCAAATACTCACATTCAAGAACCAAGTGAAAACGCCTAGTTCGGACCGGTGTATAACACCCAAAAATCATATTAGCGAACTTTGGATCAAGAACTGTTATGTGAATAAAATGGTCGAAGTCCAACTTACAGTTTTATTCCTTTAGGATAACTTAACTTATTACTTATCCTACATCACTTCTTTTTTGCTTTCCAAAATTATTTATGAAAACATTTCATAAAAATATAATTTAAGATTTAAACTTGTATAATATCCTACTATATCCTGAGAGTATATACCACCATCTAATTTAATCTTATCATTTTTAAATTTAGACTTAGGCCCAAAATAAATCTGGATCTTAAAACAAAGTCGACCTCTTTAACCTTTTTACCTATCTGGCTTAGTGAGTAGTTAAAAAGAGTAGGATGCTGGTATCCAAACTCAGTCCTAGCGTCTTCTTTTCTTGAGACATCTCTATGGTAAAGATATTTATCAGTCGGCCTAACAACACATATTGTTTTCCAACTTAGATGTTAAAACAAAAGACACGATTTTAATAAAACAAAGTTTATTAAAACCTTCTACTTAAATTTAACCCACATTAAAAATTCCATTTACCAATAACACTCTTTTATCAAAATATCTTTTTATTTTGAATCCTTTTTCTTTAAGGAAACTTAAGAAATAGATACTCAGTTTTTATTTCAAACTTTTTTTCAAATGATACTATAAATTTTAGTTCATAGAAAATATACATATAGATCGAGTAATACCAAAATGATTTCAAGGAACTAGATTCTACCAAATAGTATCATACATCACCTTACCAAGAAGGATAATACTTAAGAGAAGTGCTTACTGTCCAAGCACATCTCCTGCTTATTTTTAGTCACTTTCGAGCCACTCGAATTAGTTAATCATTAAAACACTTCTTCTCTTGAATCCCATTTTGAAACAATACTATGTATTTTTCTCATATATATAATAGCTTTAGCACTTTGTTTACTAAAACATGCTTTAGGTTTGTTAGGATTTAAACTTGTTTCAATCACATGATGATGAAGGGAATAATTTACTAAGTGCACTGCAATGTTTGCCTAAGAAATCATCTAATTATCACTTAGAAGATTATCAGATAATCACAAAACAAATCGAGACTCGTCCCCCAAACCATCCAAAGAAAATATACCTTAAAATTCTCTTTGAAATGCTTGTACTTATGTAACGGCCCACTTTTCCGTATAGTTTAAACGGACAATCAACCATACATGACTCACCCAAATAGAATGGAAAGGCGAATAGTTAAGGGAAAGAGGAAAGAAGAAGAGAAGAGGAGATGAAGAGGAAAAGAAAACTAAAATCACAGAATCTCACAGCGGAACGAATAATCTATAAAATATAACAAATAATTACTCAAAGAGAAATGTAATATGCATACTCCAATTAGAGTATACTAACCTATTTCAGCCCGGATAGTTATAACCGCATGTCCTCACAAATGCTGATAAATACAACCAACAGACAATACAATGGAATATAAAGAAATCTGTAGATACGTCTTAGACCTCCAGCTCGTCCCTTGAGCTCCAATGCACCCAAATTGAAATTTGTAAACATGCTCGGTCTGACTCGAGAATTATAATAAAATAACAACCAAGTCAGTCTGGTAAACTAGCATGAGAAAAACACACCCGGTTGAATTTTAATGTTTCAAATATCTTTATAAAATAAAGGTATCTCGTAAGACCATGCTACATATAAACACATACGAGTTTTTACCTTACCATAACCAAAACATTTTCTATAGAAAATCCATTGATATTATAATAATGTCCAGGGATCGAAGTAAAATATGAATAAAGATGAAATACTTGCATCTCACGTTTCAGCATAGTTGGGTATAACTAAATCCGTAAAGCTCGTATTAGAGAATGGATTTCATAGTATGACAAGGTAAGGAACTACCTTTTGATGGTACATCTCTAGATAAAATATATCAGGGTCTGACAAGAACATCTTGTACCCTTGCCACACAGGACTGACCTACCACTTGACTAGTAGTATCGGATATGATCTCCTCTTGTTCATTGGGCCCCCAAGCACACATGAGTAGATAGTAATCGATCTAGATTTGGAATGATCATACCCTAATGGGAGCGACCCACTTGGCCCTACTACATGCCCGACTTTTGTCATTTCTTGGTTGATGAGGCTTGAGGCTAGGTTTTACTTTATATAGATCCATTCACTTGGAATGCAAACACTACCCTCCAGGAAACAATGCATTACCAACATTCATCCATACAACTTTGTTCTAGGACTGAAAGAAACTAAAGGCACCACTTCTATTGCATCCATTTTGGGAATCACCCTTAGGATAAGTAGCATGCAGCCCTTGCACTTCAAAAACCTCCGTCTTCAATTCCATCATCTTCAAGATGTCTTCACTTCGAAACGCTTGAGTTGGATCGAAGTGATTTTCGGATGACATATCTGATTCCGGTCTCTTTGAGACAACATCCGATAGATTTCGGTAAACTCAATCTCGGCTCTTTAGGAAATAAATAATCAAAGATATGAGCGCAGATCACCTCCTAATCATTATTGGACATATTTCCTTATTTTTCGTCCTAGGAGAACGGAATGAGATTTATACGCACAGTGCAGCATCATCGGGGATAACTGAGCCAAATAACTCACGTGTTACTCCTAGATGTTTCCAAAGTTGAGTTTTGGGTCCATATTTGATAGTTGGTTATTTCACTATCAATAAACACACATCCAAATCAGGGAATTAATCCCATAAGGATAACATTGGTTAAGCACATAAGCGATCACTAACCTCTTTAATTAATCTTTTCATCAATTAAGATCACTTTGTGAATACTTGTATCAAAATACTCTTACAAAGGCATATCCGCGAATCCTTATAACCCTTTCAACACTTGTGAAAATATCCATATAATTATTTCAGAGGTTTAAGTATATTCATAAAAGATAACACTTTCACATCTTAGAAAAAATGTACTCATATACTTATCTCAATGGTATAATTATTTTTATAAAATTAAGAAATATTTTCTTTTTATTCAATTCTAAATCCAATTATTAAACTCCTCTTATAAATCTCTAAAGCCATTTATAAACTATTTCATAAATCTCTAGAAACCATTTATAAACATCTCTAAATCATTTCTCAAATCATTGATTACTCTTTATAAATCCATAAAACTAATTATAAAACTCCACTTATAAATCTATAAACCTTTCTCTAAAATTCGTTTATAAATATCTAACCATTTATAAAACTCCTCTTATAAAACCCAAATCCATTTATAAGACTCAATTTATAACTCTTGAAAACATTTATAAATAAATAAAAATCATTTACTTTAAAACACTATTATATAATAATAAACATTATAAATAAATAAAAATTAACTTCAAACATGTTAAAAATAATTACTAATAATGTCAAAACATTATTAATAAAACAATAATAATTAATCTTTACCACTACAATAACTAATAATAACTAATTTTCAAAACATTATTAATAATCATTATTGTTAATTTCAGACCATATTAATTATTTAAACAATTGACTTTTCAAAATATTAAAATATTGATAAAATTTGCTTTAAAATAATATTAAGTATAAATAAATAATTTTGAAACAATATTTAAGTATAAATAAATAATTTTAAAACAATATTTAATAAAAATAACTTAGAAAAGACAGATAAAAATGTTGGAGTAAAATAGAAGTTAAATCTTTTAAAACAATATATTTTCGAAACCCAATTCCAAAATTAAAATCATTTCCTGTCTCAAAAACCAATTCCAACGTAAATGGCAGTTTATAGTATTTTTAAAATACTAATTTGAGGCCAATAGCTATCAAACGCTTAACCAATATCGACTATTGATTTTCTATCATTGTAGGGTTTAAGTTTAACATATAACAATATTATAATTAATAGAGCCAACAATCAAATTTAATATCCAATAATTCATATGACAGGAGTATTATTGAAATTAAAATCAACAATGATGAGGAATCCTATTGGATCCCTCCAACCTGTCCTCTTGCATCACAAACAGTATATAATCATATAATATGGGTTATCCATTACAAGATGGGTATATATAAAAGGTTATCTGCTCCAGGGGCGGGAATAAACCCAAACCACTAATAAAACAGTAAATCATCCAAACATCCACTCAACAATTTAAATCAACTATATAACATATTGGTTAACCAAAAACGTGAGCTTAACTCACCGAAATTTTCAATTCTCTTCGAAGCGTTCTGGTTCCATCCGAATTCGAACAACGTTCGAATTCTATTCTGCATAAAATTCAACAAGCTCCATTCGTCGCCAAATCAATTCCGTATCGTAGTTCGCATTAACATAATCCTAACTCGACTAACCGCGTTCAATTCTAACCCTTATTTAAATCTAATTCCCCATCTCTAAATTATCTTTTTCCCGCTTCTAACTGGATCACACTCCCATATTGTCGTTCACATCTCTCTTCGAATCCACCTCTTTCGGTCAACGAAACTTCGAGCCAACTTCACCATTGACTTCCCCTTCGCGCTAGCTATGCCTTGGACTCCACAACATTACCTCCGAACACCCCTAGAAAATCGTGATCACCACAGCCTTTTCGACTATACGCCCACTGTCGGATCACTTCCCAAATTGTCGTACACCTCCAGGCTTCGGTCTTAGGTGCTAAACTACCCTACTAGCACAATTCTCCACCCAAATATCCAAATCGAAGATTAAATTTGTGAAAATCTAAAATCCTATTTCACAAAAACTCATGGCTGCATGTTAAGCCTGAAAATGAAGCCGCTGCTACCAAGAATTATGTTTACAATTAGATCTAAGCTCAAAGTTTTCAAAAGTACGAGCTTTTAAATTTTTGGACTTAGATTTGAGTTGCTCTTGATTTTTAAATTTTGAATTAAAAGGGAGAGCTCCATTCTTACTTACAGGCATGAATAAATAGAAGGAGGGGGTATAGGTATGGAACATAGGGTATGGTATGCACAGTAGTGATGGGTATGCGTAGAAAGTATGTACATATTATTTTATTTAATAAAATCCGACATGACACGCCCGAAAAATCTTGAACTCCTATCGAGGTGTGCTTACTAGCATTTTATACTAAATATCCCTATTCCAAACACAATGGAACTAGTCTTGAGACATAATTCGATCTTATATAGAAGATAGCTTTTCAAACCAATTATATTATGTTAATTTCTATAATTAGTTTTCTAAGCATTTCGAGTTTGCACGATTAAACGATACGCCCGATTGTCATGAAATTCGTTAACATACAATAATTCACTATTACGAATCCAATGAAACTGGTTTCATCAAAATCCGAGACAGTTCCCCAAAAGGCTATTTTCACAAATTAATCAATACGAAATATTATAAAACTAAATAAACCACTTTTATATCTGAATTTAAACTTTTATTATCCCATTCTTATTCAATTGAATTTAAATAATATTTCGAAATCATTTTTATTCATATGAAATCCAAGATTCAATTATTTAAACAATTTCAAATATTCAAATAACCATTTTATTTGAAATTCAAGTTATTTAACTTATAAAATAACTTTTCAATATTTAATAATCAAATTTAATATTTCAAAATTCGATTTGACTAAAATTTTGGATCGTTGCATCTTATAAATACTTTTAGGTAATACTGTTATTACTTTCCCTAAAAATCATTGAAATCTTTTCAAGTACACCAGAATTTATATTCTCAAAAATCCATTCGTCTACAAAACACATTTTATAAACTAATTTATAAAGTCATATTTATATAAGATCATTCCTTCTTGTATTACAATCAACTTTACAACAACATTATCACTAAACATCTTATAGTAAAATTGTGAAACCTAATTAATAAGTTGTTCGTATTTAATCCAACCAAATAAGAAATGCTCATAACTGGCCAAGCCTAAATAATCAATCAACAACCAATAGACAATGCTCCTAAACATGACGGGCATGACTAATCAAACAACAAATGATAATAAATGAATATTATCATTTCTTGACAAACAAACACATCATAAGTAACTATATCAATTTTTTGAAACTTATTCTTATATATATAACATAATTCTACATAAATATATTTCACTTATCAATTTTCAGAACAATATTGTGTCGGTTTGCCTTGTTCAAGTGTTTAGGAATTCCTATCGATAATGTTGATCAAGCACATCAAACAGAATCCGTAAGTCACTTAACAAACCAATCAACATAATATAAAATACTTTTATGGCACTAACAAATATGCGTTCTCATATATAATACACTCAAAATGATTCTGATACATTTCTAACCATATCTCTAATGAGTTTACCCCACCAAGGCAAAGGTTCTTGCTTAACCTTCAGCTTTGATACCAAATTGTAATGTTCTCTCTAAAAGGAGGTAACTACAAATAGTAACCTCGAATCTGATTTTATGGCCAGCCTCTTAACTGCCTCATCTAACCCACAAAGGGACATGTAGGGGTAAGAGTCTAAGCTTCGACATAGTTTACAAAGCGAGAACCCTTAATATGCATGATGCACACTCATCAGACCCTATTCCGATCCCTCTGAACTAATAATTGATAGTTTCAAAAATGACCAAGATTTGATAGTCGATTATTTAACTATCAAACAAACAATAACCAAATCAGGGTTTTAATTTCATATGAAACCAAGCACGATCAAGCACATAAGCAACCACTAAGCCTCTTTAATTAATCATTTCGTTAATTAAAACCACTTTGTAAACACTTGTAATAGAAATGCTTTTACAATGATATAATATGTATACTACTTATTTACTATTCATTATACTCTTTCAATGCTTCGAAAAATATCCATATACTTATCTCGTCGTTATATGTATATTCACCAAATACTACACTTTCTATACTTAGAAAACGTATTCATATGATGTCTCAATGGTATTAATATATTATCAAATCTTAAGGCAAATTTCATATTTTTTAAAACCTTATTAAATTGGCTCAAAAAAACTGTCATTTAAAAATATTATTTACCATAAACCCAAACTACTTTTCTTTTTGGTGTAAGTAAATAGATCGTATGGAAATTAGACCAAACATACTTACCACCATTTTTCTATTTCAAATAGTACTATCCCTCGATTAATAATGAAATCAAACAAGTTAGAAAACTACCCTTGTTTAGACGTATATTCTTAATTCTCAAGATGGAAATGAGTTTGCATAGCTTGGAATTTGGTATTAACTATGAAAAGAATACTTTCAATACCATCATAAGTATAAAGATCATTTATGGAAATCATATCTCCTGCACTTGTCACGTTTTCAATATTCTTGACTTACTCCATTCCTCGCCTATAATCGAAGCTAGGTAAGTTGGAGCACCAGTTGCATATCAAGCCTTGCCTTTGGCACTTTGATTCTAGATTTCACAAATAGAGTATCAGTCCACTCATCAGCTTTTAGTGCCAAGTATAGGACTACTTAATTTTCATGAATAAACCAATTCATATACCGAATTAATACTTCATATAGCGAACATCAATCTTTGATTTCAAACTTAAATCATTCTTCATATAATAATGAGGCCATTCAAGTTGGGGTTTTATTACCTCTTATTAGAACCAGACCAGCCCGCAGCGGAAGATATGGGTGGAAATTAGTTTTTTTACCCTATTGGATCTTTATTAGGCCTATGAAGTCCAACTTGTTTAGAACATTTCTAAATTTAATTTAAACTGAATCATATAGTTTATTTAAATTTATTAATTATTGTTTGAAATTTATTTGATTATTTTTACTTTATACATAAGCATACATATGTATCATATACATATGTATATGTATGTGTAACACGATATTCCATGCAAGTTTTAAAATGCCAATATATAAATGTTGGGAATTACATCACAGTAGACACATTAGCTCATCCTACATGTATTATGTATTGTTTAAATATGTGCATATACTTATAGTTAATTGTTGACCCGATTATTCATCACGAGTATGGAAAACCCGGTCGAACCTAAAAATACGATTGCGCCAGCAAGGATACCGCCATACCGACGCTAGGCTTACTTTTTAGACAAGTAGACCCCAAAGGGAAGGCTTACCATTGGTGGAGGGCACGAAACCGTTTGAGCCATAAGGTTGATTGCGGGCCAATCACCCCTAAGTAAAGGGCGTTCGAATGGGCCCTTTGTTGTTGGGTTATTGCTTGAGGGGAATGTGGGTCGAGATGGGAAGGAGCGAAGGTGCTTTCCCATGGTAAGGAGTATGGAAGGTTGGAGAGGACAGGGAGACCTGCCCATGGGGGAGACTGCAGAGAATGATCCTAAGGAGAACTAAGTATAGAAAGTAAATACACCATGGTATATAGTTGTTCGACCCAGTGCGCCCTACGTCCACTGTGACGTTCCTTTATTAAATCAACTTCTTACAATTTACAGACGGTTACAAGAGAATAATAAAGGAGACTAGAATAAATATTACAAGAGTATAATATCCTAGTCCAAGGGTCTCGCGGGGAGGAGACCTAAGGGAAGACCCACCGGGCGGGCCGTCCCTTGAGGAGGAATCACAGAGATGGAAGAGCTCTTGAAGGACTGGTTGCTAGTAGTGGTCGCAAGGTAGGTGCTAGAAGGAGGTATTGCTAGTTGGAGTGATAAGCTTGCTATTGGAGGTGATGATAGTGGTAGATCTTGGTGGGTAGAGCATGATGGATTGAGTGGTATAGCTTAATGGAGGCTTTCTTTGACGGAAGTCGGATGAAGCTGCCATTATGGAGGCTTTGGAGGAGGGGAGTATTGGTGATGGAGATGGCTGCAGAAATCATTCTGTCCATTCTTTTGCTATATGGTATGGCGTCGAGTATATATAGAGGATGTGGGGGTGTGCAGGATGGTCGAGATTGTAGAACAACAGTGCAGAAGAGGCTCTAGGCCATGGATTGGAGGGGATGTAGGATGGGAGTCAGGTGGAAAGCAGATTCGAGGCTATGGCTTGGATTGTTAACCAGTTGGAAAAAAGGGTCTATGGCAGACCTAGGAAGGGTGGAAGGCTTTAGTAGGTAGGGGTGTAGGCATTTTGATTAGCTATTGGAAAGGTGGGAGAAAGGAAAGTGCAGTGCATGGAGTACTGTTGGCAAAGGTCTTGTACTTTTCTCTGATGGCATTTACTTTGGAGTAGTTGGACTGGGAATGGTTAGGGTACTTCGTGGGAAGCTGTTTCAGGTTAAGTGGGGCGGTCCTAGCTGGTAGGTTTAGGATTGCTAAGGATATAAGGCGGTCGATCCACCATGGTTGGGTAAATCCCTATGTAGGAGTAGTTTGGGCCATACAAGATAGCTAGTTCGTGTTGGCTTTGAACGAGCTGGGCATCTGGAGGGCTGACATGTAGCTCCCGGTTAAAGACGTGTGGAGAGTAAACTCAACAAAAGGTCACATGATAGCAGAGCTACTTCTGATACTAGAATCGTGCCAAGGGCATACACAAGCCTTAATGGGGGAGGAAGATCGCTTAGGAATGGCGTTGCACGAAAGGTATGGAGCTTGGCGCATGAATTGAGATGGAGATCCGGATCAGGCAGGTGCCAAAGAGGCTAGGGGCGGCTCTGGTTGCTAAGGGAAAGGATGCCAAGGAAGGCCCGGGGGCGCAACCTAGGGCCTACACCTTTAGGCAATATTGGCTGACTGGCCTCAAAGGATCGTCAGAATGTTTGAAGATCTCGATGCCTTGTTGAGGAAGGCACGTCGCCTAAAGGCTTCATCCGACCACTCTGATTGGAAAAGGAGGAGATGTCTAAGGCGGTAGTCAGCCTGGTAGATGATACATGAGGAGCCATGCATGGGAACTTTTGGAGAGGATATGGTAGGAGGCCATGATGAATCAGGCAGACGTGCTTAGAGGACCGCCATTTTTTAGGATCCTAAAGGCGATGATGGCTGAGGCTTGAACTTCCATTCGGTGTCTTTGGATGCGGAGTAGGTGCAGTTAACCGTTGAAGACGATAGACCGGTCACCCGTTGACGGGGGTAACCAATTGGCTGAGCTAAGTCTGGCGGACTGATCGACTTTTGGAGCTTCCTCGGGAAGTTTTTGTTTGCCCAAAATTTTGTGTAACATTTTGCCCTTAAAGTCTGTCCTTGCTCGCAAGGATAAACTTGAATGCTTCAGGCTGACCTAGTTGCTTGGATGAAATGGCAAAAGAGGTGACCCTACTTTAGGAATTTAGTTCTTATTGAAGTATGATATGCAGATGCGGATGCCTTAATGTTGCGGGTGCATAGGGAATACATGCTAGCTTTGGAGGATGGCTTTAGCGTCCCATCGGATGGAGCAAAGAAGGTGATATCACCGTACCACTCTCGGGGAGTGTTGCGTGAGACCGAGGAGGGAATGCTTGCAAAGTTGGGATTTTTTGGGGGTTTCCATTTGGTGTTCGAATCTGCTACCAATGGTCTTAGAAGGAGGCCAGGTGTTAGAATTCAAGGTTGCTGCTGGTGGTGCAAGTAAGATGCTCCTCAACTTCAGACTCCATGTCCTATCCTTCAGGTCAAGAGGTACAGCCCTCAGGTCACCTACCGGTACTGCAAGGGAGCGGGAAGAAGAGCGGGGGACGCTGCTGACCATCGTAGTACCCGAAGGTCCATGGAGCACACTATAAGGATGGAGGAATGCTAAAGGACATGGACAGGGCCACATCTCGAGGGAACATGAGACTGTGACCGCTTCTTTCGGGAGAACACGAGACCGTAGAAAAGGAATCTAGATTCCTCTCTCTTTTGGTCGGTCTTCCTTTTTCTTGGTTGGATGGAGAAAAAGGACCAGCAGATTTTTGCGACTGTAGCAAGAATGTCGGTTGATGCGAGATAATGTCATTGCTGTGAGGCATTCAACCTTGTGGTCATGGGATCGGGCCCCATGGTTGGCGTTAAATGTTGAACTAATTTTTTTTCACGAGTGCGGAAAACTCGACTGAACCTCGAAGTGCGATTGCTCCAACTAGGATACCACTGCATCTATGCTAGGCTTACTTTTTAGATGAGTCAAACCCAGTGGGAAGGCTTGCCGTTGGTGGAGGGCACAAACCCATCTGAGCTACAAGGTTGGTTATGGGCCGAACACCTCCAAGCGGAGGGCAGTCGGATATGCCCTTTGCTATTGGACCGTTTCTTGATGGGAATGTGGATTGAGATGGAAGAAGCGGATGGAGGTGCTTGCCCATGGTGGGGAGTATGGCGAGCTAGTGCGGATAGGGAGACTTGTCCATGGCACGAGACAGAAGAGAATGATCCTAGGGAGAACTAAGTACAGAAAGTAAATACACAATGATATATAATGGTTCGGCCTCAGTGAGACCTACGTCCACTGTGATGTTCCTTTATTATATCGACCTCTTACAATTACAGAGTATTACAAGAAAATAATAAAAGAAACTAGACTAAATATTACAAGAGTATAATATTCTAGTCTAAAGGTCTCGCAAGGAGGAGGCCTGATGGAAGACCCACCGGGTGGGTCGTCCGTTGAGGAGGAGTCTTAGAGACGAAAGAGCTCTTGAAGGAGGGGTTGATGGCAGTGATTGAAAGGTAGGCACTAAAACGAGGTTCCTCTAGCTAGAGTGATAAACTTGCTATTGGAGGTGATGATGGTGGTGGTGCTTGGTGGGTAGAGCACGGTGGTTTGATTGGTAGAGCTTGATGGAGGCTCTCTCTAACGGAAGTTGGGAGAAGCCGCCATTAGAGAGGCTTTGGAGGAGGAGAGAGTTGGTGAGGGAGATGGGTTAGGGAAATCGTTCTTCCAGTCCCTTTGCCATAAGGTATGCATCGGGTATATATAGAGGATGTAGGGGTGTGAATGGATGGTCGAGATTATAGAACAATAGTGTAAGAGAAGCTCTGGGCCATAGATTGGAGGCGACGTAGGATGGGAGCCAACTGGAAAGCAGATTCGAGCCCATGACTTGGATTGCTTACCAGTTGGAAAGAAGGGTCTATAGCTGACCTAGGAAAGGAGATAGGCTTTAGTAGATAAGGGTACCGGGATTTTGATTGGCTATTGGAAAGGTAGGGGAGAGAAAAGGGTCTATGGTAGTACTTTTCTCCGATGGCATGTACTTTGGAGCGGTCGGACTGGGAATGGTTATGGTACTTTACAGGAAGTTGTTTCAGGTTAAGCAGGGTGGTCCTAGCTAGTAGGTTTAGGATTGCTAAGGACATTAGGTGGTCGGTCCACTGTATTCGAGCGGATCCATGTGTAGGAGTAGTTGGGCCATATGAGATAACCAGTCTGGTGTCGGCTTTGAACGACCCATGTAACACCCTATAAAATGAAACATAAATAAATAAAGTAAAGTAAATATAATAAGGTTTGGATATAGGAATTTTATAAAAGTTGGAATTTAACCATTAAAGCTATTCTGTTGCGTTCATGGAAAAATTCTGATTTGTTTCCATATATAATATGTTGAAAACGAAGCTAAAACAAAAAAATTATAGGCATTTGAAGTTCTCGGATTTAAATAAATTTAGTTTGAATTCAAATTCAAATAAGAAATAAATTTAGGATTTAAATTTCAAAAAAATAGCCTAGGGGCTAAGTAAACGATTAATTTAGGCTTAATGTCAAAAAATTTAATTACATAATAATATAATTCGACAATGGAAAGAAAAATAAACGCCCCTAAATAAGATAGCAGTCGATCTTTATGGATCAGCCGGTCGACCAAAGCGTTCCATCGGTCGCCCAAGGGCGGTCGACCGCTTCGGAACGAAAGTTGCTTATGGCAACTAGGGTTTTATGCTATGTTCTATTCGGTTGTGCGCTCCAGATTTACCCATTTCCTACCTAATTCCATCCTACAGTTCTGGTGCATTTCAACTCCTATGAATAAGACCCTACCCTCTCCACTTTTATTCATATTATTTTGGGGAATACGACAAAACTCTGCCATTTCTATCTCTCTAATAAGATTCAAAAACTCCATAAAAAATTCAAGTAATAACTTATTTCATCATCCAACCTATTCTTATCCTATTCTTCTGAATCTAATGAATATATATACCTCTTCCCTACTATATGTATGTGTGTATATAAAAATAGAGAGATTCTGGAAGAGATCGAAAGGCTACAAATCCACTTGATTAAAGCTAAGGCTAATCCGTGAGTGGAAACCTTAGTATTTCTTTTCAGCAATTGTTTAGTGCATTTCTTTTGGATTTGAATACGCCTTAGGGATTTTGGAATTTTGAAAATATGATAAATAAAATCCCCCAAAATTCCTTTTTAATTCAATATGTTAATTCTATTCCATGATTCCCAAATATTTACATTAGTTTGATGGAACTTGGTTCGTTATGCAATTTATGATAATTTCACAACCTATTCCACCTCTCCTTCTTCTTTAGGTCAAATTGCGATCTTCAACATAATAAAGGGTTTAGATTATGAATTCTATTCGTAGTTTACACCACTTATTCTTATCTGTTTTTTTTCTAAAAGAGGAGTTGAATAAAATATGGGGTTTAGATTGCAATTCTTATCGTTTAAGATATTCCATTGAATTGGTGTAGTACATTGAGTTTCTACTTTATTTACAAGCTTGTTATTACAGTTTTGATTATGAATACTTGTTCCATGTTTTGGACATCTGAATTCCATGAAATCTTGGAAAATTGAAGAAAAAGGACTTGTAATAATAATTGATTAGGGAATTAACATTAAACTTGTTTAGGACGTAAAATCAATATGGTTAGAAATTATTAAGTGTGAATATTTATTTATTTCTATCTATATAATTAAGTGTGTATAAAGTAATTAATTTATAGCTAAGTCGTAGGGATGAAAGGTCAATATAGTTACATGACAGAAGTCTGCCCTTAACTTTGAGGCTACCAGCAGTTGTGTATACTTTTATTGATGTAAGATATCCTTATGATAAATATTTGTAATGATGCAAGGTTAGTTCCAAATTCAATAGGGAAATCTACTCAGCTAATATGGCTACCAGTTCCTATGAATAATGGACTAATGAGAGACATCATTATAAGTATGGTCCTTAAGGCGAAGGGCCTACTTTAGGGTTTGAGATATTAAGTAGTTGGACCCGCTTTTTTCCTCGGATGAAGTATTAAATGGCCAAGGGGTTAATCTACATGGGTCTACTTTTGGAGTTAGGCTTTAAACGATAGAGGTCTGCCTATTTTTCACTCAGAAATATTAAGTGGCCTATGAGATTCCATATGATGGCAGCTAGATAGTACCATTGAGGAGCACGGTTCTGGAATTAGGCCTTAAATGATGGGGTCTGCCTATTTTCCGTTAGGAAGTATCAAGTGGCTTGGGTACCGTCTCTTACATTATTAGTTATTTTTGACGTATGATTAGAATATGAGATATACTTCTGGAATGTAAAATATTAAGTGGTATGACCCACCTCCTTTCCTGTTCGGATGACGAAAATTCTATCGAGTTAGAAAACCATCGAACGAATTTTGAAATAAAAATAACCGCAAGCGCACGGTGTACGAATGTAGCACGTGGCAAATACGGGTCGATCCACAGGGAATTGATGATTTTAAAATTTCCTACTCATTCAAATTATACCAAAGTCGAGAGTGTGTTTAAGCTAGAAAATGAGAAAAAGAACTAACTAACAAAAAGAAAAGAAATGCAAATATGAAAGTTAAATGAAAATTTAGAGAATAAATCCACTCTCTAGATCATGTAGTTCAACACATGAAATCATGATCTCTCTTTTATGGTCATTAGTGTTTTAATTGATGTGTTTATCATAAGTACGACATATTTGAGCTATTGATTAGCCAACATAAGCCATCAAACTATAATACACCCCTTAAAACACTTACTATCTTTCATGAAACTTGACAAAGAAAATGAAAATGAAATCTATTTTAAGTATGGCCTATTAACTATTGATTAGAAACATAGACCATCAAATTTTAATTTCAAATCACTTTCTTATGCCATAATCATATATTGATGAAGAGGCAATTAGTGTTAGTGATTGTTTAAGCATAGCCTATTTGGTGTCAACAATATAGACTATCAAATTCAAAGCAAAAACAACAAATAAAACCACTTCTATCATCTTCATTAAGCACAAAAAGAGAGCATGAATTAACAAAATGTTGAAGCTACATTAATTAGAGAGCTTCATTACCCCTAAATTGAAGGGGTTTAGCTTTTCATATTTGTCATTTTATTAATAGCTAACAACATAAAAGAAAAATGAAGAAAAATGAAAGCAAATGAAAAGAAAACTATTCTACTTGCATAAAAGTAAATCTACACTACTAGCATGAAAGGAAATGAACATGTAAGTAAAAGGAAACACTAATTAACATTGCATAAAAAGAAAAGAAAATTACATAAAATAATAATGGCTAAGTAGCCATGAAAAGAGAAAGAGAGCTTTCTTTTATTTTTGATCTAAACTAAACTAAAGAGAAGGAGGCCTAAGAGAGACCAAGAGAAGAGATATTGAGGAGAGAGGAGATTACATGAAACATAAGGGGTATATATACAAGTTTTAAAACCCTAATTCACTTTTTGGGGAATGCCCAAAATGCCCCTTAGGAAGTGTGGAGGCCAAGTAATCATTAACATGTCTTAATCTCCCATTAAGTGTACATGAAACCATTAACTCCATAAGCATATGCATTAGCCTTTAGTTTGTACATTAAGGTAGGTGGGTAGGTGGGGTCCTCCATGATCTTCACTTTGAATTATTTCCATCTTCATTCATTTATATCCATTTTGTGCACGCATGTTTCTTCGTGAACCCACTAATATGAGAAGCTAAATTCCTACACAAATATATTTAACTTTTCAATTAATTTTTCTCAAAGAAATATATGCACACAAATGACCGTTTTGCCCCTATATGAAGATGGATATGTGAAAATTTGGAATTAATATGGATTTTGGTTAAAACAAGTTAAAATACCCCATATGATCATTTATTTAATTTAAATAGAATAAATATGGTGGTAAAAATATGCATACTTACGTGCACATCAAATACCCCACGCTTATCTTTTTATTCGTCCTTGAATAAAGAAAAACTAAGATAAATCCATTTTCGTAGGAAGCACGATTGCATTGAGCGTATGCAACAAGCCGTTAAACCTCTGGGTGTCCCCAGTAGGACGAGTGTAGTCTCGTGAGGGTTTTCAGCGTATACTACCCACAAAATCCAAATGCAAATAAAAAATGTAAAGTGAAAATATTTACAAAAATGCAAGATTTATTTAAAAAGAGATGAATGCGAGTTTTTGAAAATATTTACAAATAAAGGATTTACTTTTAAATCGACACTTATAAGTTAAATATAGGTTTTGGTTATTATCTTAAAAATTTATGTCATTTACTCGTCAAAATTTCCAACAAAAATCAAGTTATCATAACAAATAGACAATAGTTTAACTTGTTGTTTCAGTTGATTACAAAGTGTATCTATGAAATGGATCCGTAGTTGACTATCAAAGTGGTATTTTCATTTCTTTTCAATAACAATTCAAATCAAATAAGTAAAAATAGTGCTAGGATTTCAATTGCTTGCTCTCTCATTATTTGTAAGAAAAATTACACACCTAGCTTAGGTAAACTGAGGCCAGATATACCACCCATGCACTGCCTTTCGGGCTTATGTGAGGGAGTACAGAGCATGGCGAGTGCACACACTTTCGTGCGTACACCTATCGACCGTAGGTGGTTTTATTAAGACGGTTCTTTTTTTTTCTTTTTCTTTTCTATATGTGTTCCATACATGCATAACCGTGAGGACTTTTAAATGAGTATGAAAGCACATAATCAAAGATTCCAAGTAATTCACACATGCATAACCGTGAGGACTTTTAAATGAGAGTGAATACTTGGATGTTATTTATATATATGTATATATATATATATATTTTAAGAGAGAGAGAGTGTTGCAAAATCATCTTAGCACCATTTAACTTAGAAGACAAAAAATGTTGTATCTTTACTTTAAATCGACCACTTTTTAAAACAAAGATTTTCAATTAGGATGTATTTCATAATTAACACGTGTGAGTCTACCTATATACAAGTTAAACCATTGTTATTTGTAATTTAACTTCATTTTTATTTTTGTTAAGACAAAAAAAAATTTCAAAAATTTTAATTGAATAAACCAAAACCATATATTTATCCTATAGTGTTTCTTTAAAAATAAATCAAAATGTTTTTTTTAAAAAAATAGTTTTTTGATTTTTTTTTTGAGTTTTGGAAGAAAAAGCAAAAATGAACCATGAAAAAATAAAAATGAAGATGAGTCACCCCCCACACTTGATTTTGACTGTGTCCCCACAGTCAACCCATGTGGAAGGAGAAAAATGAAAATAAAAACATGACATTTATTTAAATCAAAATGAAAAGGTTATTATTTAGCAGAGATCAGAAAATATACAGTTAAAGAGCAAATGAAACAGTCTTCCAAAGACCGATTCATTTGCCTCGTCAAGTATACGCAACACAGCTTAAGCACGAAAAACCAATTCGTAAAAGATTCCGAAGTTGATTGTCGATTTGGAAAAACGAATGTCGTTTTATTGAGAACCGTATGAGTTGTTTTATTTTTGATGATTTTCGGGATTGATAAAACAATTGATTGAAATTCAAGTTTATTTTCACCAAATTGAAAGTTAAGCTCATTATCAACAAATTTTCAAAATTATCGATTTCAAAATTGAAATGGTGATTAAACTCTTCCCTTTCGGAATTTAACAACTCATTTTCGAAAAGTCCAAAAAGTTTATGTCTGTTAAATTCGACTTCCTTTGTTGGATTATCAACAACTTCATCGCGTAAATCGAGTTTAAAGTTCAAAGTTGTCATATTCAAATTTTCAGAAAAAGGAAGATCGAAGTTTAAATCAAGTTTTACAACCTCAAAAGAATTGAAATCCAACTCAATTACCGTGTTTTCAACAATTTCATTAAGATTTTCATTTCAGTTTCAAAAGTTGTTATTTGAAAATCGTCGATTTGGGTAAAAGATGGATTATCGCTTGACTCGTCACCCGTTGGAATTTGATTTTGTTTTTCACGTTGTTTCATATATGTTTCAATCAACAAATCCGTGTGATCATCATAAATTTCGTTCATTTGTTCAACAAAATCCAATTTATAGCTATTCACATGAAAATTCTCGATTTGGATTTGTTTAGAACAAAAATTATCAATTACATTGAAATTGAGATTATTTCCATTACCAAAATTATTTGAAAAGTTATTTCCACTTTCGTTTTGATTTTGAAATTCATTTTGAAGTTCGAAATTGAGTTTGCATGGGTTATAATCGAAATCGTTTGAATTTTGAATTGAGTTCAAATTTTGAAATCCTTGACTCGAGTTGTTACACAAATATGAATTATATAAATCATTTATCTCTTGATTTTGTCGTGTAGAAAGTTCGAGTAAAGATGAAATCATTTCAATGCTATTTTCAAGAGTCGAAGGTTGGTCATTGTTTTGAAAATTTTGTTGTTCGAAATTTGAATTATTTACACAAAAGTTGTTGTTAAAATATCCATATGAATTTGGAGTGAACTCATATGGATTACATTGAATTTCACAACTAAATTCAAGTGAGTAAGAAAAAGGGAACTCGGACATTTTCAAGGTTTTTTTGTTTTTGTTTTTTTACAAATAAAAATATTTACAAGTAGAATTTATTTTTCAAAATGGAAAATTGATTTTTGTTTTGTTTTTGGATTTTCAAATTTTTTTCTTCGTTTTTGAAAATGTTTTATAATTTTTTTGTATTTTTTTTAAATTTTTTTTTGATTTTCTAAAAAAGCTAAGTAATTTTTTTTTGGATTTTTGGAATTTTGATTTGAAAGTTTTCAAAGTAAAAGGAAAGAAAACAAACTTAAGAAATATTTACAATTTTTTAGTTTTGGATTTTGAATTTTTTTTTGTTTTTTTTAAATATGCATGAACTAATGCAACTAAATGAATGCAAGGGTTAATTATAAATGATTTTCCTAAGTTAACCCAAAATTGTATAATCACACATTGTCTTAGATACACAAGATAGTTCTCAGCCAGGTAACGGACAGGATTTATCGATGCACCACGAATCACCGTAGCAATGCAGCCGAAGGTTTAAGTACCTTCAGAGGAACAACCACTATAATATATACGAATCACCGTAATATTTATAAATGGTTATTACTCTGCCGTAGCCTAGACAACAAGATATTAAATTGCTTCTAAGAAGATAACTTGTCAATATACAATTAAGTGTTATCGATGTCTAACCGTTATTATTAATCAAAATCTAAGATGAAATGCAAAGCAGAAATTAAACATGTATTAACAATGCAACTAGAATGGATTTTTTTTTGAATTTTTTTTTCAAATGCAAGCAATCAACAATGAAATTCAAATGACAACATCAATTTTTTTATAAACAAGCCAGCAATTTATTTTTGGCAGCAGAGCGGCAGTTTTCAGGAAGCAAGCAAGCAATTATTTTTGATAAGTCTCCTATCTGCTTTGACAACCTGCAAACAAAACACAATATATACAATATTTTTGTTTCTGTTTTTTTTTTGAACGGAGAAGTATAAGACAAAAGAAACCTAACAAAATAAGAGGAAAATTTAACTAAAAAGTTTTAACAAAAGAAAACTTAAATGGAAAATTTTATATTCTCTTTTTTTATAAGGAAAAAACAAATTAAACAAAACAAAACTAAAACAATTAGACCAAACAAAGTAAACGAAAGAAAACACTTTTTTTTTCTGTTGAAACAAAGTAAACAAAAGAAGCAAAAACACAGTAACTAAAAGAGAATTTTTTTTCTTTTTTAAGAAGAAGAAAGGAAATTAACAAAAGAATAAATGAACACCAACCCGTAACAAAATCCACCCGGCCCACAAATAAAAAGCAAAAAGAAAACCAACCCAGACCTTTATGGTTCCCGAAACAATTCAAACCCAGAAAACCGTATATCACATCCAAAAGAAAAAAAATTCTCCTTAATCAAAAATTATCAAAATACTCGAACTTAAATCCCCTTTCCTTGTGAATTTCCAAATCCGTAAATCAAACAACCACGATTTTTCCACACTTCAGCAACCAATGATTCAGGCAATTTGGGCGAATGCAGAAGATGGTCGTGATTTGAGTTTGGAGTGGTTAGCTCTGGTGGTGGAAGTGGAATTTGAAGCTGATGAACGAGTTCGAGTGTGGTGAGTTTGCGATGGAGTTCGATGATTGGTGGTTTCGATGTTCGAGACTATGTTGTAGGTGATTCAGCAGGAGTTTGTTGAATTTGGAGACGTGGTGGATGAATTCGAGGTGGCTTGATCGGAGAAGGCGATTGCAGAAGTGAAAGGCAGGTGCAATTTTTTTTCTGAGCTGGTTTGGTGACCTTGAACCGTGGATGGTTCGAACGCGGGGGGAACAGTAGTGTTGTTTGGGGGATATGAGACGAATGTGTGTTGCAGTGGAGATGTATGTTGACATGTGGTTTGGGGTGTGCAAGCATGTGTGTCTATGCAAAAGTGATGGAAGTCAGTAATAATATGGTCAGGTGGAGGAGGGTTCAGTGGCGATTGTGCAAGGGGGAATGAGCAGTTGTGGCTTGAATGTTGATGGTGGTTTGCAAGTGGTGTGGAGAAGTTGCTATGGTGCACAGGGCAGTGGAGGGAGGGGGATTGCTGACATGATGTCTGCAAAAGTTTTCAAATGATGTTGTGATGAATGGAGGGGGTACTCTAATGGTTTGGTCAGTGTCCAAATGGTAGCACCAGTTAGGAATTGTTGTGAAGGGTAGAGGTTGTGTATTGATATGCAGGGTGGAAATAGTGGCAGTGGAGTGTTGCAATGTTTGGTTGTGGAGTTGTCTGATTAGGAGTGTGGTTTGAAGGTAATAATGAGTGTGGGTTGATATGATAGGATGTGGATAAGGTCGTGGCAGTGAGATAGTGAAGAAGTTTGGGTTATATGTTGTTGCACTGTTGAATGATGTAGGGGTGATGTTTTGTAGACTGGGGGAGGATAATGTATATGGTAAGGCAGTGTATAGGGTAGTAAGAAGGGGGGGAGCTGTGTTTCAGTGGTTGTTTTGTATGAACAGGGGATAATGCAGCAAGATGAAGTTTGGTGGTGGAAGTTTGATGGTGAAAAACACTGCAGTGATGATAAGTATGGTAGAAGCTCTAGCAACAGTATGTTAGTTGATCGGGGCAAGTGTGGCACTTCAGTTTTGATGAAAGTGGAATGTAGGGGAAGATCAGCAGAGGGTAGATAGTGAAGTTAATAGCAGTGGTGTGGTTAGAGCAGGCTGACAAATGTGGGTGAAGGTGTAGGGAGGAAGTTGGATAGAAGGCTGTGGGTATGTGTGTGAATAGCAGACAGTTTTGGGGAGGTATATTTGATGATCTGGTGTGTTTGGGGATGTTGGAGTTACAGTTGACAGAAGGTGAATTGGAGGAACAGACAGTAATGCAAAAGTATGTACAGAAATTTGTAAAATGAAAATTGAAGTTGTACATGAAAATTGTAAATGTAAAATGAGAACAATGGCAATGAAACTTTTTTTTCCTTTCAATTGAGGCTGTGTATTTTATATATATATAGAATTGCAAATAGAACTAGAGAAGAAGCACACAAACAAAAATGCAATGTAACGACCCGCCTTTTTGGACAGTTTAAACCGACGATCCAATACACCAGCCGATTCCAAACCATTCAAAAGGGCAGATGGTTATTGGGGTAAATAAGAAAAGAAAAGGAAGAGAAAAAAAGGAAAAGAAACAACACAAAATCTCGCAGCGGAACGATAAAATATAATAGTCAAATAAATAGTTCATGAAGCTGTTTACTATACTTTGACAATTATTTATACAACATTTATCAGAGTTATACATATACAACAGAACAATTAAAATAATGCAGTAGATAGCATGATGCAAGGGTAATAATAGTAATAGTATACCAAATCTTCGTCTTCATCCTCCAGAATAGATCTTCAAAATCTGAAAAACTCAGGACTGACCCGAGCGTAATGAAAAGACAAAACACTCGAGTCAGGACTAAAATATCCTTATGAAAGTTAAATCAATCGTAAATAAATATGAGTGTAACGGCGTCAGAGATGTTTACGGGGTTTGACATCTCATATCCAGTGTCAACATGCGTGCAATAACTCAAGAGATGTTACGGGATTTTCCATCTCTTAAGGATCCGTTAAACTATCTATTATGTAGTAATGTACGCTAAGTAGATAATGCCTATCAGTAATATAAAGTATCAAAATAGCATTAAGGCATTACCATAATCCCCCTTAACACATTTTTATAATGCCATAGTCTATACAGCACCGTAAGCATCACCGTAAACTGGTGGTTATCAGAGGGTACCCCATAGGTATAACACAAATCATAACATAGTGGTCGCGAATAGGATAATCAGTATGACAAGGTACATGAGGCGATACCAACTAGGATACTAGTAGTTGCGTGATACGGACTGATGTTGAGCATAGCCAGCAGCTACCCCAACACAGCGAAACAACACTTCCAAATCAAAGGGTGCACCCAAATCGCATCACAAATGTAATAGATATGGTATCGAAGAAGCGTGTCCGCTAGAGGTGGCGAACCTCAATGGCCCGGCGCGGCTCCTGTTTTAGTCATGTCAGGGGTCATCCAATAATCGTTCTCTTTCTTCAGTCAACACGTACACCAAACCATCCACTTCATTCTGGATCAACACTCCACGTATAATAGTTATTAAAGTGGTGTTCGGTATCGACAGAGAGTATGTCCATATCCGATCCCGGTCTCTTTAATAACTACGTATTATTACACCGTTGGCTCTTTTACATTTCAAATCGATTCATAATTGATATCAAAATATCATATTCGCTTCAAAAATCGAATCCATTTCAAATATCATTGTATCTATTCAAATGTAAGATTCCATTTCAAAAATCATTTTCGCCTTAATTTCATTTCGATTTCAGAATCATTTCGAATTTCAATTTAAGTTGCAACTTCATTTAAAACAATTCGTATTTAAATTCAAGATTTAAATATAAACATTTCACCTTGTTGACGAGCTTAGAATTTTAGAAAATAGTTTTTAAGTAGTTTAAAAGTAGTTTTAAATAATTTAAATAGTTAAAAATACTTAAAATCTTAAAATGGGTTTCAAATAGATAAATTAGTTTAAAATAATTTAAATTTGGTTAAGTAGATTTAAATAGATTAAAATAGTTTAAGTATTCAAAAATGGTTTATATAACAGAGTAATTTGAAAAACAAAATAAAACAGCTTCAAAACCAATCCATTTCAATTTATAACTTCCCAATTCAAATCAATTTCAATTTCTATTCTACCGATTCAATTTCGATTTCAATTCAAATCAATGTCAACTTTGACTTCAAATTTATTCAATTCTATATTCACCTTAAATTTATTCAAATTCAATTTATATCGATTCGGAGCTTGATTTTTCAAAATATCCGTTTATAACACTTAACAAAATTATCTTTCAATATTCAAGTTTTAAAACCCAATTACAAAAATGATTCAATTCTAAGCTCAATTTCAAAATATCCTTTTATATCGCTTTTACTTAGTAATGCTCAAAGCTCGAAGTAATGTTCAATCTTTAAAACAAATAAATTTTCGAAATTCAATTATATCCAAATTTTAAATCTCAAAGTCTCAACTTAAATTATTTAACTAAATTCCTTTAACCAAAATTCATTTCAACATTCCAAACTCAATTTTTCGATAAATTCGATTTCTATAAATTGATTTCTATTTATAACTTTTAAATCAAACATTTAAATAAATTTCAAATCGACGATTTCAAAATTTATTAATTTAGCCAATTCGGTGTCCGTATATAATTTTCTATCCTATGGCCAAGTAGTTATTTATTTCAATTAAATGTCAGGGATGAATATATATCACTTAAATCGAATCACAGTTTCATATGTATGCGTAACAGTATATATAAGCAAATAAACATCCAAACATTTAAATATCAACCAATAACATCCATCAAAATACATCATCCAATAGACAATACAATTCATGGCAGTTTCATAGTTATCAATGTTGGGTAATTTAATCGCAATCTAATTTCAATTTCAATTTAAATTTAACTGTCAATTTAATTTCAACGGTTAATTCAAATGGCAATCCATATGACAATTAAATTCTATCAAACAACGACAACTAAAATTCATAACACTTCATAATGTCAAATTTAACTAGCATAAAGATATTTAGTACGGTGTGAGCGTTATAAAACACTCAACTTGATTTCAATGCAGTTCCAGCGGTTTATTTCGAATAAAATTAAACGAGCGTTTAATTTTACCCGAAATTTTCACTTGCTCCAAACGACTCCAATCCAATTCCATAGCGTAGTGCTCTTCCATACGGTTCCAACGCAATTTGATTCGTAATTTTTCGACCTCGTATGAAAAAGTTACACTATTTTAAACATTACGATTTACAATATAATTAATTCTCTTTTAATAATTTCCAAACCCTACCATGCGATCAAGGCCGCACGTTGCTCTTGAAGGATCTGGACCGCACGCGCTATCCTCCTCTTCGCGTTCGTTTCTAGTACGTACGCAACACAAAAGAACCGAAAGCCGAGCTTTTAGGGTTACGTGCCGCACCACCCTCGACGACCACTACCACGATCAAGTTCCACCATAAGGAGCGCCAACTCAAGAGCCACCAACGGCCCAAGTACGGTCGAGCTCGGCCCTATATCGGCCTCGAAAAACATGCCGATACGTGCGGCCTTCAAGCCCAATTTGCCGACGATCCAAAGCTCTATTTACGATCACCACCATTCAGATGGTAGATCTCGTTGCGCTCTACAACCTTCGTTTAGGAAGTTTCACGAATTGATCCACGGATTTGAAGAATTTTGAGGAGGAAGAAACAAGATATCGGCCCTAGATTTTTAATGGTGGCGGCCTGCATATTTTGCCCTAGGGTTTAGTTTATTCTCAAAAAAAGAAAATAACGAAGTGCCTTTATAGAAAAACGACGAACACTCTTCATCCCGGATTTTCCGAACTCCAAACGAAGCGCGGTGACCGATGTTTCCACGGTTTACCCCGTGTTCTGGACACAATGGAACAGGTTTCGAAAGCTAATTCGATCGTCTGTGTGAGTTATGGCGATAAACGATCGATTTTAAATTAAACCGGTTAAACGATTTTCTAGGCGTTTTGGCTTGCCTCGGACAAATGGTAAATCCGATTGACACGAAATTTGAAATCTTACAATAATATAAAATTACGGATCCGATGAAACTGGTTTCGTTGAAATCCGAGACCGTTTGAAAAATGACTATTTTAACTCACCAAATTAATAATAAAACAATTTCAACGCGTTTCGAGCTGCCACGGTCAAACGACAACTCCGATTGCTACGAAAATTGGAATCCGATAATAACTAACTATTACGGATCCAATGAAACTAGTTTCGTCCAATTCTGAGACTGTTCGAAAATTGGCTATTTTCAGTCGATAATTAAATATTAAAATATTCAAATTTCACAAATTTACTTTTAATTCGGTTTTAAAAGTTCTACAACATCATTCTAACTTTAATATGATAAAATAAAATTTTTACGAATCATTTCTTAATCATATTAAACCCGTTATTCAATTATCCAATAATTCCAATTTTAAAATCTTATTAACTCTATTATAATCCCAATATAACTTACATTCACTTTGGACACCAATTTGAATTATATTAAATCAAATTTTAATTATTCAATCTATTTTCATATATTAAATTTCAATATCAAATTAGTCATATCAAATTCGAAATTTAATTATTCAAACATTTGTAATATTAAATTTAAACAAATTTTATTATTCTTGAATTACTATCTTTTGAAATATTCAAACGAACTTATAAAATTTAACTTTTGAAACGAATAAAAATTATAGAACAACCATTTCCATTATACGGTTATTCAATTCCCATTGTTAAATTATTCAATAAATCCCAAATATTAAATTTAAACAATTTTCGCTTTAATTCATTATCTTTTGAAATATTGAAATTGAACTTATAAGATTCAACTTTTAAAACCAATTCACAATTTAGAACACTATTTCCATTTTTACAGTTATTCAATTATTCGATAAGTTTTAAATATTTAATTTAAACTATTTACCTGTTCAATATTCAATATTTGATTTTAAATAGATTTTACTTATCAATCAATTACTCTATTATACCCAATGAATTCAACATTTATTATCCTATTCAACTATTGATTTCAAAGGCATTCACTAAGTATCATTCATTTTTCATTACTTGGATAATTATTGTTGCAATTCATTCCAGTTATTATTATTCCAAATGAATTACAATTTTTTTTCTAACATTAAATCACGAAATCTTTTAAATTAGCTATTTTAATTATCGAAAATTTATGGGTCGTTACACTCTCCCCCACTCAAAACTTTTCGTCCCCGAAAAGGAAAAAGAAGGGAAAAGGAACTAAGTATAGAATTCAACATTAGATATATTTTATTCAAAGTTACCAACTTATAAACAATGAACTTCCATTTATAAAGTCACTACTACACTTTCACTAAGTTATTCCAAACGGCTTTCTAACTTTAAAAGTTATTTATCAAAACAAGTTATAAAAAAAAAAAATTAAAACTTGAAAAATTTTCTAACACCCGTATTTTACGGAAAATTTCGGCAGAGTCTCCTCTGCGCGGCTCGAGCGGAAAAAAATATAACAGTATATATATCACAAATATACATCTCATCAAGTGATGAGGCATCCCGCAGGGAAAAAGTGTAAAAGTACGGTATGTAATCCGAGATATGTACCTTATATATTGTTAGCGAGCATATACGGCTAATATAGCGCGAAAGCGAGCTCCAAATGCGAAGCAAGCGCAATCCGCACCTACTAAACACTCAATAACTAAGTTAGAACCATGCATATAAAGATAGATCGATATACTTAGCCTATACAACATATATATAACATATTTAGCTTCAAAACTAAGATTCCAATTTCAGGACAGCAAATAAATCTTAGTTTTAGGACAGCTAAACGATAAAATTCAGCAATAGAATCTGAACAAAAGTTGTTGCATTCATTTCAGGCTTTCCGGAATGTCCAAAATTATCGAATTCGGACCATACGTTCAAAAATTATGGTCGTTTTACTTAGAGGATACGTCTCAGCCTGGGCAATGAATTGCACAGGTCAGCGACGTTCACCCGCGTTTTCGACCTTCTAAGCTACATCAAAACACAAAATACTTAAAACAAAAGTTTTAGCTTAAGTTCTTAGCTTTCCAGAAAGTGCGAGATCATCAAAATCCGATAAACCAGTCAAAAGATATGGCGAAAATACTCAGGGTGTATACTACTGATTTTACTTATTTTTACACAGGACAGCGAGTAACATTCAAGTTTTTAACCTAGTAGGCGAAGGAATTTTCTCAAGTTATCTAAACAAAAATTGTGCTATAGTTTCTAATATTTTCGAAAAGTCCAAGATCGTCGAATTTTGTTCAGCCATTTAATAGTTATGGTTGTTTTCGTTTCAGCATATATTGGACAAATTTGGATTTTTCCCAAAATTTGCTTTTATTATTTCGAAGTGCAAACCATCAAAACTTCAAATTTTCTAAAGAACAATCATAAACACAAAGTCATTTATTTTCTTATTCATTCATGCAATAGGTTTACATTCAATTTGTTTCCGATTTATTCAAGTTTGTTTCATTCACATTTTAAATTCAAGTCAATTTGCTTCAATTTAAATTGAATTCAATTATATTTAATTTCACTTTGCTTCAAATTTGAATAATTTTTTTTTATTCCGTTTATTCAATTCCATTAACACTAATGTATTCTACTTAATCAATTTTCATCCATCTAACAACCAATGCAATATCAAACATTAACATCCATCCAAAATCTACACTAAATCAATTATACATTTCCAAGTCAATTTTTTTCATACACTTCCAAGTTTATTGACATTTAGTTATATTCAAATTTAATTAGTTTCCATTTACCAATTTTATTTTTCATTAATTTTAAATTTTATTCATTCACTTATATATATCATTCATTTTATAGCTTAAATTTCTTTTATATTTACAACTATCAATAGATCTTCACATTTTATTATTCATTCTCACACTGGTATATTATTTCTCAACTTATCCTTATTAGCATTTTAAACCTTTTAAGTATTTGGTAAGTTATAGTTATGCAAATAGAATGTAGTTAAACAACATACAACTTCTTTTCATTTAAAGTTGAATTTTCAATTAATTAGTTCTTAAGTCATTACTTAAATTTCACTATAATTTAATTTCACATTTACATTCACATATAGTATTTCCATTTTATATTAACATAATTGTGAATCACCTTTAAATGTTAATTTAAATTCCAATTATTTACTAACAATTTTATTTATATTTGCAAACCATTAATTAAATGCATATTTCATTATTCAAACCTATACTTGTATATTATCCAATTAACAATTCATATAACATTTTTGAACTTCTTAAATATTTTGGTAAGTTATATCTATGCTATAGAATGAAATTTAATACTGTGCGAGTTTTACAGTTTCAATTTTATTTTAAGTTCATGATTTCCTAATTCTAAGGATTTCTACTTCAATTGATATTTTCACTTAGCTCTTAGGTTCATTTCTCATTTCACAATTCAGAAGTTCCTTGATGATTCAAGTCTAAATTCATTTCAATCATTTAAAAAAAAATCATTAATTATGAAAGGACTTAAGAATTCCAATCCCGGTTTCATTTCAAATCAAGTTTTGAAATAATATATACTTATATAATTTATATATTAAATCATACTACAGAGAATACAAAATAAAATAAAATTTGAATCAAAATAAGGTTTAGACAAGCTATTAAGTGGTCTCCCCCACTCGGACTCTCGAAAATAAACGCTGATGATGCGTGCACTCATCACCGAAATCATTTTCTAGCATCAAGAGAAGGGAATATAACACTTATCATTAAAAAAAATCCTTCGAAAACAATTTCAACTCAATTATACTATCATATAATACTCATATTATATTTTTCAAATTCTTGTAAGTCAATTTCAAACACCGGAATTTAAATTCCCAAATCCAAGTTAAAATTCATTTATATTCAATATCAATTGTGTTTACAAGATTTCATTTTCCTAAATCCATTGTTATTTAATCAATTGTTGTAAATATTGACTGATCAAACAATAACGATAATAATCTAATATTATCATCTCCTAACAATCAATTCAATCAAAATGAATAAATATTCAAATAATTCTTTTATATAAAATATATTCCAAAACGATATTGTGTTGGTTTGTCCTATTCGAGTGTTTAGAAATTCCTATCGACGCCTTGGCGTCCCAAGTATCAACCAGAATTCATAAATACTCAACGGGACAAAGTTAACACAATATAAAACCATTTTATATCAAATAACAAGTACGCTCTCTCATATATACTAAACTCATTCATATAGTTTACCTCTATTTCATTGAGTTATTCCCCACTAGAGCCAAGGTTTATCGCTAAACCAAAGCTCTGATACCAACTGTAACGATCTGCCTTTTTGGACAGTTTAAACCGACGATCCAATACACCAGCCGATTCCAAACCATTCAAAAGGGCAGATGGTTATTGGGGTAAATAAGAAAAGAAAAGGAAGAGAAATAAAGGAAAAGAAACAACACAAAATCTCGCAGCGGAACGATAAAATATAATAGTCAAATAAACAGTTCATGAAGCTGTTTACTATACTTTGACAATTATTTATACAACATTTATCAGAGTTATACATATACAACAGAACAATTAAAATAATGCAGCAGATAGCATGATGCAAGGGTAATAATAGTAATAGTATACCAAATCTTCGTCTTCATCCTCCAGAATAGATCTTCAAAATCTGAAAAACTCAGGACTGACCCGAGCGTAATGAAAAGACAAAACACTCGAGTCAGGACTAAAATATCCTTATGAAAGTTAAATCAATCGTAAATAAATATGAGTGTAACGGCGTCAGAGATGTTTACGGGGTTTGACATCTCATATCCAGTGTCAACGTGCGTGCAATAACTCAAGAGATGTTACGAGATTTTCCATCTCTTAAGGATCCGTTAAACTATCTACTATGTAGTAATGTACGCTAAGTAGATAATGCCTATCAGTAATATAAAGTATCAAAATAGGGTTAAGGCGTTACCATAATCCCCCTTAACACATTTTTATAATGCCATAGTCTATACAGCACCGTAAGCCCCACCGTAAACTGGTGGTTATCAGAGGGTACCCCATAGGTATAACACAAATCATAACGTAGTGGTCGCGAATAGGATAATCAGTATGACAAGGTACATGAGGCGAAACCAACTAGGATACTAGTAGTTGCGTGATCCGGACTGATGTTGAGCATAGCCAGCAGCTACCCCAACACCGCGAAACAACACTCCCAAATCAAAGGGTGCACCCAAATCACATCACAAATGTAATAGATATGGTATCGAAGAAGCGTGTCCGCTAGAGGTGGCGAACCTCAATGGTCCGGCGCGGCTCCTGTTTTAGTCATGTCAGGGATCATCCAATAATCATTCTCTTTCTTCAGTCAACACGTACACCAAACCATCCACTTCATTCTGGATCAACACTCCACGTATAATAGTTATTAAAGTGGTGTTCGGTATCGACAAAGAGTATGTCCATATCCGATCCCGGTCTCTTTAATAACTACGTATTATTACACCGTTGGCTCTTTTACATTTCAAATCGATTCATAATTGATCAAAATATCATATTCGCTTCAAAAATCGTATCCATTTCAAATATCATTGTATCTATTCAAATGTAAGATTCCATTTCAAAAATCATTTTCGCCTTAATTTCATTTCGATTTCAAAATCATTTCGAATTTCAATTTAAGTTGCAATTTCATTTAAAACAATTCGTATTTAAATTCAAGATTTAAATATAAACATTTCACCTTGTTGACCAGCTTAGAATTTTAGAAAATAGTTTTTAAGTAGTTTAAAAGTAGTTTTAAATAATTAAAATAGTTAAAAATACTTAAAATCTTAAAATGGGTTTCAAATAGATAAATTAGTTTAAAATAATTTAAATTTGGTTAAGTAGATTTAAATAGATTAAAATAGTTTAAGTATTCAAAAATGGTTTATATAACAGAGAAAAACAAAATAAAACAGCTTCAAAACCAATCCATTTCAATTTATAACTTCCCAATTCAAATCAATTTCAATTTCCATTCTACCGATTCAGTTTCGATTTCAATTCAAATCAATGTCAACTTTGACTTCAAATTTATTCAATTCTATACTCACCTTAAATTTATTCAAATTCAATTTATATCGATCCGGAGCTTGATTTTTCAAAATATCCGTTTATAACATTTTACAAAATTATCTTTCAATATTCAAGTTTTAAAACCCAATTACAAACATGGTTCAATTCTAAGCTCAATTTCAAAATATTTTTTCATATCGCTTTTACTTAGTAATGCTCAAAGCTCGAAGTAATGTTCAATCTTTAAAACAAATAAATTTTAGAAATTCAATTATATCCAAATTTTAAATCTCAAAGTCTCAACTTAAATTATTTAACTAAATTCCTTTAACCAAAATTCATTTCAACATTCCAAACTCAATTTTTCGATAAATTCGATTTCTATAAATTGATTTCTATTTATAACTTTTAAATCAAACATTTAAATAAATTTCAAATCGACGATTTCAAAATTTATTAATTTAGCTAATTCGGTGTCCGTATATAATTTTCTATCCTATGGCCAAGTAGTTATTTATTTCAATTAAATGTCAGGGATGAATATATATCACTTAAATCGAATCACAGTTTCATATGTATGCGTAACAGTATATATAAACAAATAAACATCCAAACATTTAAATATCAACCAATAACATCCATCAAAATACATCATCCAATATACAATACAATTCATGGCAGTTTCATAGTTATCAATGTCAGGTAATTTAATCGCAATCTAATTTCAATTTCAATTTAAATTTAACTATCAATTTAATTTCAACGGTTAATTCAAATGGCAATCCATATGACAATTAAATTCTATCAAACACTGACAACTAAAATTCATAACACTTCATAATGTCAAATTTAACTAGCATAAAGATATTTAGTACGGTGTGGGCGTTATAAAACACTCAACTTGATTTCAATGCAGTTCCAGCGGTTTATTTCGAATAAAATTAAACGAGCGTTTAATTTTACCCGAAATTTTCACTTGCTCCAAATGACTCCAATCCAATTCCATAGCGTAGTGCTCTTCCATACGGTTCCAACGCAATTTGATTCGTAATTTTTCGACCTCGTATGAAAAAGTTACACTATTTTAAACATTACACGATTTACAATATAATTAATTCTCTTTTAATAATTTCTAAACCCTACCATGCGATCAAGGCCGCACGTTGCTCTTGAAGGATCTGGACCGCACGCGCTATCCTCCTCTTTGCGTTCGTTTCCAGTACGTACGCAACACAAAAGAACCCAAAGCCGAGCTTTTAGGGTTACGTGCCGCACCACCCTCGACGACCACTACCACGATCAAGTTCCACCATAAGGAGCGCCAACTCAAGAGCCACCAATGGCCCAAGTACGGTCGAGCTCGGCCCTATATCGGCCTCGAAAAACATGCCGAGGCGTGCGGCCTTCAAGCCCAATTTGCCGACGATCCAAAGCTCTATTTACGATCACCACCGTTCAGATGGTAGATCTCGTTGCGCTCTACAACCTTCGTTTAGGAAGTTTCACGAATTGATCCACGGATTTGAAGAATTTTGAGGAAGAAGAAACAAGATATCGGCCCTAGATTTTTAATGGTGGTGGCCTGCATATTTTTCCCTAGGGTTTAGTTTATTCTCAAAAAAAGAAAATAACGAAGTGCCTTTATAGAAAAACGACGAACACTCTTCATCCCGGATTTTCCGAACTCCAAACGAAGCGCGGTGACTGGTGTTTCCAGGGTTTACCCCGCGTTTCGGACACAATGGAATGGGTTTAGGAAGCTAATTCGATCGTCTGTGCGAGTTATGGTGATAAACGATCGATTTTAAATTAAACCGATTAAACGATTTTCTAGGCGTTTTGGCTTGCCCCGGACAAATGGTAAATCCGATTGACACGAAATTTGAAATCTTACAATAATATCACATTACGAATCCGATGAAACTGGTTTCGTCGAAATCCGATACCGTTTGAAAAATGACTATTTTAACTCGCCAAATTAATATTAAAACAATTTCAACGCGTTTCGAGCTGCCACGGTCAAACGACAACTCCGATTACTATGAAAATTGGAATCCGATAATAACTAACTATTACGGATCTAATGGAACTAGTTTCGTCCAATTCTGAGACTGTTCAAAAATTGGCTATTTTCAGTTGATAATTAAATATTAAAATATTCAAATTTCACAAATTTACTTTTAATTCGGTTTTAAAGGTTCTACAACATCATTCTAACTTTAATATGATAAAATAAAATTTTTACGAATCATTTCTTAATCATATTAAACCCGTTTTTCAATTATCCAATAATTCCAATTTTAAAATCTTATTAACTCTATTATAATCCCAATATAACTTGCATTCACTTTGGACACCAATTTGAATTATATTAAATCGAATTTCAATTATTCACTCTATTTTCATATATTAAATTTCAATATCAAATTAATCATATCAAATTCGGAATTTAATTATTCAAACATTTGTAATATTAAATTTAAACAAATTTTATTATTCTTGAATCACTATCTTTTGAAATATCCAAACGAACTTATAAAATTTAACTTTTGAAACGAATAAAAATTATAGAACAACCATTTCCATTATACGGTTATTCAATTCCCATTGTTAAATTATTCAATAAATCCCAAATATTAAATTTAAACAATTTCGCTTACCCAATAATTCATTATCTTTTGAAATATTGAAATAGAACTTATAAGATTCAACTTTTAAAACCAATTCACAATTTAGAACATTATTTCCATTTTTACAGTTATTCAATTATTCGATAAGTTTTAAATATTTAATTTAAACTATTTACCTGTTCAATATTCAATATTTGATTTTAAATAGATTTTACTTATCAATCAATTACTATATTATACCCAATGAATTCAACATTTATTATCCTGTTCAACTATTGATTTCAAAGGCATTCACTAAGTAGCATTCATTTTTCATTACTTGGATAATTATTGTTGCAATTCATTCCAGTTATTATTATTCCAAATGAATTACAATTTTTTTTCTAACATTAAATCACGAAATCTTTTAAATTAGCTATTTTAATTATCGAAAATTTACGGGTCGTTACATGCAAGCACAAACACACACAACAATTAATTTTTTTTTAATTCAAACAAACACACAATAAAAATCAAACGAAAATAATTCAAAGAATAGAAATTAAATTGAAACAACTCCCCGGCAACGGCACCAAAAACTTGTTCGGACGATGGAAATTCTATCGAGTTAGAAAACCGTCGAACGAATTTTAAAATAAAAATAACCGCAAGCGCACGGTGTACGAATGTAGCACGTGGCGAATACGGGTCGATCCACAGGGAATTGATGATTTTAAAATTTCCTACTCAATCAAATTATACCAAAGTCGAGATTGTGTTTAAGCTAGAAAATGAGAAAATGAACTAACTAACAAAAAGAAAAGAAATGCAAATATGAAAGTTAAATGAAAATTTAGAGAATAAATCCACTCTCTAGATCATGTAGTTCAACACATGAAATCATGATCTCTCTTTTATAGTCATTAGTGTTTTAATTGATGTGTTTATCATAAGTATGACATATTTGAGCTATTGATTAGCCAACATAAGCCATCAAACTTAACACACCCTTTAAAACACTTACTATCTTTCATGAAACTTGACAAAGAAAATGAAAATGAAATCTATTTTAAGTATGGCTTATTAACTATTGATTAGAAACATAGGCCATCAAATTTTAATTCCAAATCACTTTCTTATGCCATAATCATATATTGATGAAGAGGAAATTAGTGTTAGTGATTGTTTAAGCATAGCCTATTTGGTGTCAACAATATAGACTATCAAATTCAAAGCAAAAACAACAAATAAAACCACTTCTATCATCTTCATTAAGCACAAAAAGAGAGCATGAATTAACAAAATGTTGAAGCTACATTAATTAGAGAGCTTCATTACCCCTAAATTGAAGGGGTTTAGCTTCTAACATTTGTCATTTTATTAACAAATGTAGCTAACAACATAAAAGCAAAATGAAAAAAATGAAAGCTAATGAAAAGAAAACTATTCTACTTGCATAAAAGTAAATCTACACTACTAGCATGAAAGGAAATGAACATGTAAGTAAAAGAAAACACTAATTAACATTGCATAAAAAGAAAAGAAAATTACATAAAATAAAAATGGCTAAGTAGCCATGAAAAGAGAAAGAGAGCTTTCTTTTATTTTTGATCTAAACTAAACTAAGAGAAGGAGGCCTAAGAGAGACTAAGAGAAGAGATATTGAGGAGAGAGGAGATTACATGAAACATAAGGGGTATATATACAAGTTTTAAAACCCTAATTCACTTTTTGGGGAATGCCCAAAATGCCCCTTAGGAAGTGTGGAGGCCAAGTAATCATTAACATGTCTAAATCCCTTATTAAGTGTACATGAAACCATTAACTCCATAAGCATGTGCATTAGCCTTTAGTTTGTACATTAAGGTAGGTGGGTAGGTGGGGTCCTCCATGATCTTCACTTTGAATTATTTTCATCTTCATTCCTTTATATCCATTTTGTGCATGCATGTTTCTTCATGAACCCACTAATATGAGAAGCTAAATTCCTACACAAATATATATAACTTTTCAATTAATTTTTCTCAAAGAAATATATGCACACAAATGACCATTTTGCCCCTATATGAAGATGGATATGTGACAATTTGGAATTAATATGGATTTTGGTTAAAACAAGTTAAAATACCCCATATGATCATTTATTTAATTTAAATAGAATAAATATGGTGGTAAAAATATGCTATTTACGTGCACATCATTTCCTTATAAAGAAGTATTATATGATTTTATGTTCATTGACATATTCTTATTTTAAAATATACTGCCTAAGTACTGAAAAAGCAAGACACGAGGTTTTTATTCACCAAACACTTGTTTTGACTCCCTCCTCATTATAACACAGGTTAAGGACAGACTGATGGTAGTGATGATGCTTAAAGGTAAAGAAGCTTGGAAATTGGTAGTATTTATTATTATTTTCTTTCATGTATACCCATGGATTTAAACAATTATTGTAATGGATATTACATTACGGTTTTTATGGATTTTGTGTTATGACAATTTTATGGTTTGAAATAGATGGGCACATTTTACTATTATATTTTGTTTCACCCACTGTGAGTTCTGAAAGTTTAGTTATGGATCTACAATATTATTTCTTTTTGCTACCAACCGCTTACCTTAGAATGAATGTAAGTTTCGATAGGTCTTTTCTGGGTCGAAATTTAGGCCTGCTCAAAGGTGGGTTATTACATTTCGTATCAGAGTTCTAGGTTACCGGATTAATGGGGAGAAACAATATGTATGAGAGACGTATTTGATTTTCTGAAAATGATTTTTAATAGATAATTTTCAAAAGAATTCTTACTACACACACACACAACCCTCTATATCCCCTCTTCTTGAGCATACGCACATACGCTAGGCAAACTTTTCTTTTCTTTCAGCACGCGAACACTATCTTAGGAAATCGGCACTAAAGGTTTAACCTGCAAATAGCTGATATGGTTGACAATCAATCTTCTTCCAAATAAGGGAACCCTACACACGGAAGACCACCCATTCGTAGAATGCTCAAATGGTTTAAATAATATCTTAGGACTATTGGGTACATTCCTATTCTTCCAACTGCACCGGTAGCACCCAATGCCTTGCCTGCTGATGTAGCACAATGCCCTGTTGATTTTCCTAATCTATGTAAGGACTTTATCAATATGGGAGGGAAGACATACTCTGGAGCTGAAGGATATTCGAAAGCTAAACCATGTATTGGTAATAATGAGAGGATATTTAGAGAGCCGGATTGGGATGATCAGTTAAGAAGAGTGGCAGCTTGACACCTTAGGGAAGAAGCTTTAAATTGATGGAACTTTGTGACTGATGATCTCCCGGGCAGGATGTTCTCTTGGGATGAATTAAAGGACCGATTTGAGAGGAGATTCATATCTAGATCAAAGGTATGCTTGCAATTGGAAAGGTTCATTCAGCTGAGATAAGGAGATTCTACCCTTAAGGAGTACATAGCAAGGTTTACTGAATCGGCTAAATTCAGAATGAACCCGATAGACACACCTATGAAAAGGGCCATAAAGTTCTTGAAGGGCTTAAATTCCCTGCTAAGAGAAATGTTGTTGACCCAAGTACCTATATGGGCCACGTTTGAGATGTTGGTAGAAATGAAAATGCTGCACGTGGCCAATGAGGAAGACAGTGGGAAAAAGAGAACTCTGCACAGACAGAAAACCAAGGAGGGTCCAAGAAGATTTTAAAGGAAGGTGCTTTAACTGCCATGAGGAAGGGCATTAAAAGAATCAATGTCCCAAGATGGCTAAGGAAGGACCAAGCAGTCAGGCCTACACTGTTGAAGCTGTCCCTATTACCAGTAATCCACTAAGGGACTAAGGAAAAGCAGCTCTAGAAGGTATAACTCCTATTTTTGGGGTGACTATTCATACCTTATTTGATTCGAGGGCATCGTGTTCCTTTATAGCTAGGGATGTAGTAAATTCCTTATACCTTGAAATCCAAATGGCCAACAGCCTAATAGAGGTTTCCAATCGTTCGACCCATTTTTCTCTTATTTGCAAAGATCTAGTGTTAGACATATATGATGTTGACTTCATATGCACCGTGTACATTCTATTCAAGGTGTATGGGCTTATCTTGGGTACAGATTACTTGTAATATTATGGAGTCATTCTTGATTATGATAAAAATGTAGTACGATTAAGGAGTCATCGAGGTCGTGACCTAGAAGTTCTTTGTACACCTATAGCTTTAGTTGAGTTAAGCCATTTATACACACTAAGTCTATCTATTGATCGAGAACCATTATCTATACCCATAGTTTTTGAATTTCTTGATGTCTTCGAGGAGGTCTCGGGTCTCCCACCCCATAAGGAGATTAAGTTACAATTCAATTTGGAGAAAGATGCAAGACCCATCACTCTGCCTTAGATACATATGGCCCTCAAAGAAAGAAGGGAGTTGGACAAGAAAATCTCAAAACTATTGAAGAAATGATTCATCTACATTAGTACTACTGAGTGAGGAGCCCTTTTCATTTTTGCTACTGAGGCAGATGGTTATTAAGACTTTGCATCGATTATAGGGAGTGGAGCATGTTAACGAGGAAAAATAGGTGCCCTCTACCTAGAATAGGTTATTCGACCAACTTGTAGGAGCTAAAGTCTTTTCCCAATTAGACTTAGCAATGGGATTCCATTAGTTAAGGATTGTAGAGGAAAGCAAGCTGAAAACCACATTCCATACCAGATGGACTCTGAATGGGAAGTAATGCCTTTTGGACTGACAAATGCCCCAGCATACTTTGTGGATTTGATGAGTAGAATATTTAGAGAGCAACTTAATAAATTGTTGTGGTGTTTGTTGATGATATCTTGGTTTTCTCCAAAGGCAAAAAGGAGCATAAGGGAAATATTAGGGAGGTATTAGAGACCTTGAGAAGAAACCAACTCAAAGCCAAGTTTTCTAAATGCCAGTTTTGGGAAAATGAAGTTAGGTTCCTTGAGCATATTGTTTCAGAGAAAGGATTGGCGGTGGACCCTACTAAAGTGGAACCTGTCCAAAGATGGAAGGTTCCAAGTAATGCATCGGAGGTTAGAAGATTTCTAGGGTTAGCCGGTTACTATAGAAAGTTCATCAAGAGCTTTTCGCAAATAGCATCCCCTTTAACCCAATTGACTAAGAAAAATCTAGTCTTAGTTTGGGATGATAAGTGCACTAAGGCATTTGAGAAGCTTAGAGAGTCATTAACAAGTGCACCTATGCTCACTATTGTAGATGGACCCAAGCCATTTACGGTTTTCATGGATGCATGTGGCATGAGATTAGGAGAAGCTCTTATGCAAGAAGGGGAAGTAGTTGCCTGTGCTAGTAGACGGCTAAAAAGATGATGAGAAGAGGTATCCAGTGCATGATTTAGAATTGGCAGCCAATGTCTTTGCCTTAATGACATAGAGACATGATCTCTTAAGGAAAGGTTTGAGCTATTTACCGATCATAAATCACTCAAATACCTATTTTTCCAAAAAGATTTGAATTTTAGACAGCAGAGGTAGAAGGAGTATATAGCATCCTTTGACTTTGGTGTTTAATATACCCCTGGAAAATGAAACGTAGCTGCCGATGCCCTTAGTAGGAGACACGCTCTCTGGTACTATATATATGAATGGAGACGGTTGGAGTTTCTCTTGAATTTTAACCTCCAATCATCAAGATAACCCATCTAAAATTTTCTATCAGTCAAGGAGGTTAGACTAGCCTTAATGGATCATATAGGGCACGAGCAAGTAAAAGACAGAGTTGGTAGAGAGTTTGGAAAAATTAAGGAAAGGAGAGCATTTTCCCCATGCTAGGAGATACACAGTTGATGAGAGAGGATATTTGAGAAGTGATGAATGTCTTTGCATCCTAATGATTGATGACTTCATAAGAGATGTGCTTATGGAGTGTCATCACTAAAGGATGACCATTCGTACCGAAGGAGGTAAGATATACAAGGACATGAAGAGAATTTTCTTTTGGAATGGAATAAGGAGGAGCGTAGCTAAGTTTGTTGCTAAGTGTTTAACATGCCAAAAGAATAAAAGCTGAGCAAGGGAGGCTCGGTGGAATATTATTACCATTGGAACTTCCGATTTGGAAGTTGGGGCACATTTCAATGGATTCTGTGGAAGGATTACATAAAAGTCAGAAGGGAAATGAGGCTATTTGGATTGTTGTTGATAGACTCACTAAGAGTGCTTATTTTGTTTCAATTATAAGAAATAGAACTAGTGTCTCTCTCGCCTAGGTTTACATTAAATAGGTTGTTCACCTACACAGAAATTTAGTAAGCATAGTCAGTGATAAAGACCCCTTATTCACCAACAAATTTAGGAGGAGCCTACAGACATATTTAGGAACTTCTTTGAACCTTAGCACAGCATATCACCTGCAAACCGATAGATAAACATAGAGGATGAATAGAATATTGGAAGACTAGTTGAGAGTTTGTGTTTTGGATTTTAGAGGAACTGGGAGCAGCATCTAACTTTGGTTGAGTTTGCGTATAATTATAGCTATCAAAATATGATTGGCATGGCTCCTTTTGAACCAATTTATGGGCAACCATGTAATCACCTAGTTGTTTGTGGGAAACCACCGACAAAGTATTGCTCGGCCTGAACTGATCCATGATACCATGGAAAAAGTAGAGTTGATCAGACAAAACAATGAAGGTAGCGTAAGATCATCGGAAATTTTGTGCAGATAGAAGAAGGAAAGAACTTGGATTTGGGGTTGGGGATATTTGTTAAATATCCTTTTTTAGGAAAGTTTTTAGATTTGGCAATTCTAGAAAATGGCACCTAGATTTATTGGGCCATTCAGAATTCTAGAAAGAATAGAAAATTTTGCTTATCGTATGGAGCTTCCTGACAAGTTGGCAGGAGTCCACAATGTTTTCCACATTTCTCACCTTAGTAAATACCTTCATGACACCCCTATAAGAGTAGAGCCTGATCAGTTGGGGGATTTTAAGATGGAGCTGATAGTGCCTCGTGCTACAACACGCATTATGGAGCACAGTACTAGGAGACTCCGCAATAAAATTATCAAGTTGGTTCGAGACAATCCGGTGGAAAGTACATGGGAGACCGAGGAGAATATGAAGAATACTCATCCATAGCTTTTCACCGGTAATTTTTCTCTATAAAATTAGGATTTTGGTTGCATCACGTTTGCCAGATTGGATGGTAGGAAATGATTACTATAACTTTTCAAAATCACTTTACACTCCTACAGAAATTTTTATGCATGTTTAGAATATTTGCATACATACTTACATGACACGATTACACACTCATGCTAGGATTGAGTTCATTTTAGCATGTTTGCAGTATATAATCACATTGCACGAATGGTTAGAGAACTTGGTTGTATAACATGCATGTATTGCGAGTTACACTGTTCGCCCCTTGGAAAATTTTGGGACGAAATCCTTTTTAAGGGGGAAGAATATAACACTCCATAAAATGAATCATATATAAATAAAGTAAATTAAATATGATAAGCGTTGGATATGGGAATTCTATAAAAGTTGGAATTTGACCACGAAGTTATTCCGTTGCGTTTGTGGTGAAATTATGATCTGTTTCCATATGCGGAACTCAAACAAAGAAGTTATGAGCATTTGATGTTCTCAAAGTTAGATTAGTTTAGTCTGAATTCAAATCCAAATGAGAAATCAAATTTAGGATTTAAATTTCAAAAAAAATTCAGCTTAGGGCTTAGTAAATGATTAATTAAGGCTTAACGATAAAAGATTAATTAGGGAATAAATTAAGTTGGCAGTGCAAATAAATAAACATCCACTGAATAATTTAGCGGTATACCTGAGGTCAACCCATCGACCATAGTAGTCGACTGGCCCAAGGGCGGTCAGCCACTTGGCAACGGAAGTCGCCAGTGGTGGCTAGGGTTTCATGCTATGTTCTATTGGGTTGTGCACTTTAGATTTACCCTTTTCCTACCTACTTCCACCTTATGGTTCTGGTGCGTTGCAACTCTTATAAATAGACCCTATCCTCTCCACTTTTGTTCCTATTATTTTGGAGAATACGACGAAACTCTACCATTGCTATCTCTCTCTCATAAGATTCAAAAAATCCATAGAGAATTCAGGTAAGGATTCAACTTATTCCCTATTTGTTTCTTCTTCCTCCAATCTACTCTTATACTATTCTTCGCCAATTGTTCTAAATCTATTGAATATATATACATCTTCCTTATTATGTGTATATATCAAAAGAGAGAGATTCTAGAATAGATTGGAAGGCTATAAATCCATTTGAGTGAAGCTAAGGCTAATCTTGAAGTGGAAACCTTAGTATTTTTTTCCAACAATTGTTTATTGTATTTCTTTTTGGATTTGATTATGCCTTAGAGATTTTGGGATTTTGAACATATGACAAATAAAATCCCCCAAAATTACTTTTATTTCGATATGTCAATTCTATGCCGAGGTTCCCAATTATTTACATTAATTTGATAGGATTTATTTCGTTTATGCAATCTTTGACAATTTCATAGTCTATTCTACTTCTCCTTCTTCCTTGTGTTAAACTGTGATTCTTCAATAAAATAAGGGGTTTATATTTCGCATTCAATTCGTACTTTACACCGCTTATTCTTATCTATTTCTTTGTAAAAGAGGAGTTGAATAGAATATGGGGTTTAGATTGCATTTCTTATTATTTAAGATATTCCATTGAATTGGTGTAATAAATTGAGTTTCTATTTATTTACAAGTCCATTATTGCAGTTTTGGTTATGAATATTTATTCCCTATTTTGAACATTAGAATCCTATGAAATCTTAGGAATTTGAAGAAAAAGGAATTGTATTAATATTTGGCTAAGGAATCGACATTGAGCGCTAGTTTTGAGTGTAAAATTCGTGCTGTAGAACTTATGAGGCATGAGTATTTATTCATCCTAATGATTTATGGTTTGATGAGAGATGTGCTTATGGTTGTCACCACTCAAGGATGACATTCATCCCAAAGGAGATAAGATGTACAAGGACATGAAGAGGATTTTCTTTTGGAATGGAATGAAGAGGAGCGTAGCTGAGTTTGTTGCTAGGTGTTTGACAGGTCAAAAGATAAAAGCTAAGCAAGGAATGTCTGGTGAACAATTATTAATTTTGGAAATTTCAACTTGGAAGTGGGAATATATTTCAATGGATTCTATAGAATGATTGCTTAAAAGCCATAAGGACAATGAGGATATTAGGAGAAATAAGACTAGCATCTCTCTCTCTCTCTCCCAGATTTGTATTTAGGGGGTATTTCGTTTACATGGAAGTCTTATGAGCATAGTCAGTGATAGGGACCTCTTGTTCACTAATTAGTTTTGGAGGAGCCTACAAACAGCTTTGGGAACTTCTTTGAACCTTAGCATGGCATATCATCCACAAACTGACGGACAAACAGATAGGGTGAATAGAGTTTTGGAAGACTTGTTAGGAGCTTGTGTCTTAGATTTTAGAGGACACTGGGAGCAGCATCTACCTTTGGTTGAGTTTGCATATAATAATAGCTGTCAAACTACGGTAGGTACGACCCCTTTTGAAGTACTTTATAGGTGGTCATGCAAATCGCTTAGTTATTGATGGGAAACCATCGACAAAGTATTGCTCGGACCTAATTTGATCAGTGATACTATGGAATAAGTAGAGTTGATCAGGTAAAGGATGAAGGTAGTATGAGACGATCCACTTCCTCGATACTTAGAAATCAACACTAATACAACCTCAGTATTCACATGTCGTAAATCTAAGTACCAGAGAGGTAGATTATCATCGGGTAAAGAAAAAAAGTAAAGATAGAAGACAAGACAATAATAGAATCTCATATTGTATTCAACTCATTTTCATACATATCATAAGTTCAAATTTCTCTATCAGGGTTAATACAAATCCAGCAGGATAGTTATAACTGCCTATCCTTACATATGCTCGTAACTACCTAATACATAGAACATAGGAATAAATAGGTGGCTTCTACAAAAGATCCAAAATGCTCCAGGCTCCATGCTCCATGCTCCATTCCAAAATGCTCCAAACTTTCCTAACTACTTGGCTGCCCAAAAAAATTAGGGCACCTAGAGTTTAAAAGAAAAAGCAAATAAACTCTGGGTCAGTCATGCGACTGGTGTGAAAATTCAAAATACGATGTTTGAAAACGAAATAGGTATCTCATAATAGCACGACGCACATAAACACGGAATAGGTTTTTACCTTATGATAACCAAAATCTTTATTACGTGAAATTAAGGGATATTATCTTTAATGAAATTCTTTGAAAAACATTTCCAAATAAACTTATTAATCTTAGCCGAAATTGTTTAATAAATTCCAGCATATTAGGTTTACAATCAAGTTCGAATGCGCTTATCGGAGAATGATTCCATACAAATGACAAGGTAAGGGACTACCTTCCGATAGTACACCTCTAGAGGGATGCACTTAGGGTCCAGATACATAATGCCTAAACCAACACAAGACCGACTTACCCCTCACACTGGATAGTACCGAGTAGGTCATCACCTAGGTCGTTACCGACCTTAAACGAGATCCTGAGTCATACATTCACCACATACTTAGACATGTGTAGAGCAATCTGGAAGGATGATGACATCTCCTAATTAGGAGCGACCCACTTAGCCTTACTTCTTCTACCCTATTTTTATTATTTAAGGGTGATGAGGCCTAAGGTAAACGATTACCTTTTCACATAGCACATATCACATCTCTGAATTCCACATTGCCATTTCCATTGACTACTAATTACCTTCCATAAAAATACAGCCCTTGAGCTCGTACGTCTCAAGGAGGGTGTTAAGCTAAGAGAAGTTGCCTTCTCTGCCACCACTGATGTACATTTGTAAAAACCAATGTACGTAATCTTTAGAAATGCAATGTCAAACAAACGTCCATACAAGTTGTCTAGGAACAGGACAAACCGAAGGCACTCTCCTACTACCACTAGTAGCGAGTTATCCTTGCAATCCAAAAAATCTCCACAACGAGGAGACCACTGCTATAAATAACTCTATAATGGGAGCTACCCAGAGCATGTAAACAAGTAGTCCTCATGCCATGAAGATCCATGGTCTTCAATAATCATTATCTTCAACATGTCTTCACTTTCGAACGTATACATTGGTTCGAAGTGGTTTCGGGATAGGAATCACCCAAATCCGACCCTGGTTCATTCGAAAACCGATCATCGATAAAAATGACATAATTAGGTGATTGTTTTTCGATTCATTTTCTATACCAAAATATCTTCGAGAGATATATATCTTCAAAAGTGGAAATCATCCACAAGGGTATCTTTAGCAAGTGCAATTTCTTTTTAGGACACACAACTGAAATAATTACTTTTAAGGACCAAATGCAAAATAATTAGTTTCTAAAGCCTAAAAACCTATGAAATTATGTCCTTAAAAATAATTAGACTACTGACTTTGTCCTTAAAAGTAATTATTCTGCTGACTTTGGCCTTGAAATTAGTTTCTTTGGATGTGTGTCCTAGAAACTAATTGGACTGCAAAGTTTGTCCTTCTAGTGAAATGCCCTTTTTCAAAATATTCTTTTAGTGAGTACGGAATCATTTAAACATTTTCTTTGAATATTTCTGAAATCATTTTTAAGAGTATCTTTTAAAAAAATAGGAATATAGAAATCATTCTACTTTTATCCAAAATCAACTTCCGTATTCAACGAGTGCTATGGGTCGAATACCGGCGAGATCACCTTTTAAATTCCACGAATAGGACAAGTTACCTCTTTGGTAATAATGAGTATAATAAGATTATTTCTATAAAATCCGAGTTGAGCATCCGGGCTTTCCTTTCAATGTGGTCTAGCTCTCGCCTAAAAGAGAAAACTAAGACCAGGTAAGTTCAGGGCACTGGTTGCTCCATCCCTAAGTTACACACGTTATTTTCACTTTTAGATCTCACAGACGGGACAAATGTACCTATCGTTTCCACATACTCATTTTCCCTTTTTAAATCCTTAACTATTTATTTAACCATCTTTGAAATAATTTTGAATTGTTCAATTTGCTTTTAAAATGCTTTATTATTTACTTAAAAGCATTTACTAAGGATTTGGTAAAGAATTGTTAAGTTCCAACCTTTATTTCAAAAGTTATTGAAAAGCATTGTGAAAAGTATTGCAAATAATGTTACCCAAAGTGCTTTAAAGGCTATATTCTTCAAAACGACTTTTATATCATTTAGAAAACCATATTTTCAACTTAAATCACTTTTAAAACATTTTAAAAGATTTTTAGAATTTTATATTTTTAAACCGATTATTTTATCAATTTCCAGCTTTTGTCATTTAGTGCAAAAACAAGATTTTTCTTGAAAATTGATTTTGCCATATTTCAAAATATACATGAAGAAATCTTGATTTTCTTTTTGTATATGAAATATATGGATATAAGAATTCGAAAAGTTCTTACTTCGAAGAATTCCAAACTATATTCCACTTCCTACGTTCATTTGAACTTTTGACGTGAAAACACGAACTACCGTTACGCGACGCGTCAAATTTTAGGCGTATTTTGAAATTTATATCCAACTTTGCCGAGACAAATTTAACACTTAGGAATCATTTCTAAAGCATATTCAAACATTTCTCAAAGGTATAAATGATTTCATATACAATTTATTTCTTTTGGAAAGTGATTTCCGTGTGATTATACGTCGTATAAATCCGTGATTTGTTTCAATATTTTCATGCAATAAAAAATATATGAAAATCAATATCATAACCAAACATCCAGAAAAACATATAAAAACACCACAATCAAATATATACACATAAATAAGGAGTTCTCAATTTGTTTGGTTTTGGCGAACGGATAATCGGCTATAACTTTGCTACTCGTTGTTCTTCGCTCATGAATCTTTGCACACTTGGGCTCGAATGGCTCGACTTAGCTTGGGGGAGGTGGATGGTGCTCATGGCCAAGGTGAAGTGGGAAGTAGAGCTCGGCTATGGGTGGTAGAGAGGTGGGCTGTGGGTAGAGGGAAGGAGGTGTTTGAAGTGGTTTAAGTGGAGTTTGAATGGATATTTCTTTAGTAATTATTCTTGCAATATTTTAGCATTATTTTATTAAGAAAAGAAGCCATTAGAGAAGTGGAGAAAAGCATGAAGAAGGAAGAAATAGTTGTAAAAAGGTGATGAAAGTGGATGGTTACTAATAGAAAAAGTTTTGCATTAAAATAATATTTTTAAAAAAGACCAAAATACCCTTTTCTTATACTTTATGCAAATTAAAACTTAACATCACACTTCAAATCATTACTTTATGTAATTTTCGCCAAAGTAATAACTAAAGAAAGTAATAATTATGTTTGCATGATTTCTGGTTTACGTTTTGACTTTATAACTTTCTTTGTCATTTTATGCTTACCTTTTCTTAATTATATTCTAGAATTTTCTAAGTATGTTTAGTAAAAGTAAACTTGATTATTAACTTTATTAATACTTATACTTTGAATATATGTTCATATATGACAAAATAAAGGTGCAACGACATTGCGACAACTTCAAATCGACAAAATATTGAATTTGACAAATTGTTTTATGGTCACATTTTGACGTTTTAGTTAAACTATTTATTTATGTAAACAAAATTTGAAAATAAATTTGTACAATGTTTTTTCATATTATAAATGCTTATAAATTAATTAAAATAATTTACTTAAATATCGAAACTTACTTTTCTAAAATCAGCATTTTGTCACTTTTATGGATATAAGCAAATGTTACTATTTTTGTGTATGTTTTTATTTCCAAATCCTACCTAATATTATTTAAATCATAAATTGTTATTTAAAATCACTTTAAATGTTATATTTTAAAGTGGTTAAATTCTAGGTCGTTACATGGCACAAGACCGTCAGAAATCTTATGCAGATAAAAGAAGAAAAGAGCTTGAATTTGAGATTGGAAACATGGTATTTTTTAAAATCTCCTCTCTTAGGAAAGTTGTTAGATTTGGAAAGTCTAAAAAATTGGCATATAGATTTATTAGGCCATTCGGAATTCTGTAAAAAATATGAAAATTGGTATATAGCGTGGAGCTTCCTGATAAATTGGCAGGAGTCCACAATGTTTTCCATGTTTCTCACCTTAGGAAATATGTAACGACTACACCTAAAAACGACACTTAATATATCCTCGTTATTCGTGAAAGACAGGTCATTTGGAGTAAAGAAAGATGAAGATGGAACAAAATCTCACATCATGATAAGTAATATATAATATACACAAGATCTTTACAAAAAGAAATCTTCTTAATTTATACAGAACAATAGAGTACACTAATTTATTATCGATCTGAATAGTTATGGCAGCCCATCCATATAATTATTGATAAATAGAGACAAGAAAAAACAAAACAGAACAATGATAGAATATAAGGTACGTGAATATGTCTTGGAAAATCCAGCTCTTCTCTTGAAAACTCCAAAGTATCTAGCTATATCCAGATAATATGCTCAGGTTAACCCGAGCATCATAGGAAAACAATGCCCAGGTCAGTCAGGTAAACCAGCGTGAGAAACTCAAATCACAAGGAACTTTATTATAACCTTTAAAACACTTTTAAAATCAAAGATATGTCGTAAGACCATGCCACACATAAACACGAATGCTTTTTTACCTTACAATAACCAAAACATTTTTATATGAAAATCCAATGATATTATCATAATGTCTAGAATAAAAATACATATTAATCATAGCCAAAATCATTACAATATTAAATTCCAGCATACTAGGTATACAACCAAGTCTGCACTGCGCTTATCGGAGAATGGATTCCAATAATGGCAAGGTAAGGGACTACCTTTCGTACAATACACCTCTAGATAAAATATGCCTGGGGTCAAACCTTGAACTTGGTCCACCCCTACCAACATAGAACCAGCCAACCCCCGAACTTGGATAGTACCGAATATGTCATCATCTCGGTAGTTCCCAACCTTTATCGAGGTGATGACATACTCTAATGGGAGCGATCCGCATAGCCCTACTGCATGTACCTTTTTTTTTAGAAATTTCCCATATTGTGAGGATTGAGGCAACACTTTTACCTTTCCTCTTAGCAGACCATCTTGGAATGCTAATGTTTCCCTCCAAAAAGCAATATAGTTTCAGCATTCATCCATACAAGTTCATTCTGGGCCTGAACGAAACCTAAGGCACTATATCCATTTTGGAATCACCCTCAGGATTAGTGAAAAGTAGCCCTTGCACTTCAAAGGCCTCGTCTTCGATTCCATATTCTTCAAGATGTCTTCAATTCGAAACATTTGAGTTGGATCAAAGTGGTTTTGAAAAATTTATACTTATCTGATCCCTATCACTTCGAAACAACATTTGATAGTTTCGGTAAACTCAACCCTTGTTCTGTTGGAAATAATGAGAAAATACATAAGAGCAAGGATCACTCCTAACCGTTTAAGTGGATGGGTCTCCCTGTCATTTATCCTAGGAGAACAAAATGAGATTTGTACACATCATACGACACCATCGAGATGACTCTGCCATATAACTCAGATGTTCCTCCTATATATCTAGAGTTATATTTTGGTCAAGATTTGATAGTTAGTTATATCAAATAAACAAACAAGTTTCAGTTCATAAGTTTAATCAACAATAGCCACCATTAAGCCTCAAAATAAATCTTTTATTTATTTAAAACTCTTTTCAAAAGTGTTTATCAAAAACATTCATATACTTATCTCATTAACATAAGTATATTTACAAACATTTGTGAAAGATTTCTCATTTTAAATCATATCAAAGGATCAAAAGAAAATGTTATTTAAATTAGAGATAAAGATAACCTCAAACAATATTCCGTCAGTGTTAAATGTGGAATGAATGTCCATACCTCCTAAATTAAAAAGGTCAGTTAAAGGAAATCCAATCTCAAATTCTTTTGTAAATTTCCTTCTATAAATCCTCTAAAGTAAATCTCTTTTATTTATGAATCTCGTTTACTTAAATTTTAAACCCATTTACAAAACTCTTTATAAATCACCAAGCTAAATTTACAAAACTCTTTTATAAATATCAAAACCATTTATATACCATTTTATAAATCTCCAAAGTTATTTATAACGCTTCCTTTATAAATATTAAAAATCATTATAAAACTTCTTATAAATATTCCTTATTTAAAGCAAAATTCCTTTAATAAACTCATTTAATAAAGTCCTTTTGATAAACAAAATGATTATTTAAAACACCTTTACTAAAATCATTACTTAACTTGAAACCGTTACTAAAAGTATGAATGACCTTAAAAATAAAAAAGAAGCTTAGTGACTACAATGGTTCTCATTTAACCGAGGTTACTTTTCAAGTTATAACATGGGTATTTACATAACAAGCATATATGTATAAGGGAATCATCCAATAACAATCAATCATATAAGTAAATGTCCAAGTTACCAAAATAGCAGGCGGGGATTTGTTCTGCTAAATACATGTTTAAGTTAATATAATCGCAGATGGGTTTTTATTTTGCCTAATAGATATCTGAAATATGGTAAAACAGTGATTTATTCTACCAAACAGATGTTAAAAACAAGTTAATTGACAGAACAGTAATTTATTCTTCTAAACAGATATCATTAGATTTCATATTCAATTGAGTTTACTTAAGGATAGTCGACAAAGAAACTGTTGGATTAAAATCTTCCTCTAAATGAAAGTTGATTCTTGAAAAAAAAACGGTCTTTAAAAATTAGGTGGTCTAAACTTCTAAAACTTTATTTAATAATTAAGTAACATTTAAAAATTTTATTTAAAAATAGTTAAAACTTTAATTAATAATTAAACAGTAATTAATTATTAAATAAATAATTAAATAATAATTATCTTTTACATAAATAATTAAATAATAGCTAATCTTTAAATAAATAATTAAGCCACAATTAATCGTTAATTAATTATTAAATAATTATTTAAACCTTTATTGTAACAACCCTGGTTTTGAAGACTACCTGTAAATATTAATTTATAACGGTGGTTATAATTTAATATTGTGAATTAAAATAAATTGGAGAAATTAAATTGTTTATTTGAAATAAACAATGAATTTTAGAATTTAAAATGAGAAAATGAAATCCCAAGCTTTATTTTATTTTTTGGGTTAATAAAGAATGGAAAGTAATTTTTATTTAGAGAAAATGCAATAGTTTCATTAATTATTACCAATTACTTCTTTTAATAATTTTTAAAGAAGTATTTGATTTTTAAAGATTGTTTATTGAAATAAAAGGTGGAAATTGGGTTAAAAATAAGTTTTGGCAATAGATAATGTTTTGAAATGATTTGAAATATTTTTCTAAGTGATAAAATTAATTTTGTGGAATTTGAGGAGTTAAAAACATGGTTTTATCCATTTATTTGTGTAAATGGTGTATTTTGGTTAAATTAAGGGTAATAATAAAAGTGTTTTAAAAATGTAAAATTATCTTTTTATATAATGAAAAATATTTTTTTACTATTTATGTAAGTTTACATATTTTATTTATATGAAAATTTGAAGAGAAATGTATTATGTTATAACATAAGACGAATATGTGAGCAATTGCTTAAGTATGTGATTTAATTATTTAGTCTAGTTAATTTATTTCTCTAATTCTGTCCGAAAGGCCCATTAGCCTACATAATCAGGTATTGAGAAGGTGAGAAACAATTACTCTACGTACAAGTAATTGCTCGCATCTTCTTCCTCTTGCCTGTAAAAGAAAGTTCACATTTTATCAAAATCAAAGTTTTAAATCTTCATACTTCTTCAAACAAGCTGAGATTTAAACAATCTAGAGTAAATCTAAAGGTACTCTCCTTCAAAACTGAACCATTTCATCAAAATCTAATTTGTGATATACGGTTTGCATGTAATCACTTTTTTGGGCTTGCATGTTTCTATTTTGAGTTTTTACAGGTATTTGAAGCAAATTCTATCTCTAAGCTCTCATCTTTCAGCTACAAATCCGAGTTTAATCTTCAACATCAGCAAGATGAGTTGAAATACTCACATAATCTAGCCGAGCCAAGCTCAAAAAATTGGAAAAGAAATAAAAAATCTAGCTTTTATTGATAAATTTGTGTATTTTTTGGGTCTGAAATCTATTTCAAGTGCCAATTTTGGTTGTCCATAACTTTCATATCCGATAAAGAAATGCTGCTGGATCCCTTTTTAAGTTTATTTTATGTGTTGAACTTTATTTCTGGAAAATTTGATCAAAAAATAAGGCAATTTGAGTGTTCAAACCGTTGCTATAAAATCAACAAAATACAGTTTTTCTGCCTGTAGAAATTGTGTTTTCTGAGTTGTTGCAAACATGGCTTGGGTCTATGTTTGAGATAGCATAACCTTTTCATTTCTCAATGTAATTCATCTATTCTTATTTTGTTTGAAAGATGAAGTTCTCTACTACATGCATACCAAATTTCAGATCATTTCGACTTATATAGCTTATAGAAAAATATGCTACCAAATCTTGACCTGGACCATGTTTTTACCCAGAGTTTTACAGTGAAAACACTGTCTGGGTTCAAATTTGAGACATCATAACTTTCTCATACTTTATCCAAATTGCATGATTTTTTTTATATTTGAAAGCTAAAGTTTTTTTATAGGATTACCAATTTTTAGCTTAATCAGAGCTAATTTGATCTTTTGTTTCATACCTGGAAGTTGAACCAAAAAGGGTTTTCAGGCCTATGCATTTTTGGTTTTTGAACTGTTGCAAACATGGCCTGAGTCTATGTTTAGGACAGTGTAACCTTTTCATTTCTACTCGGAATTCATTGATTCTTTTTTTGTTTGAAAGATGAAGTTTTCTAATTTGTGTACATCAATTTTTAGTTCAATCAAAAGTCGTTTTGCTACCTATTTTATATCCGAAAATTGAGCCCAGAGAACATTTCAGATCTGGGTATTATTTTGGCTAAGTGTTTTTATGTCCTTTTTCCATCCGACTTTTGACATTTACTTTAGTTTTTGTGATATTTCTGAATTATTTTGAGGGCTATGATTCCTATCAATAGGGTAGTGCAGTTTTGATGAATTTGGAATTCAAATTTTGAATTATTTGAATATAATTTGAATTTCGATTTGCGTGGAATTTTGCTTGTTTTTGGACGTTTTCGAGCACAGTTTTCTCCTAATCTTTTTAAGATGATTCTTAAAATTTAGAAGATTTAAATATAATTATTATATAGTATTTTAAAGTATTTTCAAATATAAAACCTCTTTATTCTTTATAATGAGGGAAATTTTCAAATATGCTTTCCAAATGGTTTTCGAAATCGGTTTTCAAAGCTTATTTCCAAGGTAAATTATTTTCTATAAAAATTTGCATGTTTTTGCACTACGATCGAATAAGAAGGAGACTTAAATGATTGGGTAAAATGCATAGTATGGGATACGTGTGTTTATCCTTTCGGTTAATTCCTAACTTGTCCGTTTGATCGTTTTGGCCAACGGATCTAGTTTACCGATGATATGAGGTAAACCTTTTACTGCTTTGAGTGTGAAATTTACTAGCGGTTAGTAAATCATTTAGTGTGAACTGGTGGTATGAGACACACGTAACACTTTTTAGGTTCCTTTTCGAGAGTTTGTGACACATTTGCCTGTTGGCGTGCCAGTACTAGACCTTTGGGTCATTTGCCATTGCATCGTATTTGTCTTCGGACGTTTGCCATTGCGGCATATTTGTCTTTGGACATTTGCCATTGCGGCGTATTTACCATTGCGACGTATTAGTCTTTTGACGTTTGCCTTTGGGCAAGGTACATATTATGCGAAACAGTACTTGGAAAAAATAGCACGTGCAAAACCTTTTTGAGATGATTTTTACCCTTGTGTGTCGTCATTTTGGAATCGGTCCTTTGAACCATTCGGGGGCGATTACTTCGGGATTTTTGTACTCTTGGGAATTCTTTTGAGATTTTCATTGCCTACATTGGCGTATTGAGATTTTCCTTTTGGCGTATATATATTGAGCTTGCCTATTAGTGCTGTTTATGGGATTTGCCTTTTGGCATTTACTTGAGATTTTATTATCCTCTTTAGAGATATTTTTTTTATGGCATGTTCGAGATGAGATCTCTTCATGCATGTTTTGGATTTGCCAAGATGGCGGGTTTAGTTTTTCCCCCTAAACCATATTTGATATTTGTGGCTCGCTATTTTTAGCGTTTTATGGGTTATTTTATCTCTTTTGAGATTATATGTTTGTGTAGTGATACCACATTATCACTTAATGTAATAATACACTTTAGTTGTCCCTTCTCACTTGAGAATATTATCACATTATCCTTATGCTCATATTATCGTTTATCCTTTTTAACTGATTTTTTTAGCTAGAATGACCCGGGTATTTTATACTCGGGTCAGACCGAGGTATTTCAGGTTAGGTACATTTCGACTTAGCCTATTCGGCTTCTGCATGGACTATTCTGCTAGCTCTTTTCATTATATCTTTTTGTGTAGTCCTTTTTGGTTTGCTACTCTTATACGTATATTCCTTTGACTTGTGTTTGTATTAAGGTCATCATACCACATATGTGATGTATAATTTTGTATACTCTGTGATGTATCTTTATATGTGTGTGTTTATGGGATTATCTGCTGTTCTGTGATGTGTTTTGCATTTGAGTTGTATTTTGTTCTGATAGATCCTATAGCCACCTAGGTTTTGTATTAAGTATTTATTGTATATGTCAATCCATAAAAAAATATGGCATTATCGACATATTCAATAGATATTTAAGACAAGGCTATAAATGGTCGCTCCTATCCAGTCCTACTCTCTGCATTATTTGACAGTATTACCCAGTAATACTCTTTGTTAATGTAGGTCTCGGGCGGGGCGTTACATTTATTGATAATTAAATTAATCTTATTCAAAATTTTATTAACTCTTAATTACTAATTAATAAAACCCTTACCTAATAAATAAATAAAAATTAATCATTAATTAATAATTAAATGCTAATTAATCCTCAAATAATATAATAATAACCTTTTATTTATTACTAATTAATAGTTAACCTCCTTGATTAACACTTACGCACTAATTCCCCGTTAATCAATACTGATTGCTAATTTCATTAATTAAATAAATTAATATGATAATAAATTAATAAATAAATAGTTATTTATTTATAATTACTTAAAATATGTTTTCAAGACTCTGTTCAAAAATATTTAAGTTGAAAACACTTTTAGATTTCAAAAATAGTTCGTGTCTGCGAACTGCACTTTTAGCGACTATTGTTATACGACCAATGGTTTCAAGACTTGAACCATTATTTTGATTAGCTTCAAAATTCCTTTTTTATACTTTACCTTACTTTATAAACTTAGAAAAAGTTTTTATAAAAAACAAAGTAAAGTTTTTGAAACTAAATGAAAACATTTCTAAAAGTAAATAAGGAAAATAAGTTTCTGAAAATCAAAGGATTTCGACATCGCAACTATGATTCCAAATACTAACTTTTCATTTTACATATAACATCATGCTCAAGTGCTAAATTTTAGCACATACAATACAAATACAACACATATACATGTCATGGTTTACATAACCAAGTAGGGAACATAATTTTCGATTCATACACTTATTTCAACTTTGATCTCTAAGTCGAACCAAACATCACATCAAACATATATATAAACATTTTAATCAACGTTACTATACAAATCATTAATAATGATTTCATTATCAAAATAAGCATCATATTTAAACTTAGAACTTTTAAATGAATTCGTGAGCTATACTCACCCAAAAGCCACCAAACCATTTCGAACTTCCACTAGAACTTGTCTATGACCTAACTATATGATTTGAAAATGAAGATTTGGTGGCCTTATGTGGTTTTAATGTTTGTTTGGCTAAGGTATGGTACACATGGCCCAAGGGTGGTGGAGCTTGACCTTGAAAGGTGGAGCGACTTCAGATCATCATCGAATTCATAAAATTCAAACCCGAAAATGGGTCATATTCCAACTAATTTTTGGAAAAGTTACTAATGGAATTTGGGAAAATTATCAAAGAAGAAGAGGTATTTTCGGACACGAAAATCTTGGTCCAAAAATGAGTACGAAAGAAATGAGATTTGGACATAGTTATGCTCCAAATTTAAAGAAGTTGTACACATGAAAGTGGTAGCCACTGAAATTTTCTATGGTTTTAAAAGACGAAAACTACCATTTTGTTAAGATATTAGAAAGATATGGTAGAAGGAAGAGAAAGAAAAATTGACGAATGAAAGGGGTATTTATAAGCAAGAAACAAAGTAATTTATCCTAATCCTTGGTCCTTTACCCTCCACCTTCTCTTACCACATCACCATGCCACATCACCTTCATGTACCTCAGTCCACAAAGTTGTTCCCCTTCCATTTTCTTAGTCAACATGTTTACAATGATATATATGTACATTGTGTTTCCTTATGTTACTTAAGGAATCTTATATTTTATGTTTAAAAAAAACAAATATGGTTATATGTCGCATCATGCTTGTATGCTAACTTAAGTATATACATATATACACTAATAACATAGTATGCTACATATTATAAATGCGTATATCTATACAAAAAATTTCACAATGTTACCAACAATTTTTAGCAAAAAAAAATTCAAAAATATGAAAAACGAATTCCGATCACAATTTTGATTTTTCTTTGAACTATATATTTTTGTAAACCAATTTGAAAAACTATTTCCCCATCATTATTCATTATTTAAAAGAATTTTATTTTAATTATAAAACCTATTTAAAATTAATTAAATATTCCCAAATTAAAGCGGTGAAATTCCAGGTCGTTACAAAATACCTTCATGACACCGCTTAGAGAATAGAGCCTGATCAGTTGGGGGATTTTGAGATAAAGCCGACAGTATCTCATGCCACCACACATATTACGGAGCACGGTACTATGATACTCGGCAAGAAAATAATTAAGTTGGTCCGAGCATAATGGGGGGTCAATCTAGCGGAAAGCGCATGGGAGACCGAAGAGAATATGAAAAACACTCACTCAGAGCTTTTCACCGGTAATTTTTCTCTCCAAAATTAGGATTTTGGTTGCATCGCGTTTGCTAGATTGGATGGTAGAAGTTGTTCGTTACACATTTTCATAATCACTTTACACTCATACAGAAATTTTTATGCATGTTTAAGATATTTGCATACATACATGACACAATTACTTACTCATGATAGGATTGAGCTCATTTTAGCATGTCTACAGTACATAATCACATTTCACTATTGGTTGAGTAGATGGTTGTGTAGAGAATTTTGTTGCATACCATGGATGTTATTGCAAGTTAAGTTGTTTGCCCCTTGGACGATTTCGAGACGAAATCCTTTTTAAGGGGAAAGGATGTCACACCCCGTAAAATGAACCATAAGTAAATAAAGTAAATTGAATTAAACATGATAAGGGATGGATATGGAAATTTTATAAAATTTGGAGTTTGACCACGAAAGTTATTTCATTGTATTCGTGGCGAAATTCTGATCTATTTTCGTATGTAATATGTTGAAAACGAAGCTCAAGCAAAGAAGTTATGCACATGTGAAGTCCTTAGAATTTAATTAATTTAGTTTGAATTCAAATTCAAATAAGAAATCAAATTTAGGGTTAAATTTCAAAAATTAGATTGGGCGCTAATTAAACATTTAAAGTTAAAAGGTTAATTAGGGAATAAAATAGTCTAGCAATAGAAATAAATAAACGACCCTTGAATAAGAGGAGTGGTTGACGTGAATATGTCGACCGGTCAACCTGAATAGGTCAACCGGTCGACCGTAGTGGTCGATTGGTTGCCCAAGTGCGGTCGACCACTTGGCAACAGAATTTTCCAATGACGGCTAGGGTTTGAAGTTATTTTTTATTTGGTTGTATGCTCTAGATTTACCTGTTTTCTACCTACTTCCATCTTATGGTTTTGGTGCGTTTCACCTCTTAAATAGAACCCTATCACTCTACTTTTATTCGTATTATTTTAGGAAATGTGAAGAAAATCTACCATAGCTATCTCTCTCTAAGAAGATTCAGAAACTCCGTAGAGAATTCAAGTTAAGATTTAACTTATTTTCTATTTGTTTCTTCTTCTTCCAGTCTATGCTTGTACTATTCTTCTCCAATTATTCTGAATCTAATGAATAGATGTACCTCTTCTCTATTGTGTGCATGTGTATCAAAATAAAGAAATTTTGGAAGAGATCGGAAGGCTACAAATCCATTTGAGTGGAGCTAAGGCTAATTATGAGTGGAAACTTTAGTCTTTATTTTCAGTAATTATTTAGTGCGTTTCCTTTTGGATTTGAATTTGCCTTAGGAATTTTGAGAATTCGAAAATATGATAGATAAAATCCCCCAAAAAATACTTTTTTATTTCAATATGTCAATTCATGTTGGGATTTGTTTCGTTTATGCAATCTTTGATAATTTCACATTTTATTCCACTACTCCTTCATTTTTAGGTTAAATTATGATCCTTCAATAAAATAAGGGGTTTAGATTGTGAATTTTATTCGTAGTTTACACCACTTATTCTTATATGTTTCGGAGTTGAATAGAATATGGAGTTTAGAATGCAAATCTTATTATTTATGATATTCCATTAAACTGGTGTAATAAATTAAGTTTCTATTTATTTACAAGTCCACCATTACAGATTTGGTTATGAATATTTGTTCCTTGTTTTGACCATTAGGATCTCATGAAATCTCGAAAATTTAAAGAAAAAGGACGCGTAATTTTTGTTAGGGAATAGACATTTAACGCTAGTTTAGAGAGTAAAATCCATGCATTTGTAACTTATTAGGCGCCATTATTTATTTATCTCTATTTCAGTAATTAACATATAATTATTGCATATATGGCATTGTTAATTAGATATTTATTTAAATTTATTTCCCCCATTAGAAAGATAATTTATCTTGGGGTGAAAATAAGAGGAAATTCTTATGTAGCCTAGTTATTATTTTAAGACATGATAATGAAGATTTCTTGTAACGATTTATTTATGAAACGATAAGACAAGTCAATATATATATATATATATATATATATATATATATATATATATATGGAGAGTAATTGTTTTGTGGCTAAGTCATAGGGATGCAAGGTCAATAGAGTTACATGATGGAAGTCTGCTCTTCACTTTGAGGCTATCAGCACTTGTGTACACTTTTATTGATGTGAGATATTCTTATGATAAATATTTGTAATGATGCAAGGTTATTTCCAAATTTTGTAAGGGAAATCTGCCCAGCTAATCTGGCTACCAGTTCCTACTAATGGTGGACTAATGTGAGACGTAATTATGAGCATGTGCCATAAGACGAAGGGCCTGCTTTGGGGTTTTAAGGTATTGAGTGGTTAGACTTGCCTCTTTTCCCCTGTTGAAGTATTAAATGAGCCAAGGGGTTAAATTAGGTGGTATCTCTATAGGGGTCCACTTTTGGAAATAGGTCTTAAATGATGGGGTCTGCCTTATTTAAGGGCTTAAATGACCAGAGTCTTCCTATTTCCCACTTGGGAGTGTTAAGTGGCCAATGAGATTCCATGTGATGTCAGCTAGATAGTACCATTGAGTAGTATGCTTCTAAAAATAGATCTTAAATGATGGGGTCTGCCTTTTTAAGATCTTAAATGACCAGAGTCTACTTATTTTACACTAGGAAGTATTAAGTTGATTGGATGTCATCTCTCACATTATTAGCTATTTATGACGTATGATTGGGATATGTGACTCTAGAAACCTACTTATGGAATGGAAGGTGTTAAGTGGCTACACCTTCCTCCTTTTCTTATAAAGAAGTATTAACGACTTTAGTGGTTTTATGTTTGTAGATATATTCTTATTTTGAAATATACTGTCGAAATACTGAAAAATTAAGACTCGAGGTTTTTATTCACCAAACTTTTGTTGTTCTGACTCCCTCCTTATTTCAAAATAGGTTAAGGACGTAGTTATGGAGATGACGAAGCTTAGAGATGGAGAAGCTTGGCTAGTGGCAGTATTTACTATTATTTGCTTTTATGTGTACCCATGGATTTAGATAATTATTGTAATGGATATTGTGTTACGGTTTTTATTGGATTTTGTGCTATGACAATTTTATGGTTTTGAAATAAATAGGCACACTTTACTATTATATTTGTTCGATCTACTGTAAGTTTTGAAAGTTTAATTACGACTCTGCAATGTTATTAATTTTTACTACCAATAGCTTGCCTTAGAATGGATCAAAGTTTCAATGGGCCTTTTCTAGATCGAAATTTAGGCATGAACCTAGGTGGGTTGTTACACACATCACTTGCAGGTGGTGCGACATTATGGATAAATTTATCGCTTACTTAGTTTTGACAAAATCCAATTTCACTTTATTAAACGTTACGCATATGACGACCCGAATTTTTAGGCCAGTTAAAATCGTCGAAAACCCATCCATTCTAACACTATGAATGAAAAACTATCAATTTAAGACACAATATAATTTGATAAATATTCAACACTGATTAATGTATAGGATACAATTCGATAATAGAACTTATCAGAGTAATCATTTAATCTACTAGGTGTGCTTTAATACAAAGAAAACTCATATACTGTTAATCTACTACTGCACAACTCTGAGATGAGAGACAACAAAAGTCATTCCTGCAAACTCAATACACTTGTCAATGCGGAATAAAATGGAAGGTACGAAAGATAAGCATCAGATGATAAATAGCAAACAATAAATAGGAAAAATATATTTTATTATTGGAGCTGCATCACTACCACTTGTGGCTGCCTACGTAACCCTATCTAATCAGGTACCCAATTGGATACAGGATCAAGCCAAAATAGTTCTCCTATTTACAAACATGACTAAAGGAGCCTACGATGTAACAAACAAATATGAAATTCCCATACTACCCATTTAGACTTATATCCTTAGATTTAGATTTCTAAAATCTAATTACCTTTTTTTTCAAAAATAATCTCTTTTGGAAATACTTATTCAAAAAACAATCTCTTCGAACTAAACTCCCGATCTTATTTCAAATTCTTTTGGAATTGTTATATATATCCTTTATGTCAAATCTTACTTTCCTTCGAGATATAAGACAAATCACTTTTGAAAACAGTATATAATACTCTGTTTAATAAAGCAATGTTGTTTTGATATATTTATTTTGCAATTCTATAATACTCAATTATAAAATCATATCAATATATATATAATCTGACAAGAAGGTTTCTCCCAATAATAAGGCAGATGAGTCCCAGCCTTCATAAGATAAATAAAGCATATCCCTCTATGCAAGAGTAAACTACATTGCGGTTTAAAATAACCCCTCTTCGCCAGCTTTTTAGTTACGTGTTATCCAAATCATCGGTAACATGACAAATCATTTTGTTTTCCGAAGTGACAAATCATTTTGCATTAATATTCACAAACACTTCCAAAACATAGTATTGTTTATTTCCTCCAAATCTTTGGAAATCTATTTAAAAACCACCGGGATTTAACCCTCGAAGTTCTCTTTATTTATAAAACATATTTTGTAAATATCTTTATATATAAATCACTTTTATATAAAATGCAACGATCCGTAATTTTGATCATTTGTTTTTGAAAGTTTAATTTAAATTGAAATGTTGAATTTGAAATATTAATTGATTTTGAATGCGGAGGCGTTGGTTGAAATAGTGAAATGGTTTAGAATTTCAAATATAGCGATTAACTGGATTTGGTAAATATAGAATAAATATTTGAAATTAGGAAAAATATGTGAATTCGGAGTTAAAGGGAAATGGAAATGATTTTTAAAGTTTATTTAAAAACTCTATTTGAATTAGAGTGATGATAATGGAATTTTTAATGGAAATTAAAAGTCGATAACTAAGAATTTGGAATTTTATATATTAGTTTGATAGTGAAATTTAATATATGGTAATAGTGTAAATAATGAAATTTTGATTTAATAAATTAGAATGATTTATAATATGGATATCAATTCTATTGGAATTGTTATCGAGTTGGTAGGTTTTTAAAATTGAAATTTCAAGTAATTCCATCGATTTTGAAAATCGTACGATTTAATCGACGTGTTAAATAGCATTACGAGACACAGTCTTTGAATTCGATGAAACCACTACCATTAGATCCGTAGTAGTGTATTATTATCGAATTTTAAATTTCATAGCGTTTGGAGTTACCGTTTGGTCGTAGGGAATAGAAACACATTGGAATAAATATCAAAAATTTAATATTTTAATTCGATTCGAAAAGCTATCTTCCACATACGATTGAATTAGGCCTTGAAACATATTCTGTTGTGTTTGGGAAAGGGGTACAACATTATAACACCAGGCGAAACGCTTCATTTGGAGTTTATTCGGAAAAGCACGTGAATTTATGAAAATAATAAAAAAATATTATACGTACCCGTATATATACATGGTTATCTTAACCTACGCACAGTAAACCCTTGCCCATTTTCACTCAGCCGAAGTTATTATTTTCAATGGCCAGGAATGTACAACACTTTCCCCTTGTTTTCCCTCGATCCATCAACAATTAGACAAGGCATATAACTAGAAAATGGTAGGGGTTGGAGAGATCTATCCATCCATACGGCTACGATCGCCTAAAGCTCATCGACGATGACAAATTTTGGCCGCATTCTAGCCATCATTCGAACGTGTTTTCTAGTCATCAGTGAAGATAGGGAGGGCCAGAGCTGGGTTGGTGGTGCACGACATTCGTGGTGTCGTCATGGGGTAACTCGATCATGTTCTGATCATCAAAAGAAGCAACGACGATCAATTGAAAGGGAATGGATATGGGTTTCGTTTCCTTGTAAGCAAAACGTAGGAAGAAAGGATTCGTGGCCACACTTTGTTTTCCTAGAAGCAACGTCACAGATTTTTTCCAAGTTAAAATAAATTGTAAATTTATTGTTTTAAATTCGTGAAAACTTATTAAATGTATATCTTTCATGTACAAGGTTGGAATTGTATGAAACTAGTGGTGACAGAAACATGGCGATGAGTACTACATGGTGGAACAAATTTAGAGTCATTCGGAGATAGCTAAAGTTTTAGGTTAAATCGAACATATTCGACTTAATTTAAAATCTATACGTTGGAAAATAAAAATCGAGGTAAGTAAATCTCACTCATTTGGATTATTGGCGTAAATTTTAAATAGTTAAATTAATTATTGATTGATAGGATGATTTGATAATAATTATTATTCGTTGGATTTTATAATATATACATATATAGTGGTATATATTAGTAGTTGGATATATTTTCCGCCGATTGGAGTGAATGAGACCCTGTGCGCCCCATATAATAGAGGATGAGCCTTTATGCCATGATATTCCACCTCAAAGCGGAATTGGTATTTTTATATTGTATTAACATCTATGGATGTAGGGAAACAGGTTGGAGGGATCCAACTGGATTCCCTAAAAATGTTGAATTTTAGTTTCTTGTATGGTGATTTTTATTTGTTGGAATAATCTATGGTAGATTACAATGTGATTTGAAATGGTTGGATGCTACGGTAGCATTTACCTAGATTTTTGGTATTTTAATATACCATAAATATATATTTGATTTTTAAAAGAAATTTAAAAAGGGATTTTGAAGTAAAAAATTTATATAGAGTTTTGATAAAATAATGGTTTTGAAATTTATACTTAACTAATTCGGGATATTGTAAATAGAGATATTGGGATAAAGTATATAAAAGGATTTCAAATAAAAAATTCTTAAGTAGTACTTGTTTAAATATAAAAGGTTTAAAAATTGAGTTTTTTAATAGATTGGAAGGATGGAAGTGAATTTGGAAATAAGTATAAAATTGGTTATACTTGAGCTCAAGTAAGATTTCCAAATTTACGAAATGAAGTTAGAATCGAGAAATTAGGCTTGTTTTAAAAAGAGGATTTTTAATTATGAACTAAGGTAATTTTAAAACAGTTGTTATTTTAATTTGTTTAAAGTTCATTTAATTATGAATGAAGTTAATTTATATTAAGTTAATTATTATTTAGAATTAATTGGTATTATTATTTTAAGAAAAAGAAGGATAAATTATTCAATATCAATATTTTTTATAATAACTTTTATTTTAGAGTATTGCCTAAAGTTTAACTTGGAAAATTATTATAGGAGTTTCATAAGTATAATTTTGAAATGTTTTAAATAAAATTTTCAGGAAGTAATGGTATACTTGCATGGCGAAATCAGAGGCATTTAGTTCCTGCAGTTACGTATAGGATTTCTCTGAGATAGAGACGTAACCATTAAGATGTGAATCCAAGGTTGATATTGAAGTGGTACTTTCCTTATTATTTTAATGGGTTTTAATATTTTGAGAAGGATAGTTTGTCAATGTACTAAATTAGATAAGATAAGTAGATACCTTTAGATAAGAGATTTAATTTATTTAAAATTTAAACTAAATAAGAATTAGGGTTTGAAATGTGATATTTAGTCGAATGATTGTTTATTTGATAGTTAAATAACCGACTATCAAATCTGGACCAGAATATAACTTTGAAAATATCTAAGGAAAACTTGAGGATTAGATTCTACAGTTGCCGTTCGAGGCGCTATACTGTATGTATTATCTCATTTCGTTCTTCTAGAATGATGATAAGGAAATTCGTCCACAAACAGTTAGGAGGTGATCTACGATCTTATCTTCGTCTGTTTATTTCCTGAAGAATCGGGGTTGAGTTTACCGAAAAATATCGAATGTAGTTTTCGAAGAGACCGCGGTCGGATAAGTTATCCGAAAACCACTTCGATCCAACGAGTACATATTGGAAGGCAAAACAAGAGCATGGGGTCAAAGATGGAGTAGTGAAGTGCAAAGGCTAATCGCTACTAATTCTGAGGATGATTCCAAAATAGATGTAGTTGGAATACTGCCTTTGGTTACGTTCGGATCCAAGACGGACATGTATGGATGAATGCTATCAGTACATTGTCATTGGAGGACAATGAGCATTCTAAGTGAAAATTTCTTAAAAAGGTAATCGTAGCCTCTAGCCTCATTAATAGGGGATGACTGAAAAGCATGGGAGATGCAGCAAGGCTAAGTGGGTCGCACCCAATTAGGGTATGTTTCTCACCTTTCTATATACCCTCGAATATTATTACTATGATACATGGAAGGAGGTCGGAAAGGGTGGGAACACCCGAAGTGATAGCATATTCAGTCTATCCAGGTTCAATATAGTCCGGTTTTGTGTTGCAGGAGACCCCTACGTGGTCCTCAGTACATTATTTCAAGACATGTACTGTGACTGGCGATACCTCGGTACCTAGTCATTCGTATGGAATCCATTCCCTAATACATAATCTTTATGGTTTTGGTTGTAGAAACTAATATGCTGGAATTCAATTAATGTAACAATTTCAGCTATTTGAATAAGTATATGTACTTAGACACTATTATAATTTTAGAGGATTTGATATGAAACGTTTATGGGTATTATAAGGTAAAAATCCATCGTGTTTATGTGTGGCATGGTCTTACGAGATACCTTTGATTTTCAAAGGATTTTGAAAATTTTAATAATTCAAATTGAATGTGTTTTCTCATGCTAGTTTTCCAGACTGACTTGGGTGTTATTTTATTATAATGCTCGGGTTAGACTAAGTATTACAGATACATGATATGATGCTATGGAGTTCAGGAGATGAGCTGGAGACTGAGACGTATTCTCCTAATTCCGCTGCAGTGATTTGTTGAAATTATCAGCAATTGTGAGGACAGGCTGTTATAACTGTCCACGATGGTAATTCTTGATTTTTGTACTCTGATGGAGATATGTATATTACAGTTTCGATTTGTGTAAAGAACTATTTATAATATATGTTATTCAGTCCGCTGTGAGATTCTATTTTGTTTATCTTCTTTTTTCTTCTACCTACTTTCTTTTCCCCCAAACAATCTGACTTTTCGGCACTCGATCGTTTAGCAAGTTATACAATGAGCGTATTTATCTTGATTTTCAAGGGTCGAAAGGCGGGTCATCATAGTTGGTATCATAGCTTAGGTTGGCGATATACCTAGGCTTTGGTAGGGATTACTCATTAAAGATAGTAGTACACTAGAATGAGTTTGAGTGTATTAATAGCTATGAGCGCGTATTTGTTAGTGATTATAAAATGTTTTATATTGTGTTGACTTATCGGTTGAGTGTTTAAGAATTCTGGTCAGCATGGGAGGTACAACCGTATCGATAAGGGTTTTTAAACTCTTAAACAAGATAAACCGATATAGTATTATTTTGAAGTGGGTAAATGTAATAATTTTACCCAAACTATATCTTGGATATAAAAGAATAATTTTTTTGAAATTATTATATTTATATAGTGTATATAATTGGAATGCTTGGTTTTAATATTATAATCAACACAGATTATAAAATTTTAAATGTTTACATATATATAACCAAATGGAAATTTTATAAGTATGATTTATACAAGGAGTAATAACTAGAAGTGGATTTAAACCAGAATTTGAATTTTAAATCCCGTAAATTTTGGGAAATGGTTTAAAATAGGATTTGATCTAAGCATTTGGAATTTTTAAATCTTGGAAATTTTAAAATATTTCCAAAGTGTTTGAAAGGAAGAATGGTGATATTATTTTTGGAGATATTCCTGAAAAGAAATTATTTTAAAATGGATTTTGGAAGTAAGGAAGCACTGAACTCACTTCAGTCGTTGGAAAATAATTCTGGTGATGATGACCGCATCATTAGTGTTCATTATCGAGTTTATAAGTGATGGATTGCTACTGTAGGGATTGGCAATGATTATTCGCTTTGGACTTCTTTGGTAAACAAGTTTTGTTTTAGAAATGTCAAAGAGGAATTGTATTGGGAAAAACCAAGTTGTTTTGAAATCCAAAAGCGTGATTTGATATACCAAAGTGGGTATATGTATTTATGATTTTGAAATGGGTTGAAATAAAACCGAGTGATTAAATTCTAGGATTTCCATTTAAATGACTTGTAAAGTCGGAGAAATCAGTTATTGAACGTATAATTTGAAGTTGATATAGATAAGAGAGGAAAGTGTGAATTTTAATCCTGGAATTAAATTTTTATTTGAGCAAGTTAAAGTGAATATTATGAATTGAAATTTAACTTAAGATAAGTTAAACAAAATTATATGGGATTGATTTGAATTGAATATCAATTTTGAAATATAGAATGATTATGTAATTATAAGTTGTAATTATTGATTAGAATGGATATACTTAAGCTATCAATTGATGTATATAATCTAGAGTTATGATTATATGGTGTAAATGGATACAAGTAAGCAATATGAGATTTTAAGTAAATAAGTTCTTGAACTTATGAATTGTGAAATGAAATGGTAAGAGCAAAATAAAAATAGCTTGATATTACAGGAAAAGAATGGAAATTCAAAATTTGAATTTTTAAATGGAGAGTGAATTAGAATGGAGTAAATTGAATATAAATATGAATGGTGAAGTGATTATATAACTATATCTTATAAATATAATGTGAATAAATTTAAGTGGAATATTCAGGGAATTGTAAATAAATAAGTTGTATAACTTATTAAACTGGAAATGTGAAAAAGTATAACCAAGTTAAAATGGTTAAGTAATCAATAACAAGAAATGAATTCCATTTAAGAGTAAATGAATTTAATATTATATGGAATATGGATTGGATAAGATGGGTATGAACTTAAGCTATAAAGTTGAATATGAACTTAGTTATCGATATGGAATAGTTATAATAAACATTAGAAATAATTTTGTGAAAAGGATTTATAAATAAATCCGCATGGGATGAAATGCCGTTTACTATAAAAATGAAGTGAATAACCCTATGTGAATTAAATGAAAGTGAATGCAAAAGATGCAATATAAGTCAAATGTGAAATAAATAGGAATGCAAGTGCATGAACCATGTTATGACATAATAAGTTGTTCGAGAATCGATCTACATGGAATGATGCCAAAGTGATAATATAAATTGGATATACTAAGTAAATGAAAGCAAGTAAACTAAACGAAATTCAATTTAACATGAATTAGAATTTGATTACCATGGGAACTTAAGTGATTATTTATGAAATAGATTCATCAATAAATTAACGTGGATTGGAATGTTGTTTAATACAACATGAAGCGAACAAAGTTGGTGAATAACATGAATGAGAATCAAATGGAAAATAGAAAAACTGGTTTAGAGTCGATTTAAAATGGAATAAATTGAAGTTGATAAAATGGATTTGCATATAAAGAAAGTCAACAATGAATGAAATGCGAATGAATTGATTCTAAATCAATTTGAAATTGAATAGAAGTGAATTTATAAGCACGTACAAATCAATTTGGAATGAATATGAGTTTGTTTATTGTAAATATGAATTGAATGCAGTAAATTTGGTTGTAAATCATTTCGAATTGAATGAAATGATATATGTATCCATGGAAGAAAATTAAATTAGTGTTGGAACCTTATAATTGCTTGTAATATATGATTGGCATGTTCAAGTTATGAAGTTCATATGTCTGGCTAGTAAAGGAATGAAATGTTATAAAATTTCATGGTTATGAAACTTATTTGCTTATTTGGAGTAAGTACATGTACCCAAAGGCTATTGGGCTAGATTGGAGTTGCGCAATTGCATATAAAATAAGCCGCTCGCTTAATAATGCTAATATGAGGTATGCCTACGCAATAAAATAAAGAAAAGATAATACATTGATATATATTTTCGTTTGTTCCGACCCTATGGGTTGATGTATATGTTTTTATCTCTCTTTCTATATTGTAAAAGGCTCTCCGTATAAAGGAGACTCTATCATAAATTTGCAGAAATATTTTAAAATTTTTTGGATACTTTTTGCTAACAAGAAAGTTGATTTTTGAACTGTATTAGAAATCAAGGCTTTTGAATTAGAAATGAAGGCTAATTGTCTTGGATAAAACTAAAGGGTTTAAGAAAATGAATGTAGGATTTTAATTGAGTAGGTTTTAGAAAAGTTAATGGGTTTGGAAGCATTTTTCCTACCTTAGAAATTTCGTGGACGAAATTCTTATAAGGGGGAGGAATGTAACGACCCAAAATTTTGATCATTTGGTTTTGAACATTTAATTTTAAATGTTGAATTTGAAATGTTAATTGCTTTTAAATATGGAGGTTTTGGTTGAATTAGTGAAATGGTTTAGAATTTCAATATAGCGATCAATTGGATTTGGTAAATATAAAATAAATATTAAAAATTAGGAAAAATATATGAATTTAGAGTTAAAGAGAAATGGAAATGATTTTTAAAGTTGATTTAAAGATTCTATTTGAATTAGAGTGATAACAATGGACTTTTGAATGGAATTAAAAGTAGATAAGTTAGAATTTAGAATTTTATATATCAATTTAATAGTGAAATCTAAAATTATGGTAATAGTGTAAATAATGGAATTTTGATTTAATATAATTCAGAATGATTTATAATATGGATATAAATTTTATTGGGATTATAGTTGAGTTGGTAAGTTTTTAAAATTGAAATTTCAAGTAATTTCGTCGATTTTGAAAATCACTCGATTTAATCGACGCGTTAAAATAGCCTTCCGGGCACAGTCTCGGAATTCGATGAAATTAGTTTCATTGGATCGATAATAGTGTATTATTGTCGTGTTTCAAATTTCGTAGCATTTAGAGTTACCATTTGGTCGTACGAGATAGAAATGCATTGGAATAGATATCGAAAGTTCAATATTTTAATTCGATTCAAAAAGTTATCTTCACATACAATCAAATTAGGCCTCGAAATATGTTCCATTATGTTCGGAATATGGGTAAAATATTATAAACACCAGGCGGCATGCTTCGTTTGGAGTTCGTCCGGAAAAGCACGTGAATTTGTGAAAATAATAATAAAATATTATGCGTACGCGTGTATATACATGGTCACCTTAACCTATGCACAGTAAACCCAAGCCCATTTTTACTCGGTCGTTGTTATTATTTTCGATGGCCAGGAATGGACACTTTTCCTTCATTTTCCCACGATCCTATAACAATAGACAAAGTATCCAACTAGAAAATCGTATGGGTTGTAGAGATCTGTCCATCCATACGGCTGCGATATCCTGAAGCTCATCGACGATGACGAATTTTGGTCGTGTTTTGGCCATCGTTCGAATGTGTTTTCTGGCCATCGGCGAGAATAGGGAGGGCCCGAGCTGGGTTGATGGTGCATAACGTTCGTGGCATCGTCATGGTGCAACTCGATCATGTTCCGATCATCAAAGGAAGCAACGACGATCGATTGAAATGGTACGGTTATGAGTTTCATTTTCCCTGTAAGCAAACGTGGGAAGAAAGGATTTGTATCCACGATTGGGTTTCCTAGAAGCAACGGCCTATATTTTTCCAAGGTTGAAACAAAAGTAAACTTATTGTTTTAAATTCATGAAAACTTATAAAATGTATATCTTTCACGTACGAAGTCGGAATTGGACGAAACAAGCGGGATAGAATCGTGACGATGGGTACTACATGCCAAAACAGATTTGGAGTCATCCGATGATAGCTAAAGTTTTAGGTTAAAGCGAATGTGTTCGATTTAATTTAAAATCTATACGTTGGCTAATAAAAATCGAGGTGAGTAAATCTCACTCATTTGGATGATTGACATAAATTTTAAATAGTTAGAATTAAATATTGATTGATTGGATGATTTAGTATTATTATTGTCTATTGGATGTTATAATATATATATAGTGGTATATATCAGTAGTTGGATATATTTTCCGCCGATTGGAGTAGATGAGACTCTCTGCGCCCTGTATAATAGCGGATGGCCCTATATTCCACCATATTCCATCTCGAAGCAGAATTGGCATTTTTATGTTGTATTAAAATTTATGGATGTAGGGAAACAGGTTGGAGGGATCCAACTGGATTCCTTAAAAATGTTGAATTTTAGTTTCTTATAGGGTGATATATATATATATTTGTTGGAATAATCTATGGTAGATTAAAGTGTGATTTGAAATGGTTGGATGCTACGGTAGCATTTACCTAGATTGTTGGTATTTTAATTTACCATAAATATATATTTGATTTTTAAAAGAAATTTAAGGATTGATTTTGAAGTAAAATATTTATATATAGTTTTGATAACATAATGGTTTTGAAATTTGTACTTAACTAATTCGGGGTATTGTAAATAGAAATTTTGGGATAAAGTATATAAAAGGATTTCAAATAATAAATTCTAAGTGGTACTTGTTTAAATATAAAAGTTTTAAAAACCGAGATTTTTACTAGATTGGAAGGATAAAAGTGAATTTCGAAATAAGTATAAAATTGGTTATACTTGAGCACAAGTATGATTTCCAAATTTACGAAATGAAATTAGAATCGAGAAATCAGGCTTGTTTTAAAAAGAGGATTTTTAGTTATCAACTAAGATAATTTTAGAAGCATTGAAAATATCCCAGAAATTAGTTATTTAATTTGTTTAAAGTATATTTTAATTATGAATTAAGTTAGTTTATATTAAGTTTATTGTTATTTAGAATTAATTGGTATTATTATTATTTTTATAAAGAAGGATAAATTATTCAATATCAATATTTTGTATAATAACTTTATTTTAGAGTATTGCCTAAAGTTTAACTTGGAAAATTATTATAGAAATTTCATAAGTATAATTTTGAAATGTTTTAAATAAAGTTTTCAGGAAGTAATGGTATACTTGCATGGCGAAATCAGAGGCATTTAGTTCCTGCAGTTATGTTTTGGATTTCTCTGAGATAGAGACGTAACCATTGAGATGTGAATCCAAGGTTGATATTGAAGTGGTACTTTCCTTATTATTTTAAAGGGTTTTAATATTTTGAGAAGGATAGTTTGTCAATGTACTAAATTAGATAAGATAAGTAGATACCTTTAGATAAGAGATTTAATTTATTTAAAATTTAAACTAAATAAGACTTGGGGTTTGAAATGTGATATTTAGTCGAATGATTGTTTATTTGATAGTTAAATAACCGACTATCAAATCTGGACTAGAATATAACTTTGAAAATATCTAAGGAAAACTTGAGGATTAGATGCTACAGTTGCCGTTCGAGGCGCTATACTGTACGTATTATCTCATTTCGTTCTTCTAGAATGATGATAAGGAAATTCGTCCACAAACAGTTAGGAGGTGATCTACGATCTTATCTTCGTCTGTTTATTTCCTGAAGAATCGGGGTTGGGTTTACCGAAAAATATCGAATGTAGTTTTCGAAGAGACCGTGGTCGGATAAGTTATCTGAAAACCACTTTGATCCAACGAGTACATATTGGAAGGAAAAACAAGAGCATGCGGTCAAAGATGGAGTAGTGAAGTGCAAAGGCTAATCGCTACTAATTCTGAGGATGATTCCAAAATAGATGTAGTTGGAATACTGCCTTCGGTTCCATTCAGACCCAAGATGGACATGTATGGATGAATGCTATCAGTACATTGTCATTGGAGGACAATGAGCATTCTAATTGAAAATTCCTTAAAAAGGTAATCGTAGCCTCTAGCCTCATTAATCGGGGATGACTGAAAAGCATGGGAGATGCAGCAAGGCTAAGTGGGTCGCACCCAATTAGGGTATGTTTCTCACCTTTCTATATACCCTCGAATATTATTACTATGATACATGGAAGGAGGTCGGAAAGGGTGGGAACACCCGAAGTGATAGCATATTCAGTCTATCCAGATTCAATATAGTCCGGTTTTGTGTTGCAGGAGATCCCTACGTGGTCCTCGGTACATTATTTCAAGACATGTACTGTGACTGGCGATACCTCGGTACCTAGTCATTCGTATGGAATCCATTCCCTAATACATAATCTTTATGGTTTTGGTTGTAGAAACTAATATGCTGGAATTCAATTAATGTAACAATTTCAGCTATTTGAACAAGTATATGTACTTAGACACTATTATAATTTTAGAGGATTTGAGATGAAACGTTTATGGGTATTATAAGGTAAAAATCCATCGTGTTTATGTGTGGCGTGGTCTTACGAGATACCTTTGATTTCCAAAGGATTTTGAAAATTTTAATAATTCAAATTGAATGTGTTTTCTCATGCTAGTTTTCCAGACTGACTTGGGTGTTATTTTATTATAATGCTCGGGTTAGACTAAGTATTACAGATACATGATATGATGCTATGGAGTTCAGAAGACGAGCTGGAGACTGAGACGTATTCTCGTAATTCCGCTGCAGTGTTTTGTTGAAATTATCAGCAATTGTGAGGACAGGCTGTTATAACTGTCCACGATGGTAATTCTTGATTTTTGTACTCTGATGGAGATATGTATATTACAGTTTCGATTTGTGTAAAGAACTATTTATAATATATGTTATTCAGTCCGTTGTGAGATTCTGTTTTGTTTATTTTCTTTTTTCTTCTACCTACTTTCTTTTCCCCCAAACAATCTGACTTTTCGGCACTCGATCGTTTAGCAAGTTATACAATGAGCGTATTTATCTTGATTTTCAAGGGTCGAAAAGGCGGGTCATCATAGTTGGTATCATAGCTTAGGTTGGCGATAAACCTAGGCTTTGGTAGGGATTACTCATTAAAGATAGTAGTACACTAGAATGAGTTTGAGTGTTTTAATAGCTATGAGCGCGTATTTGTTAGTGATTATAAAATGTTTTATATTGTGTTGACTTATCGGTTGAGTGTTTAAGAATTTTGGTCAGCATGGGAGGTACAACCGTATCGATAAGGGTTTTTAAACTCTTAAACAAGATAAACCGATATAGTATTATTTTGAAGTGGGTAAATGTAATAATTTTACCCAAACTATATCTTGGATATAAAAGAATAATTTTTTTGAAATTATTATATTTATATAGTGTATATAATTGGAATGTTTGGTTTTAATATTATAATCAACACAGATTATGAAATTTTAAATGTTTACATATATATAACCAAATGGAAATTTTATAAGTATGATTTATACAAGGAGTAATAACTAGAAGTGGATTTAAACCAGAATTTGAATTTTAAATCTCGTAAATTTTGGGAAATGGTTTAAAATAGGATTTGATCTAAGCATTTGGAATTTTTAAATCTTGGAAATTTTAAAATATTTTCCAAAGTATTTGAAAGGAAGAATGGTGATATTATTTTTGGAGATATTCCTGAAAAGAAATTATTTTAAAATGGATTTTGGAAGTAAGGAAGCACTGAACTCACTTCAGTCGTTGGAAAATAATTCTGGTGATGATGACCGCATCATCAGTGTTCATTTTCGAGTTTATAAGTGATGGATTGCTACTGTAGGGATTGGCAATGATTATTCGCTTTGGACTTGTTTGGTAAACAAGTTTTGTTTTAGAAATGTCAAAGAGGAATTGTATTGGGAAAAACCAAGTTGTTTTGAAATCCAAAAGCGTGATTTGATATACCAAAGTGGGTATATGTATTTATGATTTTGAAATGGGTTGAAATAAAACCGAGTGATTAAATTCTAGGATTTCCATTTAAATGACTTGTAAAGTCGGAGAAATCAGTTATTGAACCTATAATTTGAAGTTGATATAGATAAGAGAGGAAAGTGCGAATTTTAATCCTGGAATTAAATTTTTATTTGAGCAAGTTAAAGTGAATACTATGAATTGAAATTTAACTTAAGATAAGTTAAACAAAATTGTATGGGATTGATTTGAATTGAATATCAATTTTGAAATATAGAATGATTATGTAATTATAAGTTATAATTATTGATTAAAATGGATATACTTAAGCTATCAATTGATGTATATAATCTAGAGTTATGATTATATGGTGTAAATGGATACAAGTAAGCAATATGAGATTTTAAGTAAATAAGTTCTTGAACTTATGAATTGTGAAATGAAATGGTAAGACCAAAATAAAAATAGCTTGATATTATAGGAAAAGAATGGAAATTCAAAATTTGAATTTTTAAATGGAGAGTGAATTAGAATGGAGTAAATTGAATATAAATATGAATGGTGAAGTGATTATATAACTATATCTTATAAATATAGAATGTGAATAAATTTAAGTGGAATATTCAGGGAATTGTAAATAAATAAGTTGTATAACTTATTAAACTGGAAATGTGAAAAAGTATAACCAAGTTAAAATGGTTAAGTAAACGATAACAAGAAATGAATTCCATTTAAGAGTAAATGAATTTAATATTATATGGAATATGGATTGGATAAGATGGGTATGAACTTAAGCTATAAAGCTGAATATGAACTTAGTTATCGATATGGAATAGTTATAATAAACATTATAAATAATTTTGTGAAAAGGATTTATAAATAAATCCGCATGGGATGAAATGCCGTTTACTATAAAAATGAAGTGAATAACCCTATGTGAATTAAATGAAAGTGAACGCAAAAGATGCAATATAAGTCAAATGTGAAATAAATAGGAATGCAAGTGCATGAACCATGTTATGACATAATATGTTGTTCGAGAATCGATCTACATGGAATGATGCCAAAGTGATAATATAAATTGGATATACTAAGTAAATGAAAGCAAGTAAACTAAACGAAATTCAATTTAACATGAATTAGAATTTGATTACCATGGGAACTTAAGTGTTTATTTATGAAATAGATTCATCAATAAATTAACATGGATTGGAATGTTGTTTAATACAACATGAAGCGAACAAAGTTGGTGAATAACATGAATGGGAATCAAATGGAAAATAGAAAAACTGGTTTAGAGTCGATTTAAAATGGAATAAATTGAAGTTGATAAAATGGATTTGCATATAAAGAAAGTCAATAATGAATGAAATGCGAATGAATTGATTCTAAATCAATTTGAAATTGAATAAAAGTGAATTTATAAGCACGTACAAATCAATTTGGAATGAATATGAGTTTGTTTGTTGTAAATATGAATTGAATGCAGTAAATTTGGTTGTAAATCATTTCGAATTGAATGAAATGATATATGGATCCATGGAAGAAAATTAAATTAGTGTTGGAACCTTATAATTGCTTGTAATATATGATTGGCATGTTCAAGTTATGAAGTTCATATGTCTGGCTAGTAAAGGAATGAAATGTTATAAAATTTCATGGTTATGAAACTTGTTTGCTTATTTGGAGTAAGTACATGTACCCAAAGGCTATTGGGCTAGATTGGAGTTGTGCAATTGCATATAAAATAAGCCGCTCGCTTAATAATGCTAATATGAGGTATGCCTACACAATAAAATAAAGAAAAGATAATACATTGATATATATTTACGTTTGTTCCGACCCTATGGGTTGATGTATATGTTTTTATCTCTCTTGCTATATTGTAGAAGGCCCTCCGTATAAAGGAGACTCTATCATAAATTTGCAGAAATATTTTAAAATTTTTTGGAAACTTTTTGCTAACAAGAAAGTTGATTTTTGAACTGTATTAGAAACGAAGGCTTTTGAATTAGAAATGAAGTCTAATTGTCTTGGATAAAACTAAAGGGTTTAAGAAAATGAATGTAGGATTTTAATTGAGTAGGTTTTTGAAAAGTTAATGGGTTTGGAAGCATTTTTCCTACCTTAGCAATTTCGTGGACGAAATTCTTATAAGGGGGAGGAATGTAACGACCCAAAATTTTGATCATTTGGTTTTGAAAATTTAATTTTAAATGTTGAATTTGAAATGTTAATTGCTTTTGAATATGGAGGTTTTGGTTGAATTAGTGAAATGGTTTAGAATTTCAATATAGCGATCAATTGGATTTGGTAAATATAAAATAAATATTAAAAATTAGGAAAAATATATGAATTTAGAGTTAAAGAGAAATGGAAATGATTTTTAAAGTTGATTTAAAGATTCTATTTGAATTAGAGTGATGACAATGGACTTTTGAATGGAATTAAAAGTAGATAAGTTAGAATTTAGAATTTTATATATCAATTTAATAGTGAAATCTAATATTATGGTAATAGTGTAAATAATGGAATTTTGATTTAATATAAATCAGAATGATTCATAATATGGATATAAATTTTATTGGGATTATAGTTGAGTTGGTATGTTTTTAAAATTGAAATTTCAAGTAATTCCGTCGATTTTGAAAATCACTCGATTTAATCGACGCGTCAAAATAGCCTTCCGGGAACAGTCTCGGAATTCGATGAAATTAGTTTCATTGGATCGATAATAGTGTATTATTGTCATGTTTCAAATTTCGTAGTATTTAGAGTTACCATTTGGTCGTACGAGATAGAAATGCATTGGAATAGATATCGAAAATTCAATATTTTAATTCGATTCAAAAAGTTATCTTCACATACAATCAAATTAGGCCTCGAAATATGTTCCATTATGTTCGGAATAGGGGTAAAATATTATAAACACCAGGCGGCATGCTTCGTTTGGAGTTCGTCCGGAAAAGCACGTGAATTTGTGAAAATAATAATAAAATATTATGCGTACGCGTGTATATACATGGTCACCTTAACCTATGCACAGTAAACCCAAGCCCATTTTTACTCGGTCGTTGTTATTATTTTCGATGGCCAGGAATGGACACTTTTCCTTCATTTTCCCTCGATCCTATAACAATAGACAAAGTATCCAACTAGAAAATCGTATGGGTTGGAGAGATCTATCCATCCATACGGCTGCGATATCCTGAAGCTCATCGACGATGACGAATTTTGGTCGTGTTTTGTCCATCGTTCGAATGTGTTTTCTGGCCATCGACGAGGATAGGGAGGGCCCGAGCTGGGTTGATGGTGCACAATGTTCATAGCATCATCATGGTGCAACTCGATCATGTTCCGATCATCAAAAGAAGCAACGACGATCGATTGAAATGGTACGGTTATGAGTTTCATTTTCCCTGTAAGCAAACGTGGGAAGAAAGGATTTGTATCCACGATTGGGTTTCCTAGAAGCAACGGCCTATATTTTTCCAAGGTTGAAACAAAAGTAAACTTATTGTTTTAAATTCATGAAAACTTATAAAATGTATATCTTTCACGTACGAAGTCGGAATTGGACGAAACAAGCGGGATAGAATCGTGACGATGGGTACTACATGCCAAAACAGATTTGGAGTCATCCGATGATAGCTAAAGTTTTAGGTTAAAGCGAATGTGTTCGATTTAATTTAAAATTTATACGTTGGCTAATAAAAATCGAGGTGAGTAAATCTCACTCATTTGGATGATTGACATAAATTTTAAATAGTTAGAATTAAATATTGATTGATTGGATGATTTAGTATTATTATTGTCTATTGGATGTTATAATATATATATAGTGGTATATATCAGTAGTTGGATATATTTTCCGCCGATTGGAGTAGATGAGACTCTCTGCGCCCTGTATAATAGCGGATGGCCCTATATTCCACCATATTCCATCTCGAAGCAGAATTGGCATTTTTATGTTGTATTAAAATTTATGGATGTAGGGAAACAGGTTGGAGGGATCCAACTGGATTCCTTAAAAATGTTGAATTTTAGTTTCTTATAGGGTGATATATATATTTGTTGGAATAATCTATGGTAGATTAAAGTGTGATTTGAAATGGTTGGATGCTACGGTAGCATTTACCTAGATTGTTGGTATTTTAATTTACCATAAATATATATTTGATTTTTAAAAGAAATTTAAGGATTGATTTTGAAGTAAAATATTTATATATAGTTTTGATAACATAATGGTTTTGAAATTTGTACTTAACTAATTCGGGGTATTGTAAATACAAATTTTGGGATAAAGTATATAAAAGGATTTCAAATAATAAATTCTAAGTGGTACTTGTTTAAATATAAAAGTTTTAAAAACCGAGATTTTTACTAGATTGGAAGGATAAAAGTGAATTTCGAAATAAGTATAAAATTGGTTATACTTGAGCACAAGTATGGTTTCCAAATTTACGAAATGAAATTAGAATCGAGAAATCAGGCTTGTTTTAAAAAGAGGATTTTTAGTTATCAACTAAGGTAATTTTAGAAGCATTGAAAATATCCCAGAAATTAGTTATTTAATTTGTTTAAAGTATATTTTAATTATGAATTAAGTTATTTTATAGTAAGTTTACTGTTATTTAGAATTAATTGGTATTATTATTATTTTTATAAAGAAGGATAAATTATTCAATATCAATATTTTGTATAATAACTTTTATTTTAGAGTATTGCCTAAAGTTTAACTTGAAAAATTATTATAGGAGTTTCATAAGTATTATTTTGAAAATTTTTAAATAAAGTTTTCGCGAAGTAATGGTATACTCGCATGGCGAAATCGGAGGCAGTGAGTGCCTGTTGTTTAGTTTTGGATTTCTCTAGGATAGAGACGTAACCATTGAGCTGTGAATCCATGGTTGATACCGCAGTGGTACTTTCCTTATTATTTTGAAGGGTTTCAATATTTTGAAAAGGATAGTTTGTAAATATACTGAATTCGATAAGATAACTATATGCCTTTGGATAAAGAGATTTAACTTATTTAAAATTTGAATTAAAAATGACTTGGGTTTTTTCCAGTGGAAATGAGATATTTGGTTGAATGATTGTTTATTTGATAGTTAATTAACCAACTACCAAGTCTAGACTCAAAATATAACTTTGGAAATATCTACGGGAAAACACAGGGAATAGATGGTACAGTTGCCGTTCGAGGCACTATACTATACGTATAAACTTGTTTCGTTCTTCTAGGACGATGATAAGGAAATCCGTCCATAAATGGTTAGGAGGTGATCTCCGATCTTATCTTCGTCTATTTATTTCCTAAAGAACCGAGGTTGAGCTTAATGGAAAATATCGAACATTGTTTTTAGAGAGACGAGAACGGAAAAGTTATCTGAAAACCACTTCGATCCAACGAGTACGTTTTCGAAGGGAAAACAAGAGCATAGAGTCGAAGATGGAGCAGTGAAGTGCAAGGGCTAATCGCTACTAATCCAAGGATGATTCCAAAACGAATGCAGTAGGAATACTTGCTTCGGTTTCGTTCGGACCCAGGATGGACTTGTATGGATGAATGCTATCAGTACATTGTCATTGGAGGACAATGAGCATTCTAAGTGAAAATTCCTTAAAAAGGTAATCGTAGCCTCTTTAACCGGGAATGACTGAAAAGCGGAGGAGATGCAACAAGGCTAAGATGGTCGCACCAATTAAGGTATGTTTATCATCTTTCTAGATACTCTCAGATATTATTACTATGATACATGGAAGGAGCTCGGAAAGGGTGGGAACACTCGGGGCGATAGCATATTCGGTCTATCCAGGTTAGGGATAGTTCGATCTTTTGTTGCGGGGGATCCCGGCATGGTCCTCGGTACATTGTTTCTAGACATGTACTATGACAAGTGATACCCAGTACCAAGTCATTCATAAGAAATCCAATCCCCAATACGTACACTTTATGTTTTTGGTTGTAGAGCCTAGTATATTGGAATTCAATTAATGTAACAATTTTAGCTATTTGAATATGTATCTGTACTTAGACGCGATTATAATTTTAGAGGTTTTGATATTAAATGTTTTGGTTTTTGTGAGGTAAATACCCATCACGTTTATGTGTGGCGTGGTCTTACAAGATACCTTTGATTTCCAAAGGATTTTGAGAACTTTAATAACTCAAATTGAGTATGTTTTCTCACGCTGGTTTTCCAAACTGACTCAGATGTTATTTTAGTGCAGTGCTCGGGTCAGACTGAGTATTATAGATGCAGGAAAGGATGCTATGGAGCTCAAGAGACGATCTAGAGACTAGGATGTATTCTTGTACTTCTCTATTCCACCGTAATGTTTTGTTGAAATTATCAGCAATTGCAAGGACAGACTGTTGTTACTTTCTAGGCTGGTAATTCTTGATTTCTGTACTCTGATGTGAGGTATGTATATTACAATTTTGATTTGTGTAAAGAACTATTTATAATATGTTATTCTATCCGTTTTGAGATTCTGTTTTGTTTAATTTCTTCTTTCTTCTACCTACTTTCTTTCCCACTCAACAATCTGACTTTCCGACACTCGATTGTTGGCGTGTTACACATTGGGCGTATTTATATCAATTTTCAAGGGTCGAAAAAGCAGATCATAACATAAAATCACTTTTATATAAATTCACTTCAAAAATATTTATTTCCAAATATTATATAAACATCTATATACAAAATCACTTCAAAATATTTACTTCCAAATATTTCTATTTCTTTCCAAAGAACCATTTCATTTAAAAGATCAACATTTTTAAAATTATAATAAACATCTTTTATTATAACAATTTCTTAATAAAATAGTTTCATCAAACACCTTATGTCAAACCGTGAAATTCTAATCACAAGGTGTTTGTATCCACCCAACCCTTGCATATGCAAATTAATTGCTCATCAACTAGCCGAGCACAATCAATTAACCAAACAACAACAATAATAATCATATTATTATCTCTAGTCAATAATCAATAACTAACACATATTTTACCCAATATTAATTAATCCAAAAAAAAAATTTAACTATCCAAAATAATCTATTCAATTTAAATGCAGTGGAATGATGTTATATTCTAGTAATTGAATGTCCAAAATGAAGTACAATTATTTAATTACGTCACAAAATTTAACATCTATTATTTTATCACAACTTTATACTTCATTAAAAATACTAACATGATATACCACTGTAGTGTAGATGTCACTATAAATCTACTGTCGAAATCCGTGGGTTAAACAGATTTCGTCTAGGGGAATTATCAATTTTCGAAGCTGCCATATTTAATCAAGCAATTTGATTAATTAAATTTATTAATAACCTCACCTAGTGCCACGGCCTAAACTCCACCATATTCTTCCCCAAATGAAATATGCACATCCTATACATGCACAACACTTGCACAACCATGGCTGCAATTTTCCATCCATGATTTCTCCTTCCTTCTCGACAAAATAACTCACCGTTTGTTGCTATGAACTATCCTTCGCATGCTCTCCGCCATGGATCCGAAGACATCAAGCTTGTGACCCCTTAAACCATGATTTTCTCTCCTCCTTACGACATCAATATGTCACACATCATAAAAAAGCATCGAACTCCACCATTTTTGGCACACAAGCTCCCGTTGCGTCCCTGAAGCTAATGCCACACTCCGTTTAACCTATCGTTGCATTAATTTCCATTGAAATCTAAACCTAGTTTCCAACAATCGTCGATAACTATCCCTAAACCTCATCGAAACTTCATAAAAAATGCAATGTCACTCCACAATGCCAACGATGCAAAACAGTGTCGTTTAATTCCAAGCCAATCATGAGAATTTAATTTTTGAAGTTTATGTTCAATTTTGACGACCATCGATCAATGAGCAACTGCAGCCACTCCATTCCATAAAAACTCAAGTAATCAGTTTTTATAAAATAGTAGAGAGGATGATGAACAACTTTGCAGTTGGGAGTCAGGGCTAAAAGTGAATATTTTGTGAGTTTTTGACTTTTGAAATGGGAAATTGGTCTATGTTTTCATTGTTATAGGAAAAAAATGAAGAAGAATAGAGATGTTCTCTCTTTGCTCCTTCTTACCTTCCTCTCCATGTGTCAATGCATATCTAGAGTCAAGGAAAGACAATGAGGTGGTAAGGGAAAAGATAAGAGGGATGGAGGAGAAGTAAAGAGAAGAGACATGGTATGGTGTATGTGTAGAGAACTGCGTGTATAGTTACCCCGTCACACAATAATACATTCATGTACAGCTATAAACGATTGAAATAAAAATAAGATCATGCACAACAATGTGCCACGATCATAAAATAATAACAAAATAGACATGTTGTCTTGTTCTATGGAATTTTAAAAGTACCGACGTTTGACTTAAAATATGACAAATGAAAATTTAATTATTTTCAAAATAAAAAATTATGGAAAAAGCCTATGAATTAAATTAAAAATAAGTCATTAAAATCAGATCTTAATTTGAAACGTATATTTTATTATATTTGAATTCAAATTCGAATATTTATCTAAATAAACTTTAAATATGAAAACTCAAAAATTACGGGTCGTTACAACCCGGTCTTGACATTTATTTACACCAATTTTCTTTGTCAAAACTATCACTTTGGACTTATGGAATTTAGTAATGGTCAAAATTCTAATATCATCCATATTCAACTCTATAGTACAAATAAAAAAAATCCTTGGTTCAATAATAATAATAATTGTTAACGAAATGCTCTGGCCAGAGACTTTGACTTTGAGTTGAGTTGACTTAAGTTGACCATGATTCTAGTCCTATTTACCTAAGGAGACGAATCCTCTCTTGAATAGTGCTTCACTTCCATTACTTTCACTCGACCCAACTATAGTCACGTCTTACCATGATTTGACTATAATCAAAGCGGAGCTTTCCTATTAAATATCAATAGTATTCTCAAGTTAAGAGAACTGTGTAAATCGGTCACATGGGCATTTTCTATTTGACCTTAATTGTATTAACAAATAGAAAACTATCGAGTGAGTCGTTCCATAGTTATCTGATAACTATTAGTACGTAACCTCTTGTTTCCTTAACAGCCTTGAGTAATACACAGTCCAACATTTAGAGAGCGTTACATACTCTAGTCTCAATGGATGCATCAATATCCAGTCTTGATGCATCTTGACTAGGAACATTTAAAATGACATATTTATTTTCATTGTGACAAATTGCTCACGGTCGTAACTACTATCACAAAATGTACCATTTATGGATTTTTTGTTAAATACATTTTTTATTAAATTAATTAATTAATATAACACATTATATCAAGTATATAATAGAAAGAAAAACACCTTTTATTTCAAACAAGTTTGATTACCATGTTAGATACATGTAACAAATTACATAATTGCCCCTAGGGCATACACCTAACTTATCACCTCTCAAACTGTCACTCAACAACATTCTTATCCTTCGTGATAGGTTGAAGTTTCTCTACCTTGAAGTTTAATGTCAAGTATAAGATTTCATAAGTCCATACACTATTTCATTTAAAACTAAGAGAGTCATAAACCAAATTCCCTTTGCTACTTTCCAAAATCTTTTGCTAATCCCTTAAACCCCTATAAATCACTTGGAAATTTCCATATAAAATCTCACTTGGAAACCATTTGTAGAAACCCTAATTTTTAATAACATTATTCAGGAGATTTAATTAGATAAACTAAATAGGATAATGTAAATATTTGAATGATAAGGGGTTTGAGATTTGAAAACTTAACTAGAGTCGTGCTTAGTTAAAATAAAGGATGAGTTTGTGGAAATGGTTTTGTAGCCAACTAATAAGAGATTAAAACAAGGGCTTAATGGGTAATTGCCGCAACATAATGTTGGAACCTCCATTATTGGATTTTCATGACAACAACTATACAATTATGCCAAAGAATCTGTGTGCTAATTTACAGGTACTTAACATCAAAAGGAGACAATCAAATACGTTTAAGATGATGATACACAGTACAAAAATGGATGAAAGTATGTATATGGAGATACAAGAAGAGATATACATGATAGAAACAAGACGAAGGTGACAAACAAAGTATTACTAGTCATAAAGTGTCGTGTCTAGAGTTTACAAATGTTAATGTCTTCTCAAAATGGTATACACACATACATTCATATTTTAATTGAAAATTTAAGTTTTCTAAAATTGCATGGAGCGGGCTCGAACCTGGGTCACTAGTTTAGAAGGCAAGTGCTCTAACCAAATAAGCTATGGTAACTTTTGTTTATCAACATAATTCAACCGGCTGAATAATACCATTCACACGGTTGAATGCTGAAACATTTCATAATTTGATATGAAGTTTCAGCTGGCTGAATTGTTTCATTCAGCCGGCTGAATTAGGCCTGAAAATGCCTATTTCTTTGCTCTTTTCGAAATTAACAAATTTAGAAGGCTGAATTATATTTTCAACCGATTGAATATTTACAACAGCTAATTTTATGAAAAGACACTTCTCATCATCGAAGAGAAAAATCTTCAAATCAACAGTTGCACATGTTTCTTTTCAATGTTATCTTTCGTGAATGATTGCAACTTTTTAATCTCTATAAATAGATTTCAGAATTCAACAAACAATTAACCTAATGATTTTAATAGTCCTGAATTCTTATCTCTTTCTCTGTATTTTCAATTTGCACTCAAATTGCGTATGATTTCTGATCGTTGATCACTTTATCTTCCACATTTCTCAAGCACATCACACTATATATCATAAAGGAGAAGATTATAGGAAGATTGTACTTAATTGACTTATCAGTGCTATTTAAAGAGCACATTATAGTCAAATACTTTTGTTTATTTGTAAAGAAGTAATATTTGGTTGCTCAGGCGGTAGAAGTCCTATTTGGTTGTTTTGGAGGTAGAAGTCCTGTTCGGTTGTTTAGGCGGTATAAAATTATTCCTCTGGGTTAAGTGAGGGTTGCTAGTTTAAGTCCAGAAGGAATCTGGGACTGGACGTAGAACAGGAGTTCGAACCAGTATAAAAATCTCTGCTGTCATTTACTTTACTGCTTTAATTATTTACTTAGTTTATATTTTGCACAAGTAGTTTATCAATATTACGCGATCCTATAGCACAGTCGCTTTCACATAATCCATTTACCCTTATCTCATTTCCCTTACCCGGCACATTCATTTTCAAAAAACACAAAAATATAAATTAAAGAAGAAAAGCAAGCCCATCATTACCTAGGGAAGAAAAGAAAGAAAAAAATCAAATTAAAGCCAAGCAATCAAGCAAGGGGAATTAAGCAAAGATCAAATCTCAAGTTCCTTATCCTAATCAAGGTGAATAATAATTAAAACCATCTCTTTTTTTAAAGATCATTTGATTCGGGTTTATGTTTAAAACCTTGTGTGATGATTTTGATGATGATATGTATGGATTTTATGATATCTTTGATTCAAACAAGATTGTTTAATAAGTGTTTAATTCGGTTTTAGGTAAAAATCATATTTTCTGGATTTCGAATGCCATGACGAATTTATATGTTATGTAAAACATTATTTTAGAGATGGACTTTAATTTTTGTAATTTTCCAAGCTATGGAAAATTTATTATGAATTTTCAAAGCAAAATATAAGCAACTGGGTTTAGAAATTAATTTCGGTTATATTATGAATAATTTGAAATTTATATATGTCATATATCATATTAAAAGTGAATTTCTATGATTTTTGAGGATTTTTTCTAAGTAATTTACTATGGAAAATTAAATTATTTTAAGTGGCAGACTTAACTTTTTTATTTGTTTTTCTTAAGGCATGACTTATTTAGTAAATTATTTTTAATTTAGATCTGGAATTATGCAGCAGTTTTATTTTGGAAAGAATTTGCAATGTTTATGGCAACCAATTAAATGGTTACAAATAGGCAGATTAGTTAAAAAACAAATACTTGAAAAAGGCATTAAAACAGTCTTTACCCAGAAATTATATTTCGCCTCTTTCAAACGCTACATTTCGACCATATACTTCCACCTCAATCAACCAACAAAATCAAAACCAATACACAAGGTGTCAAAAAGTTGATACATAGTGGATTGGAGAAAGGCGGAAGTATGGAGTCAAAACCTATCTTTTGAAGGGGTTAAAGCATTCGTCTTACTAATCAAAGAAATGTCCTTGCCTTATTTTTAAACGAATGCTTTCGAAAGGGTTTGCCATAGCTTTCGAAGAAGTCGCCGCCTTTTTGTTTTGAAAATATAGCTTTCGAATGAGTTGCCTTGTTTTTAAGTCAATGCTTTCGAAAGGGTAGTTTCAACCCAGTCGAAACCATGCTGCCAAGCTTATGCCTTTCGATCAACTAATTCAAAAGGTAGCTTTTTTATAAACATAATTGCCACTTCCTAAAGCTTTTAAAAGGGTTTATTGGTTTCGAAGACAATGGCTTCGAAAGGGATTTTGAAGCTATCCTTCCAAATATCCTGCTTAATTGATCAATGTTTTCAAACGGATGGTTCCGAAGCCATTAGGTTTTCCACAATCACTTTTGTTTAAAGGTTAATGGTTTCGAAAAGGGTACTTTCGTTTATATTCACTTTGATCCAAAAGATATTATTAAAGATAAACCAATGGTTTCAAATAGGGTACTTTCAAATGGTTTCGAAGCTATGCTTCTATCAGTTAATAAATGATGCTTTAACACTATCTAAAGGTATGTTTTGATGGTTTCAAAAGAGATTCTTTAAAGTGTTTTGAAAGGCATATGCTTAGTGTTTTGAAAAGAAGATTTGTATGCTTTTGGAGGAGGTTATCTAATGGTTTCAAAAGTAAGATTTTTGGTTACAAAAGCCTTAGTTTCAAAACAAAGAACCCAATCTCATTTTTAAAGGAAAAACCATGGAAGGAATAAAGGAATTTTAAAATGGATTCAACTATGGAGATTTTGAAGAAGCTTTCCTTGATAAATAATAGGTTAAATGGATTAACTATGTTTCATATAAAAATGATTACATGGATATTAAACCACAGACGTTAGCGTTATTTGTTTTAATGTTTGCTTCTTCTAATATACATATTCACTGTAAAATGGACTCATAACTCTATTTGGGGAGAAATGGAAAAATAACCAGCTAGGTTGACCCAACAGTGAATATAAATTGAGTTAACCCCTGTATGGGTAGAATTGCATCCAGGAGGTCAGGTAGACCAGAATATAGGATGCCTAAATACCGATTAAAGAAGCTGTCAAATAAACAGGTTCATAGTAAACCTACGAAAACTATAATTAGAAAGAGTTATTGGCAGGGGCCAATAGGTTTGTAGTGAACCCATGAAAACTATATCTAGATAAAGTTATTGATAGAAGTCAATAATTTCCTAGTCAACCATGAAAACTATGATAAGAGTGAAGTTATTGAGGATACCAACAGGTTCAGGGAGAACCCATGAATAAAAAAGTTATTGGTAGGGGACAATAGTTCTTAGTGATCCCATGAAAACTATGAAATAGGACGGTAGTCCATAAAATATAAATAGGTTATTAGTCAGCCCATAAAATTAGTAGGTTAATAGTGTCTCTAGAAACTATAACTGAGATAGATAGTCAAATGAATGGGGATGGGAAATCCAGAAATGATTTACTTGCTTTCATATCATCATTATATTTTAAATTACTGCATTTTATCATTGTAGATGCAGGAGCACAATATATGGCTATTATAAAGTTTTGGTTAAGATATTAGTGAGGGGAAAACCTGTTCCGCTATGCGGCATGGTCTCATTAGACATCTAATGATAGGTTATTATTCATACCATGCTTTTTGTCGGACTCAAACATTTTGTTTTCCCCTTAAACTCTTGGATGTTCAATTAACTTTGAGGAGGTTGAGAGTTGAGGTTTTCAGGTACCTCTTTAGACGAATAAGCTTTCGGATACATGTAGGAGGCAAGCTAGCTAGTAAGAGTTCTTTTCTATTTTGATTTAGTTGTGTTTTGTTGTAAAGGCAAAGTTGTTTAATTGCTTATGTTTAGAATCTGATCATCCAAAAGGACATCTTCATATGTCAATCATGGCGTATATTATAATAACTATATATTTTCTCTGAGCATAGTTCTCGAATCTGGGATTATGTAATGAATTTGAAATGATCTGAAACGGAATGTAAAAGTTGTATAATGATTTTAAAAAATTCCATTTCCATGTGTTTTTGTTAAATTAATGTATCTAACATTACCGTATTTTATCGCTAAGGATTAGTAACTATGGATGACTGCAGCATTCGTAGCCGTTAATTTTATGTGTCAAAGTGGAGGATGTTACACCTTTATTTAAAACCACATTTGATTTGAAAAGATAAGATCCTTTTCTTCACAAAAGTGCCACTAATTTTATTATATCAAATAATCCTTTAAATCAAATATATACATTTCCAACCTCTTTTAAAACAGTATAACAAAGTTAAAACTTCCATCCAAATCATAACCTAAAATCAGCACCTTTAATAGACAATTCGAAAAGGAATTTCCTTTATATAAACCATTTGTTCAAATATCTAAATCTCACATCCTTTTTAAACCTTTTACTTTTCAAAAGTATTTTAAAATAGTAAAAAATATTGTTCAAAACTCTAGTACAAACATTACTTTAAAAACAATTACTTAATTTAAAACCCCTTTCCAAAAATGAATAAGTTTTAAATATATAATAGGAATCTTTATTTTAAAATTATTAGATAACTACTTATAAATATATTTAAAACACAAAATTATTTTTAAAATATTTCTATAATCTATCTAAAACACAATTAAAAAGAATTTACCGAATATCTAAAATAGATAATCTTTTTATACTTTATTAGTACCATAGATTTCCAAAACTACATCCATAACGACGATCACTGTATGGACCACAACTTTTAAAACTTGGTTTTAGAAATCAATGGTTTAAAACTTTTTTATTTCTACATTTTATACTATTATAAGTATAAAACATTTTACTTCAAAATAAAAGTTGAAATCGACTAAAATTCATAAGTATGACTTTTCAAACTCGAAAAGAGGCTTGGCGACTAACTTAGCACATCATCAAGTGAAATCTATTTGTACATCAAAGAAGTCAACTTTCAAGTCATAAAATAATTCTCAACTTCACATCACGTCATAAAAAGCATAGAGAATCATATATACAACATTTTGTACATGAAAACACAATATTCAAACACGAATAAAATACATGACATCAAAGTGCTTTCATAGCTACTATCATTATACGAACACTTCCATTTCAAGTCCAAGTCCCCTACTAATCCATATATGCTTTGATCAAGGCTATGCATCAAGTCATAACAAGTGCATACCCCATATTTACATATGCTCTACAATATAAATCCATAGTGCATAGTTTCAAGTCTATGTCATATGATACTTAAACCAACAAATCAAACTGCTTTCCAAAGCACTACAATATACAACATCAGAATAGTAATTTAATCATCATGTATATGTTTCTAACATCAAACAAGCCTAGATATTTTGTTCATTCAAGATATATATATATATATATATATATATATATATTTAAAAGAGAAATTTTTAAAGTTAGAAATCTCGCTTTCAAACCATATTAACCACCACAAAGCTCTAGAATGATGGAACAACCTCCTACCACTACCAAAACCCCAAAGCCAACAGTTTTCTTTAAGAAATTCAAAACCATGCCTTCCCCTCCCCTTAGCGCATAGCCAACCGCAGAAACCTTCCCTCCCCATTATTTTTGACTTTTGACTTGATAGAATATAATGCGGTGGTGTGCTAAGGAACATTCTTAAGTTTGATGAAGTTTAGGGAAGGTTTGAACGTGTTGTGAAGAAGGAAAGTGAAGAAAGAAGGAAGATGAAGGAAACCACTTTTGAGTTTCTTGCCTTGAGGGATTTTGAAACATTTTTAAAAAATGAAATAGCAAAATGAAAGGGACATGGAAAAGATAATACCCCATGTGCACCCATGTGCCGCAAAGTACCTTTTATCAAATCATTTGACATTTAACATTATTAAATAAAGAAGAAAAGTCTCCACTTCACTTTATTACTTACTAATTACATTTTTGAATTTTATAATGACTTTTGATTTAACCGATACATTTGATTTACTTTGAATCGTTATTATCTGTGTTCATTTGCAATATAAAAGTTCCAAATTATTTAAACAACTTTTAATGAATAAAAGTTGATTTTCACTAAAACATTTTCCGGTCACATTTTTAGCTTTAATTCAAAGTATATATATTTTTGTAAACAAATACTTATAATGTGTTCACCATCATTGTTTATTAATTAAAAATGGTTATTTGATCATAAAAACCATTCATTGAATATTAATTAAATATTTCCAAATCAAAGTGATAAAATTTTGGGCCGTTACAAAGTATGTCTCTCGACCTCTAGTGAGCTATATGTTCTGTTATGAACTGTATCTTGACATTATTATAATATAACAATGTTAAGAAATTCTCAGTATTTGGAACTGCCCTCAACTCATTTATAAATTTGTGCATTGCTCGAAGTTGCGGGGCAATGGAACATAGGTGCCTAGGTCTGCTAACAGACCCAAGTTCGAGCCCTGCCTTGCACATACTTCTCGCAAAAATAGTACCCGGAGGTTATAGGTGCCATGAATTGAAGCGGATAAGCATAATTTAATTCCCCTCAAGAGTTTAACGGTCTGCTGTATTCTCCTGAGTACATATATAAAAAAGGTGTGCATTTATATTTGTATACATTGCCATTATTATAGAATTATTCAAGGCGATGCACATAGCCTTTTCATTGAATCGGCCACAGTCTTTCGTTTGGAATATTTCCAACTTAAAGATTCTTAACTCAAATTATTATTGACATATTATACTCAATAGCACTTATGAAAGTTTGAATCAGAACACTCCTTCATACGGAGTTTGTTGTTTTCATAAACAATTCTCTAATGTTTCATCAATACATGAGAACACCTCAAACAACCATTTAGTGATATCAATTTGGATTTGATACTTGCTTCGTGTATCAAATACATGAATAAATCATGATATCGTAGACAATATAAGATATATGATGATTTCTGTAGCCAATGCATAAGGAATCAATCTTACATGTTTTGTATTAAACATTTTAATAAGGTGTCCTTGTATATTATTTGGGACACTCCCAATGTCTTTTATACTTACTATAAAAGCGACCATTTACAAATCCAATGTCAAGTATTATAACAACTAAAACTGATTTTACACAAGTACATCATCAACAATCGGTAGTGTGTTGTTTACTTATGCTTTAGAAATATTTATTTACCTTTCAATTATTTTTCTTATAAGCCACGCTTCCTCTGCATTTTGATTAACAATCAAAAGACTGATATTTCTGTCAAAACATTTGTTCAGTTTTGATGCTCGTCGAATAACACTTTTGTATCTGTTCTTGGATCATATCCAAAAACTCACAAACTCACTATTGCTCCCATCCTCTTCAAGACACTTTGGTTATTATATGTGAATGGATTACTCTAAATCATTATTTAGAAATTTTGATTTCAACACATACGTACCAAAACATAAATTCATACCATGCAATAATTTTTTGATTAAAATCCGAACCTACTTGAAATTCTTGGTGATTAAAATCCAATGGTTAATCTGTTATGTTAATTTCCGCTATTGAAATTCATGGTATTATCTTATCAATGTGTCTCACTATATTTCAACTGCATTTGTCTTTCTCTTAAAGGCACACCTGTAGCAAATGGATTATATCTTTTTAGGTACAACTATCAAAATCATATTTTGATAAAGTACTTGGAATCAATTTTGGATTTTCTCATTGTACCATATCATAGAGTTAATACTCTTAATGGTTTAATTTAAACAACTGAGGATTATTTACTTTTGACATTGACAAGAAACTCATAGCGTAACATCCCAAATTATCAACCCTTGGAAATTGAAACTAATACATCCTCGGTATTCACATGTCGTAAATCCAAATGCCGGAAACCCCGAGCGTTACGGGTGAAAAACAAAAGAAGATAGAATAAAGTAGAAAATAGAATCTCACACAAATGGAATAACATATATTTTTTCAATATGTAATCTTTATAGCGGAAAATTTTAAATGCAATGGAAGAGTCTAGCCCGGATTTGGCGTAGACAGTTATAAACCCTCTATCCTCATAAATGTAAAAACAAATGCATAGATGCAGTGGATAATAGAATACGTCCATATGTAGATGAAGATCTCCATTTCTCCTTTAGAAACTCCAAGCGTCTTCAATTAAACCTGAAACTACTCGGATCTGACCCGAGTATTAAAAATACCCAAATCGCGCTTGAAAACCAGCATAAGATACTCGAAATTACAAATATATAGATCATGCTGATGTCAATCAAAACCTATGGAAAGAAGGGTATCTCATAAGTCCGCATCCACATAAATACGGATGGGTTTTTATCTTATGATAACAAAAATACTTTATATTGAAAACGTTTTGATATTATCTTCAATGACATTGGTTTCAAAAACATTTTCCAAGTAAATATACATATACATATACATATATATATATATATATATATAAAGTATTAATACTCGGATTAAGTCTATGGTAATATATCCAAACTAGGTCAAATTGAACATACCTGAATGGAATATATGATACCAAAGGGGTAGCTGAAATGTTTGCAAAGCGTTACAGCTATTTTGGGACTACAATCAAAGCCATAAAGCTCGTATTGGGATTGGATTTCCAACATAACAGGGAACCAGTGGCCTTTTTTGTGGTGTTTTGGTTGCAGCAAACATATATCCAATGGCTACACATCTAAGAAATCAAATGCCACTACATCATGCTGTCAACAACCAATGGGAATCAATATCAGTGGCTACTCATCCAAGGACTCGGATGCCACTTATTCTACCTATGAAAGGCTGTAGCCTTTTCTGCATTTTATCCGATTGCCCGTAACTGTGTCTTGCAGACCATATAGTATCCTACATCATTATGGGTTATGAGGCCAAAAAGGCTATGCTCTTCTTTTCATAAAGTCGTGCGTTGTATATTTTACGAAGCTACGCTTTATTCTCCCACAAAGAAAATTCCACTTAAAATCCCAATTGTCTTTCTGTTTATCACTAATTGACTTTCACAAAAACACAACCTTCGAGCTCCTGTGTCTCAGAGAAGGGTGTTAAGCTAATAGGAGTTGCCTCCTGTAGTACCAATAGAAGTGTGTTTGTAAAAATCAACATTCGTGACTTAGAAATGCAATGTTAGACACTCATCCATACAACTTTGTTCTAGGACTGAACAAAACCGAAGGCACTCCACCTACCACATCTTTAGGAATCACTCCTAGGATCAGTAGTGAGTAGTACTTGCAATCTAAAGATTTCAAAACATGACAGGACCACTGATATAATAAATATCACTATATTGGGAGTGACCCAGAGAATGTCAACAAGCAGTCCTTGTAACGACCCAGAATTTTGATCATTTAGTTTTGAACATTTGAGATTTTGAAGTTGGATTTTTAATTGATTTTGAATGTGGAATAATTAATGAAATGGTATAAAGTTTCAAATATAGCGATTAACTTTATTTGGTAAAATTAAAATTGATATTTAAAATTGGGTAAATATGGGAATCTGGAGTTAGATGAGGAATGGGAGTGGTTTATAAGTTGATTTTGAACTCTATTTGAATTAGAGTGATGGTAATAGACTTTGAATGGAATTAAAGTCGATAAATTTAAAAGTTGGAATTTTATATATTAGTTTAATAGTGGAATTAATATATATAGTAATAGTGTAAATAATTGAACTTTGATTTAATATGAATCGGAATGATTTCTAATATGGATATAAATCCTATTTGAATTATGATGGGGCTAGTAAGTTTTAAAGTTGAAAATTTAAACAATTTCGTCGATTTTGATAGTCGCTCGATTTAATCGATGCGTTAAAATAGACTTCCGAGACACAGTATCAGAATTCAACGAAACCAGTTCTATTGGATCCGTAATAGTATACTATTATCGAATATCAAATTTCATAGCGTTTGGAGTTACCGTTTGGTCATACGGGATAGAAACGCGTTGAAATTAATATTGAAATTTTAATATTTTCAATTCGATTCAAAAAGCTTTCTTCCATATGCAATCGAATTAGGCCCCAGAACTTATTCCATTGTGTTCGGAGTAGGGGTAAAACATTATAAATGTCAAGTGGCATGTTCCATTTGAAAAATCTTGTAATTTTGGAAAATAATATTAAAACAATATTCATATACGTGTATATATACGGTTTCAACAGTTAAACCCTAGCCTTTGTAAACGAGGCCACCACCTACAGATTAATGGTCGAAACACTCCCTCGGTCTCCCTCATTTATCTCTCCATCCATTGACTTTCGTCGAAAACCTCACTCTGCAAAGTCGAAGAGCTCTTCGAGCTCTAGGAGTTCAATGGTGGCGATCGAGTTTCAAGTGACGAGGAAGGAGATATCAAAGCAGAAGGCGCGGTCGTTCATAAGTAAATCACTCGACGTCGAGGAGCTCGAGTTCGACGTGCCTTTTGGACGAAGTAGGAGCTCGCGACGAGCTTCTACGTGGTGGTGGCTGATCGACATGTTGGCGGTCGTGGGAGGAGTGGCAATGGCTTGTTGAATGCGAGCATAGGTTCGAACTATACCTGATAGCGTACACGATGGAAGAAGAATAGAGCAGCCTTGATCTGGTGAACTAAATCCAATGTCCAGATATGTTTAGGTTATAAAAAAAGTTCATATAAATTATTATTCAAACTTCAAAAATTCATATCTTTTGCATATGTCGTCATAATCGAACGAAAAATGCTGCGACGGAATTGCAGCGTAGAGTACTACGTACTGGTGCAGATTTGGTGTTAATCGGAGCAAGATTTTTTTTTATGTTAAATCGAACGTGTTCGAGTTAATTTAAAATTGGAGCATTTGGCGAATTAAAACTCAAGGTGAGTTAATGTCACTAAATTTTGTACTGCTGGCTTTAATTTTTTTGAGAAAAATGTGTGGTCCTCTACAAGAGAGGAGAGCACACATGTACATATATAAATTAACAAAATAAAGGAGCTGCCAACAAGCCTGGCGGGTAGCTAGAGAGCCCACCATACAAAAGAAAAAACAAACCCACCCAAGCTCCTAAAAAACTACAAATCAACCCTATAGAGACAACATCAACCCGAAGTTCCAATCAAGGGTGACACCAAGAGAGCAACAAACAACAGAAAAACTTCCACAACTGCATCCGCAACCTCAAAAACCAAGCTGACACATCATAATATACAACATCTACACAAACCAATATACCTCGTTTAAGCTTTACGATTTAAACGAGGACTTCTCCTAATATTACTAGCTGAATAGCTCTTACAATTTCTTCTCCTTAATTTGGCTTCACGCATTAATTTGGCTTCACAAATTAATTCAATAGCATGGGCAGGAGAACGAGGAAATCTACCAAGAGCCGCAAGAAAACAATACGTGACAAATCTAATACCCCTGTCCAATAATAGATAGCTCGATCGGAACCTACATCCCCGGTCCAAGGCGAACACACAGCATACTTAACATCACCCAAATTTTCCTCATCCAAATCATTATTAACCAATTTAACATCTGCCTTAGAATTAAAAGAGACAGTGGCAACAGGAAAATTTTTAGAGCTCCACACAGTATCATCATGAAGATCCACAGAACCGACTAAAGACAGCCTCCTCACAGCCATTCCGACAACACAGACCAATATATCTTCTGAACCAAACGAATTACTCACAGACAAATTAGTGAATTCCCCATCAACATTGACTTTACAAATAGAATCACAAACTATAGCACCATCATCTATATTCATATGTAAAATAGAGTTTACAACCTCCATTACTTTCTGAATATCATCACCTATCACCAAACCATCATCTTCACAAATTAAAACTGTTCTAGCCTCTTTTCTATCATCTGGTGTGATGCCTGAAATAACATCTACCCTCCCAAACTTCACTTTGGTTGATTCAGTCAGGTTCGAGTTTTTCAAAACCCCTATAACTGAAGCTACATCTTCAGCAACATCTACTACTTCACAAGAATTTTTACACATGATCTTAACTTTATTAGAAACTATTTTCTTGTTTGATAAACCATCCTCCTCCAATATTATCATCTTCTCAGAAAGCAACTTATCAATATCAACACCAATACGATCAAAACAACTATAAGCATTAACATCATCTGTTAATGCTAATACATCCAAAGAACTTGCAACATTCTGAAGATATTGCACATCAAAGACCCTGATATCAGTGTGCATATCACCAGGCACGGACCCCTTATCCAATCCAAAAAGCGAAGCCAACAACAGAAACTTATCGAAAACTTCTCTAAAATGGAACTGATCCTCCATTACCATATTATCATTTAGCTCATCCATCGAGAGTATCTCAAAAATTTTAGACGAAACAATAACTGCTTCAGTATCATCAGAGTTATTAATACTCTTTTCTAAAATTGATGCTTTTCTGTCCGATGAATTATTACTAACAAACTTAGTATAAGCCTATTTCGATCCAAAAGTAACATCAGTTCTATCATCGTCCAAGCATTTAAACCTGTTGTCTGTCGAGATCACACAGTCCAGATTAAATGCCTTGGTCTGAATGACGATGATATCAACTTTTTGTTAATCGCTGACGCATTAGGAACCCTTATGTATTGAATAACAGAATCGTCTAGTAGCATAGGAGCAAAAACTTTATTCTCACTCTCTTTAGAATTTGTTGATAAGGAGTAGTTCGAAATTCCATTATAATCCAATAAATCATAAAAAAATTCAATCTTTTCATCATATTTCTTGACAGAGTCTTTATAATTCCCAAAATAAACTTCTGGATCACCGAACCTTTCCCTATATCCCTTACCAATATTAGAAGAATTAATCGCGTCAAAATGCTCGAACATTTCTTCTAACAGTTAAATCCCTTCATCTTGCTTTTGCCACAGATTATCGAGCAGAATACCATAGATCAACAAGAACTTTAATGTGAATTGAAAACCATGATTTATAAGCTGCGGCCCTAAATCAATAGATCTCGATTTTAACAATCCAGAATTCTCGACAGAATCATTTGCAAATTTGGGTCGACCTTCACTTTGGGAACCAGAAGCCAATGGCATAAATTTCTTCGAACAAGAGAATTTCTTGTTACCAAACATTCCATATTCGAAACACCTGATTGGATCTCGACATTGTGAAGCCAAATGATTGCTGTTTCCACATCTGAAGCAAAATCTATTATTTTTCTTAGCAATCCAATTTTGAATCGCCGTCTATTCCAAGTGTTTGCAGATGATAAACCCTCTTTGACAATTTGGGCATACGATCGAAAGTGAGGATCCCGATCAGTATATAGATAGGGAGATGTCAAGGACAAATTACAATCAGTTTTCGAGAGAGGAGGAAACGATTGAGAGTGATTGAATGAGAACGAAGTCTTTCTTGAGAACGACATTAATCTTAAGAGTATGTTATTAAAGACCATACTGCTGGCTTTAATTTTAAGTAGTTAAAACTAATAAATGATTGATTTATTAAATTGATAAATTATTATCAATTGGATGTGATATTATATATAGTAGTATATATACATTGGAGTGATTGATATTCCCGCATATATATAAATATAGTGGATGAGTCCCTATGATCCCCGCATAATAGCAGATGCCCTATATGACGCGATATTCCGCCTCGAAGCGGAATTGGTATTTTTACTATTGTGCTACATCTGTGGATGCAAGGAAATGGGTTGGAGGGATACAACTGGATTCCCTAAAAATGTTGAATTTAATTGCATATTTAGTGATATATGTTTGTTTGAATAATTCTATGATAGATTATCATGTGATCTGAATTGATTGGATGTTGTGGTAGGTTTTGACCTAGATTTTGGTATTTTTTTAAATATCAATAATATATGTTTTGAATTGTAAAAGAATTTTAAGAGGATTTTTGAAGTAAAACGTTTATCTAGAAATTTGGGTTAGTTGATTTGGTGAAATAAAAAGATTTGAATGTTGTATTTAACAAAATTGGGATATTGTAAACAGGGATTTTGGAATAAAAGTATATAAAAAGATTTTTAAATAATTAATGATTAAGTAGCACTTGTTAAATGTGAAAAGTTTTAAAATCGAGTTTTTATTTTTTATTTTTGGAAGGATAGAGGTGAATTTAGGAATAAGTATAAAATTGATTATACAGGAACTCAAATAGGATTTCCAAAAATTACGGAATGGAATTGAAATCGAGGAATTGGGCTTGTTTATAAAAGAGGATTTTTAATTATTGACTCGATAATTTTGAAAGTGTTAAAAATATTCTAGAAATTAGTTATTTAATTATTTTAAATTGTTTAAAGCATATTTAAATTATTAATTAGTTACTTTATAATGATTGTTAAAGATCTATTATTATTTAAGAACTAGTCCGCATTATTATTTATAAAAGATAATTATTAAATATTAACATAGATTTGTATAATAACTATTATTTAGTGGAAATTAGCCACAAGGGCCTCTTTAGCAAGTGGAATTAATTTCTAGGACACACAACTGAAATAATTACTTTTAACGACAAAATACAAAATAATTAGTTTCTAAGGCCTAAAAACCTATGAAATTATGTCCTTGAAAGTAACTGGACTTCTGACTTTGTCCTTAAAAGTAATTATTCCGCTAACTTTGGCCTAGAAATTAATTTCTTTAGATGTGTGTCCTAGAAACTAATTGGACTGCAAAGTTTGCCCTTCTAGTGAAATGCCTCTATTATTTAAGTATAATTGCCTAGATTAAACTTGAAAATTTATTTTTTTAGAAATTTATAAGTATATTTAAAGATAATTTATTAAATAATTTTTTCGGGAAGTAATGGTATACTCGCATGGCGTAATCGGAGGCAGTGGGTGCCTGTAGTTAAGTCTTGGATTTCCTTGGGATAGAGACGTAACCATTGTGCTGTGAATCCATGGTTTGATACCGTAGTGGTACTTTCCACGTTAATTTAAAGGGTTTTCCAATATTTCAAAAAATAGTTTGTAAATTTACTAATTGTAACGACCCAATTTTTCGAGCCCAAAAGTCGACATCAATACGCCTAATGTATCAAATGCCGAACAAACGAATGCCAAGAAATCAAACCGTTAGGATTAAAGAAAAAGAAGGTAGAAGAAGAAATAAAAACAATATTAGAATCTCACATTCGCAGCGGAATAATATATAATAGGTAAATGACTAATCTTTAAACAAAAGAACTAAATTCAATAAGATAAGTGTGTATAATTTGGATAAAGAGATTAATGTATTTAAAATTTAAAATAAAAAGTGATTTAATGTTTTTAGTGGAAAATGGAATATTTGGTTGAATGACTGTTTATTTGATAGTTAAATAACCGACTATCAAAATATGGACCCAAAATATTGCTTTGGAAATATCTAGGAGGAATATGGGGATTATATGGTACTGTTACCGTTTGAGGTGCAATACTGTACGTGTAAACTTGTTCATTCTTTTATGATATTGATAAGGAAATCCATACAAAAAAGGTTAAGTGGTGATCTCCGATCTTATTTTCGTCTGTTTATTTCCTAAAGAACCGGGGTTGAGTTTACTAGAAATATCGAACGTTGTTTTTGAAGAGACCAGGATCAGATTTGTTATTCGAGAACCACTTCGATCCAACGAGTGCATTTTCGAAATGAAGACAAGAGCATGCAGTCGAAGATGGGGTAGTGAAGTGCAAGGGCTGATCGCTACTAATCCTGAGGGTGATTCCAAATTGGATGTAGTAGGAATAGTGCCTTTGGTTCCATTCAGACTCGGAATGGACTTATATGGATGAATGCTATCAGTACATTATCATAGAAGGACAATAAGCATTTTAAGTGAAATTTTTCTAAAAAGGTAATCGTATCCTCTAGCCTCATTAACTAGGAATGATTGAAAATCAAGGGGGATGCGGTAAGACTATGTGAGTCGCACCCAAGTAGGGTATGTTTATCAGCTTTCTAGATACCCTCGGATATTATTACTAAGATTGTGGAAGGAGCTCAAAAAAGGGGTGGGAATACCTAGGGTGATAGCATATTTGGCCTATCTAGGATAGGGATAATTCAGTCTTGTGTTGCAGGGGATCCCGGAATAGTCCTTGGTATGTTGTTCTAGACGTCTATTGTGACAGGTGGTAACCTAGTGCCTAGTCATTCATATGGAATCCATTATGTAATACGCGCCCTTTACGGTTTTGATTGCAGAGCCTAGTATCCTGGAATTTAATTAATGTAACAATTTCAGCTATTTGAATAAGTATTTGTACTTTGACACTATTATAATATTAGAGGACTTGATATAAAATATTTTGGTTATTGTAAGATAAAAACCCGTCGTGTTTATGTATGGCGTGGTCTTACGAGATACCTTTGTTTTTCAAAGGATTTTGATAACTTTAATAATTCATATTGAGTGTGTATCCTCATGCTAGTTTTCCAGACAGACTCGGGTGTTATTTTAATATAATGCTCGGGTCAGATCGAGTATTATAGGTTCAGGTTAGGATGCTATGGTGCTCAGAAGACGAGCTGGAGGCCGAGACGTATTCTCGTACTTGTTTTATTCTGCTGCAATGTTATGTTGAAATTACCAGCAATTGTGATAGCAGGTTGTTATAACTGTCCAGATTGGTAATTATTGAATTGTGTACTTTGATGTGAGATATGTATAGTACAGTTTTGGGTTTGTGTAAAGAACTTTTTATATTATATGTTATTCATTCCGCTGTGAGATTCTGTTTTTTTAGTTCTTCTTCTTCTACCTATTTTCTTTTCCCTCAACAATCTGTATTTCCAACACTAGATCGTTCGGCATGTTATACAATGGGCATATTTATGTCGAATTTTTGAGGGTCGAAAGGGTGGGTCGTCACATGTGGTATCAGAGCTTAGGTTGGCGATATTCCTAGGCATTGGTGTGATTACTCATTAGAGATAGAGTCAGTAGTACTCTATAATGAGTTTGGGTGTATTAATAGATATGAGCACGTATTTATTAGTGAATATAAAATGTTTTTATATTGTGTTGACTTATCGGTTGAGTGTTTATGAATTCTGGTTGGTACGGGAAGTACAACCTTAGCGATAGGGGTTTCTAAACTCTTGTACAAGGTAAACCAACATAGTATTGTTTTAAAGTGGGTAAATGAAATAATTTTACTCAAATTTATATTTTGTTGTAAAAGAAATAATTTTCTGAAATTATTATAGTGTATATACTTGGTGTGTTTGGTGATTAATATTATAATTAAACAAATTACAAAATTTGAAATGGTTATATATATATAACCAAATAGAAATTGTATATGAATAATTTATACAAAGGAGTATAACTAAAATTTGATTTAAATCTGAATTTAAATCTCGGAAATTTTGGGGAACGGGTTAAAATGAATTTGAATCAAGCGTTGGAATTTTTAAATCTTGGAGTTTTTAAAAATGTTTTCCAAAGTGGTTTGAAAGGACTAATGGGGTATCGTTTTGAGATATTTTTGAATAGAAATTGTTTTAAAATGAATTTTTAGAAGTAAGGAAAGCACAGAACTGACTTCAGTCGCTCGAAAATAATCCTAGCGATGATGGTCACATTATCAGAATTCATTTTTGAGTTTCTAAGTGAAGGATTGCTACCGTGGTGGTTGACTAAGATTATTTTCTTTGGATTGTTTAATAAACAAGTTTTTTTTAGAAATTCCAAAAGGGTAATCGTTTTGGGCAAAACAAGGTTGTTTTGGAAATCCGAAAGTATGACTTGATATACCAAAGTGATATACATATACTTATGATGTCAAAATGATTTGAAATAAAAACCCGGTAATTGAATTCTTGGATTTCCATTCAAATGATTGGTGAAGTCAGGATAAAATCAGTATTGAACTTATAACTTGAAATTGATATTGATAAGAAATGGGAATTGAAAATTTTAATCTTGGAATTAAAATTTAGCTTGAGAAAATTAAAGTGAATGAGATGAATTGAAATTTAACTTAAGATAAGTTAAATAAAATTGAAATTAGATTCGAGTTGAATGGAATATGAAGTTGAAATGTAAGATGACTGTATAACTATAAGTCATAATTATTGAATGAAATGGATATACTTAAGCTATTAAGTGATATAGATAATCCAAAGTTATAATTATAGAATGTAAATGGACTCAAGTAAGTAAAATGGGATTTTAAGTCAATAAGTTTTTGGACTTATGAATTGAGAAATAGAATAGTAAACTAAAATGAAGATGGTTATGTATTATGGTAAAAGAAAGGAAATTCAAAATTTTGAATTTTTAATGGAGGGTGAATTAGAATTGAGTAAATTAAATGCAAATATGAATGGTGAAGTGATTATATAGCTATATATTATAATTATTGAATATGAGTAAATTTAAGTGGGGAAAACTCAAGAAATTGTGAATAAATAAGTTGTATAACTTATTAAACTAGAAAGGTGAAAAGTATGGCCAAGTTAAAAAGGTTAAGCAATTGATAATAAGAAATGAATTCAATTTAACGGTAAATGAATTGAATATGATTTTAGAATATGGATTGGATAAGTTTTAGTGTGAACTTAAGTTTAAAAGCTGAATATAACTCAAGCAGTGAAATGGAATGCTTATAATAAACCTTAGGAAATTTTTTTGTGAAACGATTTATAAGTTAATTAGCATGGATGGAATACCGTTCTCTATACAATAAAGTGAATAACACTATGTGAACTAAATGAAGTGAATGGCAAGGACGTAACATAAGTCAGATGTAAAGTAAATAGGAATGTAAGTGTATGAACCATGTTGTGATATAATGAATTGTTAGAAAATTGATTTAAATGAAATGATCCCCAAGTGATATAGTATAAATTGGATATACTAAGTAAATGAAAGCAAATAAATTGAATGAATCAATTTAAGAGGAATTAGAATTTAGTTGCCATTGAAATTTAACTTAAGTGGTTATCTATGGAATGATTCATAGATAAAATTAACATGGATTGGAATGTTGTTAATGTACAATGAAGTATACAAGGTTTGGTGAATAACATAAATGGGAATCAAACGGGAAATAGAAAAAAAAATTGATTTAGAGTTAATTTAAAAAGGAATAAATTAAAGTTTAATAAAATGGATTTGCATATAGTGGAAGTGCATAATGAATGGATGCAATGATTGTGAATCAATTTGAAATTTAATAAAAGTGAATTTGTGCAAATAAAGCACATAGAAATAAATTTGGAATGAATATGTGTTTGGTTGTTGTAAATATAAATTGAATGCAATAAATTTGGTTGTAAATCATTTCAAATTAAATTAAATGATATATGGATCCATGGAGAAGGAGATTAAATTAGTGTTGGAACCTTATAGTTGCTTGTGAAAATATGATTGTCATGTTTGGTTCATGAAGTTTATGTCTTTCGCTATTTAAATAAATGAAATGTTATAAGATTTCATGTTTATGAAACTTATGTGCTTATTTTGAGTAAGTACAGGTACAGGGAGCCATTTGGATATATTTGGGTTGCGTAAATGCATATAAAATAAGCCGCTCGCTTAAAAATGCTAAGATGAGGTACGCCTACGCAATAAAATAAAGAAATGATAATATATTTGGATATATATTTGTTTTTCGACTGTGTGGGTCGATGTATATATATTTATCTCTTTTATGATATTGTAAAAGGCTCTCCGAACAAAGGAGAAGCTGTCAAATTTTTTTTGAAAATTTGGGGTACTATAAAATTTTTGAAATTTTTTATTAACTAGGAAAAGTGGGCTTTTGAATTGGAGTTGAAATAAAAGGGTTTTGAGTTAGAAGTGAAAGCAAACTGTTTTGGATAAAGACCAAAAGATTTTGGAAAGCAAATAGAGAATTTTAACTTAGTGGATTTTGGGTAAATTAATGGGTTTGTAAGCATTTTTCCTACCTCAGCAATTTCAAGGACAAAATTTTTATAAGGGGGAGGAATGTAACACCCTGAATTTTGGTTGTTTAGTTTTGAACATTTAATTTATTTTAAATGTTGAAATTGGATTATTAACTAATTTTGAATGTGGAAGAATTAGTGAAATGGTATAAAGTTTCAAATATAGCGATCAATTTTATTTGGTAAAATTAAAATTGATATTTAAAAGTGGGTAAATATGGGAATCTGGAGTTAAATGGGGAATGGGAGTGGTTTATCAGTTTATTTTGAACTCTATTTGAATTAGAGTGATGGTAATCGGCTTTGAATGGAATTAAAGTCGATAAATTTGAAAGTTGGAATTTTATATATTAATTTAATAGTGGAAATTAATATATAGTAATAGTGTAAATAATTGAACTTTAATTTAAAATGAATCGGAATGATTTCTAATATAGATATAAATCTTATTTGAATTATGATGGGGTTACTAAGTTTTAAAAATTGAAATTTTAAACGATTTCGACGATTTTGAAAATCGCTCGATTTAATCGACGCGTTAAAATAGTCTTCCGAGGTATAGTCTCCGAATTCGATGAAACTAGTTCCATTGGATCCGTAATAGTGTATTATTATCAGATTTCGAATTTCATAGCGTTTGGATTTACCGTTGGGTCGTATGGGACAGAAATGCATTGAAATTAATATTGGAAATTTAATATTTTTAATTCGATTCAAAAAATACCTTCCACATATGATTAAATTAAGCCTCGGAACTTGTTCCATTGTGTTTTAAATAGGAATAAAACATTATAAACGCCAGGCGACACATTTTGTTTGGAGTTCGTTTGAAAAAGCTTGTAATTTTGGTAAATAATATTAAAATAATATTCATATATGTGTATATATATGGTTTCAACAGTTAAACCCTAGCCTTTGTAAGCGTAGCTGCCACCTATAGATTAATGGCCAAAACACTCCCTCGCTCTCCCTCATTTATCTCTCCATTCATCGAATTTCGTTGAAAACCTCCAACAGCAAAGTCGAAGAGTTCTTCGAGCTCTACGAGTTCAATGGTGGCGATAGAGTTTCAAGAGATAAGGAGGGAGAAATAGAAGCCGAAGGTGCGGATGTTTATCATTAAATTACTCGACGTCGCGGAGTTCGTGTTCGACATGCCTCTGGCTGAAGTGGGAGCTCGTGACGTGCTTCTACGTAGTGGTGGCCGATCGACGTATAAGTGGTCGTGGAAGGAGCGGCGATGGCTTGTTGAATGCGAGCATGGGTTCGAGCTGTACCTAGTAGCATACACAGTGGAAGAAGAATAGAGCGGCCTTGATTTGCGGAACCAAATCCAATGGCCGGACGCATTTAGGTTATAAAAAAAGTTTATTTATATAAATTATTATTCAAAACTTTAAAAATTCATATCGTTTGTACACATTATTAGAATCGAACGAAACAAGTAGTGCCGGAATCATAGCGATAAGTACTATGCGCTAGAGCTAATTTGGAGTCGATCGGAGCTAGTGAAACTTTGAAGTTAAATTGAATATGTTCGATTTAATTTAAAATTGGAGAGTTTGGCGAATTAAAACTAAAGGTGAGTTAATCTCATTCAATTTTGGAAGCTGGCTTTAATTTTAAGTAGTTAAAATTAATAAATGATTGATTGGTTAAATTGATAATTTATTATCAATTGGATGTGATTTGTGGTATGTATATACTGGAGTGATTGATACACACACACACACACACACACATATATATATATATAGCGGATTAAGTCCCTATGTTCCCCGCATAATAGCGGGTGACTCTACATACCGTGATATTCTACCTTGAAGCAGAATTGGTATTTTATTATTGTGCTAAAATCTGTGGATGTAAGGAAACAGGTTAGAGGGATCCAATTCGATTCCTTAAAAATGTTGAATTTTAATTGCATATTTAGTGATATATATTTGTTTGAATAATTCTATGATAGATTATCATGTAATTTGAATTAATTAGATGCTGTGGCAAGTTTTGACCTAGATTTTGGGATTTTTTTTAAATACCAGTAATATATGTTTTGAATTGGAAAAGAATTTTAAGGGGATTTTTAAAGTAAAACATTTATCTAGAAATTTAGGTTAATTAATCCGATGAAATAAAAAGTTTTGAAAATTGTACTCAACAAATTCGGGATATTGTAAACAGGGATTTTTGAATAAAAGTATATAAAAAGGATTTTTAAATAATAAAGGCTTAACTAGTACTTGTTAAATGTGAAAAGTTTTAAAATCGAGATTTTTAATATTTTTGGAAGGATAGAGGTGAATTTGGGAATAAGTATAAAACTGATTATACAGGAACTCAAGTTGTATTTCCAAAAATTACGGAATGGAATTGAAATCGAGGAATTAGGCTTGTTTTAAAAAGAGGATTTTTAATTATTTACTCGATGATTTTAAAAATGTTAAACATATTCTAGAAATTAGTTATTTAGTTATTTTAAATTATTTAAAGCATATTAAATTATTAATTAATTATTTTATAATGATTGTTAAAGATCTATTATTACTTAAGAACTAGTCAGCATTATTATTGTTAAAAGATAATTAAATATTAATATGGCTTTGTATAATAACTTTTATTTAAGTATAATTTCCTAAATTAAACTTGGATGTTTATTTTTTTAGAAATTTATAAGTATATTTTGAGATAATTTATTAAATAAAGTTTTCGGGAAGTAATGGTATACTCGCTTAGCATAATCGGAAGCTGTGAGTGCCTACATTTAAGTCTTGGATTTCTCTGGGATAGAGACGTAACCATTGAGCTGTGAATCCATGGTTTGATACCACGGTGGTACTTTCCATATTAATTTAAAGGGTTTTCAAATATTTCGAAAAATAGTTTGTAAATTTACTAAATTCAATGAGATAAGTATGTATACTTTTGATAAAGAGATTAGTGTATTTAAAATTTAAAATAAAAAGAGATTTAATGTTTTCAGTGGAAAATGGAATATTTGGTTGAATGATTTTTTATTTGATACCTAAATAACTGACTATCAAAATATGGACCCAAAATATAACTTTGGAAACATCTAGGAGGAATACAAGAATATATGGTACATTTATCGTTCGAGGTGCTATACTGTATGTGTAAAATCATTCATTCTTCTAGGACGTTGATAACGAAATCCATCCATGAACGGTTAAGAGGTAATCTTCGATCTTATTTTCATCTGTTTATTTCCTAAAGAACCGAGGTTGAGTTTACCGAAAATATCGAACATTGTTTTCGAAGAGACCGGGATCAGATTTGTTATTCGAGAACCACTTCAAGCCAACGAGTACATTTTTGAAATGAAGACAAGAGAATGGAGTCGAAGATGGAGTAGTGAAGTGCAAGGGCTAATCGCTACTAATCATGAGGGTGATTCCAAAATGCATATAGTACGAATAGTGCCTTCGGTTCCGTTCAGACCCAGAACGGACTTGTATGGATGAATGCTATTGGTACATTATCACTGAAGGACATTAAGCATTTAAAGTGAAATCTTTCTAAAAATTTAATTATAGCCTCTGGCCTCATCAACCGGGAATGACTGAAATCAGGGGGGTGCAGCAAGGCTAAGTGGGCCGCACCCAAGTAGGGTATGTTTATCACCTGTCTAGATACCCTCGGATATTATTACTGTGATTATGGAAAGAGCTCGGAAAAGGGTGGGAACACCCGGGATATTAGCATATTCGGCCTATCTAGGTTAGGGATAGTACGGTCTTGTTTTGTAGAGGATCCCGGTTGGTCCACGGTATGCTATTCTAGATGTGTACAGTGACAGGTGGTACCCTAGTGCCTAATCATTCGTATGGAATCCATTCTCCAATACATGCCCTTTACGGTTTCGATTGTAGAGCCCAGTATGCTGGAATTCAATTAGTGTAATAATTTCAGCTATTTGAATAAGTATTTGTACTTAGACACTATTATAATATTAGAGGACTTGTTTTGAAATGTTTTGGTTATCGTAAGGTAAAAACTCATCGTGTTTATGTGTGGCGTTATCTTACGAGATATCTTTGATTATCAAAATATTTTGATAACTTTAATAATTCAAATTGTGTGTGTTTTATCACGCTGGTTTCCAGACTTACTCGGGTGTTATTTCACTATAATGCTCGGGTCTGACCGAGTATTACAGGTTTAGGTCAGGATGATATGGTGCTCAAGAGTGGAGTGGAGACCGAGACGTATTCTCGTACTTGTTTTATCCTGCTGCAGTGTTATATTGAAATTACCAACAATTGTGTGGGCAAGTTATTATATAACTGTCTTGGTTGGTAATTATTGATTTGTGTACTCTGATGTGAGATATGTACAGTACAGTTTTGGGTTTGTGTAAAGAACTGTTTATATTACATATTATTCAGTCCGCTGAGAGATTCTCTTTTTGTTGGTTCTTCTTCTTCTACCTATTTTCTTTTTCCTCAATAATTTGTCTTTTCGGCACTTGATCGTTCAACATATTATACAATGGGCATATTTATGTCGACTTTTCGAGGGTCAAAAGGGCAGGTCGTGATAGTCCTTTTGCTTTGAAGTTCTTCGGTCTTCAATAATCATCATCTTCAACATGTCTTCATCATCAAGATGTCTTTATTTCTGAACGATACATTGGTTCGAATTGATTTTCGAATAGGAGTTACCCAAATCCGACACCGGTTACTTCGAACCAATCATCGATAAAAATATATCAGGTATATAGATGTTTGTAAAACAACAACCAATCAATTAATCTTTTTATTTAAATTAAAATTTATCATAGAGATAGATTCATTAAATTATGCCTTTATCTTTTTCAAAGTATATGGAATCATTAAGCCTTATTTTATCAAATACTTTGGTAAATTAAAACTTTTTAAACTTTGCAATATTTCTAGATCATTTCACCCTTTTACTTAGAAAAACATTTCTAAATCATTTATTAGATATTAATCAAAGATTTCTTATTCCCAAAATATAATTTTTAAAGTGGGTCGAAAATGATGTTATTTAAGACATTGTTTACTGCAAACCCAAAACAATTAAATTCAAGTATAGGAATGAAAATAATTCCAAATCATTTATTTAAATCTCATATTGGAAAACATTATTTTAGAGCATCCAAGCTTTCCCTTCAATCTGTTCTACCCCTCACCTAAAAAGAGAAAATGGAGACCAGGTAAGTTTAGAGGACTTGTTGCTCTGTCCCTAACCTTAGTTACACACCTTGTTTTAGCTTTCTAGATCTCACGGATGGACAAATGTACTAGTCATTTTCGCATGCTCCTTTCATTTTCAGAAATGATTTATAAAAATTCTAAACCATTAATTAAAAAACTTAATTGGTCTTTTAAAAACCATTTATAAAAGATATGAAAAGAAATGGTTAGGTTTAAATCATATTTTCACAAGTAATTTAAAACCGCTATGAAAAGAGCTGCGAAAAGCGTTTTAAAGCTATATTGAATCAAATACAAATTTTATTTCATAAACTTCTATTATTATAACTTAAATATCTTTTAAACCATTTAACATATTTATATGATTTATTTCATATTTTTAAAGAATTAAAAACGACCGTTTTAAATAATTTCTTACTTTGGTCGTTAAGCGACCAAAATTGGAATTTTCTGAAAACTTGTTTTGGACCGAACTCAAACTCTATCAAATGAAATATTAATTTTCCTTTTTCATTTGAAAACTATGGTTACAAGGATCTGTAAATTTCTTATTTCAAAATTTTTTGACTTAGTTTGCATCCTACACATTGATTTAAAGTTACAAGTCGAATATTACGAACTACCGCTACGCGACGAGCACGATTTTTGACCATTTGGTGAATTGTTCTGAAACTTGTCTGAAACACTTCAAATATGTTTTAAAACCATGCTAAAATTATTTTAATTTCTTTAAAACAATATTTTATTATTTTAAACATTAAAGAGGCTAACAACTTCTCTTTTCATTTGGATTTATTAACTAACTATGGTTAGTTTACTAACCATTATCTAACTTAAATATTATTTTCACATCAATTGGTTATAGAATTTCACAATCAAATTATCAACCATATTAACATTCATATATTCATCCAATTCTCAATCAATTCTCAACTATGCATATAAATTCATTAACTGAACATACTTCACAATATTTTAAGGAGTTAAATAATTAAAGATAACTCGAGTATTTATGTTTAGTTCCACTCCGCCGATCTTTTTTTTATAGACTTCTCTTTTTATTCTAGCAGCACTTCCTACTCTTTTTCTTGCACCGAAGCTCTTCAATTAGCTTCCTTTCCTCTTATATGCGTTCAGCCTTGCCTTGGGAGGCTGGAGAAGCCCGGCCTTGGCTTGTGGAGGTGGTGGCCTTGAGCTTAGGAGGTGGAGAGGAGGAGTTTACACTAGTTTAGGATTGAAATTGATAACATATATATGTATATGTATATTTACTTTCTTTTTGCTAATATTTTTTATTTTTTTATTAAGAAGGAAGCCATTAAAAAGAACTTCAAGGAGGAAGAAGAAAAGAAAGATTTGTGTGAGAAAATGAGAAGAATGATGAGTATTTATAGAAAATAAATGAACTGGTAAGTTACCAAACCATCCCTTTATAAAATTACCAAAATATCCTTACTTAACTTTAAATTAACCTTACTTTTTCAATGCTTGCCATCATCTTTCACATCTTACTTTGTGTCTTAGTCACTTAAGGCTTAAGTAAATGTATTTGGATGGAAAAGTGGATTAAAGAGAAGATTTGCTTAGATTTTTTATGTGATTTGATTTGATGTTTATTTTTTTATCTTTTTTCCTTACTTACTTTTCTTAATTATATTCTAGAACTTTCCTAATCATAATTAGTAAAAGTAAACTTGTTTAATTATTAAAATGTATAATATATGTTAAAAATGTTAATAAAGGTGCAACAATGTTACAACAACTTATTTTGAACAGAACGTTGATTTTCGACAAAATGTTTTATGGTCACATTTTGACATTTTTGTTAAACTATTTATTGATGTAAATCAACTTGAAAGTAAGTTTCTTGTCATTTTTAAATAATTAAAACAAGTTCATTTGAGCTATAAATCCATAATCAATAATATTAAAATTTAATTTTATGAAAACCCACTTTTGTCAGTTTTATGAAAAAACTTCAAAATCTCTATTCAATTCTAAAAATAAGTTCGCATTCTTATTTATCACATGAAACATGACTACTTAAGTTTTAAAATTCTGTATTTAAACATTTAAAATAAATTAAGTATTCCATTTCAAGGTGGCAAAATTACACATAGTTTCTCTTTAATGTACAAGAATACTCATTAAACGTTCTAATGTATTTTTGTTCATTTAGGTTCAGTCAAATTCATTTCATCCCTTATACTCGGTTTTATCATTAGATACTATCCAAATTCATTTTATTCCAATAGTTTCATAAAGAAATTCCTTTGCCACGAAGTTGATATTTCTTGAAATAATAATTGTTTCTTAGTGCACGAGAATGAGCATTCATGTGCATATTATGTATTGCCTTTTATAAAACTAATTTTTCATTAGTTCACAATATATTTATGTTCATAATATAAATTAGTAATCTGATGACGATCATCCCTAAAATTCTCTTGAGATGATTCATACAAGATCCCTTACTTACAATTATTATGTACAGCCTTTCGACTCATAAAACCTGCCAATTCCTTGGCCTAGGATATGTAGTGGTTTCTTATAAACCCTTACCTTTAATGGTTCTGTAAACTATTCTTTGAATGATATTAATGTTAACCTTGTGTACTACTCTTAACACAAACCACATAGAAAGAGTTTAACTCAACTTCACTCATCATTAATCGTGCTTTCTCTAACCAAATTCGAATACTCCTTATCAATACATCATTATAATTATAGGGAGGCGTGACCTTTGAGACTGCATCTTTATTCATATTAGGTGCATATGAGACTCTGTCCACTATTCTCAACCATTTGATCAAATCAAATCATTTTCACCACATGTTATTTTATTTATTCTGTTATGTATTATCCGAGATTATCGTAGACTTATACATGCATATCAAATACATGTCCGTGTCTATGATAACTCATCAGTGAATATGATTAAGTATATGGAACCATTTTTGTATTAATGTACTAATGTTTACATACATCTATATGAATCAATCCGAACAGTTCATCAACTCTTATGACGTTCCTACTAAATGAGTTCATAGCCCGTAAGTGTATGAGATATAATTAACTAGCATCATAGGATTCATAATCATATAATAAAAATTGTTTCTCAAAACTACAACTTGGTTTATGTAACGACCCAGAATTTTGAACAATTTAAATTGAGCATATTTAATTTATTTTAAATATTTAAATGATGGTTTAGATTGAATTTTCAATATAACTTTGAATTTGGCGATTAAATTATAGAAATTTAATCTATTGAAAGTTGAATAAAAATTTGAATCTTCAATTTTAAGCCGATTTAAAAATATTTCAAAGGCTTGTAAAATTCATATTGATAATATTGAAGGTAATAGAAGCTTCAGAATTGAAATTGAAAGTGAATTATTTAGTTTTGAAATTTAATCGGTTGAATCGATATTTAAAAATAGCCGTCCGAGGCACAGTCTCGGAATTCGACGAAACCAGTTCCATTGGGTCCGTAATATTGAATTATTGCCGGATTTCAAATTTCGTATTTTTCCGAGTTGATATGTGAGCACACGGTGAGTAAACGCGTTGCAATTGAATCAGATTCAATTTAAATTTAAATTTAAAACTTAGTCAAACATCACGTTTCGTTCCTAAATTCATGCCTAAACTCACGCCTAAATTCACGAAAATTGATCGTGTACACCATGCCTCCTCTCGATCTTAAATGTTCCTCTCCCCTTCTCTTCGTCAAATTCAAATCAACAGCAAAGAAATTAAAAATGGCCGAAGACTTTTTCTTTCGCTCTCCTCTTTATTCTTTCCATTCAAAATCACGCAGAATACAAATCGAGATAAAAAATGGCCGCAGCCCTTGAAAGAAAAAAAAAAAAATCAACTCGTTCGTTTAAATCCATGGCCGACCTTAATCTAAGTCGCGAGCGCGAGCGCAGGGAGGCGAGGTGGCGTTAGGCGTGGGGTCGCGACTTTGAGAAGAGGCGCGACGGCTACCGCGAGGCAAGGCGACAAGCGGCTACTGGCGCGCGCGATGGAGGGGGAGCTCGATGGAAATGGCGGCACGCGATTAGTGGCGTCAATGAAGGAGGAGGCGGCGATGCAAATCGATGGTGTGTTTGAGTTGGGGTTTGCAGCAGCTAGGGCACGGCAATTGCGTGGTCGAGGGCTTCACGGCGACGTCGCTAGGTGATTGGGGGTGCGCGCGGGTTTGGGATAATGGCAGTAAGGTATTTTGTTTTCTTTTGTTTTTATTTTTGAGTTAATTTAATTTAATTTATATGCAGAGAAAAAAAAGAAAGGTTGAATGTTTTGCAGGACAGTAAAGAAAAAAATATATAAGATTTTAACAAACTATAAGGATTTATAAATATATACATATATGTATATATATAAGTATAGAAAAATATAGATAGTAAGTTTAAAACAATTTAAACTCTTTAATTATTTAGAAATAAGTATTTAAATTTAAAACAGTAAATTGAATATCCTATATGCAGTTGAAAGGAAAATAATTTTTTCCTAAGAAAAATTAGATAAATAAATTTAATTTTAAGATAAGTTAATTAAATCTAAATTATTTTTGGGTTACTAAGAATAATTTATATAAAAGGAAATTTAATTCAATTGAAAATTTCTAGATAGAATAAATTTTAAAGTAAAAGGATTAGTTAATCAAATTTATTTAAAAGAAGATATGTTTAAAATTAAATTTATTTATTAAAACAAAATTATCAGTTAAATATAAAAATTTAGTTTCAAATGAAAAATATTTTTGTAAAAGAAAATTTGCTAAGAATTCAAATCATTTGATAAAATAATTTATTAAAGGAATTCTAGTTTTTAAATTTAAATTTTTGGTTAAAACAAATTTATTTAGAAAGATATTAATCTAAGGTAAAAGAATTAGTAGAAATAAATTTTAAAGAAAAATTAATTTTTAAACTTTTAGTTAAATAAATTCAATCTAAAGGAAATTTAAATTTTAGTTAAATAAAATTTTAAAGAAGAAATTGGTTTAAACCATCAATTAATTTAACTATAAAAAAATCAAATCACCAATCAATCGAAATTATCTAATGAAAATTTAATTTATTCGATTGATTCGAATATTAATAAATTGTGTAAATATTTATACAAGGTATAAATGAAGAAAACAAGTTGAATTTGGAAGTGGATTGCAAACGGGAATAAAATGTGAGAACTTCTCACTCCAAAGGAATTTTGTTGTTTATTTAAATTTTAAATAGTTAAATTTAAAATTATTGACTGTGTTGATTGATTGCTTGAATGATGATTGTTATATATATATATTGGATGTGAATAGACCCTATACGCCGTTAGTAAGCGGAGGTTATTTATTACACACATATACCGCGATATTCCACCTCGAAGTGGAATTGGTATTATATTATATATATAGCAATATATATATATTGGCATATGTATATATTGCAGTTGATTGATTTCCCGCATTTTCTTTTAGCGGATGAGACCCTATACGCCGTTAGTAAGCGGATATATATTTATAAAATCCCATATACCGCGATATTCCGTCTTGAAACGGAATGGTATTGTGCTAATGTCTGTGGATGCAGGGAAACAGGTTGGAGGGATCCAACTGGATTCCTCACAAATATTTATTTGATTTCATATATTGTGATATTTGATTGTTTATCATGGATGATATATGGTGTTTGAAAGTCGTGATTGACTATTGATGTGTTGCATCATCGGATCCAATTTTTGGAAGTTTAAAATAATGATTTTGATTTTTAAGGAATTTCTAAAGTGATTTTTGGAAATATACTTTATAAAATATTTTTGGAATTGATTCATTCTAAATAGATAAACGTTATAATTTTAATGTTATAAAAATTATATTTTTTAGAAATATAGTTAAAAGTTGATTTTGAAAAATATGAGATTGATGATTTTATAAAATAGCTGAATTGGGATTTTTGAATAAATTATAAAAAGGTTTAAATAGGATTTATGAAATTGGATTATTTCTAAATCAAAAGATGAAATTATAAAAGAGTAAAAGATGTTTTAAAAATAGTAATATAAATTGATTTATATTAAAGGATTTACAAACGGATATTTGTAAATTTAAAAATATGGGAATTATAAAACGAACTCTTATAAGTGTTAGAATAAATTGTAAATGAATTTCATAAATAGAAATGGAATTATAGAATTATAACGCTGAAGTTATAAATGGAATTTTATAAGAAGTAGGTTTATAAAATTTGTAAAGAAATAGATTTTTAAATGAATCTTATAAGTTATAAGATTTATAAATTTGGGAAGTTTAAAAGTATGTTTTTGCAAACAAATAAATTATAAGTGTTTGACTTATAATATGAAATTGTAGTATATCATTGAGATATAAATTTAAATAGGTTAATAAAGGAATTTGTAAAAGGAGTTGATATAAAATGAATTCAATATGGAATTTATAAACATTGTTTTATAAATCCGCAAACTACTTATTTTTAATAAGTAAATTGTTATAATTTATTTATGGGGTTATGTTCACGTTTTTGAACAGTGAAAAATCCTTAAAAATAAGAGGAATAGAAATGATGAAATTGGTTAATAAGTATATTCACGTTTTTGAATAGTGAATAATATATTTAAGAAATTATTTTGGATGTGATATTTGAAATAGAATTAAGACGATCTAAAGATGTTTTAAAAGGTGTTGAGATTCGAAACCATAGATTTCAACATTTATTGTTGAAATAGGTGTTTTCGAGAAACGAAAGGAAATAGTAGATTATAACACGGTTGTTATAATAGATGATTTCCGAAAGGAAATGTTTTGTATAGTATTGGGATTTATATATCTATTTTAATTTCGAATCCCTATACTAGTAATTTTGGGTTGTCGTAACGATGTTTTACGCAACATTCGTTTTGGCCCGAATAAATATGTTTAAGAGAATGATTTCCTTAAAGAATGAAATATATACTTAATTTCGATTAGAGTATATTAAATATTTTCTAAGCGTAGAAAATAAAAAGACTTGTGAATTACTTATTTAATAAGTATGGAAATGTTTTCCAATATAAAGTGAATATGTTGAGAATTTATCTTTCTGAAGATAAATTGAAAATGAATATTTGAAATCGTATATTCATAAATATTTTGGAAATATAAATTCAATATGGAATTTATAAATGGATTTGGAAAATGGGTTTAAAAATAAATATCGATTTATTTTTGAAGAATGGAAATTATGGATATATCTAGTAAAGATATTTTCGAGAAATAAATAATTTGGAAAATTATTTGGAATCTGGTGATGTGTGCATATCTATTGATAGTTCAATAACCGACTATCGATAATTACCTTGAATGGTATTTGTTGTGATTTGCTTGAAATTGAATGCACACTTTATTTTTTTAAAATAAGCGCTCACTATTCGGGTTAACCGGGAAAGGACCATGGGGTCGTATAACCCATTCCGAATACGTGATACGTCGTTATGAATTGCATTCGAAGACCGGTGTTGAAGACCGGATATTTTCGAAAACGAAAGGGTTTCTTGTCGAATGTCTTTGCATCGACTGGTCCCCGGTATAGAGACTCCATATGTGATGGGAAGTCCGAACGTGATTAGTGAATATCCGGATTGCAAGGACTTCTTTGTAAGTGCCTTCGGTTCTGTTCGAGCCCGGAACAGACTTGTATGGATTGTATGTCTGACATTACAAGTTGAGATATAAAGCCGATTTCTTTCAAATATATTTCTGTTGGTGGCGGAGAATTTATTCTTTTAGCTTAACACCCATCTCTGAGACGTACGAGCTCAGAGGTTATATAGTTGAAGTTATCAGCAATATATTCCCAATTTGGTAATGTGACATACTGAGTGTTGCTGTAAATGATCATTGTGTTGATTATTTGTGATAGGATCATTTGTTTGATCGTCTATCTTGGTGATCATTTCTATGATCATTTGTTGACCCAAAGCATGGCTTTTGTATAAAGTATGTGTTTGTGGACGAGACTGCGTCGAGCCTCACATCCCGGAATGGTCAAAACAGGAAAGAAGCAGCAAGGTTATGAGGGGTAGCACCCTTTAGGATGTGTCCATTTCCTTCTGGAAAAGGGTGGTATCATGGTATGGAGCCCAGATACTTACTCATGTTGAAAACACTTTATGATTGTGTGAATTGATTACGAGCGCTCGGTGAAAAGGTCCCAAAGGACCGGGGAATGGCATATTCGGTCAGTTGTTACTCAGTTAGGAGTAACCCGGCCTTGTGTTGGTAGAGATCCGGTTTGGTTCTCGGGGATGTCCATCCAGAGGCATTCTCATGTGGCAATGGGAAGTTCCTTGGCCTGACCATTTGTTGGAAATCCAATTCCCAATACGAAACTTTTACGGTATTAGTTGTAGAACCTGCTATTCACTTATGGTGGTCACCACTGTTTGGATAGTAGCTATAGTAGGCATACGATAATGGTCGTATGTTGGCTAAGATTTATATTCTACTTTCGAAATGATTTTCCTCTACACTATGCACTAATAATAATATCAAATATTATTTTAAATGCGTATCAAGCATCTTTGACTATCATAAGGAGAAATCTCCTCCGATTCTGCGTTTGCATGTGTGTGTGTGCGGGAGGCCTTATGGTAGTCTCATTTTTAAAAGCATTGCGAATTGAATAAAAAAAATATCTCTCTATTTTGATTTTAAAGTAAATAAACTGTTTTGAGTTCTCACACCAGTCACATGACTGACTCGGAGTTTATTGTTTTCCTTCCTAAACTCTGGGTGCCCACAAATTTTCACACGGGCAGTCAAGAGTTAAGGTATATCAGGATATTCTGGATATTCTGGAGTTGCTGGAGACAAGCTGGATGGCATGGCGTATTACTTATATAGTATTTTTTTTCCGCTGCACTGTTTGTTGGTGTATGTTGTTGTACACTCTGATGATATGATGTAATGTAATGAAATGTATAAAATGTAATAACTGATATAGTTCTTTGTTTAAAGATTTTTCATTTATTATTATATGTTGTTCCGCTGCGAATTGTGAGATTCTGATGTTCTTTTGTTTTCTTTCTGTTCTGTTTTTCTTTCTCTTTTCTTCTTCTTTTCTTTTTCTTAAAAACCCCTCAGGGTTCGTTTTTCCGGCATTCGATTGCTCGGCAGTCGATAAAGTGAGTGTCGATGTTGAATTTTCGGAAGCCGAAAAATCGTGTCCTGACAGTTTATAATTCAAAAATAACTTAAATAATTTTAGATGCTAGTATTTTCCAATGCATTGCTTTAATTATGATAACAAATACCACATTGTAGTTTTATTTCATAACAAATATTCATAATATTCACATTAAAATATAATTATATCTGTTTTTCAGTCAACATCGAAAATAGTCATTATTTCATAAATAATGCCCAGTATGTTTTATGTAGCAACTTGGAATTTTGTTGTTTGAATTTTAATATTTAACTAATTTCAAATATTGAAATAATTTGTACAAAATTTAGCAAAACTCGATTTTAAATATAGAGATTATTTAAATATTTGAATCGTTAATTTAATATATGAATAGTGATTTGAATATCTGGAATTTTAATTGAATATTAATTAAATGGATTTGTCTTATTTAACCCCTTTTAATTAATAAGTGATAGCGATGACTTCATTTTTAAAATTTTTATGCTATAATAAAAAAATAAGACCGTGTAACGATCAACCTTTTCAATTCTCAAAAGTCAAAACAAATACATCCACGGTATTCACGTGCCGAACATCCGAGTGCCCGAAAAGATAGATTGTTAGAGGGAAAAGAAAAAAAGATAGAACATAATCTCACATCATAATGAGTAATGCATAATATACAACAGATCTTTACAAAAGGAAAACTGCAATATACATAAATCAAATCAGAGTACACTACTCTATCATTAGCCTAGATAGTTATAATAACCCATCCTCACAAATGGTGATAAATAAAACAACCAATGCAGTAGAAATCAAATATACGTGACTACTTCTTAGGGGCATCCAGCTCATCTCCTGAAGCTCCAAAGCATCCATAACTAGATCTGAAAAAGTGTTCGGTCTGACCTAAGCATTATAAGAGAATAACACTCTGTAACGACCTGTTGAATTTGATAATGTTAAATGAATTAAATTAATATGTTTCTAATCTAATTTAGAATAAAATAAAGGTCTTAAGATTTTATTTGAGAAAATGTAGTAATTTGTTATAGTAATTGGAATTTAATGTAACAATTTAATAGTTACATGGAAATAGATTTGAACTATGTAAATTTGCACACCTTGTTATAAGTTAAATATAAGAAACCAATATAAATGTGAATCAGTGAATATTAATAAAAATATTTACTAGAATGGAATTATTTAATATAAAATAAATAGTGGAGATTGTACATTTGGTTGTAATAATAAATAGTGACTAAATAAAAGTGTCCGTTGGAATAAATCAATGCAATAAGTGTGATAAGTAATTTTATTGAATGTTGTCTCTAATAAATATACTTGATTTGGTAATTTAGATATTTATACGTAAAGTATATATATATAAAGATATATTGATTCCAATAGAATTAATTGGAAATCTAATATTAAATATAATGTTGGTAGCAATTGAAATTTAGTGTTTTGCAAAATAAATGAGAAATCAAGTCAAATGTGAATTATACCGTAAAGGATCAATTCATTTAAACAGTAGGATTGTAAATAAATAAACATTCTACGTAGGTTGCAATTTGACAATTTATGTAGTTTAATGGAAAAGCAATTGGAATTAATTACCATAAATTGTGTAGTTAGGGTAGTTTTGATTTGTCACTTAAGATGGAGGATTTTTATAAAATGTAATAAATGCAGTTTAAATTAAGGCATTGACGTTTGGGTATTTAAGAAGTAATAAACTAAAATTTATTTATTTATTTGAAAATTTGAAATCCAATTTGTGGATTTATTGCAAATAAGTGAAATTTGTGTTTAACCATTACATCGATAGGAATAAATTAAATTTAAGGTTATATTAATAAAATTTGGACTAGAGAAATGATATGAATCGGTTTTAGAAGCCTTAAATATAAAATGGGAAGTAGAAGAGATTTCACGTTACAACCATTTTTAAAAATCCTGATGTATGTAGAAATATTAATGAAATATAACGTAAACCAATGTTGAATCAAAAGAATAGAGTCAACACTTATTTATTCATTTAATGTGATATAACTACGAGTATGATTTATTGCAAATTACATGGAAATCTAATATATAGGACATTACCTAAAAAGGAAGAGTAGATAAAATTTATGATAAACATATTTGTATATGAAGGTTATTGATTTAAGGAGAAATTGGGCAAGTTTTATGTATTTGGGTTAAGTGCAACCTTTAATAGATAAATTTAGTGCAATTAAAGAAATTGACATTTAATATTTCGATAACTTAAAATTTGATGGGATAAGAACATTTGGGTAATGAAGGGATGACAAATATTAGCTATGATTCTAGAAGGAATTAAATAGATAATGGGAAGATTAAAATCAGGTTCTAAGCAATAATTATTAAATAATAGAAGTTTAGGAGTAAAGTGAGATAATTGAAAATTTTAATCATTCATATAAGTCATTTGTTTATTAATATGAGTTAGCTAATAAATTTAACTTAGGCAATACCTATATATTGGAAACACATTTGTAAAGTGTAATTAATTGAATTTGGTGAATTGGGAATGAATCCAAGGTTATAGGAATTGATGTAATACTACGCAAATAAAAGGTAACTGCATAAAATCAATGTTTCGTAATAAATTGTAATTGATAATTAAGTAGGAATGGGTTTGAATTTGACAAAAAGGAAAATTTATTATTTGCTTACCCATCTATTCAATCTATTAAATTTGATCAGATCCATTTGCAATTAAATGAATTTATTTACAAGTTAGTATGTATTTAGCTGATAACTATAAACCAATTAGGGCAATCGGGTATATATATTACCAGTTAAGTTATATAAGATAATGGTTGACTTAGTTAAGGGAGTTTATGTAATAATTTCATTTATTTTGTAAGTGGAAATAAAACGTTAATGATAACAAGTATTCAAAATTTATCATCTATTTAGCATATTAAGTATAATTGATAATCAACTGCAGCAAGTAATAAATAATAAATACGTAACGTTAAATGAAGTAATATTTGAAATTTAATATTTAGAAACTATGTAAATATAAGTGCAGATGAAATTGGGGATATTTACATATTGAAATATGAATCCAATGATAAATCAATTCACGTTTCAAAATTTAATGCTACTTTATTACATATATGTTTATGCCTAAATTTAAACTTATGTTTAGATCCAATCCGATCCATCTATTATTTTTCAGCCTTGTCTATATATAACCTGTTATAAACCCTAGCCCCATTTTATTTTCCCTTTCGCTGTACGTTCATTTCTTCATCTCCTTCTCCTCCTCAAATGAATGCAACCTAGATCTACCCCAATCCAAATTTCAGTGAAAATGCAAACACTTCAGAAAAATTCCACAAAAGTATATGTTAATGTTCTCGAGGCACGTAATCTACTGGTGCAATTCGTTTTCTGTTTTGAACATTCGTTTGACCAGAATTAATTCAAACAGTCCGTGACCATTCATCATCGTCGTCGCAAACTTCGTCGGATCGTCAAACCTTTTCTGGGTTTTGTAGAGTGGACGATGGGGATCGCATCTATATGGTTTTTGTGTCGATTCAACGGTTAGATCATCGTAGATCTTCGATTAGGGTTTCTGGAAGAGGGCCGCGTGCGTTTCTGGGAATAGAAGGAGTGACGTGGCACATATATTTGTAAGTGATGAATGTGTGTCGTTTTATTTATTTTCAATTTTGAATTCAATCATCATTTTTCGACGTAACTTTCTCATACGACCTCGGATTCAAACGAATTTTTTTTTGTTAGGTTCGTATTTAAATTCCAGACCCAATGACGCTAGTTTGGACAAATTCTGAGACCGTCAAAATTATGAGTTTAAATTGAATTTAAATTCGATTTAAATTCAAAAGGTGAGTGTTTTAACCCACTCACAACTACTAGAAGCTTTTATGTTTGTTTAAATTAATTTTAGAAATGAATAGAAATTTATTTATGAGTATTTGGCATGTTTATTTTATTCATATTTGTTGAATTGCTTTTATTGAATTTAACTGTTAATTTAATTTATTTATTGAGTATTAATTGATAGTTAGAATTTATTTGTTGCCTATAAACTGCTAGTTAACAGTTATATAGATTATTACTGAATATAAACTGTTAGATTAATAGTTGTTAAATTTAATCTGAATAAAATTGCCAGTTATTATCTGTTATATATTATCAAATATAAATTGTTATTGATTGATATTGCTTGATGATTGTGATTGGATGATGGGTGATGTTGATGGATGTTTATTGTATATCATTAAATTGCAAATTATCATGCATATTTCATTTCATTCGGGATTGTGGTTTGAAATGATATATAACCGCAAAATTTTATATCTTTTAAATTACGGATTGAAATGATAAATATCCGTATCACTTGACCATAGGATAGAAAATTATATACAGGCACCGCGGTATATATATAACTATTTAAATGTGATTTCTATGGTTTGGATGGAATACGGTTTATAATAATCTTAAATTTTATATTGTATAAATATTTTTCTTCCATATATATATACATATGAAGTTGAAAATTTTGAAATTAAAAGGTGTATAAAAATCTTTATTAAAAATGGAAGAAAATTAAGAAAATGGAGTTTAATAATTTATATCATATGTTTAAATGTTAAGTTTGAAATTTTAAGATATGATATTTATAATTGGATTTTTCCCAAAATAAATTAAAATGAACATTCTAGTATAATTTGAATTGGGAAAAATAAATATATATTTTATTACTAGAAATTAAAGTCTTATTATTTATGGATTTTATATGAATATTCAAGACTAATTAATAGAACAATTGATTTGTTGAAAGAATAAAATCCAACTTTAGTTTGAAATATGGATACTCAATATGGATATACGTATATATAAATAAATTGAAGTGGTTTTGGAACTTGAGAGAGATAATATAAATTTTGGTTTAGACTTTAATAAAGAAATGTATTTGTAAAGCCATGAGAACTATTTTCTTTACAAAGTAACATTTAAGTTAAACCATTTAATTCATATACCGTTGAATGTCCAAACCATTCAAGTTTTAGAAGTTATGGTTTTAAATTATGATTTTCAAAACACTATGCTTTGAAAATATTTGATTTTCAGACGTTATGAAGTTAAAGCATTTTGATTTTGAAAAAGAATCATATTTGGGATAAGTGATAAAATATGGTTTTGGGTTTTGAAATGATATCGTATTCATGGTTATGAAATGGAATGTTTATTCTGATTTTTAAAGTATAACCTATTTTTAAATGACCGCGGTGTTATAATAACGATGGGTTGGCAAAGAGACCGGGATCGGATATGGACATACTCTCTGTCGATACCGAAAACCACTTTGACTAACCGTGTACGCGGTGGAGATTCCAGAATGAAGTAGGTGGTGGCGACGTTTCCTGTAAGGTAAATACGTGGACCCGACTCCCGTGAGTTGGCATAAGGTGGCTAAAACATGAGCTATTCCCAGGCCAATGAGGTCATACCTCTGATCGGACACTCCTCTTCGATATTATACTATGACTTTGGATTGATTCAGTGGCCACTTTTATTTTGATTTTGGGGAGTTTGTTCGAGGTGGGCGGTAACTGCGGCTACGCGTTTCCACCAGCCTGGGTACGCAATTGGTATATCTACCCTGGCATTGCCTAGTTGTGCCGTGTCACCTACCCTATCGTGCCTTTACTACGAGTTTCTATTTGTGTCGTACCTATGGAGTATCCTCTGGTAGCCTCCCGATCAGAAGGTATTACGGTACTGTATAGACTATTGGCATTTTACGTGTTAAGGTGGAAAATGTAAAGCCTTAACGCTATTTAAAAGTAAGTTTATTTTATAAATAGACACTATTATAATAGCGCAATATACTACATAGTAAATAGTTTAACGGATCCTTAGGAGATGTAAATCCCGAACATCTCTTGAGTTACTGTACTCATATTTATTTTTGTTAATTTAACTCACATAAGATCTTTTAGTCTGACTCGAGTGTTTTTGTCTTTTCAAATTCGCTCGGGTCAGTCCGAGCGTTTCAGGATCGAAGACTTTAGCTTTGAAGGACGAAGACGAAGGAGTCGTATTATTATTATCTATAGTATTGCACCACACTCATACTGTTCCGCTGCATTGATTTGTATTGGTAGGTGTAACTCTGATATTTATTGTATAAAGCATATCAAGTGTTTGTAAACTGTTTTGAACTGTATATTTATTATTATATTTTATCCTTCCGCTGTGAGATTCTGTTTTGTTTTTATTTCTTCTCTGTTTTTCTTATTTACCCCATAACAATCCGCCCTTGCGTATGCTTTGAATTGGCACGTGTGTCGGTTTAAAGTGTGCGAAAAGGCGGGATGTTACAGTTTGTATCAGAGCTTTGGTTTAGCGATAAACGTTGGTTTTGTGGGGTTTGACTCTTTGTTAATAGGGTAGTAATACCCTATGGGAGTCGCTGAGTGTATATATATGAGGGAGCGTACTTGTTAGTGTTATAAAAAGATTTTATTATTGTGTTAATCTGTTCCGCTTTGTATTTATAAATTCTGGTTGATGCATGGGACGCTATGTCATCAATAGGGATTTCTAAACACTTAATAGGACAGACCGACATAATATTTGTTTTTAATATAGGTGAATGAAATAATTTTGCCTATTATATTTTCTATATATAAAAATATTTTTATAAAGATATATTTTGGTTGCTATAGTTGGGTGTTAGGTAATAATAATATTTGTAATGAATTAAAGCTAAGTTGAATTTTAATAAATCAAATTGGAGATTTTAGAACTTAAGTCCGGGATTTTTGAAATCTTCTTTCAAAGGATTTATGAAATATAATGATTTGGTTTATAAATATTTTCTTATATAAATATTTAGTATAATTCGAAGGAATTGGTTTAAAGAGGATTTTGAAGAAAATAAGTTTGTACTTTCCTCTCTGTCGTTGGAAAATAATTTCGGTGATGACGGCCGCATCATCGACTTTTATTTTCGAGTTTCGAAGGGAAAGGCCACTGTAGTAAATTCTACTGCAGATTTGTTTTGAAATTATTTAAAATTTTAATTGTTTAAAGGTAATTAGAGATATAAGAGTTGTAAGAAATTAATTATCTATTATTTTAAAGAAATTTTGGAATTTGACCCGGTATTAATTCTTGAATTTCCATTAATTAGTTGTAAAAATTTAGGTTAGTGAAATAAAAGAAGTAATCAATGAATTAAAAGAGTTGAGATTAAACTTGCATAAGTTCCTTTTCTTTTTCTTTAACATAAATAACTTACCAAGTATAAAAAGTTGAAATGTAAATTAAGAGTGGAATAGAATATTATGCAAGTAGAATTTTTGAAAATAATGAAGTATTCAATAAATTACTATTATAAATAAGAATTTAATGGTATTAACTTAAGTGATGATTGGAATTTTACTAAAATTAAAGGTTGTATTATTAATAGGTGATTTTAACTGTAAGAAAGTAAAAATGAAATTCCTTAATTTATAAAGTTTGATTGTAGGGTTATTAATTTAAGTACGCCTTAATTTCCCCTATTCTAATATAATAGAAAGTAGGAAAAATATAAATGACTGCAATCCATAGTTAATGAATGAGTAAAATCTTTCACTTATAGGAATGCAAGTTATAAGGTTAATAAATTAAGTGTAAGTAGAGGGTTACTGTAATTAAATATAATGGAAACTTCAACATGAAATAAATGAATGAGATTAAAGGTAAGTTGAAATTGTAATTTATAAAACAAATATATATTAATTAAAGGAATGGAGAAGAAACTTGTAAATTTTCACTTACATTCTTAAAACATACATAACTTACCATATAATAAAAAGTTGCAAATGTTAGTAGGAAAATGTAAGGGGAAATCTTACTAGTGAAGAGTAAGGTAATAAAGGTATTCTATTAATTTGCTATTATTAATGAGAATTAATTGTGTAGACTTCAGTTAAATTGGAATTTTACTATAAGTAAAAGTAAGTAGTATAAATAGATGATAGAAACTTTAGTAAATAAATTGGAATACAAATATAATGAATTTTGTGGTAAATGGAAAATGAAAATTTGTAAGAAATAAAGAAATCACTCCATAAATGAAAGAAAGAAAATCAAACCATTGAAGCATGAGATAAATGTATAATAAATAAATTTGGGTGTTGGTTTGAATTGTGTTGTTTGATTTATGTTGTTGGGTAAGAAATTTGAAGTGGTTAAATGAATAAGTATCTATCTTTGTTCCATCTAAGACTGTTGAGTAAAGGATGCACTTGATAGTTAATTTCATTTCATACAAATTTCAAGTTTGAACCCAAACAACTATTTGTTTGATGGATTAAATGGTTGCTTTGTTTGTGTATGTATGTTGTTTGTAAGGTTGATGGTTGTTGAATTGTTTGGTTGATTAATGATTGAATCCACTTGAATAGTTCACTTTAAAATAAATATTTAACCTTTTAGATTTTATAAGTGAATACAGGTGATGGAAGCAACTGCTACTGCTTTTGGTTCCAAAATAATAAGCGTATATTGCCCGACAAATAGGTACGTTTTCAGATTACGTTTAAAGCGCTATTTTTCCCGTGTTGGGATATAATATTTTGATAATATATGTAATATATTTGTATATTTTGATATTATATTTTCTCCCGATCCTCACCGTACAAAGGAGACTCTGCCAAAAAATTTCGTAAATTTTGGACTTAGAATTTTGTTGAAAATGATTTTCAAACTTTAATTATTTAAGTATAAAAGGATATAATGATTATAAAACGAGTATATTCCGTTTAAGGAATTTTTTTTGTAAATTATTGATTATAAGTTAATATTTGAAATAGATGTACTGTTTTTATTCTTCCTTCTCCTTCTTTTTCCTTTTCGGGGACGAAAAGTTTTGAGTGGGGGAGATTGTAACGACCCATTGAATTTGATAATGTTAAATGAATTAAATTAATATGTTTATAATCTAATTTAGAATAAAATAAAGGTCTTAAGATTTTATTTGAGAAAATGTAGTAATTTGTTATAGTAATTGGAATTTAATGTAACAATTTAATAGTTACATGGAAACAGATTTGAACTATGTAAATTTGCACACCTTGTTATAAGTTAAATATAAGAAACCAATATAAATGTGAATCAGTGAATATTAATAAAAATATTTACTAGAATGGAATTATTTAATATAAAATAAATAGTGGAGATTGTACATTTGGTTGTAATAATAAATAGTGACTAAATAAAAGTGTCCGTTGGAATAAATCAATGCAATAAGTGTGATAAGTAATTTTATTGAATGTTGTCTCTATTAAATGTACTTGATTTGGTAATTTAGATATTTCTACGTAAAGTATATATATATAAAGATATATTGATTCCAATAGAATTAATTGGAAATCTAATATTAAATATAATGTTGGTAGCAATTGAAATTTACTGTTTTGCAAAATAAATGAGAAATCAAGTCAAATGTGAATTATACCGTAAAGGATCAATTCATTTAAACAGTAGGATTGTAAATAAATAAACATTCTACGTAGGTTGCAATTTGACAATTTATGTAGTTTAATGGAAAAGCAATTGGAATTAATCACCATAAATTGTGTAGTTAGGGTAGTTTTGATTTGTCACTTAAGATGGAGGATTTTTATAAAATGTAATAAATGCAGTTTAAATTGAGGCATTGACGTTTGGGTATTTAAGAAGTAATAAACTAAAATTTATTTATTTATTTGAAAATTTGAAATCCAATTTGTGGATTTATTGCAAATAAGTGAAATTTGTGTTTAACCATTACATCGATAGGAATAAATTAAATTTAAGGTTATATTAATAAAATTTGGACTAGAGAAATGATATGAATCGGTTTTAGAAGCCTTAAATATAAAATGGGAAGTAGACGAGATTTCACGTTACAACCATTTTTAAAAATCCTGATGTATGTAGAAATATTAATGAAATATAACGTAAACCAATGTTGAATCAAAAGAATAGAGTCAACACTTATTTATTCATTTAATGTGATATAACTACGAGTATGATTTATTGCAAATTACATGGAAATCTAATATATAGGACATTACCTAAAAAGGAAGAGTAGATAAAATTTATGATAAACATATTTGTATATGAAGGTTATTGATTTAAGGAGAAATTGGGCAAGTTTTATGTATTTGGGTTAAGTACAACCTTTAATAGATAAATTTAGTGCAATTAAAGAAATTGACATTTAATATTTCGATAACTTAAAATTTGATGGGATAAGAACATTTGGGTAATGAAGGGATGACAAAAATTTGCTATGATTCTAGAAGGAATTAAATAGATAATGGGAAGATTAAAATCAGGTTCTAAGCAATAATTATTAAATAACAGAAGTTTAGGAGTAAAGTGAGATAATTGAAATTTTAATCATTCATATAAGTCATTTGTTTATTAATATGGGTTAGCTAATAAATTTAACTTGGGCAATACCTATATATTGGAAACACATTTGTAAAGTGTAATTAATTGAATTTGGTGAATTGGGAATGAATCCAAGGTTATAGGAATTGATGTAATACTACGCAAATAAAAGGTAACTGCATAAATCAATGTTTCGTAATAAATTGTAATTGATAATTAAGTAGGAATGGGTTTGAATTTGACAAAAAGGAAAATTTATTATTTGCTTACCCATCTATTCAATCTATTAAATTTGATCAGATCCATTTGCAATTAAACGAATTTATTTACAAGTTAGTATGTATTTAGCTGATAACTATAAACCAATTAGGGCAATCGGGTATATATATTACCAGTTAAGTTATATAAGATAATGGTTGACTTAATTAAGAGAGTTTATGTAATAATTTCATTTATTTTGTAAGTGAAAATAAAACGTTAATGATAACAAGTATTCAAAATTTATCATCTATTTAGTATATTAAGCATAATTGATAATCAACTGCAGCAAGTAATAAATAATAAATACATAATGTTAAATGAAATAATATTTGAAATTTAATATTTAGAAACTATGTAAATATAAGTGCAGATGAAATTGCATATTGAAATATGAATCCAATGATAAATCAATTCACGTTTCAAAATTTAATGCTACTTTATTACATATATGTTTATGCCTAAATTTAAACTTATGTTTAGATCCAATCCGATCCATCTATTATTTTTCAGCCTTGTCTATATATAACCTGTTATAAACCCTAGCCCCATTTTATTTTCCCTTTCGCTGTACGTTCATTTCTTCTTCTCCTTCTCCTCCTCAAATGAATGCAACCTAGATCTACCCCAATCCAAATTTCAGTGAAAATGCAAACACTTCAGAAAAATTCCACAAAAATATATGTTAATGTTCTCGAGGCACGTAATCTACTGGTGCAATTCGTTTTCTGTTTTGAACATTCGTTTGACCAGAATTAATTCAAACAGTCCGTGACCATTCATCATCGTCGTCGCAAACTTCGTCGGATCGTCAAACCTTTTCTGGGTTTTGTAGAGTGGACGATGGGGATCGCATCTATATGGTTTTTGTGTCGATTCAACGGTTAGATCGTCGTAGATCTTCGATTAGGGTTTCTGGAAGGGGGCCGCGTGCGTTTCTGGGAATAGAAGGAGTGACGTGGCACATATATTTGTAAGTGATGAATGTGTGTCGTTTTATTTATTTTCAATTTTGAATTCAATCATCATTTTTCGACGTAACTTTCTCATACGACCTCGGATTCAAACGAAATTTTTTTTGTTAGGTTCGTATTTAAATTCCAGACCCAATGACGCTGGTTTGGACAAATTCTGAGACCGTCAAAATTTTGAGTTTAAATTGAATTTAAATTCGATTTAAATTCAAAAGTTGAGTGTTTTAACCCACTCACAACTACTAGAAGCTTTTATGTTTGTTTAAATTAATTTTAGAAATGAATAGAAATTTATTTATGAGTATTTGGCATGTTTATTTTATTCATATTTGTTGAATTGCATTTATTAAATTTAACTGTTAATTTAATTTATTTATTGAGTATTAATTGATAGTTAGAATTTATTTGTTGCCTATAAACTGCTAGTTAACAGTTATATAGATTATTACTGAATATAAACTGTTAGATTAATAGTTGTTAAATTTAATCTGAATAAAATTGCCAGTTATTATCTGTTATATATTATCAAATATAAATTGTTATCGATTGATATTGCTTGATGATTGTGATTGGATGATGGGTGATGTTGATGGATGTTTATTGTATATCATTAAATTGCAAATTATAATGCATATTTCATTTCATTCGGGATTGTTGTTTGAAATGATATATAACCGCAAAATTTTATATCTTTTAAATTGCGGATTGAAATGATAAATATCCGTATCACTTGACCATAGGATAGAAAATTATATACAGGCACCGCGGTATATATATAACTATTTAAATGTGATTTCTATGGTTTGGATGGAATACGGTTTATAATAATCTTAAATTTTATATTGTATAAATATTTTTCTTCCATATATATATACATATGAAGTTGAAAATTTTGAAATTAAAAGGTGTATAAAAATCTTTATTAAAAATGGAAGAAAATTAAGAAAATGGAGTTTAATAATTTATATCATATGTTTAAATGTTAAGTTTGGAAATTTTAAGATATGATATTTATAATTGGATTTTTCCCAAAATAAATTAAAATGAACATTCTAGTATAATTTGAATTGGGAAAAATATATATATATATTTTATTACTAGAAATTGAAGTCTTATTATTTATGGATTTTATATGAATATTCAAGACTAATTAATAGAACAATTGATTTGTTGAAAGAATAAAATCCAACTTTAGTTTGAAATATGGATACTCAATATGGATATACGTATATATAAATAAATTGAAGTGGTTTTGGAACTTGAGAGAGATAATATAAATTTTGGTTTAGACTTTAATAAAGAAATGTATTTGTAAAGCCATGAGAACTATTTTCTTTACAAAGTAACATTTAAGTTAAACCATTTAATTCATATACCGTTGAATGTCCAAACCATTCAAGTTTTAGAAGTTATGGTTTTAAATTATGATTTTCAAAATACTATGCTATGAAAATATTTGATTTTCAGACGTTATGAAGTTAAAGCATTTTGATTTTGAAAAAGAATTATATTTGGGATAAGTGATAAAATATGGTTTTGGGTTTTGAAATGATATCGTATTCATGGTTATGAAATGGAATGTTTATTCTTATTTTTAAAGTATAACCTATTTTTAAATGACCGCGGTGTTATAATAACGATGGGTTGGCAAAGAGACCGGGATCGGATATGGACATACTCTCTGTCGATACCGAAAACCACTTTGACTAACCGTGTACGCGGTGGAGATTCCAGAATGAAGTAGGTGGTGGCGATGTTTCCTGTAAGGTAAATACGTGGACCCGACTCCCGTGAGTTGGCATAAGGTGGATAAAACAGGAGCTATTCCCAGGCCAATGAGGTCATACCTCTGATCGGACACTCCTCTTCGATATTATACTATGACTTTGGATTGATTCAGTGGCCACTTTTATTTTGATTTTGGGGAGTTTGTTCGAGGTGGGCGGTAACTGTGGCTACGCGTTTCCACCAGCCTGGGTACGCAATTGGTATATCTACCCTGGCATTGCCTAGTTGTGCCGTGTCACCTACCCTATCGTGCCTTTACTACGAGTTTCTATTTGTGTCGTACCTATGGAGTATCCTCTGGTAGCCTCCCGATCAGGAGGTATTACGGTACTGTATAGACTATTGGCATTTTACGTGTTAAGGTGGAAAATGTAAAGCCTTAACGCTATTTAAAAGTAAGTTTATTTTATAAATAGACACTATTATAATAGCGCAATATACTACATAGTAAATAGTTTAACGGATCCTTAGGAGATGTAAATCCCGAACATCTCTTGAGTTACTGTACTCATATTTATTTCTGTTAATTTAACTCACATAAGATCTTTTAGTCTGACTCGAGTGTTTTTGTCTTTTCAAATTCGCTCGGGTCAGTTCGAGCATTTCAGGATCGAAGACATTAGCTTTGAAGGACGAAGACGAAGGAGTCGTATTATTATTATCTATAGTATTGCACCACACTCATACTGTTCCGCTGCATTGATTGTATTGGTAGGTGTAACGCTGATATTTATTGTATAAAGCAAATCAAGTGTTTGTAAACTGTTTTGAACTGTATATTTATTATTATATTTTATCCTTCCACTGTGAGATTATGTTTTGTTTTTATTTCTTCTCTGTTTTTCTTATTTACCCCATAACAATCCGCCCTTGCGTATGCTTTGAATTGGCACGTGTGTCGGTTTAAAGTGTGCGAAAAGGCGGGATGTTATACACTCGGATCAGTTTGGTAAACCTGTGTGAGAATCACACCTCAAATGGATTTTAATATTATAAAACCTTTCAAAATAAAGTTATCTTGTAAGGCCACCCCACACATAAACACAGACGAGTTTTTACCTTACGATAGCCAAACCATTCATAGGAAGTTTTCTAATATTCTAGGGTTTAAAACATAAATAATCAAGCAGTTGTGATGCATTTAAGTGTTCATCACAACAATACTAGGTAAACAATCAAAATCATTAAGGCACATTCGGTATAGGATTCAATTGTGGTGCCCTACATAACATCTAGAGGTGGTCCTGCTGCACAAGGATAAGAGATATCCTTCCAAAGCATCGTTCTTGTCCATCCGAGGTACATAGGAAATACATAGTTGGGCACCTAGGCCGATTGCATTGCTCCCTGCATGCATAAACGATAGATGTCACAAGTGTAATGACCCACCATTTTGGACAATTTAACTTGACAATAAACCACACATGTCAAGCTCAAACCATTCAAAAGGGAGGAGTGTATAGGGTAAACAAGAAAAGGAAGAGAAAGAAATAAAACAAATACAGAATCTCACAGCGGAATGACAAAATATAATAATAAAATAACATTTCATGAAGCTATTTTACAAATACATTTGATTACACGTTTACAATACAAATCAGAATACATACAGCAGTAATAAATAAATAATACAGCGAAACAACATGGTGCAGTGGAATAAATAAAATAAATAATAATGGTACAAAATCTTCGTCTTCATCCTTCAGAAATAAGGTCTTCAATACACTGAAAAGCTCATACTGACCCAAGCGTAATGGAAAGACAAAGACTCGAGTCAAAACTAAAGAATCTTATGTAAGTTAACTCAACAGTAGATAAACATGAGTGTAACAGCTTCAGAGATGTTAACGGAGTTTGACATCTCCTATCCAGTGTCAACGTGAGCGCAATATCTTAAGAGATATTCGAGATTTCCATCTTCTAAGGATCCGTTAAACTATCTATATGCATAGTACAATACGCTATTATAGTAGTGTCTAGTAAAGTAAAGTATTAAAATAGCGTTAAGGCGTTACCCATATCCCCATTAACACATTTTATATATTTTCGTAGTCTACAAAATACCGTAAGCTCCACCAAACCGGTAGTCTACCCAGAGGGCACTCCATAGGTACAATACAAAAAAATCTTACAAGGCACGATAAGGCATGTGACAAGGCACACGAGGCAATGCCCAGGGTATGATACTACCATTTTGCGGATCCGGACAAGTAGTAACGCATAGCTGCTGCTACCGCCCACCTCAGAACACACTCCCATAATCAAAATCGAGGAATGAACACCAAATCAATCACAAAGTCATAATATGGTATCGAAGAAGCATGTCCGATCGGAGATGCGACCTCACTTGGCTCGGCGTGGCTGCTGTTGTAGTCACATCAAGCTACTCATGGGAGTCAGGGCCACGTAAATACCTCATACAGAATAGTTTTCCAAACCATCCTACATCATTTTGGATTCTCCACCACATACACAGTTGTTTAAATGGTTTTTGGTATTGGTAGCGAGTATGACAATACTCGATCTCGGTCTCTTTAACAACCAAATGCTTATTTCACGCCGGATGGTTCCTTTTCATTTCCAAAACCGATTCATAATTGATATCAAAATATCATATTCAATTCAAACCATATCACTTTCCAAATCAAATTTACTTTCAAAATTATAATCATTTTCGAAAAAAATATTCACTTTCAAAAACATATCATATTTGAAATCATATCACTTCCGAAATCATATTTACTTTCGAAACCACACTTCCAAAATTGGTTGAACCCTAAATTTATAATCAGCGTATTCCTTAAATATGTCATTTAAATCCCAACTTAGGTTATAAAATCATTTAACCATATTCGCTTTTAAATCAAGGATTTAAATATAACCACTTCAACTCTGTACAGTCTAAAATTTAGAAAATACTTTTTGGATAGATATAAATAGTCTAAATAGTTTAGCATAGTTTTCATTGATTTAAAATAGTTTACATAGAATTAAAATAGATTAAATAGATTTAAAATCGATTAAAAAGATTTAAAATAGATTAAAAAAAATTAAAATTGATTAAATAGATTTGAAATAGGTTTAAAATAGATTAAATAGATTTAAAATAATTAAATATATTAAATTAATTTAAAATAAATTAAATAGATTTGAAATAAATTTGAAATAGATTAAATAGATTTAAAATAGATTAAATAGATTTAAAATAGATTAAGTGGGTTAATTAGTCCAAAATAGGGTTAAATTAGGTTAAATAGATTTAAATAAGATTAAAATGAATTAAAATAGTTAAATTGGTTAAAAATAGTTGAAAATAGAATTAAATTAGTTTAATAGTTTGAAAATCCTATAATCAAGATTTTAAAATAATAAATCTTTAAACATTTTATATTAAAATAAATAATATGGAATTAATATCAAAATTAAACCATTTCTTCCATTTCAACACATATGGACCAGGTCGAAATCATCTAACTACAATTGGTCTTTCAAATCAGATTCTCATTTGAACTATTTAATCAATATCGATTTCAAATCCATGTTTGAATTATCAATTTAAACCACTTCAAATAAATAGATTTCAAAGTTATATTCAAACATTTTCAATAACTAAATTTCGATAAATTTCATTTGTACTTCAAATTCAACTTTGAAATTTCCATTTTAATTCTTTAAATAATTCATTAAATCAATTACAATTCCAAAATCTAAAGCTTGCATTTTGAAGATAATTCAGTTTATACAAATCAAATTTTATTTCAGAATATTATTTAACTGAATTTAAATTTTAAGGATTTAAAATCATTTAATTTAACCAATCCGGTGTTTGTATATAATTTTCTATCCTATGGTCAAGTGATACGGATATTTATCATTTCAATCCGCAAATACAAATTTACGGGTGTATACATCATTTCAAACCGCCATCCCAAATTTAATTTCAAATCCATGAATTGCTTGAGTCTATCATTTCAACTCCTAACGATTTCTCCCTAATCTGTTAGATCGTTGGGGGTATATATCATTTCAACACATAGGAAACTTGCAGTATTAAAAAAATATAAAAATATAACATCAAGTCATCCAATATCAACAATCACATCCAACACAATCACCATTCAAACTAATCAATAAACAATAATAAGTGACTGATTATCAATAACGGGCATTAACTGGCAATTTAGGAATTTAATATTAAATTAATGGTGATAATATTCAACAAAAGTCAGATTTAACTGGATTGACAATTTAAATATACCAATCATCAACCAATCAATTCATAATCGAATCATAAATTCAATATAACTAACATAAGATAATTTAGTAATTGTGAGTGTGTTAAAACACTCACCTTTGATTTGTCGTCGATTTAAAATCCAAAATTAGCCCAAAATTTAACAGTTTTAGAATGCAACCAAACTAGGTCCAAAGTGTATGGAATTTTGATATGATCTCAATGGAGAAAACCGTGCATGAATCCGAGCTCATATGAAAAAGTTATTAACGTTAGAAGATTGGAAAATTTCGACTTCGAGTCCTGCTTCGGTCCGTCGCCTCAATTACCTAGCGTTCGCTCTGAATTTTTTCATAAATGACCCAAGACCCGAGTCATTTGGCTCCTGACCCGAATTCGTTGTGGGGTTTTCGCCTATGGAACTCGAAGTGCGACCAGATCCGTCTTGTTTGGCATGGAACTCTCTCTGACTCGAAGTCACTGCAGGGTTTTCGCCTTTGGAACTCGAATCGGACATCTTCCTGACTCGAAGTAAGCTTAGAGCAACCATATTTTTCTTGAAATTAGCTTCTTGGAATTTGGTAATTAGTTTTGATGATGTGTCATTTTAGAAGGAGGAGGAAGATGTACATACAAAAATAATAAAACGAGAAACAATTAGGGTTTATAACAGCCTATATATCGGTAGGGTTGGATCGAAACGATAACAATGACCAAAAAAGCTGATTTCCTTCCCGAAAAGAAATTAGGTCATCCCATATATCAAAATAGATGTTTTCGATATTTTTAAACTCAATGGAACAAGTCTCAAGTCTCAAGTCCTAATTCCATTGTTTGAAGAATTTAGGTTTTAAAATTAGCTTATTCCAAATTGATTTCTGCACATTTCAATCCTGCATAATCAAACGACAAGGTCCATCGGTACGAAATTTAAAATCCTAAAATAATTCATTGTTACGGACCCAATGAAACTAGTTTCGTCGAAATCCGAGAGAGTGGCCAAAATGGCTATTTTCACGTTAATTAAATAAATTATATTAAATTAATTAAAACACTTTTTAACTCAACTTTTACAATTAACCATTTTTACCATTTCTAATTACACAGAAATTAACAATATTTTAAAACCAATTTCCCATGTCAAATTCAACATTAATTATTGTACTAATTACAACGTTCAATTTCAATTGCAATAAATCCATTAATTATAATTTAAATTCTAATAAATCCATTTATTTGATTTTACATCTTATTATTCAATCAATTATCATCTTATGAATAAAATTAACATTGGTTTATATCTTATTACACTAATATTCTACAATTATCATCTTAATTCACATTAACTGCAGCAGTTAAATAAATTAATTACAATTGATTTCCAATTAAATTTCAATGATTTAAATAGTGAAACGATAATTAAACAATTGTTACAACTTATCATTTCAAACATCTTTCTATATTTATTGTTGAAAACAAAACTAATAAATTCACCTGCGGATTAATTATTCTATTTTAATCAATTCCAATTAAATACATACAATTTCACCTTTAATACAATATTTGGTTTATTTACCATTTACATTTTATGACCAATTATAACTTTCCAATCATTCTAATTAATTGAGATTGCATTAAAATAATTATCAATTGCTTTAATTAACATTATTAACATTACTTCTAGTTATTTTTCTTATTAATAAATCACAAATTTTTATTTCTTCCAATATTAAATTACATGATCTTATTAAATTCAATAATTTAATTATCGAAAAATTACGTGTTGCTACTCTCTCCCCACTCAAAACTTTTCGTCTACTCAGAACTTTTCGTCCTCGAAAATGGAAAAGAAGGAACTAAAGAATTGATATATCTCATCCAAAATATTCGATTTATAAACAATTAATTTACACAATTAAATAATTTAAACAAAATGCATCAATTTATTAACAATTAAATCCTTTCTTATTCGAGTTCAATAAAAGTTTGAAAAACATTTTCACTAAAAAATTTAAGTCCAAAAGAACTGAAAATTTTGGTAGAGTCTCCTTTATATGGAGAGGTCTGGGAGAAAAATAATATCAATAATTGCCATATATATATCATATTCAAAATAAAATATCCCCAACCACAGGAAAAACAATATAATATCGCTAGAAAATCATAATCCGAAAACGTACCTATTTGTCGAGAAAACAACGCTTTGTATATGAAACCAAAAACAGTAGCATTTGCTTCCATAACCTGTATGTCACTTATATAATCCAAAAGAGTTAGAATTATGCAAAGAGAAATATTTACATTGTTTAAATCAATAGCAACAAATTAACACAACATAACAATAGTCGCTTTGCAAACAAAACATACAATCATCTCATGCAATCAAAGTAATCAACCATCCATCCATAACAACAAAACAAATGGTTTGTTCGGGTTCAGAAACCTTTAATCATATAAAATGATAAATAAACTACTAATATTTCACACGCTTAACAATCTTAGATAAAACTTAATAGGTTATTTATACATCCTAAATAATTTAAAGTATCACATCTCAAACATCACATCAGCCAAAACAAATAATGATTTCCAAGTATTATACAAGTTCATTCTTGTTAATATCTTTTCATACCATTTACTGTTCATTAGTTTCATTCAGCCATACAATGATTATTCTCATTAATTTACATTTATTTCTTACAAAAATATTATTTCTCGTACACCTATATAATGCAAATTTCCATTAACTTACATTCATTTACTTGCGTAAGCTATTTTTATTCAATTATTTAAAATAAACAACGGGTTCCTTATTAGAGTATTGCATACATTTTATTTCAGTTTAATTCACATTTATCATTTACTTTGATTTCCTTTTTAACATTTATAGTCACTTGTGAATCAAATCATACTTAGAGTTCCAATTTTTTCTTTTTCTTCCTATTCATTTCCTTTATATATAACATTGTTGAATATTAAATATATTTCTAATCATTTCAGCATTTTTTGAAGTTATAATCATCCAATTAATATAGTACTCATTTTTCTGCTACTTACTTTAATTATAATCAGCTTCAAGCACCACTTAAGTTCATAATCATTTACTTACAGTATTCACTTTTTCTATTACATTAAATTAGTACCATTTCAAATTGTTGACTTAAGTTTATTACATTTTATAACATCAGAATTCTTATTTATTGAAAATTTCTATTGAACATTTTCAGTACTAAAGTTTTACTTGTATAATATTCTATTACATAATCCTATTTAACATTACAACTTTAAATATTTTGATAAGTTATATATATATATATATATATATGTTGTTTAGAATGAAATTGAAGGTTAAACAAGTTTGTTTCATTCATTTAGTTAACAAAATTTTCAATAGTTACATCTTCTAAATTTTCATATTTACAAGTTACCGCTTTTTAATTTCTTATATTTTTTTTAATCACTTAGCATTTAATTTCTAATTTTTCCTTTTAATAGTTCCAGCTATTAACTAGTTAATATTTCATTTTATTACAATAACTGAAAACTGCTAATTATCAGAGAGTTTAAGAACTAAATTCTGGATTCATTTTAGTCATTTTGAAAATATGTACACTCATAACTTATATGTATCCAATCATATTTAGGTATTAAAATTGAGATTTTTTATCAAAACAAATGTGTAGTAAAACTACTATAGCGGTCTTTCCACTTTGAAACTCAAAAATGAAAGTCTTCGTGCACTCATCACCGAATTATTTCCCAACGACAGAGAGGGGAGTACATAACTTATTTCCTTTAAAATTCTTTTAAACCATTTCTTTCAAATCATATTGAAATATTTATATCAGATAATACTTTCAAATAATACTAACATTATATTCCAAAATCCTTTGAAAGAAATTTTCAAAATCTTGGAACTTAAGTTCTAAATTTCCAATTTATATTCATTTTATTTATAATCCCATTTTGCAACTCATATTTATAAATTTCACTTCCTAAGAACAACATATCACAACAGACTGTATTACTTATTAAATTATTCTTTTATAAACAAAATATAATACTATGTAAAATTATTTCATTGACCCATATTTCAAACAATATTGTGTCGGTCTACCCTATTAAGTGTTTAGAAATCCCTATTGAAGTCATAGCGTCCCATGTACGGACCAGAATTTATAAATACTAAACAGAACAAATTAACACAATATAAAAACATTTTATAACACTAACAAGTACGCTCTATCATACGTATACATTCAGACAAACTCATTCTAGGGTATTACTACCATATTTCTAACGAGTCAGACCCCACAATGCTAAGGTTATCGCTAAACCAAAGCTCTGATATCAAATTTAACAACCCACCTTTTTGGACGGTTTAACTTGACAAAAAACCACATATGTCAAGCTCAAACCACTCAAAAGGGAGGAGTGTTATGGGGTACATAAGGAAAAAAGAAATAAAACAAACATAATCTCATAGTAGAATGACAAAACATAATAATCAAATAACAGTTCATATAGCTGTTTTACAAATACATTTCATTACACCTTTACAATATAGATCAGAGTACATACAGCAGTAATAAATAAATAATGCAGCGGAACAACATGATGCAGTGGAATAAATAAAATAAATAATAATAGTACAAAATATTCGTCTTCATCCTCGAGAAATAAGGTCTTCAATACACTGAAAAGCTCAGACTGACCCAAGCGTAATGAAAAGACAAACACTTGAGTAAGAACTAAAAGATCTTATGTAAGTTAAATCAACAGTAGATAAATCCGAGTGTAACGATTTTAGAGATGTATATAGGGTTTGATATCTCCTATCCAGTGTCAACGTGAGTGTAATAACTTAAGAGATGTTCAAGATTTCCATTTCCTAAGTATTCGTTAAACTATCTACATACATAATATAATACGCTATTATAATAGTGTCTACAGCAAAGTAAATTATTGAAATAGCATTAAGGCGTTACCCATATCCCGCTTAACACATTTTATATATTCTCGTGGTCTATACATTACCATAAGCTCCACCAAACCAGTGGTTTACCCGGAGGGCACTCCATGGTATGGTACAAAAAGAACTCATAGAAGGCAGTATAAGGCATGTAACAAGGCACGCGAGGCAATGTCCATGGTAGGATACTGCCGTTTTGCGGATCCGGACTGGTGGTAACGCATAGCAGCTACTACCGCCCACCTCGGAACACTCTCCCATAATCAAAATCGAGGGATGGCCACCAAATCAATCACAAAGTCAAGATATGGTATCGAAGAAGCATGTCCGATCGGAGGTGCGACCTCACTTGGTCCGGCATGGCTCCTGTTTTAGTCACATCAAGCTGACTCATGGGAGTCAGAGCTATGTAAATACCTCATACATAATCGTTCGCCAAACCATCCTACTTTATTCAGGATTCTTCACCATGTACATGGTTGTTAAAGTGGTTTTTGGTATTGGCAAAGAGTATGACAATATCTGATCCCGGTCTCTTTAACAACCAAATGCTTATTTCACACCGGATGGTTCTTTTACATTTCCAAAACCAATTCATAATTAATATCAAAATATCATATTCAATTCAAACCATATCACTTTCGAAATCATATTCACTTTCAAAATCATATTCACTTTCGAAAACATATTCACTTTCCAAAACATATCATATTTGAAATCATATCACTTTCGAAATCATATTTACTTTCGAAATCATATTTACTTTCGAAATCATATTTCCAAAATAGGTTAAACCCTCAATTTAAAATCATCGTATTCCTCGAATATGTCGTTTAAATTCCAACTTAATTTATAACATCATTTAACTGTATTCGCTTTTTAATCAAGGATTTAAATATAACCACTTCCACTCTATACAGTCTGAAATTTTGAAATTAGTTTTGGATAGTTATAAATAATTTAGCATAGCTTGCATAGATTTAAAATAGTTTAAATAGATTTAAAATGGATTAAATGGATTAAAAAATTAAAATAAATTAATTTTTTTAAAATATATTAAATAGATTTAAAAAAGAATAAGAATAGATTAAATAGATTTAAAATAGATTAAATAGATTTAAAATAGATTAAATAAATTTAAAATAGATTAAATAGATTTAAAATAGATTTAATAGATTAAATAGATTAAACGGGTTAATTAGTTTAAAATAGGTTAAATTATGTTAAATAGATTTAAATAAAATAAATTAAAACAGTTTAAACTGATTAAAAATAGTTTAAAATAGTTGAAAATAGATATAAATTAGTTTAATAGTTTGAAAATCTTAAAATCAGGATTTTAAAATAATAAATCTTTAAACGGTTTATATTAAAATAATTAATTTGGAATTACTATCAAAATTAAACCATTTCTTCCATTTCAACACATATGGACCAGGTTCGGCTTTTAAATCGACCAATTAAAATTGGTCTTTCAATTCAGATTCTCGTTTAAACCATTTAACCAAAATCAATTTCAAATCAATGTTTGAATTGTTAATTTAAACCACTTCAAATTAAATAGATTTCAAAATTATATTCAAATATTTTAAATAACTAAATTTCGATAAATTTTATTTATGCTTCAAAATTCAACTTTCAAATTTCCATTTTAATTCTTTAAACAATTCATTAAATATATTACAATTTCAACATTTAAAGCTTGGATTTCGAAGATAATTCAGTTTATATAAATCAAATTTTATTTCAAAATATCATTTGACTGAATTAAAATTTAAGGATTTAAAATCATCTAATTTAACCAATCCAGTGTCCGTATATAATTTTCTACCCTTTGGTTAAGTGATACGGATATTTTTCATTTCAGTCTGTAAATACATTTAAATTTATAGGATGTATATCATTTCAACCCGCCATCCCAAATTTAATTTCAAATCCATGAAATCGCTTGAGTCTTTCATTTCAACTCATAACGATTTCTCCCTAATATATCAAATCGTTCGGTTATGTATCATTTCAACCCATAGGGAACTTGCAGTGTTAAAATAATATAAAAAAATAACATCGGGTTATCCAATATCAACAATCAACATCCATGACAATCACCATTCAAACTAATCAATAAACAATAACAAGTGAATGATTATCAATAACAGGTATTAACTGGGAATTTAGGAATTTAATATTAAATCAATGGAGATAATATTCAATAAAAGTCAGATTTAACTGGAATGGCAGTTTAAATATACTAAACATCAACCAATCAATCCCTAATCACATCATAAATTCAATTTAACTAACATAAGATAATTTAGTAGTTGTGAGTGGGTTAAAACATTTATCCTCGATTTGTCGTCGATTTAAAATCTAAAATTAGCCAAAAATTTAATAGTCTCATAATGCAGCCAAACAAGTTCCAAAATGTCCAAAATTTTGATACGATCGCAAGGGAGAAAACCATGCGTGAATCCGAGCTCGCATGCCAAAATTATTAACATTAGAAGATTGGAAAATTTCGACTTCGAGTCCTGTTTTTATCCGCTGCCTCAATTACCCGGCGTTCGCTCTGAGTTTTTTCCAAAATGACCCGAGACCCGAGTCATTTGGCTCCTGACCCAAAGTCGCTGTGGGGTTCTTGCCTCTGGAACTTGAAGCGTGACCAGATCCGCCTTGTTTGGCATGGAATTCTCTCTGATCTGAAGTCGCTGTAGGATTTTCGCCTTTGGAACTCGAAGCGGACCTCTACCTGACCCGAAGTAAACCTGTAGCAACCATTTTAAAAAAAAAATAGATTTATGGAATTCGGGAATTAGTTTTGATGTTCTGTCATTTTAGAAGGAGGAATAAGATGTACGTATAGAAATAATAAAATGAGAAACAACTAGGGTTTATAACGACCTATATATTGGCAGGGTTGGAGCGAAACGATAATAACGACCAGAAAATCTCGTTTCGTCCCCAAAAAGAAAATTGGTCATCGCATATATCAAAATAGATGTTTTCGATATTTTTAAACTCAATGGAATAGGTCTCAAGTCCAAATTCGATTGTATGAAGAAGTTAGGTTGTAAAATTAGCTTATTCCAAATTGATTTCAATAAATTGATTTTTGCGCGTTTCAAGCTTGCACAATCAAACGACAAGTCCGATCGCTATGAAATTTGAAATCCTATAATAATTCACTGTTACGGATCCAATGAAACTGGTTTCGTCGAGACAGTTACCAAAATGGCTATTTTCATGTTAATTAAATAAATTATTATTAAAATTAATTAAATCACTTTTAATTCAACTTTTATAATTAGCAATTTTTACCATTTCTAATTACACAGAAATTAACAATCATTTTAAAACCACTTTCCCATGGCAAATTCAACATTAATTATTGCACTAATTACAATGTTCAATTGCAATAAATCCATTAATTATAATTTAAATTCCAATAAATCCATTTATTTGATTTTATATCTTATTATTCAATCAATTGTCATCTTATGAATAAAATTAGCACTGATTTATATCTTATTACACTAATATTCTACAATTATCGTCTTAATTCAGATTTACCGCAGTATTTAAATAGATTAATAGCAATTGATTTCCAATTAAATTTCAACGGATTAAATGGTGAAACGATAATCAAAGAGTTGTTACAACTTATGATTTCAAAAACATTTCTATGTTTATTGTTAACAAACAAAACTAATAAATTCACCTAGGAATTAATTATTTTATTTTAATCAATTCCAATTAATCACATACAATTTCACCGTTTAATTCAACATTTGGTTTATTTACCATTTACACCTTATGACCAATTATAACTTACCAATCATTCCAATTAATTGAGACTGCATAAAACAGTTATCAGTTGCCTTAAATTAACATTATTAACATTACATTCTAGTTATTTTTATTATTAATAAATCACAAATTTTTATTTCTTCCAATTTAATGACCTGATTTTTGCACCATTCAAATCAACAATAGTCCACACATGTCGGACTTGAATTGCTTAAAATATCAGACTGTTAATTTAAAATTTGGCAAAGCTCAGCATATACAGTAAATAAATCAATTACAGAATCACAGACACAGAGTAATATAATGCAGCGGAATAGATAAATAGTAGTTCATGAAGCTACTATATAAACTTCAGAGCTAGAAATAAAATACAGCAGGATAACTCAAATACAATGAAGTCTCGAATAAAAACTGATGACATCTTTGAACCAATCAACTAGAAAAAACTGAAAGTTGAATCGATAGTTGGATCTCCGAATGAGCTCCAAACTCCAAAGGTGAGCCTCAAATGCTGTATCACTCAGTCTGACCCTAGCGTAAAACAAAAAACAAAACACTCGAGTCAGGATTAATATTCTTATATCAATAAATCCGACTCAAGTGAAATATCAACTGAAATACAATTAACTTAAAGGATGTTTGGGATAACCATCCTCTAAGGATCCGTGGAACTATCTACAATGCAGAAAATATACACTATAACACCGTGGCCATTTTAATAAATTTATACTTCAAAACCAAATTATCATTTCCATTATATATATATATATATATATATATATATATATATCCTCCATTTCACAAATAGATTCCAATCAATTCGAGTTCCAAATTCACATTTAATTCAATTTAGATTTATCCATTTTAATTCAATTTAGTTGCTAAATAACAAATTTAAATTTTATTGATTTCAAATACAGATCTGGATCATAAATAAACCATTTAAATTCCACCATTTCATAGCTTTAGTATTCAACATTTTCAATTTTCAATTTAACGGTTTCATATAGATCTCGATTTAACTCATTATTATTTAGTCTAGAAATATTCACTTAATAAATTCAGTATTATTAAATAACCTTATTTTACCCTTAGACTAAATATTCTTTCCGATTTATTTAAACTTGAAATATCCATTTAATCACTTTAATCAAAAATAAAGATTAAAAAAATCAAAACTTAAACTTCAAGTTCAATAGCTCAAATCGATATAATTCAGTAGAATTCTTAATTAGATACAATTTTACTAAATTCAACCTTACCTTCATTAACTTATACAAATCCTTGAAAAATCTGTTCAAAGATATAATACTTAGACATATTATATTAATTAAATCAAACTTTATTAGATTAAAGTCTATTATTAAATCTACTTTATATAAAACTTAAAAAAAAATTCTATATTAAATAAAACCCTATATATATTCCCTTTCAAAACCATAGAAATCATTTTTAAAATATTTATATATAGACCAACGGTGTCTGTATATAATTTCTTATCCTATGGTTAATTGATACGGATATTTATCATTTCAATCTGTAATTTAAATATATACGGGTAGATATCATATCGACCCGCAATCCCAAAATAATTCAAATGAAAATCACTTGGGTCTATCATTTCAACCCATAACGATTTTCTCCTATTCTAAAGTCCGTTCGGGTATGTATCATTTCAACCCATAGTGAATTCTATACTAACAGGGAACTTGCAGAGTGATAATAGATATGATAATAATATAACAGATAATAATATCATAGGCATATATCATCAGAAAATAAATAAAATATAAATAATAGAATACGGTGTCATATTCCACAGGTGAACAGATACAGATAATAGCATATCTAACAATAATTAAAAGATTAACAGTTCAAATTAGCTGCATATATCAATTGTCGTTTCAATTGAAATCAAATTTAATAAATATAAGAATGTTAATCGTGAGTGATTGCTCACCATTCTAGGGTAGATAGATTTGACAAAGGAACGAGCTATGAATCCAGGCACGAATTTCAAAGCAAAGCACGATTGAACACAAATTCAACGATCAAAGCTGAAAATGAGGAATCGATGAGAAAATCAATCAGGTTAATATATACGGATATATATATATATATATATATATATATATATTATTTTATAAAAATCAATATCTTAATTTCAGAAAAATATTAAAATAACATGTGTGTGTGTGTATACACAATTAAATCACTATCCTTAAAACACATATTTTTAAAATATTATAACCAAAATTATATATATATATATTCAAACTATATATAATACAGTATATATGTAGACCCATATTTTAATAAGTATATATAGTGCGAAAATACATATATGCATAACAAAAGAAGAGAAAGCTTTATTCAATATACAAATGTGCATAGATATTAGAGCTACATACTTTACTGTATCCTAAACATATACTATATGTATATAATATGGGAAAAATTTAAACACATTATATGTAGCAGCAATTAAAAATAAAACAAAAGAATCAAAACAGCCTAAAATTCACATACTTATGAATATATAAGCTGCTGATATAAATCTCATATACCCTAACAGACGTGTTATATAATTCTTTAATATAAATACTCTAAGAATTTTTTTATTACACATATAAATAACTCTCGGATTTATGTGTATAGGCTTTTACATAAATGAATAATGAATGATATAAACTTATATAGTATATGCAAAATATATATATAATATATCAATACCAAAATCTACAATAATACAACCTATCACAAAATGCAAATATTTGAAACACAATATAGTAAAATTATATACTTTGAAACAGCTTTAGATACATATATGTTGTATATATCCTGAAACCACCTACCAAATATATAACACAAAAATCACAAAAATCTTCAGATCTGGCTTAAGTAAAATCAAGTAACTCATTTTATTAAAGCTTATATCCATTAATCGATCCAATACCAACTTATAAAATTTATATACTTTAAAACAATAATTTAAAGTATAGATTGACAGAGAAATATATATACATAAACCCATTGTAATTTTACACATACCTCTATATACACACATAGAGAAACACAGCAAGGACAGATGTGGAGGATTGCATGGCACACGAGGAGATGGATAGGCGGAGAGGGTGGTGGTGGTTGAGGTTTTTAGGCCGAACAAAGCACAAGAGATCAAGCAAAACAATGTAAAATTTCAACAGAAAAATGAATAAAAAAGTAGAAAAAAGAGAAGCCATTACCTAATATTTTCAAATCTAAAAATAGCCGAAAGTTGTGATGAAATGAGATGTTTTTCTCACGTGAATTACAAAAATAACTCACGGCTAAAATTTTGGAGAAGTTATGGTAGGAAATAAAAAGTGTGGAAAATATAAAGGCAAAAAATCAAATGAAACGTAAGCCTATAATTAAAACAAGTAACGTATCTTAATTGATTCATTTCCTATAAATTAAAGAAAGATGTATATAAAAGAAGCCTTCAAAAAAAATACAAGAACATTTAATAAATAAAATTTAAAGATATGCATTTAAGTCAATAATGTATATCTATTTGAAATTTCTTACCAAGAAATAAATAAGGAATATAAACACTTAACCATTTAATTAATAAATGTCTAAATAGAAAAATAAGGTAGAGATAGATGTTATGAAAAATAAACAAATAGTCTTAGGAAAAGAAGGAAATAAATGAAGAAAATACTTTATTTAACGGAAACTAGAATTAAAAATTGTAAATGAAATTCAACCGACTTTGGAAAATTTCAACAACACTTCTAAAAAAGTAAAGTCAAGTAAATAAAATAAATGCTGAAAAAAATGAAGTGTAAATGAAAATAAAATAAGGTCTTAAGAAAATAGAAAAATAAATAAAGAATTACTTTAATTAATTGAAATTAAAAATTAAAAATTGTAAACAAAATACGACTGACGTTGGAAAATTTCAATTACACTTTTAAAAATGTTTTTAAACTAAAATATATACATGACATGTTACACATGTAAACATAAATTAGAACATGACATGACAAACAAAAATATTATTTATATAAAAATAAAATAAACAATTTTGTTAAATACAACAAATTACATCCAATAGTGTAAAAAGCATAACTTTCACAATACTCAGATTTCAACAAAACGAAAAGCAGTATCCTTAGAATTTTATTTACTTTCAAAAAATAAAGATAAAATTCAAAATTTCAAAATTTAATTTTTTTTAAATTAAAGACAAAGTTTGACCATATTAAACAAAATTCACCTTTTTGGAAAATATTCTATTTATTCATGTTTGGAATCCTAATTCACATTTAAATCAAAATTCAATTTAAAATAATTAAAATATAACATTAACATAATCACAAAATACAGGATTGTTACACTCTCTCCCACTCAAAACTTTTCGCCCTCGAAAAGGAATGAGGTACGGGAAAACACAGAAAAGATAAAAATGAAAAAAGATTAAGACAAGATGACAAGAAGATTGAAATTATACCTGCTAACTGTGGTTATAGGTAAGTTTATCAAGGTGGAGAATAGGAATAGCTAGAAGGGAAAATAGGAGAATAGGAATAACTAGGAAGGAAAATAGGTTGAAAGACAAGGATGAACCATTATTTTAAAACTACATAATTTCAATTAGAATTTTTTTTATATTTAAAACAATTTAAACAATTTATAATATGATGAATAGTCATTTACAAATTTGTTAGTTTGAAGTAAACAATATTTAAAACATTTTAATTTATTTAGAAAGGTGAAATAAATGATCAAAATATCCTTTATATAATACTTTATCAAATTACTTTTATAACTCGATGTCTTAACAAGTTTATCCTCGTTCCTACAGGTATTGGCTATGCGTTGATCAGGCGCAAAGCTAGAATTCTCTAGGTACTTAGTAGATTTGTTTCAACACCCATTGAAAATACTGGAAAAACTAAAAAAAAAACAGATGTGGAAAGTATAAGCCAAACAAAACAACCAAAACCTTTGTCTAACCATGGATCGTAGATACACAATACTTACGCCTGGATCCCTCAGGAAACATTCTATATCTGTAAGCTTTCTCAGCCCTGCGAATTCCGCCATGATGACTAGTAGACCGCAGATACAAAATGGTTACGCCTGGATCCCCTAGGAAACAATCCATATCCATAAGCTTTCTCAGCCCTACGAATTTTGCTACTAATGCGACCTACATAGATCGCAGGATATACAATGGTTACGCCTGGGTTCCCCAGAAAACAATCCGTACCGCTAGGCCATCTCAGCCAGGCGAATTGCGCTATGCAATTGCGCTCAAAAGATCATGGGTTACGCCATGGTAGGACACTCGAGTATCACATCCGAAAAGCCAAAATAAGAGAGAATAATATCGATAGAACGAATCCACAATGTGGCCATAGAGCGGATATCCACCAGAAGGCACTTTCCATATCTTTACTTCGAAAATATATATCATACAGTACCTTTCAAATCAATTTCAAACACGGTACTTATATAAAATCCATTATATATAAGATTTCATTTTCAAATCGAGTACTTTCCAAAATCAATAGTATATCAAATCACTTTATACTTATACAAATCACCTTAATATAAGTTCGATAACTTCCAAATCAAGTATTTAATAAAACAAGTTTCTCAATTTCAATTCCTTTCAATATCAGTACAGTTTTCAAAAGGAAAACCATATATGATTTCACCAAATCGTTTCTTCCAAACCAATTATCTTCAATTTGAAGTTTCCAAAGTAATAAGTTCAGAAAATAATCCAAATCAACATAATTTATGTCAAACAAATCTGTTTCCTAAAAATCATCATAACTATATTGGATTTTAGAATTTCAATCTATTTCTGAAACCAAATTTTTTCCTCAAGAATCACTTATCCTCAAAACTATTACAATTCTATACCTTTTAAAATTATTATTATTATATATAGTTTTATAAAAGATGTTACTAAGTTAAAACATTTAAACTAAATATTATTCAAAATGTTTTGAAAACTAAATTTTTATTCAAAACGTTTCAAAACTAAATTTCATATTAGTATAATTCAAAATAGTTTTATTCATTTCTTAACAAACCAGTTTCAAACATTTAAATCATATTACTTCGTACTTAAACGTACAAAACTATACTTATATACTTTATCAAATAATTTATACTTTTGAAAATTACTTAGCTTTGAAAAGTTAACCTTGATTTGGAAGTGCTCAAACCTCCAAAATAGTCGAAGAAATCATATTTTCAATCCAAGAGTTGGAAATCACCAACAAATCAGTAAATCAATTCCAAAAGATTGGGTTATATAAATCAAATTTGAAACTCAACAACCGAATACCTGCTTATTTCAAAACTGTGTCATATATATATATATATATATATATATATATATATATATATATATGCATATATCTTTTCGAAAATCAAATTATACTTTGGTATTTGAAATCAAAATTGGTTTTTTAAAAACACTCGCATAGCAAAGCTATTAGAGTGGCCTCTCCCCCACTTAGAAACTCAAAAATCAATGTTGATGATGCATGCATTCATCGCCGAAATTATTTTCCAGCGACATAAGTGGGTTCTGGACTTCTATTTTCTCGAAGACTTCTTTTGAAATTACTTCGAAATCATTGGAATTCATTTGAAGTCATTTGAAACATTTCATATTCAGAAAGTGCTTTTAAATCGTATTATTACATATTTTCCAAAATATTAATACCAATTTCAAAATAGCGGAATTCAATCTCTCGAATTTCAAATTAAAACCCTTCAGTTATAATAATTTTTATATAAATCCATTTCTTATATAAAATATTCAAAATTTCAAGTCCTTTCAAAATTTCAAATTCTCATTTTTAAAAGGTATATAATCCTTGTCGAAAACATTTTCACTTTTACGTAAGAATAAAATCATACTTATCAAAATAAAAACTCGATATATAAACCAATTTCTAAAATACAAACAAACCCGATTTTCAAAGGATGATTCAAGAATGGATTTCCAAAACAAAGATAGGATCATCTGAACTGAGGGTATAGAATACTCCAATGAATCAATGTCAATTGTAAAGGAGTCTCACCCCTTTACAAATCATTCAAAGATTGGCAGGATCGCCTATTCTTATAGAGATCATTTGAAGTGGAGTTATGGGATACTCCAGAATCAAGAAACACGATTAGGGAGAGAATATAATGGATTTTGGAACCGCAGGTCATGTTCCAAAGTCCAAAGAAAAAAAACCAAATCAAGAGGAAGAAATTCAAGCCCGAATGAAAGTGATTCTACAAACAAATTTACTATATATGCTAAGCCTACCTAGAGCCAAAGCTATGATACCAACTTTAACGACCTGATATTTTGGACCAATCAAATCGACAATAATCCACACATGTTGTAACGACCCGATTTTTCGACTTTCGAAAGTCGACATCAATACATCTACTGTATCAAATGCCGCACAGTCGAATGCCAGAAATCAAACCGTTAGGGTTAAAGAAGAAGAAGATAGAAGAGGAAACAGAACATTAACAGAATCTCACATTTCGCAACGGAACAACATATAATTGTTAAATGAATAATCTTTAAAACAAAGAAGTATATCGATTTATACATACAAATCCAAGTATATACAATACAACACAACAATGGCAGTTATTTAACTTTCTTACATGGACTACTTGACTTGCACAACCCCATACGCAGTAAACACTATATAATATAAGTGATACGTCTCGCCATCCGGCTTGAACTCTAGATCTCCACAGCATACTTCTTGATCGACTTCGCTCCAGAATAACGGTAACCTGACTCTAGGCTGCCCGTGTGGAAAATTATGGGCACCTAGAGTTTAGAAAGGGAACAATAAACTCCAGGTCAGTCATGGGACTGGTGTGAGATCATAAAAACAGTTATTTTTTACAAAGAAAGGAAAACAAGTCCGCTATGCTTTTTGGAAAATGAAACTACCATAAGGCCTCCTGGCACACACACAATGCAATCGCACATTTGGGGGAGATTTCTCCTTATGATAGTCAAACATGCTTTATACGCAAAATTCTTTTTAAATATTATCATTAGTGCATAGTGCAGAAAACCTTTTGAAAATATAGTATTAATCTTAGCCAGCATACGTGCCATTATAGTATGCCTACTATACCTACCATATTAGATGACAGGTTATACAACTAAAACCGTACAAGGCGTGTATTGGTGATTGGATTTCCAACAAATGGTCAGGCTAAGGAGCTTCCTGGGCCACATGGGTATGCCTCTGGAGGGACGCGCCGAGAACCTAACCGGATCTCTGCCAAAAAAGGCCGGGTTACCTCTGTAACTAGTAACTACTACACAACTATGCCATCCCCCGGTCGTTTGCGACCTTTATCCGAGGATCCTCAACCACAAAGCAACAAACCACAAAGTATAATACATTTGCAGCATCAACATAGGTAAAATATTTGGGCTCCATACCATGATACTACCCTTTTCCAGAAGGAAATGACATACCCTCAGGGGGCGCTACCCCCAAGCAGCCTTGCTCCATCTTTCCTGTTTCGACCATTCCGGGTTGTGAGGCTCGACGAAGTCTCGTTTACAAAGCTACGCTTTTCACAAAAACCATGCTTCGATCAACAAATGATCAGCATCACTTTGTATGCCACATTACCAAATTGGGAATGTATCACTAGTAACCATCGACTACATAACCTATGAGCTCATACGTCTTAGAGAAGGGTGTTAAGATAAGAGAATAAATTCTCCGCTACCAACAGAAATGTATTTAATGAAACCAGCTTTACATCTCAAAGTGTAACGTCAGACACACATCCATACAAGTCCGTTCCGGGATCGAACGGAACAGAAGGCACTTCCAAAGAAGCCCTTGCAATCCGGATATTCACTAATCACGTCCGGAATCCCCATCCCAAAGGGTGATAAAATCTCTATACCAAAGCAACTCGGTGCAGAGACATTCGACAGGTAATCCTTTCGCTTTCGAAAATACCCGGTCTTCAACACCATCTACAAATGCAATCCTCGTCGTATCATTATTCGAAATGGGTTTTATGACACAAGGTCCTCTCTCGGCTAATCCGAATAATGAGCGCTTGTTTTTAAAAATAAGCGTTCATTCAGATTTCAAAACAAATCACAACAAATTTCCACTTTGATATTTTAAATAAAAGATCCATCACAATCACAAAGGTTCGATGTGGTTTTCGAATATCCATTTGAAAATCGACTCTCGGTCGCATCAAAATTCAAATGTCGTTAAAGGCCAATATTGATAGTCGGTTATTTAACTATCAATCATCATTCACAACAATCACTGGATTTCAAATAATTTTCCCTCAATTATTATTTTCAAAATATCTTCGCAAGATATAATTTTAACTTTCAACCATTTGAAAATAAATTTCAAATCACTTTTCACCATTCAATCTTTTGAAAACAAATTTCAAATCGATTTCTTTACGTAGAATAAATTTCCAAATACTTATTCATTTCCACAGAAAATCTGCCGAGTCCAGATATTTTCAAAAAATTTAAATCACTTATCCTAAAACATATATTTGGAAACATCTAAAATAAAACCATTTTAGAACATTTTATTTTAAAATATTAGTTATGAAATTTTATATAAAAACTTCAAGTCCAAACTAGTTTTAAAATAAAATTAGCAGATAAAGTATAAATATTTAAATAACCATTTTCTAAATCAAATATCAATTTAATCTTTAAAATAATCCCTTCTATAATTTAAATCTTTACTTTAAAGATTTTCAAAATAACTTAAGAAATAATTTCTCCAAAATATTCTTTTAAAACCAATTCTAGAACTTTTAATTTATGTTTCAAAAGCTACTTTGCAAATATACTCGGCTTTCCAGAGAAAATACACTTTCCATTCTAAAATGGTTCATTCAAATCAATTTATAAATCTTTCTAGATTATATTTAAATTTACATTTCAAATCCGTAAATTCATTTAAATTTACGTTTCAAATCCGTAAATTCCTTTCTCCACTTTTAAAAATAAAACAATGTTAAAAATAAATTCCCCTTTCTTTTGTAAAATTCCCATTTTGGTTTTAAATTTTTAAATATCCACTGATTTACGATCAAATCGATTCCCAAGTATTTACATTCAACACCAAATCAATTTTCAAATTTATTACCAAATTTATTTCAATTACCAAATCCAATTCCAAATTTATTTCTAAATTTATTTCAATCAACAGATAACTTTTCACATGAATTTCCCAAAGGTTTATTTTTGACACCCAATTACTTTCAAATTGATTTCGCAATTTATTTCCAAAACACCAAATCAAATTTCCAAATCGATTCCTAAGATTTATTTTAACTCTAAATTAATTCCCAAATCGATTTCTAAAATTAATTTCAACCCCAAATTAAATCCCAAATTTTTTCTAAATTTATTTCCTTTTGAAATAAATTCCTTTATCTCTTTTAAATATTTAAAATCCGTATCTGAAATAAATTCTCCAACTATTAAACAATATTACTCGAAATTCCTTTATTAAAATATTTTCCCATATTTTTGGAATTTATTCAATAAGTTTTCAAAGTAAAACTTTATCTATTCAAATTTATTCTTTTAAATTCACCCAATTCTTTTAATGAATTTATTATAAATTTTCTACCCAAATTTCAAAATCCAATTTATTTATTTATTTTTGGTATCCAACGATACCAAAAATATATTCGGCTAAATTATAGCCTTCAACGATTTTAATCGCCAATATAACCACACAGAGATTATAAATAATCAACACATAACATCTGAAACAAATTAAATATTTGAGGAATCCAGTTGGATCCCTCCAACCTGTTTCCTTGCATCCACAGACGTTAGCACAACAATTAAATACCAATTCCACTTCGAGGTGGAATATCGCAGTATATGAGATTTATAAAATATCATCCTCTATTTTGCGGCGCATAGGGTCTCATCTGCTATATAATGCGGAAAATTAATCACTCCAAATACATATATAATACCAATTCCACTTCAAGGTGGAATATCGCGGTATATGGGTTTAATATAATATCATCCGCTATTATGCGGCGCATAGGGTCTAAATCAAAACAACTGATAATAATTTATCATCCAAGCACACAATCAACCATTTTAAATTTATCTATTTTAAATTTAAATCAGAAAAATATTTGATTGAGTGAGAAGATCTCACTTTTGTCCTTGCATGCAACCCATTTCAATTCTAGCTCGTTTTCTTTCAGGTTTTTACCTTGTATAAACATTTGGACAATTTATTAGTATTTTTATTGATCGAACAATTAATTACAATTTAATTAATTTTAATTTAAACTAATGATTTTATTTAGCTAAAAATTTGGTTTTGAACTAATTATTTATTTTTTAAAACAAATTTTCTTTAATAAAATATTTTTAGCGACTAAAATGATTAAATGGGTAAATTAAACGAGTTAATCACTATTGCTCATTATTTTAAAAATAAATTAGTGGGTTTAAAATATGTATATGTATATTTGCCTATTTTTCATTTTCAAACTGTTTATAATTAATATCCTTTTTAATCTATACATATATGTATAAATTCAAAATAGCATTGTTTATACCTGGATGTGAATCAAAATCCTATCTGCATTTATTTATTTTTGTTATTCTATACGTATATAAAATTTACAATGTAAAATAAAGTAAACTAAAATACCTTGCAGAACATCGTGCATCATTCGAATCCGCAATCGAAGACACCTTAACCTCAACTCGCGACAACCCTACTCGAATTGAATTCCAACGAAACCCTAGTGCCCAATTTCGCCTCGAACTCGATTTGCGACTAGTCCGCGACATTTTCCTGATCCGATCGCAATCCTCTCCAAGTTCGAGCATCCCCAGACGAGTGCATCAAGCAACCGCGAATGAACAATCTACCCTGACGCTCGGCCAGAACCTCCGTGACCTTCGATCTCATTGTCGACGCCCACATGATGCCTAACCCTAGATCGATCCCTTGCTCGCTATCGAGTACATCCCCATTGATTATCGCGCCCAAAACCTCGCTCGACCGCCACCAATTCGCGCCCAGATCTCGCCTTTGTTAAATCGAAATTGGAAAAAAAGGAAGGCCATTAATTTTATTTAAAAATGAAACCGAGTGATTTTTTTTCTTTCGAAACGAACCAATCTAAGAGAGGAGGAAGAGAGAGGGAATGAACGTGAATTTGATTTTTTTTTTTCTCTTTTTGTTACGGCCGTAGATTTCATTTTGAAGCTCTGTTTGTTTTGAACGAAGTGGTTTTCGTTGTTTTTTTCTTTATTTTATTTTCTTTATCCTTTGAGAGAGATAAAAAAATTCTTCGAGCAAGATAAATTTTTACACGCGTACGCAAAGTCTAGACATAATATTTTGATATCACAATATTATTTATATTTTGAATTCAAATTCAAATTTTAAACTGTATCGATAAATGCAATTCAAAATCTCAATCTCTAATCGAGGTGTGCCGCTAGGCGTTTATAATGTTATACGCCTATTCCGAACACAATGGAAATGGTTTCGAGTCCAAATTAGATTGTATGGAGAAGATAGCTTTTTGAACCAGTTATTAAATTGAATTTTCAATATAATTTTCAGTGCGTTTTCTTATCGTAAAGCCAAACGATCACTCTAAACATTACGAAAATTGAAATCCGATAATAATACAATATTACGGATCTATTGGAACTGGTTTCGTCGAATTCCAAGACTGTACCCTGCAAGGCTATTTTTAAATATCGATTTAAATGATAAAATTTCCAAACTGAACAAATCATTTCAAAATTCAATTCTGAAGCTTCCATTATCTTCAGTATTGTCAATATAAATTTTCTAAGCCATCAAATTATTTTTAACAGGCTTAAAACTCAGGATTTAATATTTTACCCAAGTTCAATAAATAAAATTCAATAATTAAATTTCCAAATTCACAGTTATTATTAAAATTCAAGTTAAAAATAACTTCCAAATAATTAAAATCAATCAATTATTTTCAATTTCAAATGTTCAACATTCTGGGTCGTTACATTCTTCCCCCTTTAAAAGAATTTCGTCCCGAAATTACTTGTTAAGAAGAATGATCCTCAACCCGTTTATTATTTTCCCATAACAAAACAGTTTCTTCAACTTGTAAAAACAAATCTTTTTATCAAAGACCCATTATCACTTCAACTAACTTTCCAAAATCTTCCATAAATTTCAAACAATATTGTTTTCTTAACAATTCAAATTTAAATTCAAATTCAAATTTTAAATTATCAAGATTTTCTCAAAACAATTCTAACTCTCTAAATTTTCAAAAAATTTCGCCAGCGTCTCCTTTGTGTGGCTAGCTCGTTACGACTACAAAATTGCATCACAGCCCCCCAGATTCAAAAAGAAAACGAAAAGGCAAGCGGTTGGATAAGAAAGTCATCAAATTTCATATAGAAATTTAAATACATACCTTTTTCGAGCAATTCAAATTTATCTTCGAAATCAAAATCCCAATTCCATTTATCTTTATATCACCTGTATGCTATTTAACAACCATATCCAGTTTCTATATTCAAAAATCATTTTGTACATTCCATTACAAAAGTTTGAATACTACTTCCTATACCATTTTTACTTCACTATTGAAGTTATATATTCATTTTCATTCAATCCTGCATTTTCAATTTCTTTTGAATTCAATTTACACTTTCAATTTTATTTGGATTCAATTTTCGTTCTGAATATTGAATTTTTATCAACTATCTTTCATTCACAACTGATTCATATCCTTATTTTAAATTAGTTTCATTTACTAATTCATTACAAATTCCAATTCATTTTACCTCAAACATTTTTTTTTATTTCCACCTTCATTACCTTTAATTCACTTTGGACCAATTTTACAGTTTCACACAATTCAAATTGGTTTTCAATATTTAGTTTCAATTCCAGTTTTATTATTTTGTTCATTCCCAAACACAATTCAATTTCAATTCACCATTTTGGTTTACAACCACTTATATTTAAACCAGACTTCAATTCCATATGAATTTATTTATAAATATTGAATTCAATTCATTTCAAACCATAAATTTGTCATTCCTTCAATTAGCTTCACTCACTAATTTTATTACGATACTTCGCTATGTTTGTCACATATCAAATTCAATTCCAATTCCAATTCTATTTATTTACAAACTCGAAATGAATTTCAACATTCAATTTCACTTTCATTTACTTGCAATTGTGAATTCATTTATTCATTCACAATTTTATTTTCCACTTAATAAACTTTTTATTCCATAACTATTTTTATTAGATTCCACTGCCTTTCCAACATTTCACAATCATTTTTGAAATCAATTAAAATTACCTTTTGAATATTCAAAACCAAACCTAAATTTTACAAACAACTTCTATTTAAAAACAATTTGGCAGCAATTCCTCTCCTGGAAACTCGAAAATGGACACCGACGATGCCGCGATCATCATCGGGATTATTTTCCAACGACCGAAAAGAGTTTAGAGCTTTTTTCCCTTTAAAACATTTTTCCAAACCTATAAAAACCATTTTCAAATCAAGTGGATTTAATTTCAAAAATTCCAAATCCTTTCAAAAACATTTCCAAATATTCCTCTGGAATTCTATTATAAATCACATTTATAATTTATATTTACAAATCTCATTCGCATATGGATTTTATTTCTTAACTCTTTGTATATCATTTCAATTTCTTATTCAATGATAATAATTTAATATTATCACTTCCTAACATCAAGTAACCAAACACTATAATACTTTACAAAGATTATTTCCTTTTATATATAAAAATAGTTTGGGTAAAATTATTTCATTTACCCTATTTTTAAAACAATACCGTGTCGAATTGTTATGTACAAGTGTTTAGAGATCCCTATCGATAAAGTTGTACAGACAATACCGACCAGAATCCGTATACCACTCAACAAACCAATCATCACAATATAAATCAATTTTCACATTCACTAACAAATACGCGCTCATATCTATTATTATACTCAAACTCAGTCTAGATGTAACAACCCACATATTTATCGAGTTTGTATTTAAATATTTTATTTAAATATTAACTCGTTAATCGGATTTTGGTCCGAAAAGCTACTTTTTGCAAACGGTCAAATTAGGACTCGAGACCACTTCCATTGAGTTCGAAATGTCGTTTACAACTTTTTTAAGTATAAACATCGATAGGTTTGGAGTTAGTGAAATTTCACTAACTTTTCCCGCTTTGGACTTTGGGTTAGTTTAGCCTATTAAGCCCAAGTTCCAACCCTCTTCTCCTCACTCTTCATAAATTTTCTAACTAATCAAGCTTTGGCATTAATGGTGGAGGGAATGGGAAATTAAAATTCCAAAACTCAAATTCAATTGCAATCCATCTTTCTACTCCAAATTCAAGAAGAAGACATTGGATTCAAGCTTCTTGTGCTTAGATAGAAGAAGGATTGATTCTTGCTTGCTTAAAACTTCATTTTCATTGATATTTGGTTGCAAAGGTGAGATTTTTATCTCACAAATCTAGCCTATAACTATATTGGACTGTTGGGAATGATTCCCTATCATTTTTGCATGCATGTTAGCATTTGGTTTGGATTGGATTGGCGAAAAACTCCAATTTTTAGCGTTTTGTTGAATTTTCTGCACTTGAGTCGTTCTGGCCATTTTTAGGTCGTTCGGAGTTAAGTCGTTCGTCCATAGGTCGTGAGTCGTTCACGAGTTAACCCTGAGTCGTTCTGGCCATTTTTAGGTCGTTCGGAGTTAATTCGTTCGTCCATAGGTCGTGAGTCGTTCACGAGTTAACCCTAGGTCGTTCTGGCCATTTTTAGCTCGTTCGGAGTTAAGTCGTTCATCCATAGGTCGTGAGTCGTTTACGAGTTGACCCTTAAGTCGTGCAGCCCTTCAGTCACGCAACCCTTAAGTCGGTTACGAGTTATCCCGATAGGTCGCTGGACACTTAACTCGTAGGTCGTTGGACCTTATCTCGTTAGGTCGCTCCTGGCCTAGCCCTTAAGTCGTGCAACCCTTAAGTCGTTGGACCCTTGAGTCGTTAGGTCGTTAGACCCTTGATTCGTTTGGTCGTATGACCCTTGAGTCGTTAGGTCGTATGACCCTTGAGTCGTTAGGTCGTATGACCCTTGAGTCGTTAGGTCGTTAGACCCTTGAGTCGTTAGGTCGTATGACCCTTGAGTCGTTAGGTCGTATGACCCTTGAGTCGTTAGGTCGTTAGACCTCATTTTGTCTTCACTAGGTCGTACCGTTTTGGTCGGGGCGCTGCCCCGCACCCCGTCGGGGGCGCTGCCCCCTGGACCCCCGCGACCTGACCGGGCAGGTCGAACCCCGTAAGCGGTGGCGTTGCCCCCGCACCCCCACCTTGGGGGGTTGCCACCCCCCTGGACCCCCCCTCCGTAGGCGATCTTATCTGAAAAACATTCAACAGAACTTGCTTTGTTGAGATGCTGAGTTGACCATTCTTCGAGACAAACCATCTCTGGTTATCTCGGCCACGTTTGGTCGTTGGGGAACTTGCACTTTGATGCTTTTGAGCTGATTTCCTTGGATTTTATTCACATCTCCGAATGTGATCTTTGTGATGATTTTTTCTACAATCTCTTCTGTGATTTGTCATTTTAAAAAAATATAAAGGTTTCAATACTAGTAGTAAATATCAAAACTCTTTTAACAAACAATTTCAACTCTATTTTTAGTAACAAAGCTCTTTTCTTAAACCGTTTTCCAAACTATTAGTATATACAAACCTTTACCTCACTCGGATGAGAAATCTAATTAAACGACTTAGTAAAACAAGTGGTATGAAACGCTTGCGTTCACTTCGTCGGTTAATTCCTGGACTTATTCGATTGAACCTCTTGTGACAATTTTATTAGTGAAGATTTACAGTTTGTTCGTAAATATTTAAGTTAAGCAAGTGGTTATGGGACATGAAGCTAAACTTCTATATTTACTAGCTTAGTGTAATTGACACTTCTCGTTGATCATGACGATCATTCTGATGATTTAGACTAGCAACTGTGCGACGTCTCTTGTTGCGAGGTTAGACTAGACACCACTTGTGTGATTCCACTCACACATACCTTTTTGCTTTTTGGTTAGTCTGGACCTTAATCTGTGTGATTCCATTCACACATGTGGGGTAGCTCCCCTTGGTCTTCGGACCGTCATGTGATAGGCCTCTTTCTCTTTTCTATGATTTCTGGACTTCTTGCATTGATTTCTAGAATTTATGTCATTGACTTGTTATGAGTACAAGTTTGGGGTATGATGCCCTTTCCGAATCTTTGAGAAGATTCTTGTGATATTGATTATCTCTTATTGATTGATCTTCTGTTGATCATTATTTACATACTTATAGCGGTATGTCATTATGGATGTTTATGTTTATGCCATATCTTTTATGTTATCTCATGTCATCTGATATTTATAGCTAGACTGATCCGTTTATTATTTTCTTAAATAATACTCGGGTCAGACCGAGATGTTACAGGTGCTTCTGCTTGACTTCTTCCCAGGGATTCACCACTCTGACTTTTGGCTAACTGTTTAGATTAGCAGTTTTGTTGTATACACTTGAGATATAGACTCATAGTTGTATTCTTTTGTATAGCACGTGTTGCTATTCTTTTGTATTATCGTGGATCTTGCTGACCACTACTCTGATGTACACTTTCATGTGTTAGTTATATATTCATATCTTCTTCCGCCTTTGTGATATGGATATCTGTGACTGATTTGTGATATGATTATTTCTATGTTTGTTTCCGAAGATTATTTATAGCCACCGTGTGATAAGCAATTACATGGATGGTCGCTCCTCAACAGCCTTATTCTCCGTGCTAGTTGACAGCACTACTCCGGAGTGTTCTTGGCTAGCGTGGGTATAGAGGTGGGGCGTCACACTAGAGTACTACTGACTCTATCTCTAATGAGTAACCCCACCAGAGCCAAGGTTGTCTCTTAACCAAATGCTCTGATACCAAATTTGTAACGACCCGATTTTTTGACTTTCGAAAGTCGACAGCAATACATCCACTGTATCAAACGCCGCACAGTCGAAAGCCAGAAAACCAAACCGTTAGGGTTAAAGAAGAAGAAGATAGAAGAAGAAACAAAACAATAATAGAATCTCACATTTTGCAGCGGAACAACATATGATAGATAAATGAATAATCTTAAAAAAAAAAGAAGTATATCGATTTATACATACAAGTCAAAGTATATACAATACAACACAACAATGGCAGTTATTTAACTTGCATACATGGAAAACTTGACTTGCACAACCCTATACGCAGTGGACACTATATAATATAAGTGATACGTCTCGCCATCCAGCTTGAACTCCAGATCTCCACAGCATACTTCTTGATTGACTTCGCTCCAGAATAACGATAACCTGACTCTAGGCTGCCCGTGTGGAAAATTATGGGCACCCAGAGTTTAGAAAGGGAACAATAAACTTCAGGTCAGTCATGGGACTGGTGTGAGATCTTAAAAACAGTTATTTTTCAGAAAGAAAGGAAAAGAAATCCGCTATGCTTTTTGGAAAATGAAACTACCATAAGGACTCCCCGCACACACACAATGCAATCGCACACTTGGGGGAGATTTCTCCTTATGATAGTCAAACATGCTTGATATGCAAAATTCTTTTTAATATTATCATTAGTGCATAGTGCAGAAAACCTTTCGAGAATATAATATTAATCTTAGCCAGCATACGTACCATTATAGTATGCCTACTATAACTACCATATTAGATGGTAGGTTATACAACTAAAACTGCACAAGGTGCGTATTGGTGATTGGATTTCCAACAAATGGTCAGGCTATGGAACTTCCTGGGCCACATGGGTACGCCTCTGGAGGGACGCCCCCAGAACCTAACTGGATCTCTACCAACACAAGGCCGGGTTACCTCTGTAACTAGGTAACTGCACATGACTATGCCATCCCCCGGTCGTTTGCCACGTTTATCCGAGGATCCTCAACCACAAAGCAACAAACCACAAAGTATAATACATTCGCATCATCAACGTAGGTAAAATATCCGGGCTCCATACCATGATACTACCCTTTTCCAGAAGGAAATGGCATACCCTCAGGGGGCGCTACCCCCAAATAACCTTGCTCCATCTTTCCTGTTTCGACCATTCCGGGTTGTGAGGCTCGACGAAGTCTCGTCCACAAAGCTACGCTTTTCACAAAAGCCATGCTTCGATCAACAAATGATCAGCAGCACTACGTATGCCACATTAGCAGGAATGTATCACTTGTAACCATCAACTACGTAACCTCTGAGCTCGTACGTCTCAGAGAAGGGTGTTAAGCTAAGAGAATAAATTCTTCGCCACCAATAGAAATGTAATTAATAGAAACCAGCTTTACATCTCAAAATGTAACGTCAGACACACATCCATACAAGTCCGTTTCGGGATCGAACAAAACCAAAGGCACTTCCAAAAGAAGCCCCTGCAATCCGGATATTCACTAATCACGTCCGGAATCCCCATCACAAAGGGTGATAAAATCTCTATACCGAAGCAACTCGGTGCAGAGACATTCGACAGGTAATCCTTTCGCTTTCGAAAATACCTGGTCTTCAACACCATCTTCAAATGCAATCCCATTTTGTCGTATCATTATTCAGAATGGGCTTTATGACACAAGCTCCTCTCCCGACTAATCCGAACAATGAGCGCTTATTTTTAAAAATAATTGTTCATTCAGATTTCAAACAAATCACAACAAATTTCCACTTTGATCTTTTAAATAAAAGATCCATCACCATCACAAAGGTTCGATGTGGTTTTCGAATATCCATTTGAAAATCGACTCCCGGTCGCATTGAAATTCGAATGCCGTTTAAAGGCCAATATTGATGTCGGTTATTTAACTATGAATCATCATTCACAACAATCACTAAATCTCAAATAATTTTCCCTCAAATATTATTTTCAAAATATCTTCGCAAGATATAATTTTAACTTTCAACCATTTGAAAATAAATTTCAAATCACTTTTCACCATTCAATCTTTTGAAAACAAATTTCAAATCGATTTCTTTACGTGGAATATATTTCCAAATACTTATTCATTTCCACAGAAAATCTGCCAAGTCTAAATACTTTTCAAAAAATTTAAATCACTTATCCAAAGACATATATTTGGAAACATCTAAAATAAAGCCATTTTGGAACATTTTATTTTAAAATATTAGTTATGAAATTTTTATATCAATATGTCATATAGAAACTTCAAGTCCAAACTAGTTTTAAAATAAAATTAGTTGATAAAGTATAAATATTTAAATAACCATTTTTAAACCAAATATCAATTTAATCTTTAAAATAATCCCTTCTACAATTTACTTAATAAATCTTTGCTTTAAAGATTTTCAAAATAACATAAGAAAATAATTTCTCCAAAATATTCTTTTAAAACAAATTCTAGAACTTTTAATTTATATTTCAAAAGCTACTTTGCAAAAAGACTCGGCTTTCTAGAGAAAATACATTTTCCATTCTAAAATGGTTCATTCAAATCAATTTATAAATCTTCATGGATTATATTTAAATTTACGTTTCAAATCTGTAAATTCATTTAAATTTACGTTTCAAATCCGTAAATTCCTTTCCCCACTTTTTAAAAATAAAACAATGTCTATTTTTAAAACAAATTCCCATTTATTTTATAAAATTCCCATTTAGGTTTTAAATTTTTAAATATCCACTGATTTACGATTTTCAAATCGATTCCCAAGTATTTACTTTCAACACCAAATCAATTTTCAAATTGCTTTCCAAATTTATTTCAATTACCAAATCCATTTCCAAATTGATTTCCAAATTTATTTCAATCAGCAAATAAATTTTCATATCAATTTCCCAAAGGTTTATTTTTGACACCCAATAAGTTTCAAATCGATTTCCCAATTTATTTCCAAAACACCAAATCAAATTTCCAAATCGATTCCTAAGATTTATTTTAACTCCAAATTAATTCCCAAACCGATTTCTAAAATTAATTTCAACCCCAAATTAAATTCCAAATTAAATTTCTAAATTTATTTCTTTTTGAAATAATTTCCTTTATCTCTTTCAAATATTTAAAATCTGTATCTTAAATAAATTCTTCAACTATTAAACAATATTACTCGAAATTCCTTTATTAAAATATTTTCCCATATTTTTGGAATTTATTCAATAAGTTTTCAAAATAAAACTTTATCTATTCAAATTTCTTCTTTTAAATTCACCCAATTCTTTGAATGAATTTATTATAAATTTTCCACCCAAATTTCAAAATCCAATTTTTTTATTTATTTCTGGTATCCTACGATACCAAAAATATATTCGGCTAAATTATAGCCTTCAACGATTTTAATCACTAATATAATCAAAGAGAGATTATAAATAATTAACACATAACATCTGAAACAAATTAAATATTTGAGGAATCCAGTTGGATCCCTCCAACCTGTTTCCCTGCATCCACAAACGTTAGCACAACAATTAAATACCAATTCTACTTCGAGGTGGAATATCGTGATATACGGGATTTATAAAATATCATCCGCTATTATGCGGCGCATAGGGTCTCATCCGCTATATAATGTGGAAATCAATCACTCTAAATACATATATAATACCAATTCCACTTTGAGGTGGAATATCGCGGTATATGGGTTTAATATAATATCATCCGCTATTATGCGGCGCATAGGGTCTAAATCAATACAACTGATAATAATTTATCATCCAAGCACACAATCAACCATTTTAAATTTAACTATTTAAAATTTAAATTCGAAAAATATTTGATTGAGTGAGAAGATCTCACCTTTGTCCTTGCATGCAACTCATTTCAATTCCAGCTCGTTTTCTTTCAGGATTTTACCTTGTATAAACATTTAGACAATTTATTAATATTTTTATTGATCGAACAATTAATTACAAATTATTATTTTTAATTTAAACTAATGATTTTATTTAACTAAAAATTTGGTTTTGAACTAATGATTTATTTTTTAAAACAAATTTTCTTTAATAAAATATTTTTAGCGACTAAAATGATTAAATGGGTAAATTAAACGAGTTAATGACTATAGCTCATTATTTTAAAATAAATTAGTGGGTTTAAAATATGTATATGTATATTTGCCTTTTTTTCATTTTCAAACTGTTTATAATTAATATCCTTTTTAATCTATACATATATGTATAAATTCAAAATAGCATTGTTTTTACCTGGATGTGAATCAAAATCCTATTTGCGTTTATATTTTTTTATATTCTATACGTATATAAAATTTACAAAGTAAAGTAAAATAAAATAAAATACCTTGCAGAACATCGCATATCGTTCAAATCCACAGTCGAAGTCGCCTTAACCTCAACTCGCGACAACCCTACTCGAATTGAATTCCAACGAAACCCTAGTGCCCAATTTTGCCTCGAACTCAATTTGCGACGAGTATGCGGCCTTTTCCTGATCCGATCGCGATCCTCTCCAAGTTCGAGCATCTCCAGACAAGTGCATCAAGCAACCGCGAATGGACAATATACCCTGACGCTCGGCCAGAACTTCCATGATCTTCGATCTCGCTGCCAACGCCCACATGATGCCTTACCCTAGATCGATCCCTTTCTCGCTATCGAGTTCATCCCCATTGATTATCGCGAGTAAAAGTCGCGCCCAAAACCTCGCTCGACCGCCACCATTTCGCGCCTAGATCTCGCCTTTGTTAATTCGAAGGGGAAAAAAGGACGGCCATTAATTTTATTTTGAAATGAAACCGAGCGATTTTTTTCTTTTCTTTCGAAACGAATCAATATAAGAGAGGAGGAAGAGAGAGGGAATGAACATGAATTTGATTTTTTTTCTTTTCGTTTCGACCATAGATTTTGTTTTGAAGGTTTGTTTGTTTTGAACGAAGTGGTTTTCGTTGTTTTTTCCTTATTTTATTTTCTTTATCCTTCGAGCGAGATAAATTTTTTCTTCAACGCGTGTCACTCAAACGAACACGTGCTAAGAATTTTTACACGCGTATGCAAAGTCTAGACATAATATTTTAATATCACAATATTATTCATATTTTGAATTCAAATTCAAATTTTCAAATGTCTCGATAAATGCAATTCAAAATCTCGATCTCCTATCGAGGCATGCCGCTAGGCATTTATAATGTTATACGCCTATTTCGAACACAACGGAAAAGGTTTCGAGTCAAAATTCGATCGTATGGAGAAGATAGTTTTTGAACCAGTTATTAAATTGAATTTTCAATATAATTTTCAGTGCGTTTGCTTATCGTACGGCCAAATGATCACTCCAAACATTATGAAAATTGAAACCCGATAATAATACAATATTATGAATCCAATGGAACTGGTTTCTTCAAATTCCGAGACTGTGCCCTTGAAGGCTATATTTAAATATCGATTTAAACGACAAATTTTTAAAACTAAACAAATCATTTCAAAATTCAATTCTGAAGCTTCCATTATCTTCAGTATTGTCAACATAAATTTTCTAAGCCGTCAAATTATTTTTAACAGGCTTAAAACTCAAGATTTAATATTTTACCCAAGTTAAATAAATAAAATTCAATTGTTAAATTTCCAAATTCACAGTTATAATTAAAATTCAAGTTAAAAATAACTTCCAAATATTTAAAATCAATCAGTTAAAAGTAACTTCCAAATATTTAAAATCAATCAAATATTTTAATTTCAAACGTTCAAAATTCTGGGGCGTCACACATGTCAGACTTGAATTGCTCAAAATATTAGATTGTTAATTTAAAATTTGGCAAAACTCAGCATATACAGTAAATAAATCAATCACAGAATCACAAACACAGAGTAATAAATGCAGCGGAATAGATAAATAGTAGTTCATGAAGCTACTATATAAACATCAGAGTTAGAAATAAAATACAGCAGGATAACTCAAATACACTGAAGTGTTGAATACAAACAGATGGCATCGTTGAACCAATCAACTGGAAAAAACTCAAAGCTGAATCGATAGTTGGATCTCCAAATGAGCTTCAAACTCCAAAGGTGAGTCTCAAATGATGTATCACTCAGTCTGACCCGAGCGTCAAACAAAACACAAAACACTCGAGTCGGGATTTACATTCCTATATCAATAAATCCAATTCAAGTGAAATATCAACTGAAATACAATTAACTTAAAGGATGTTTGGGATAACCATCCTCTAAGGATCCGTGGAACTATCTACATTGCAGAAAATATACACTATAACACCATGGTCATTTCATTAAATTTATGCTTCAAAACCAAATTGTCATTTCCATTAAATATACATATATATTTCCTCCATTTCACAAATAGATTCCAATCAATTCGAGCTCCAAATTCACATTTAATTCAATTAAGATTTATCCATTTTAATTCAATTCAGTTTCTAAATAACAAATTCAAATTTTATTGATTTCAAATACAGATCTGGAACACAAATAAACCTTTTAAATTCCAGCATTTCATAGCTTTAGTATTCAACATTTTCAAAATTCAATTTAACGGTTTCATATAGATCTTGATTTAACTCGTTATTATTTAGTCTACAAATATTTACTTAATAAATTCAGTATTATTAAATAACCTTATTTTACCCTTAGACTAATTAATCCTTCCGATTTATTTAAACTTGAAATATCCATTTAATCACTTTAAATCAAAAATAAAGTTTAAAAAAATCAAAACTTAAACTTCAAGTTCAATAGCTCAAATCGATTTAATTAAGTATCCTAATTAGATACAATTTTACTTAATTCAACCTTATCTTCCTTAACTTATACAAATCCTTGAAAAATCTGTTCAAAGATATAATACTTAGACATATTATATTAATTAAATCAAACTTTGTTAGATCAAAGTTTATTATTAAATCTAATTTATATAAAACTTAAAAATATTTCCAATATTAAATAAAACCCTATATATATTCCCTTTCAAAACCATAGAAATCATTTTTAAAATATTTATATACAGACCAACGGTGTCTGTATATAATTTCTTATCTTATGGTCAATTGATACGGATATTTATCATTTCAGTCCGTAATTTAAATATATACGGGTAGATTTCATTTCGACCCGCAATCCCAAAACAATTCAAGTGAAAATCGCATGGGTCTATCATTTCAACCCATAACGATTTTCTCCTATTCTAAAGTCTGTTCGGGTATGTATCATTTCAACCCATAGTGAATTCTATACTAACATGGAACTTGCAGAGTAATAACAGATTACATCCAATAGTGTAAAGAGCATAAATTTCAGAATATTAATCAAATTTCAATGAAACAAAAAGCGGTATCCTTAGAATTTTATTTACTTTAAAAAATAAAGATAAATTTCAAAATTTCAAAACTTAAATATTTTTAAAAATTAAAGACAAAGTTTGACCATATTGACCAAAATTCACCTTTTTGGAAAATATTCTATTTATTCATGTTTGGAATCCTAATTCACATTTAAATCAAAATTAAATTTAAAATAATTAAAATATACAATTAACATAATCACAAACTATAGGGTTGTTACATCTAATATTAAATTAAAAAATCTTATCATTTCAATAATTTAATTATCGGGAAATTATAGGCATTACAACTAGAAAAGAGAGTCAGCTGGCCCTTATGGTTTAGCTAAACCCCGGCTATGCATCCTATCTCCTGTTTTAGTCATTTCCGCTAGTGAGGAGACTATGTCCGACATTCCAGCACATGAGTCCCCACTCAAATATATCTCGTAACCACATATGGATTTACATACCTCAATAGATCTTGGAATCACATAGATTCCAACATCTCAAAGGATCTCGAAATCACACATGGATTCTCATACCATAACAGGGGTCGGAATTGCACATTGAGTCCCTTATCCCAAAATAGATCATGAACCTCTTCCAAATCATAGAACCCATATATGGTTTTTGGAGTGGTTACGGTTTCGAGTCATCTCATATAAATACACCCCCTACCCCCTCGCTTACCGGGCGCTTCAAAACCAGTCGATAGTTTTTAGTAATCTTAACTCGGTTCTATGGAAAATATAGGCATATATAAGAGTGGAGATCACCTCCTAATCGTTTAAGTGGACGGATTTCCTTATCGTTGTCCTAGAAGAGAAAGACGAGTTTACATGTAAAATATAACATCATCAAAGATGAAAAACCATATAATCCTCGTGTTTATCCAAGATATTTCCCGAGTATATTTTGGTCAAGATTTAACCATCAATTATCTAACTATCAATTAAAAAAACAATCCAATTATAGATTTACTTTATATGGTTAAGCACATAAGCAACCACCAAGCCACTTTAATTAATCTTTTCATTAACTAAACCACTTTGTAAATCCTTGTATCAAAATACCTTTACAAAGATATATTTAGAAACCTTTCACACTTCTTTCAATACTTGTAAATATCCATATACTTATCTCATCGGTAAAAGCATATTTACTAAACATTACACTTTCACTTCTTAGAAAATATGTAACGACCCACATTTTTGGATGGTTTAAATCGAGGATAAACTACACACATCAGACTCAAATCATTTAAAAGGGAGGATTGTTATAGGGAAAATAAGAAAAGCAGAGAAAGAAAGAAATAAACACAGAATCTAACAAGGGAATGAAAAAATATAATAATCAAATAAACAGTTCATGAAGCTGCTTTACAAATAACATTTGATTACCCTTTTACAATACAAATCAGAGTGCGTAGAGCAGTAATAAATAAATAATGTTGTGGAACAATACGATGTAGTGGGATAAATATAATAAATAGTAATAGCATACAAATCTCCATCTTTGTCCTCTAAAAAGCAATATTCAATACACTGAAAAGCTCAGACTTACCCGGGCGAATTGAAAAGAAGAAACACTCGAGTCAGAACTAAAAGATCTTATGTAAGTTAAATAACCTGTAAACAAATCTGAGTGTAACGGCATTATATTTGTTTACGGGGTTTGACATATCTTATCCAGTGTCTAACGTAAGTGCAATGACTTATGAGATGTTCGGGATTCCATCTTCAAAGGATCCGTCAAACAATCTGCATACATAGTACAATACGCTATTATAACAGTGTCTACAATAAAGTAAAGTATTAAAATAGCGTTAAGGTGTTACCCATATCCTCCTTATAAAATTTATATAATGTCGTAGTATATACAGTGCTATAAACTCCACCGTAAACTGATGGACTATTAGGGGGCACTCCATAGGTACGACACAAACTAAACTCATAGAAGGCGCGATAAGGCATGTGACAAGGCACGAGAGGCAATGCCAGGGTAGGATTCTACCGTTTGCAGAACCGAGCTAGTAGTAACGCATAAGAGCTACTACCACCCACCTCGGAACACACTCCCATAATCAAATCAAGGGGTGGCCACCAAATCAATCACAAAGTAATAATATGGTATCTAAGAAACATGTCCGATTGGAGGTGCGACCTCACTTGGCCCAAGTATAGCTTCTGTTTTAGTCACATCAAGCTGAATCACGGATGTCAAGGCTACGTAAATATCTCATATAGAATCTTTCGCCAAACCATCCTACTACATTCTTGAATCTCCACCAGGTACATAGTTGTTAAAGTGGTTTTTGGTATTGATAGAGAGTACGCGGTTTCTTTAATAACCAAATGCTTATTTCACACCGGATGGTTCTTTTATATTTCAAAAAACCAATTCATACTTGATATTAAAATCTCATATTCAATTCAAACCATATCACTTTTCGAAATCATATTCACTTTTCGAAATCATAATCACCTTTGAAATCATATCACATTTGAAATCGTATCACTTCTGAAATTAAATTTTCTTTCAAAATCATACTTTCAAAATAGGTTAAACCTTAATTTCAAAATCAACATATTCAATCAAGTACGTCATTTAAATCCCAGCTTAGGTTATAACATCATTTAAACATATTCGCTTTTAAATCAAGGATTTGAATATAAACAATTCCACTTTACTTAGTCTGAAATTTAGAAAATAGTTTAGATAGTTATAAATAGTTTAACATAGTTAAAATAAATGTTTAAATAGTTAAAATACTCCAAACTAGATTAAAAATAGATTAAACGGATTTAAGATGGATCAAATAGATTTAAAATAAATTAAATAGATTAAAAATAGATTAAATAGATTAAAATGGGAAAATTTGTTTAAAATAGGTCAAAATAGTGTAAACTGATTACAATAGTTTAAAATAGATTAAATTAGTCTAATAGTGTGAAAATTTCAATGATCAGAATTCAAATAATATATTTTTAAACAACTTATATTAAAATGGTAAATTTGAAATTAATATCAAATTAAACTATTTCTTTCATTTCAACACATCTGACCATGTCCAGTTTTCAAATCAACAAACTAAATTTCGTCCTTCAATTCAAATTCTCATTTAAACCATTTAATCCATATCGATTTCAAATCCCAATTCGACAATAAATCCAAATTGTTTCAAATTTAGTAGATTTCAAAGTTACATTTTCAAACGTTCAATAAGTCAATTTTGATAAATTTCATTTATACTTCAAATTCATCCTTAAAATTTCAACTTAACTTCTCTAAACAATTCCTTTAAACCAATTCCAATTTCAACATTTAAAGCTTGGATTTTCGAAAATAATTCAGTTTATATAAATCCAATTTTATTTTGAAAAATCATTTAACTGAATTCAAAGTTTAAGGATTTAAATTTATTTAATTTAAATAATTCGGTATCCGTATATAATTTTCTACCCTATGGTCAAGTGATACAAACATATATCATTTCAATCTGCAAATACTTTAAATTTACGGGTATATATCATATCAACTCGCAATCCCGAATTAAAATAAAACCCATAAAATTGTTCGAGTCTATCATTTCAAACCATAACAATTTCTCCCTAATCCATCAGATCGTTCGGGTATGTATCATTTCAACCCATAGGGAACTTGCAGTGTTATAACAACATAAAAATAAAACATCCAATATCAATAACCAAACATCCATCAGAATCACCATTCAATTAAGTAATAGTTAACATGAATTACTTATTATCATCAACTGGTATTCAATTGACAATTAAATTAAATATTAAATTAAATGACGATTAAATGCAATAAAAAGCATATTTAACTGGAACGGCTATTTAAATATACCAAACATCAACCAATTAATTTCTAATCACGTCATAAATTTGATTTAACCAACATAAGATAATCTAGTATTTGTGAGTGGGTGAAAATACTCAGTTTTATTTCAAATTGATTTGAAATCCAAATAAAGGTCCAAAATTCAACAGTCTCAGAATTCATTCAAACTAGTTCCATAATGTCCGAAAAGATACGATTGCAGTGGAGCAGACCACGCCCAAATCGAGTTTGTATGCAAAAGATATATCGATTTGGATTTATACGAACGCGGCTAAGGTTTGAGAAACAAAGTTATAGGCCCCCGATAAGAAAGAATGAACATATCGAATTGGTTCGAAAGGACAATAACGACCCAAATAGCTCGTTCTGCCTCTGGAACAAAAGTAGGTCATCCCACACATCAATATACGTATTTTCCTCAATGGAACAGGTTTTACGTCCTAATTTCATCGTATGAAGAAGTAAGCTTTTAAAATCGGCTTATTTCAATTGAATTCAATTAACTTGATTTTTAAGCGTTTCAAGCTCGTAAGATCAAATGACAAGTCTGATCACTACGAAACTTGAAATCCTGTAATAATTCACCACTACAGATCCGATAAAAATGGTTTTGTCGAAATTCAAGAGAGTGGCGAAAATGGCTATTTTCACGTTAATTAAATAAATGATTATTGAATTAATTGAATGACTTTTCAATTCAAATTTTGTGATTAACAAATTTTATCATTTTTGATTATCTAGTGATTTATAATCTTTCAAAGTAAATTTCCAAGCCAATTTCAATATTGAATGTCGCTCCAATTACGGCTTCAATTTCAATTACAATAAAAGTCCAATAATTATATTTTAATTTCAAGGAAATTCCTTTATTTTGATTTATATCTTATTATTCACACAACTGTCTTCCTATGGATATAATTAACATTGGTTTATATCTTACTACACTAATGCTCTACAATTATCGTCTTAATTCAAATTAACGCAATATTTAGTTACATTAATTGCAATTGATTTCCACTTTATCTTCAACGAATAAAATAGAGAGTTTATAATTAGACCATTTTATCACTTACCAATTCAAACACATTTCTATGTTTATTGTTAACAAACAAAACTAATAAATTCATGTATTGATTATATTGCCCAATTTCAATTAATTATATAGAATTTCACTTTTTAATACAATATTTGTTTATTTCCTTATTTACACTTTATAGCTAATTATGACTTTACAGTCATTTCAACCAACTGAAATTTCATTAAAGTAGTTGTAACAACCGATATTTTCAGCCATTCGCATCCGCACATGTCGGACTTGAATTGCTTAAAATATCGCATTATAATAAAAAAATTGGAGCAAATAAACCGAATCACAGAATCACAGACACAGAAATATCAGAATAACTCACAGCGGAAATAAAAATACCATAGTAGTTCATGAAGCTACTACAACAAAGTCTCAAAAAAAATACATAATATCAGTCTGAAAACAAATGTAATAGAAATCCCAAATACATAGAAGTCTACTAATACAAGAGCTATAATAGAACAACTGAAACTGAAATGGATAGATAACTAGATAATAGAATATCTAGCGATTCCTAGCTCCAGAAAGAGAAATCCAAAGCTGTGAATACTCGGACTGACCTGAACGTAAAGTAAAACACACAACACTCGAGTCAGGACATACATACTTATGTAATGTAAAACAACTCAAGTGAATTGTAGTAGTAATGCACAATAACTTAAAGGATGCTTGGGATCGCCTATCCTCTAAGGATCCATTAGACCATCAATTAAACAGTAATAAGACGCTATCATAGAATGCATATATTAAAGTAAACTATGCAAATAACAGTGCTAATGTGGCTAGGGTAGCGCAGAGCTACAGCAATCGCTCACCTCTAGTCACACTCTCAAATTGAAGGTATATATCCAAAATCACAAGGCATAGTTAAAACTCCAAAATGGTATTTTATACTTCAAAAATCAAATATCATTTCAAAATTCAATATCATTTCAAATCCATTTTAAAATATCAAAATATCATATCCTTCCAAAACCTCATTCATTTTTTATTTAATGTAAATACTATTCCAAATCACATTTCAAAACGGTTTATCTTTCAAACCAAAATACTCCATTTAAACCAATTAAAATGAAGTTATTATACTTAAAAAAAAATCAAATATTCAATTTCCAAAAATTTAGTCTTTTCAGAATTCATTTATTAACTTAAATTTATTAAAACGGTGAAATTTCAGCTTTCGCAGCATTTAGAAAATGCTACGGTAAGTTGCATTTGAAAAACAATTCAATTAAGCAAAGACAGCATTTAAAACTGCTGTAATAGTTCAGGTCCAAGTTTTAGTTTCTACAACTACAACACTTACAAAGTGTTGGAATATCACTTAGTTAAATTTTAGTTATAGTTCATTTTTATCAACCACAGCACTTTAAAATGTTGTAATATCCTTTACTTATGAATTCAAGTTAACTTCAGGAATGATAGCATTTTTGAAATGTTGTTAATTAAATTTCAAATTTTCAATACAATTTCAGAAACTTTGATTTTTAATTCTTTTAACTTATAAAAATCATATTTTCTCACTCAAAAATTGTTCATTTAAATACTAGTTGACTTATGATTTTTATAAAGTAAATTTTATACATAAAATCAAATTTTTAAATAATTCACTTATTAAATTCAAGCATGCAAATTTCTATTCCTTATATTTAGAAAAAATTAACTTAACACTTAAATTTAAATTTCCATTTCCAAATATAACTTATTTTTCATTTTATCTTCTTAATTTAAAATTTCACTTTTAAACCAAATTCTGAAATTTCAAATTTAAGTTATATTTCAAATTTCAACTTAAGCATTTATTTATTTCACATTTTAACTTGTAGAAAAATCATTAACACTTTATCAAAGTAATTTTTCATTCAATTTAAATCAAAATATTATAAATTTGCATGTTTAAAATACTTTAAAAATTCCATAAAAATATATATAAAATAACCACGGGTCTGTATAATATTTTCTAATCTAGGTCAAGCGATACGGATAATATATCATTTCAATCCGTAATTTACAAAGAAAAATCCAGGTTCTATCATTTCAAACCCACAATCCCAAGTTAAAATAAAATAAATAAAAATCGCTCAAGCCTACCATTTCAGCCCATAATGATTTTCCCTATTCTAAAGTCCGTTCGGGCATGTATCATTTCAACCCATAGTGATCCTATTCTATAGGAAACTTGCAGTGTGATAAACAGATATAGATAAATAGTATAGCATAATATAACAGTAACAGATGATATGACAGGTTATAAACAGGGTTAACATCATATGACTTATATCACAGGTAGGTATAACTTGATAATATTATTCTACATGTTCACATGTTGTCAATTCACTAATTATATAAGTATAGCTATCGTGTGTGAATACTCACCGTTTTATGCTGGAGATAGCGATTCAAACTACACAAATGAATTCCATAAAGCACGATAGCATGACACAACAAGACGTTCGATTCAAGTGAGTGAAGAGAGAGCCAAGATATGATCCTGTAAACAACAACCCAAAACAAGACATTGAAAACATAAATATTCAATATAAAACAATATTGAACAAATTGGAAATTGAAATTAACAAAGGACAAAATGATCTGACCTTGCTTTAGCCATTCAAGAGCTTGGCCTAGTGGATTCTAATGCTCATCTACGATGTGATATAGCTCAGGTATGGCATCAAAACACACGGCTAAAGAGTGATGAAGTTGGTATAAGTTGAAATATGTAAAAGACAAGGGGTCAAGGCAAAAGGAGTGGAGTTTGGTCAACAACTAGGCTCGGCCTGACATAGATTGGGCTCGGACATGCTCCATAAGTGTCTGGTCAGATCTGGTGATAGGTCATGGTGTGGCCAGTGGTGATGTAGCAGTTGGTATTGTGGCCAAGGGGTGGTCGAAGTGAATAGAAAGGGGAATGATCAAGTTATGTGGTCTAGGCAAGGTTTTAAGGGTGGAGCTTGCAATATTTTGTGTGGTGATGCTTCAACAAATGGTCATGGCCTGGTCTTGTTCAGAGGAGAGGCTGATGGAGATGTTGCAGATGGTGGTGGTGATGGTGGAGCTGATGGAGTAGGGGCCGAGCTATGCTAGAAGAAGAGACACAAAATCAATGAAAAGAATAAGGGAAAATGATAAAAGGAGCCATTAGAAAAATTAGAAAAATTTCTCAAGAGATAGCATGTGTAACGATTGGAATTTTCGACTCACGAAAATCGACATTAATACGTCCACTTTATCAACTGCCAAGCAATCGAAGGCCGGAAAACCGAACCGTTAGTGTTAAAGAAGAGGTAGAAGAAGAAAGAAAAAAGAAGCAACAGAATAATATCAGAATCTCACAATCGCAGCGGAACGACATATAATAGATAAATGAATATCTTTAGAACAAAGAACTATATCAGTTATTGCATTACACCACGTTACATTACATTATCAGAGTTTACAACAACAAACAATGGAAAAGAAATACTATATATTAGTTGATACGCCACGCCATCCAGCCTGCCTCCAGATCACTACAGCAACTCCTGAATTCTAGAATAACCTGATAACCTGACTCTAGGCTGCCCGTGTAGAAAATGATGGGCACCTAGAGTTTAGGAAGGGAACAATAAACTCCAGGTCAGTCATGGGACTAGTGTGAGAACTTAAAACAGTTTATCTTTAAAAAAAAATAAAGAAATATTTTAAGATAGATCCGCAATGCTTTTCGAAAATGTAACTACCATAAGGCCTCCCGCCACACACACAATGCAAACGCAGAATTGGAGGATATTTCTCCATATGATAGTCAAACATGCTTGATACGTAAAAAAAAAATTCTTTGATATTATTACTATAAGTGCAAAGTGTAGGAAAACATTTCGAAAGTATAATATAAATCTTAGCCAGCATAGGTACCATTCTATTATGCCCGCTATAGCTACCTCCTGAGGAGGCAAGTTATACAATTTGCAATCGTAAAGGGTTCACATTGTTTCTTTGGATTTCCAACAAATAGTGAGGCTAAGGAACTTCATATTGCCACATGGAAACGCCTCTGGCGGGACGCCTCGAGAACCTAACCGGATCTCTGCCAACACAAGGCCGGGTTACCTCTGCAAAAGTAGGTAACTACTGACACGAGTATGCCATCCCCCGGTTGTAAACAACCTTTATCCGAGGATCCTCAACCAACAACAATCACAAAGTCATATATAATTGCGATATCCACACAAGTTAAGTATCTGGGCTCCAAACCATGATACCGCTTCTATCCAGAAGGAAATGCACATACCATAAGGGGCGCTACTCCCTATAACCTTGCGGCATTCTTCCTGTTTCGACCATTTCGGGGTGTGAGATCCGACAAAGTCTCGTCCACAGAGCTACACTTTTCACAAAAGCTATGCTTTGATCAACAAATGATCAGCAGCATTTCGTATGCCACATTACCAAATTGGGAATATATCACTAGTAACCATCAACTACATAACCTCTGAGCTCGTACGTCTCAAAGAAGGGTGTTAAGCTAAGAGAATAAATTCTCCGCCACAAACAGAAATGTATTTGATAGAAACCAGCTTTACATCTCAAATCGTAACGTCAGACACACATCCATACAAGTCCATTCCAGGATCGAGCCGAATCGAAGGCACTTCCAAATAAGCCATTGCAATTCGGATATTCACTAATCACGTCCGAAATTCCCATCACAAAGGGTGATAAAATCTCTATATCGGAGATCAGCCGATGCAGAGACATTCGACGGTGATCCTTCCATTTCCAAAAATATCCGGTCTTCAACACCGGTCTTCAAATGCTATCCATTATGATGTATCACTATTCGGAATGGGATTCATGACCCAAAGGTCCTCTCCCGGCTAAACCAAATAATGAGCGCTTATTTTAAAATAAGTGTAGCATTCAAATTCAAGCAAATCACAATAAATACCCATTTAAAGGTAAATATTGATAGTCGGTTATTTAACTTCAATAGATATGCACAACATCACCAGATTCCAAATAATTTCCAAATTATTTATTTCCAAAATATAACGTTACAAGATATATTTTTCCACACTTCAACCATTTGAAAACAAATTTCAAATCACTTTTCACCTTTACAACTTTTGAAAACAAATTTCAAGGAAACACTTCCAAATATTTATTCATTTTCACTGGAAATCTGCCGAGTTCAATACTTTAAAATACTTTATAACACCTATCCAAAATATATCGGGAAAACACTTTGAAATAAAACTATTTTTTTAACACTTTACTTAAAATATTAGTTATAAAAATATTATACCAATATTACATATAACTTAAGTCCAAACAAATTTTCAAAATAGAATTAGTAGATAGAGTATAACTATTTTCTAAAACAATTATTGATTAAATTTAGAAATAATCATTTCTATATCAACTTAATAAATCAAATCACTTTTCACCTTTACAACTTTTGAAGAAAAAAATTCAAATCATTTTCTTTACGCGGAAACACTTCCAAATATTTATTCATTTTCACCGGAAATCTGCCGAGTTCAATACTTTAAAATAATTTATAACACCTATCCAAAATATATCGGGAAAACACTTTGAAATAAAACTATTTTTTTTAAACACTTTACCTAAAATATTAGTTATAAAAGTATTATACCAATATTACATATAACTTAAGTCCAAACAAATTTTCAAAATAAAATTAGTAGATAGAGAATAATTATTTAAAAAACTATTTTCTAAAACAATTATCGATTAAATCTTAGAAATAATCATTTCTATATCAACTTAATAAATCTTTACTTAAAGGATTTAAAACAATTTAAGAAGTTAATTTCTCCAAAGTATCCTTTTCAAAACCAATTCTAGAATTATATACATATATATTTATATATTTTTCAAAGTTATTCAGAAATTTTATTCGGCTTTCCAGGGAGAATACACTTTCATTCCAAAATGGTTCATTTAAACCAATTAAATAAATCCTTACCGATTTATTTTAAATTTACGTTCCAAATCCGTAAATTTATTTCCACACTTCAAAAATAAATCAATGTTCATTTTTAAAAAAATTTCCCTTTCCTTTATAAGTTCCATGTGAATTCACATTTCCAAAATATCTATTGATATACGATTTTCAAATCGATTTCAAATATTCACTTTCAACAATAATTCAATTCTTCAATTGATTTCAAAAACAACCAAATCAAATTCCATATTGATTTCCCAAGAAATTAAACACCAAATGAATTTCATTCAAATCTTAAATTGAAATCATTTTCTACTAAACCCCAAATCAATTTTCAAATTGATTCCAAATTCATTTTAAAACACCTAATAAATTTCCAGATGGATTTTCAAATTTTTATTTCCTTTTAAAAAAAATTCCTTTTAAAGAAAACAAATTCTTTTAATTTTCAAACTCTTTAAAATCCGTATTTTGAATAAATTCTTCAACTTTTAAATTATATTACCCGAAATCCATTTATTAAAGCTTTTCCCATATTTTTGAAATTTTATTCAATAAGATTAAAAATAAAATTTATTATTTTAGAATTCCTTCTTTTAAATTTATCCAATTCTCAAAAATAAATTTTAATATAAACTTTCAGCTTGAATTTTCAAAAATCAAATTTTTATTTAGTTCCGGTATCCAACGATACCAAAATTATATTCGGCTAAATTTTAGCCTTCAACGATTTCAATCACAAAGATAATCACACAGAGATTATAAATAATCAACACACAACATTGAAACAAATTCAATTATTTGCGGAATCCAGCTGGATCCCTCCAACCTGTTTCCCTACATCCACAGGTGCTAGCACAACACCAATCCCGTTTTAAGACGGGATATCGCGGTACATGGGTTTATATAAAATATTATCCGCTATTGTGCGTCGCAATAAGGTCTCATCCGCTATATAATGCGAGAAAATCAGCTCCAAGTATATATATAATACCAATTCCACTTCAAGGTGGAATATCGCGGTATATGGGTTTAATATAATAACCTCCGCTTAATATGCGGCGTATAGGGTCTATTTCAATACAACAGATAGCAATTTATCATCCAAGCATACAATCAACACAATCAAGCAATTTTAAATCTAACTATTTAAATTTAAATTGAAACACAAATTTGATTGAGTGAGAAGTTCTCACCTTGTTTCCAATAGCGATTTCAGCGTTTATTTCGAATAAAATTAAACACGCGTTTAATTTTACCCAAAATTATCACTAGCTCCAATCGATTCCAATCCAGCTCCATTGCGTAGTGTTCGTCCATACAAACCCAACGCAAGTTGTTTCGTCCAAAACGGACCTCGTACGACAAAGTTACAGCATTTTAAACGTTATACGAATTATAATATAAATAATTTACACATTTATTTAAATTTTCAAACCCTAAACACATCTGGACCGTTCGTTTTCATTTGATTGCATCAGGGCCGTTGCCATCATCTTCTTCCCCCATCAGTAAAACACGAACGGAAACCCATTGCCGCCGTTTCTTTGCGAATTAACGCGCCATCTTCGAACAACTTGAAGACGATCGAGCAACTCCACGCTGTAGCTCGCAACGCCGCGCATCTCCACCTAGAACCTGATGAAGCTCGGCCATTTATACATCTCGAAATTCGTGCCGCAACGTATGAACTTTGCATCGAGATTCACATCGATTCGTTACGTGAAATCCAATCATAACCGTTGCTAGCTCTCATCGTACTCTACAACTTCGTAGTTGAAAGTTTCTTGAAATAAGGCGTGGATTGGGAGAAATCGAGGAGGGAAAATGTGAAGATTTCGGCCATTGAAGATAATGGTAGCGGCTGAAGACAAATTAGGGTCAGGGTTTGATTTGTGTTGCAAATAGAAAATTATGAAGTCCTTATATAGAAAATTCTCGCGACACTATTCATCCAGAATTTTTCCAAACTCCAAACAAAGCGTGCCGCCTGGAGTTTATAATGTTTTACCCCCATTCCGAATGCAATGGAATATATATCGGGAGCCAATTCGAAAGTATTTGGAAGATAGGTTTTCGAATCGACTATTTAAATTTAAAATTCACTTAAACCGATTTCTATGCGTTTTAGCTTGCCCCGGACAAACCGTAAATCCGATTGACACGAAATTTGAAATCTTACAATAATTTAACATTATGGATCCAATGAAACTGGTTTCACCAAAATCCGAGACTGTTTGAAAAATGACTATTTTTACCCATCAATTAAATATTAAAATAGTCAATTTCCACAAATTAACTTTTAATTCAATTTTAAAAGTTCTATAACATCATTCTAACTCCAATATGATTTAATACAACTTTACAAATTAATTTCATTCACATTAAACCCAATTTCCAATTATTTCTGTAATATCAAATATTAAATTATCGATTTAATTATCCAATTAATCTAGATAATCGAAATAAAATTTATTCGACTTACAAATTTTACTTGTTAATATTTAAAATCAATTAAATATACGAATTTCAAATGACAGAAATTCTGGGTCGTTACAGCATGGCCGTGAGTTTTGATGTGAGAAGTATTTTCACATGAAAATTGAGGAGGAAACACACGGCTACAACAAAAGAAATGGTTGGCTACAAGGAAAAATGAAAAGGCAATTGAAATTGAAAAGACAAGGTCATTTGAAAAGTCAATGGAAAATGAAAGGTTTTGTCTCTTTGATTTCCAATTTCTTTTAATCAAAATAACCTAAATAAATTTCAGTAAATAAAAATAAAAAGATGAACAAAATAAAGTTAAAAAGAAAATAAATAATTATTTTAAGGAAAAATAGAAAATAAATAAAGAAATAGCTTAATAATAGAAACTAGACTTTAAAAATTATAAACAATATACAATTAACATTTGAAATTATAAATACACTTTAAAAATAAAATATATACATAACATGTCATATCAAACATATATACACAAATTAGAACAAACAAAAATATTAATTATATAAATTAAAATAAAAAAATTTGTTAAATAAATCAATTTACACACAATATTGTGAAAAGCATAACTTTCACAATATAAATCGAATTTCAATGAAACGAAAAGCAATATTCTTTAAATTTAATTTACTTTCATAATAAAAGATAAAATTAAAATATTCAAATATTTAAATTTTAAATTTAAAAGTCAAAGTTTGACCATATTGACCAAAATACACATTTTTGGATTATTTAGGGGCATTTCACTAGGAGGACAAACTTTGCAATCCAATTAGTTTCTAGGACACACATCCACAAAAATTAATTTCAAGACCAAAGTCAGCATAATAATTACTTTTAAGGACAAAGTCAGAAGTCCACTTACTTTCAAGGACAAAATTTCATAGGTTTTTGGGCCTTAGAAACTAATTATTTTGCATTTTGTCCTTAAAAGTAATTATTTCAGTTGTGTGTCCTAGAAACTAATTGCACTTGCTAAGGAGGCCCTTGTGGCTAAGTTCCACTTCTATTTGCTAATTTCCACTACTATTTATTTATGTTTGGACATATAATTCACATAAAAATCAAAATTTATATTTAATATGACAAAATTTATTCATTTTAATAAATAAAATAAAGTTTTTAAATCAGGAATCAATTTAAAATAAATCAAAATATACAATTGAAATAATCAAAAAAATACAAGGTTGTTACACTCTCCCCCTCCCAAATCTTTTTGTGCTCGAAAAGAACAAACAAGGAAAAATAAGAAAAAGCAAGATAGAAAAGTAAATAGTACCTGAAAAAAACAATTCCAGATTCGAAGCACGAATGATTTCCTCCGTCTTCCAGGTACAATCCCAATCATCAGTACTCCACTGCACTTTGATCAGACTAACAAATTTCCTTCTTAGCTGGTTCGTATCTCTGTCGACAATACGAATGGCTTACTCTCGACAGTCAGATTAGGCTCAATATCCAAACTATCAAGAGCAGAAGGTTGAAAAAAAGAGATGGGTCATGAAGATACCAACAAAGATGTGAGACGTGGAATACATCATGCACTCTAGAAAGCTTCTTGGGCAAATCCAAACGATAAGCCAAAGAACCAACTCATTCCCATAAATGCAGAAAGGACCCTCGAAGAGGAAGAAGATCGAAATAGCTAGAAGGGAAAGTCAGTTGAAAGACAAGGATGAACCATTTTTTTAAAACCATATAAATTTCAATTAAATTTTTTATAACATTTTAAACATTTTATAATATGGTGAATAGCCATTTGATTCAAATTTGTTAGTTCGAAGTAAACAATATTTAAAACATTTTATATTATTTAGAAAGGAAAAATAAATGATCAAAATATCCTTTATACTATACGTTATCAAAATACTTTTATAACTCGACGTCTTAACAAGTTTACTCTCGTTCCTGCAGACTTTGGCCATGCGTTGATCAAGCGCAAAGTTAGAATTATCCAGGACTAAGTAGACTTGTTACAACACCCAGTGAAAATACTGGAAATTTTTTAAAAACAGATATGGAAATTACAATCCAAACAAAACAACCAAACCAAAACATTGTCTAACCATGGATCGCAAATACACAATGGTTACGCCTAGATCACCCAGGAAACATCCATACCTGTAAGCTATCTCAGCCTGCGAATTACGCCATGATGACTAGTAGGCCGCGGATACACAATGGTTATGCCTGAATTCCCCAAGAAACATCCATACCTGTAAGCTATCTCAACCTCCAGATTTCGCTACTAAAAACGACCTGTGTAGATTGTAGATACACAATGGTTACGCCTGGATCCCCCAGGAAACATCTGTACCTTCAAGCCATCTCAGCCAGGCAAATTACAGTATGCAGTCGTGCTCGTAAGACCATGGAGATCGCCATAGAATTCGATGAACACTCAAGTATCATATCCGAAAAATCCAAATCAGAGAAAATAATATCGATAGAATGAATCCACAATGTGGCCACAAAGCGGATATCAAGCAGAAGGCACTTTCCATATCTTTACTTCGAAAATATGTATCATATAGTACCTTTCAAATCACTTTCAAATATCATACTTATATAAAGCCCATTTTATATAAGGTTCCATTTTCAAGTCAAATACTTTTCAAAATCAATAGTATATCAAATCATACTTATATAGACGTCCATTATATAAGATTTCTTTTTCAAATTAAGTACCTTTCCAAAACGATAGTTTTCAAATAAACTTCATACTTATACAAATCAATTTTTATTAGTTCGGTAACTCCCAAATCAAATATTTAATAAAACAAGGTTCTCAATTTCAATTCCTTTCAAAAACGTTTTAGTTTCAAAATCATATACGATTTCGCCAAATCAGTTCTTCCAAATTACATATATTCAGTTTCAAAGTTTCTCAAAACAATAGATATATAAAATAATCCAAATTTCCAAATCAACAAAACTTATGTCAAACAAATCCATATCTAAAGTCATCATGTAAATACTGGGTTTAAATTTCAATCTACTTTCGAAACCAAATCTTTTCCTCAAGATCACTTATCTCTAAAATGATTACCAATTCTATAACCCTTCCTTTAAATCTTTTTTATTTATTATATTTTTTTTCTCTACCTTTGAAAATTATTATTATTATTATATAGTTTTATAAAAGATGTTATTAAGTTAAACTTTTAAACTAAATTTATTCAAAATATTTTGAAAACTAAATTTTTATTTAAAACGTTTCAAAACTAAATTTCATATTAGTATAATTCAAAATAGTTTTATCCATTAACTTAACAAAACAGTTTCAAACTTATTTAAATTATATTAAAACATACAAAACTAAAATTATATACTTTATCAAACTTACATACAAAACTAAATTAAATTAACCTTGATTTGGAAGTGCTCGAACTTTAAAAATAGTCGAAGAAACCAAATTTTCCAATCCAAGAGCTGGAAATTAGCAACAAATCAGTAAATCAATTCCAATAGATAAGGTTATACCAAAACAAATCTGAAACTCGAGGACTGAACACCGGCTTACTTTAAATCTTTCAACTATACACACACACACACACACATATCTTTCGAAAATCAAACCATACCTCGAAATCTGAAATAAGAATTTGTTTCACAAAATCACTCGCGTAGAAAAGCTACTAAAGTGGCATCTCTCCCACTCTGAAACTCGAAAATCAATGTCAACGATGCGTGCACTCATCACCGAAATTATTTTCCAGCGACACAAGTGAGTTTTGGACTTCTATTTTTTGAAACTTCTTTGTAATCTCTTCGAAATCATTGGAATTCATTCGAATACATTTGAAACATTTCTTATTCAAAAAATATCTTTAAATCATATTATCATTATATATTTTCCAAAATCTTAAAGCCGATTTCAAGACACCGGAGTTTGGTTCCTTGAAATTCAAATTTAAAACCCTTCAGTTATAAATCATTTTTATATAAATAAAATTCTTATAAATTTTTCAAAATTTCAAATTCTTTCGAAACTGCAAATTCTCATTTTTAAAAGGTATATAATCCTTATTGAAAACATTTCACTTTTATATATAAAATGTAGTCATCCCTATCAAAATAATAATTTCGACGTATGCACAATTTCAAAATACAACTAAACACAAATTTCCAAGGCATGATTCAAGGATGGGTTTCACACAAACAGAGCTTCAAATTTAGAGGAACTCTAGTCAAATAGAATTCTGGTTTGAAGATAAGGTCGAACGAAGATTAGATATTTTAATTACCAAATAGAAGATGGATAAGCCTATATAAATCGTGGGCGACTTAAGCGGTCAACCGTGACTTAAGGAATATAATCAATGCGAAAATCTAAGGGAAATCGACATTCGATCGCCAGAGATAGAATCCAGATAGAGCAGGAGATAGATAGCATTGACATCCGAGGATACAGAATCTCCGGTGAATCATTGCCAATTGTAAGGGAGTTTTACCCTTTACAAATCATTCAAAGATTTGTGGTACCACCGATCTTTATAGAGGTCATTCAAAGTGGAGTTATGGACTGCTCCTAAATCAAAGGAATACAAATAGGGGAGACATGAATGGATTTCAGAACAAGTGGGAGCGTTCCAAAGTTCAAGGAATCTTAATCGTTAAGAATCCCAACCAAGACATTACTAACAAGGTGGATACAGAAGGGATGAATTTTAGAAAATCTTAATAAAAAAATAGTCTTTTAAAATCCTTTAAAATTATTTGGAAATCATTTTATACTTTGAAAATACGTTCTCTCACAAAGAAATGATTCTGAGATTGATTTCACTCCTTCTAGGGTATTTCTACCCTATTTCTAATGAGTTTTTGCTCCGCAGACTATGGTTTGCCTAAAACCAAAGCTCTGATACCAACTGTAACTGTTTGTACCAAAAATGGGCACAACACTCTTCGAAAGTTTTTGAAGAGATAAAAGTGAAGAATATAAATTTAAAATGAGGATTATCTAACAAAAACTCCAACAAACAATAACATAAATGCATAGACAAACAATTTAGAGTGGTTCGACGTGTAGCCTACGTCCACTATGAAGTTTTTGTGAATTTATTGATTCTCTTTCAACGATTACACGTGATTACAGCGAACAACAGTAAACTACAGCATAGAATTCAAATTCAACAGCAAGAGTAGGATGTAAATCTCGATCCAGCAGAGTCTGGGCGCTAGAGAATCAAAAGATCCTTTTTTTGTAGGCTCCGGGGCTCTATTTATAGGTGTAGGAGGCTGATATTTCGCTCAAATTTTGAGAGACACCATCTGGCACATGAAGGGGTCCACACAATCAATCTCGGAGACTTTCGACTCGTTTGGTGATCGATACGAACTCAATTCGTATCGATCGAGACTGCATCTGATGGAGGTGAAACTTGGCGACAATAATCTTTAGCTTGTATGTAGTATTCTGTGAAAATTTTATAGCATTTGGATCGGTGGATCTCGAGTTATGATCGATACGAGTTTGAGTGTCTCGTTGGCTGTCTGGTTCGAATCCATGATTTTGAATCGATTCCCTTCGAACCGATGATGCACGTGCCTCTGTGATGACGCGGCATGCATTCCTTGCATCGATCCACTTTTTGCTCCTAGTTGACCATTTCACATCCATGAATCTCGCCTCGTTTGCATCGACGACCGTTGCGTCAACCCAGGCTCATTTGACTCGATGGACACGAACAACCCATTGGACGTGGATACGAACAAGAGCCCCAAACGGGTACGAAGTAGTCATCATCTGATGGATGTGAAGCAAGGTCATCTGATGGATACGAAGAGCAGTTGCCTGAACGATTCGGACTAATAGAACCTAATGGGTTCGAGTAATCACTTACTGATGGTTTCGAACTGGATGGTTGCAAATGATTGTGCGCTAACAGGTTCGAGACAGATGGATATGAGGGTATTGTACCTCTGATCGATGCGAAGACGGTGGATTCGAATAGAGGCTCAACCATGGATACGAGCTGTGTCCAGCTGGATGGATATGAAACAAGATCTAATCGATCGATATGAAATGTACGCTCTGTTAATGGATACGAACTTTATCGGTGCGAACCGAGGATTCTTGATGGATACGAGACCGGTCGGTGCGAAGTTGATGGATTCGAAATATGGCTCACCGATGGATACGAAAACATGGCTTTTCCCTTCAACTTGCACCGATCATAACTTAAGCATGCGAACTCGGATTGACCTGAAATTTGGAATGCTGCCTTCTATGGCTTTGCTTGTCATGTCTCATCAATTGTGGCCTGATCTGGGCTCGGACAAAATTCATCGATATCCATAACGAACCAGTGCGTACTCGATATCGGGACGAGTGCTGCTTAGTTCTTAATCAGTTCCTTGATATCTCGGCCTTGCCAAAAGGCGGGATAACATTTGCCTCCCAAAGTACGTCTTGTGGTAACATGACGTGCTTTGAAAAGCTGCAGTCTTCATTCTGATCAGTTATTGCTTCTTTGTTGAAGATTGTAACCTTGCGTTGCTGTATAATAGTGTTCAGACGTACATATGCTAGCCTGACTCTCATCAACGTTGCACGTTCACGAGTCGTTGTCATTTTTCTCGTATTGAGTTTCGTATCGATCCTCTCCTGAATCGATATGAGACTTGCGCTATAACAACACTTGACAGTTGTTTTTGGATGCCCCTTTGTATCAATCCTCTCCTGAATCCATGTAGAAGTTTGAATTATTTCTTTTGTGTTGATGGACTTTGCATTGATGAATGCGACATGGATATTTCGCATCGATGTTTACGTGCTCTGATGGATTCGACTTTGCCATTCATATAGATGGAACCAATGGGTTTGAACAGGAAAGTTCGCAATGATGGACCGTGACTATGAACTCAATCAGGTGAATGAAGATTTCGAATTGATGGAACTCAACTATCTACAGAGCTATCTTCATCGTGTATTTCGTATCGATGGATCTATTTACTATTTCGAATCGATAGGAGCTTGGGCTGATGGATTCGAACTCGCCGCTCGACTCGATCGGAGTGTTGACCTACAGTGACTGGTCATGTTGACTGGGAGGAGAATTGGCCCTCTTTCTCCCTAGGATCCATATAAATACCCTCGGACTTGGCCATTTTTCACTTTTTACATTTTACTGTTGCTTTCCCTATTTCCTGCATTTGCGTCGATCCACGAATCTGAGAAAAGAGGAACTGCACATCTACTTCGAATCGATCAGATTCATTCTTTCAATCCTTCGAATTTCAACTTCAATCTAGGTAATGAATCAGCTATGAATAAATCCGCGCGACGAAGTTCAAATTTCAGATCCATCCTATATTTGGCGATTGGCAATTTTGGCAAGCGATAAGGCCAGATCTGGACCAAAGTTTGGTCGTGAGTGGCCATGGCGACGCTCGTGTAGGTTGGAGAAGAAGGGGTTAAGGATATGGAGCAATCGATTGATGATTGTTCGGCCTCCATTTCATACCGATGGAAAGAAAGATCGTGGCTTGATTTCGTATCGACGACCGGATGTGGGGTTCGCATCAATGTAGTGTTGATTAAGGAGTGATGGGGTCCTTATCGATCCTGGGTGGATGCATCTTGTATCGATTTAAATTATTTAATATGAAACCGTTAGAAGCAGGATCGATACGAAATTCCGAGCAAGCAATCGATACGAACTCCGTCATTTTCGATAGTTGTGAATGTAATCGATGCGAAGTCCCCGAGTCGCAGTCGATATGAAGTTGTCTTGACTTAATCGATACGAAGCGTATCGATTCGAATTCGATCGATACGAAACGTATCGTTTCGAATTTGATCGATACGTAAAGAAGGCCCCTGACTCGTCACTAATTTGAGCTATGGCGATCGATCCTAAGCTGGAGTTCGATTAATCTAGAGAATTTTTGCACACTTAAAAATTGAACTCCAACTGTCTTCTGCCTTGCATAATTGGACCTGACCGTAGAACTGCATATTTGACTGCCTTTCGAAGCTCATTGATGGAACTATAACTTAACAACATGATAAGAAATTTTAATTTGGATCGATCGCTGACATCTGGATGGTATGGTGGTGACGGTCAGCGATGATGGTCACTCCAACTGGATTCCGATTATCTTCGTCGTTCGCAAATTTTTCTTGAACTCTGCGAAATCTTTTCGAGTAATGCACAACACTGCATAACACACATTTTACACAAGGGCAACACACGGGCTCTCTGTCGTCTAATGATGATTTCTCATGAGTTAGCTAGTCATGGAAACTCCAAGCTCGCAGCCATAGGAAACTCAGAGTTCAGTTCCTCCCATGCTTGAAATACCGAAGATTGAGGCCGAAGTCATCGATCCAGCCACGGACGAGGCACTAGATGCATCTTTTATCAATAGTCTGCCAGACTCCGTTCCGTCCAATGTTTTAGAAGATATGCTAGGGAGAATATGCCTAAGGCACGGTTTGTCCATGGTTGACGTAATATTGCCGGGACCAAATGATAGACCACATAATCCACCGGATGGGTATACTGCATTCAATCGACATGCGTACGCAGCTGGAACGCTTCCCCCGTTCAATCAATAAGTAAGAGAAGTGTTGTCTTTTATAGGGATTGCCCCATCTCAGCTACACCCAAATGGATATGCTTTATTGGATATCTTGTTCATTGTATTCATGGAATATCCTATCGACCACCCTGTCTGACCGAGATAAGATACTTTTTCAACTTCAAGAGTCGAACAGACAGTCCATCTTTCACATTCTTGGAGGCTTTAGGAACTACCAAATAGTTACAGGGTCTTGGACTAGGCTGAGCTACTTCAAGACGGAGTGGTTCTATGTCAGATGCCCTCCAGGATTTGCTAGTCGGTGGCTATTTAGACATGAGTATTGCCATCTTCCTAGACAGTTGATAAGATAGTTATAGATGAAGCCAAACTCATATCTCTTTTTCTTTACAGCGATAATTCAGCGACCCAAAGGTGGATACTACAAGGAGATAGTTCGGGTTCTCCAAGAGGTCCCAAGCGAAGGGAGGAACATCGACTTGGTCCTGATGGATATGAACCTTAGGATTCTTGGGCTAATCGAGCGAAGACAAAGTATAAGGCTCGATGGTGCACTAAGGACTACCTCGAGGGAACGAGTTAAGCGTAAGAAGCCCAGAGTTGTCATAGTTGAAGAAGCTGACTCCAAAAGAACCAATACCGACGACGAACCTTTGGCCGAGCCTGCGGATGCAGCCCAGGATTCTGAAGAACAGAGAAAAGGAAAGGCAACCGTTTTTAAGCAATCCAAAATGGGGAGATGGAAATCTGTGGTCATGTCCCAACCCGCCTTTGAAATTAGAATTTTGGAGGTGCCTCCCCCAAGAACGGAAAATCTTTACGAAGGGCTCGCCGATCTTCCAATTTCAGACGACGTGTCCATGCAGCATGATGCTGGATTGGATGAACTCCAACACGCCTTAGTTTTAAGCGAGTCTCTGCCCACTAGAGTGGTCGACACATCCGGTTGGTCGGGGGGTTGCAATACATTCACACTTCACGGCACTACACGATTTCTGACTGTAATACGCCCACTTTGAAAGATTACTAACTTTTGGTCTCTGTTTTGCTTTGCAGATACCATGTCCGGTCAAGGATCAATGCTTAGTAGCCTACACAGCAAACGTCGATCTTTATCATGCTACGAATCGCATAGAAGAGAAGGAGATAGAGACTATGATCAGGGGTAGTCTAGTCAGGAATGATCTGACAGAGATAGAGGGTATAGGCGTCGGTCTCGATCTCGTACGCCACCTCCCAAAGCTCCGGTACCACCACCAGTTCACGTTTCACGACCTTCGGATGCTCCGTGGCACAAACTATCTTCCCAATCATCTAGGCCTAAATCTTAACGTAGAATTGAAGTTGCAGACCCCTTCACTACTGCACAGGCCCTCGTCGAGCCCACTGGGGAAGGAGCGATCAGGCTTGCTCAGTTGAGAAAGGATTTTCCTGACATCTTTTTCGATGGGTTCGTCTTTCCTCCACGCTTAAAAAGGATCCCGGCGTCGGCCGAAAAGCACGGTTATGTCGTGGATATATTCTTCTAGTATCAGTAGTGGTCGAAAACCGTGAAAAGGCATCGAAGGTGGCCTTCGACCGAGCAACCACGATTGAAAGACTGGAGAAAGAACTCGGCCAGAAAGACCGGATCATTCAAGCGCTCAATAGTGAGGCCGAGTCTTCTTGCAAATCTGAGATTGAGGCTCTTAAGAAAGCCGACGAGGTCCATGTGGAGATAAATAGGATGAAACGGGAGCATTATGCCATGGTGGAATGCATGGTCCACAGGAACACCATCGTTACCGCTGAGCGGGATGCAGCCCTGAAAGAGCTAAACGAGCTTAAGGCCAAAGTCTCGGAAATCATGAAAGAGAGATACACTGCTAATGTTTTTGCACAGGAAGCGTGCGATCAAGCGATGGTGCTTCAGAGGGAGAGAGATGTGGCCATGGAAAAGATCCACGAGGTTGAGACTGAAGTTGATGAAAAGGTCCGATCGGCGGAGACCAGGCTCAAGGCGGAGATAGAGGAGCTCCTCGTCACTTATAACGCCAATGTGCTGAAACGTAGGAATCTAGGTTGGCTTAACGATTACTCGACGCATCTATACAACGCTTGGAATTTGTTGGTTGAAGAAGAGAAGGCGGTGCTGTCGGGTGGTGCCCTCGACAAATTTGAGCTGGAGAACCGTACATTGAGCGAATATGAAAAGAAGGTTCTTCATGATCTATGATTTCTCATGCAAGAGAGAGATTGGGCACCCAACACCTAGAAGGTGGCGAGGGCTTCGGCGTCGCACATCAAGCTATAAGTTCTGAGATGATTACTTCATCTGGATCCGAGCCGGTGCCAGCAATTGATCCGCAGTCGGTCCCAGCCTACTACCTGAAACAGCCACACTTATCTCCTATAAGGGAGCACTCTTCGGAAGCTGTTCAGCCAGCCACGAGTCAAGTTGAGGAAGGTACTCTGCACAAATCTTGTGTGTGTCTGAAATGAAGTACTTGTATTGAAGCGTGTACTGACAACTTATTCTTTTTCCTTGTCCAGTGACTAAAGCTACATCAGCAGCGCCTCCTGCGACATAGGAATCACAACAAATGCAGGAAGCCATTATCACCGAGGCGATCACTATGACCACGGCCGTGCCTATTGAGGTAACACAAGGGAGCTCTCTTTCTTTTGATGAGAAAACGATGAATGAGCTCCTGTGCCAACAGAGTGACCCCTTTGCGGACTTACCGTTTGTCCTTAGTGGATTTCCACCTAATTCTTGTGCTCTGACACAGACCATCGCCACCCCCAGTGAAGCCCGTGCTGCTCATGAAGCAGAGGTACTAGCTGAAATCAATGCAGAGATGGAGGCTGCGGCTCATGGCGGTAGTTCTGAGGGTGGATTGACGGCATCTGGCCTAACTCCACTTAGAGTGATATCACCCGGGGGTACGCTTGTTGATACTAGTGCGCCTATTCCGCCCCCGGTCGTAGATCACGTTCCTCCGACTCCTCCTATACGGAGCGTTCCCATAGATTCAAGTTCGGAGGAGGATGTTGATATTATGCCTCCATCTGGAGATGATCCGCCAAAGAGTAAAGGCTCAAAGCGAAAAATCATTGGTGGCTTTGGAGGATCCACACATAAGAGGAAGCCAAAGAAGGCTAAGGAGTAGATAGGCCCCTCCGGTGCAAATTTTTATTAGCTAAGAACTTGTCTTTCCTTCATAGGCCGTGTATAGATGCGGGTTCGGCCCTTGCTAGTAGGATTTTTTGGGAGAACTTGTATATAAGTCTTTGCTTTTGATTAGTTGAAATAAAACTTTGTTTTTATTGCTTCAACTCTTATTTTTGTCTTCTATACTTAAGTGTCGTAGAGTTTGGATCTCGGTTTCACGTACTCCCCTTGAGTTCTCTTTATTTCCAAGTCTGAAAATCACGAGCACGGGTTGTAACAAGAGATCGAGTTGGACTTTAGACATCGTACTGTTTTAGCCAGTAGTTAACATTTAATCTATGCCCCCAGTTTCAAGAACAAGTTGTGAATATCGGCTAGCGATCATGATTTGTCTCTACTTTTAGAGTTTAACATCGTCACATTGATGCATAAAAAAGCGTAAGTCGAGCGATTGCATTGAATTCACTTACCTATGAATAGTCGCATCCACACTCTGGGGATCAGCATTTGCACTTTGGCAGTCGATCACATCTATTGAAGTTTTTAAGTACACGTCCACACTCTGGGGACATAAGCTAATTTACGAGTGGCCGTCCGCACCCGAGTTATTTTTATATTTCTTCCACACTCTAGGGACTTAGGGTAATTCGTGATCGATAATCTGGTTCGCACTCTGGGAATCCGAGAGTTATCGACGTTTGTAGCACAGTTCATGCTCCGGGAACTTTGACTCGGTATTTATACTCCAATTCACGCTCTGGAAACTTGGAGTTAGCGTTTATACTCCGGTTCGCACTCCGAGAACCTAGAGTTAATGTTTATACTCCAATTCGCACTTCGGGAATTTGGAGTTAGACGACAGGTGGTCAGTCATATCTGTTTAGACTTTTTCGAAGGTCGTTCACACTCTAGGAACGATAAATTTATCGAGATCGTGGTTGGTCGGATCACATCCACCCCAAGTTAACAAGCGAAGTCCTTAGATGGACGAGTCCATCCTCCTCTAACTTGGTTAGGATACGGTTGAAGTCGTTAGGCAAATGAGCCTGCCCTCTCCAAAACCGTATTTAGGATTTTTATGCTCCGACTCACACTCTGGGAGTTTGGAGTTGTTTTAAGGATTGTCGTGTATCAATCCTCTTTGATTTTAGCATAGTGACTTGCCCCCGAGCTCGGATTTCATTTAGTGAGTGACCGATCATATCACAGTCACTCCCTATTTGAATAAATTCCACCGTTTGATGGAACTTAGCTCTCTGTGCATCGTGATGTCATATGTCATACTCAATAAATCACAGCTCTGGCTCGAAGAGATGGCTTTTTATTGCTGAAATGAGAAAATATGGCAAAGTCAGTTGTCTTATTGCAAATTCAAATTTCGAAATGTGGAAACAAATTGCAAATAAGAGAATGAATCAAATAATAAAGCCTGTCATATGTAGTAGCGACGGAGGATTTCACTATTCCAAGCTCTCGGCAAAGTAAGACCGTCAACGGTCGATAACTTGAACGTGCCATCTCTGTGCTTTTGGGTGATCACATGCGGTCCTTCCCAATTTGGTTTCATGTGTGAAGGAATCAGATAGATTCTTTTCAGAACGAGATCACCAAGTTCGAAGGTCCGTGGTCGAACCTTAGCATTGTATAATCGGGCGACTCGATTTCGATATGCGGCTGCCCTCAAATCAGCCTCTTCACGCTTCTCATCCAGTAAGTCCAAAGATTCAGCAAGTAATATGGCATTAGTTTTCGGGTCATAATAAGTTACATGATGAGAAGGTACTTCCATCTCGACTGGAATAACGGCTTCTGAGTCGTAAGATAGAGAAAATGGAGTGTGTCCGGTAGCTGACTTGTGGGTCGTTCGATAAGCCCATAAAGCCATAGGTAGTTCATCAACCCACTTGCCCATGGCCTTTTCCAGTCGCTTCTTCAGAATAGATTTGATAACCTTATTAACAGCTTCAGCTTGGCCATTCGCCTGAGGGTGTGAAACCACAGAGAATTTCTTGTGGATATGGAATCGTTGGCAGAAATTCTTGAATTCAACACTGTTGAATTAGGCTCCGTTATCAGTGATAATGGTATGCGGGAGGCCAAATCGACAGATAATATTGCGAACTACGAAGTTGATTACTTTCTGCGTTGTGATTGTTGCAAGAGGTTCAGCTTCAGCCCATTTAGTAAAGTAATCAACTGCAATGATGGCGTACTTCGCTCCACCTTTGGCAAGAGGTACAGTACCAATGATATCGATGCCCCATACTGCAAACGGCCAGCGACTGGCCATTTGGGTTATCTCAGTGGGTGGGGCTCTCGGAATTCGAGCATGTTTATGGCATTTATCACATTTCCTTGCATAGTCTGATGCATCACAGTTCACAGTCGGCCAGTAATATCCATATCGGAGTACTTTCTTGACGGGAGCTTGCCCTCCGATGTGATCGCCACATTCTTCCTCATGCACCTCATGTAACACTCGTTTGATTTTATCGTGTGTGATACATCGGAGGAGAGGGACGGAATATCCTCTTCTATACATGACTCTATTCTGAATGGTAAACCACGAGGCTTTTCAAAGAATCCGCCTTCTCTCACTCCTGCGCTCAGGCAGTGTTCCATGCTCGATATAATTTCGATATAGGGTCATCCATGACTCCTTATCGGGAGTGATTTCAAATATGAAATCCATTTCCATCTAATCAATACTGGGATAAGATAGAGTTTCAATGGGAACGAGTCCCATCTAATGTGCTTCGCCCGTACTTGCTAACTTGGCCAATAAATTAGCCTTCTGGTTGTGCTCATGGGGTATGTAGAAAATGACATAGTAGTCAAATTGATCAAGCATTTCCTGGACTCGAGCTAAATAAGCCGCTAGTCTCGATCCTTGGCCTGATATTCACCCCGAACCTAGCATACAACTAACTGAGCACAGCAATAATTCTCAGATCACAGGCTAGCTTCAATCCAGCGAGTAAAGCTTCATACTCAGCTTCATTATCGGCCCTCGGGGATTTCAAGTACTACTCTAGCACCCGAGCACCGATCGTTGGATGCACCATCGGTATGCAGTTTCCAGATGTATTCGGGAGATTTACTGGTCTCGGGCAAGTCCTCTGGGACGGTGAATTCGGCCATAAAATCTGCTAGGACTTGACCTTGAATGTCTCTTCTTGGGGTATAGGTGACATCGAACTGACTCGGTTCGATATTCCACTTAAGTAACCTACCGGACGTCTCAGGCCGCGTAAGGACCTGTTGTAATGGCTGATCGGTATACACAGCGATATGATGAGCCTGAAAATATGGACGGAGCTTTCTCGAGGCAATGACTAGGAAGTAGGCCAACTTTTCTATCTTTGGATAGTTTCTCTCAGCTCCGGTTAGTCGTTTGCTAACGTAATAGACCGGTTTTTGCACTCGGTCTTCCTTCCGAACTAGGGCAACACTGATCGCGTTTCCTGATATCGCCAGGTAAAGACACAACTGCTCATGGTCGATAGGCTTTGATAAAATCAACGATGTGAAAAGATGTTGGACCAGTGCTTGGAATGCGCCCTCGCACTTCGTAGTCCATTCGAAGTTTCGCTTTACTTTTCGAATCAGATCGAAGAAGGGGATGCATTTGTCAGTGGACTTTGAAATGAACCTGCTCAGGGCTGCTACCTTCCCGTTGAAACTCTGGACTTGCTTTATTGTTCTCGAAGTTTGCAAGTTTCTGATTGCCCAGATCTTTTCGGGGTTGGCTTCTATTCCTCAAGCGTTGACAATGAACCCAAGGAACTTTCCGGATGCGGCTCCAGAATAACACTTCAGCGGATTGAGCTTCATCGCGTATTTTTGAAGGATGTTGAACATTAACTCCAAATCTTTGATGTGATCAGTGGAGAACCATGATTTCACCAGCATGTCCTCTACATAAACCTCCTTGGTCTTCCTGATCTGGTCGGCGAACATCCGGTTGACTAGACGTTAGTATGTCGCTTCGGCGTTCTTTAGTCCAAAGGGCATGGCTTTATAGCAGTAGAGTCCCAGATCGGTTACGAAGCTGGTATGTTCTTGGTTGGGTACATGCATAGGTATCTGGTTGTAGCCGGAGTAAGCATCCATGAAAGATAATAATCGTGTCCAACCGTTGAATCTACAAGCTGATCAATCATGGGAAGTGGAAAACTGTCTTTTGGACAAGCTTTATTTAAATCAGAATAATCAACACATGTCCTCCATTTCCAGTTCGGCTTTCGGACAAGTACGAGATTGCATACCCACTCCGGGTATAAAGCGTCTCGAATAAACCCATTTGATTTAAGCTTATCGACCTCTTCTTTAAGGGCGGAAGATCTCTCTGGATCCATACCACGCCTTTTTTGTTTGACCAGGATACACCACGGGTCAATATTCAGGGTATGGCTCGCGATGTCTTGCGAGATTCCACACATGTCAGAGTGTGTCCTAGCGAACACGTCGAGATTCGCCCGGAGAAATTCGACCAATTCATGCTGTGTCTCTTGGCTCAACTGAGACCCCATCTTTAACATCCTCGAATCATCATCATCATCATCTCCGATCGGAACATCGTTCGTCAGTTTGGCCGGAGAAGCTTGACTTTCTATAGATTCATCCTTGTTTTCATTGTCTCTAGGGTCAAGATCCCTCTGGAATTGGTTGTGGTGCCCGAGCCGAGGCCCAAGCACCAATTGTCAATTATATGTAAAACAGACGTAGAGAGATTCCTCTACGCCCTTTACTTTTTCTCTTCGCTGTGCCTTGCGCAGCTCAGCAATATAACAGGCTCTTCCAGCAGCCTGATCTCCTTGAATGACTCCAATCCCACGATCAGTGGGGAATTTCAGAGTTAAACACCATATGGAAATTGTTGCCCTGAATTCAGCAAGGGCCGATCGGCCCAAAAAAGCGTTATAGGGGAGTGAATGTCTAACAAAACAAATTGCAACATCTAGACTCTCCGGCACTCCCCAACTCCTAGCTCCACCGGTAGCTCCACTACTCCAGTGGGTATATTGCCACTTCCATCGAAGCCATGAATTCTAGATTGGCAAGGTTTTAAATCCTTGGCTTCCATTTTCATCAGATCGTAAGCTCTCTTAAACAAAATATTTACTGAACTCCCACTGTCAACTAGGATCCTCTTCATCCAAGCAGGACCAACCTGGGCAGATATAACCAATGGGTCAATAGTGGGGGCTTCGACCCTGTTAGCATCGTGGATTTTGAACACGATGTCATCAGTCATTATCCTTTGCTGTTTGACTGGAGCCTCTTCATCAAAACTACTGCAACAACCGAAGTCCACATGCCTAATAAAGCTGGCATACGACTCCATTTCCCTCCAGCTTCGGTCTGCTGGATGGGGACCGCCACTAATTGTATTTATTACCAACCTCCCGCCCGTACGAGCGGGTTCTTCTCGTCTTTCCTGATTCTGCACACGATTTTGGTTTGACAGGCCGGCACCACCAAACTGTGGCGCCCGCACGAACTGATCTAACTTTATCCCCCTGATCAACTTCTCAATGAGGTCCTGTAAATGTCTACACTCATTGGTATTGTGGCCATAACTCTCATGGAATCTACAGAATTTTCCCTTTTGAATCTGCCTCCCCAACGATGGCTTCGGAGCAGGCTTCTTATATTGCATAGCATTGCAAGTCTGCAAATATACGTTTTCTAGCGACGTGTTCAATGGTGTGTAGTTATCAAACATCGTAGCAGAACGTCGCGGGCCAAGGTTTTGATCCCGTTTTTTTATTCTGATTATCATTATTTCTCGGTTGAGGCTGCGTGTTCTGTATATTCAGCTGTACTTTTCTAGAACTCTCACCTGACTGTTTAACTGCCACATTGCTTTGAATCCCCTCATTGCTGGGTCCTACGTCGTCCTGCTTCCTAGACTGTTTCGCGTCCTCTCACCTTAAGAATTGGGCGGCTTTGGAGTAGAAATGGTCCAACGACGCAGGAGGCTTCCCAGCTAACCAATTTCCAAACTCAGAGTCAGGGTCAACTCCCTTTGTTAGTGCCATCAAGATTGATTTGTCATTGGAGTTACTGATCTCTGCGCATGCTACATGGAACCTCTCTAAATAGCGTCCAAGTGTCTCTCCTGGAGCCTGAGTGACACTGGATAATGTGTTAACATCTTTAGGTCCAGCAACATGCATACGAAACTGTTCTACAAACTTTGTGTCCATTTGATCATAACAAGAAATTGATCAGGGTGGCAATCGCGTAAACCACATGGTGGCAATGCCCCCCTAAAGAGGTAGGAAAGCGACGGCACTTTACCGCGTCATCTGCTCTTGCAGCATTCATCAACCACTCATACTTCAGGATGTGCTGGTTTGGGTCTGAATTTCTTCATAAACCGGTAAAGTGGGCATTATGAACCGTCGAGGAGGTTCCGTATAGAGTATGTCATCCGTAAAGGGGGTGTGACTATGGGAGATTCCCCAGTTGTCGTTCGTAAGACCCTAACCTTCACGGATCATTTGACGTATCATAGCTGGAAGGTCTGGCGTTTGAACGTTCTACGCATGTGGAGCCAAGGTGTGGTTGGGTTCCACATTGCAAGGCTGGACCGGGCGCTGTCGACGGTCCACGTCTCACCTCCTTGGCACGATGTCTTCTGGGACGTAAGGTTCAAGAGTACGTCCATGTTGATTCCGGACATCAATCCCTGTTTCAACCGCGGCGGCGGTGGAACGGTTATCTGCGGTGTAATGAGGAATAATTCCTCCCCGAGAAAAGGGTCCAGTATGGAAGCTGGTCGATGGGCCAACTCGCAACTGCCCAACGGTCAATGCGGGCAGATGTACGGCGGCCTATACGTAGCCTTCGTTCGGTCAAGGACGAATGGATCTGTGGTTGTAGCCTAACGAGGCAGAACTTTCTGTGGAGGAGTGCGAAACTTGATCTCTTCTAGATCTTCTACGCTTCTAGCGGTTTAACTGGTTGATCAGCTCGGCATTTGAGCGCAGCTGTTCAGTTAGCTGTTGACGACTCTCTGTCAACTCCTGTAGCAACAACTGGAACTCTTTCCAAGTAACCAGGCCCGACGGATCTGAGGGTCCGGTAGCATCTTAATTGGATGGAGGTAACTGTGTGGGATTTTGTCTATCCCGGCCTTCTTGATCGACAGCATGGGAGGTGGTCCTTGTACTAACCATCTTGAGGGTTGAACTCCTTTCCTAGACTTTATGCAAATTTAAATAGGATGGAAGGAATTTGGATTAGGGATCTGGATCTTTCTCTTAGATTTATGCAATCCGGTATCGACGATAGATCCAAGGAGCAGGAGAAAACCTGTGTTCAGCTCTCAGTGAAAGCACCAAAGTGTTTGTACCAAAAATGGGCACAACACTCTTCGGAAGTTTTTGAAGATATTAAAGTGAAGAATATAAATTTAAAATGAGGATTATTTAACAAAAACTCCAACAAACAATTTAGAGTGGTTCGGCGTGTTGCCTACGTCCACTATGAAGTTTTTACGACATTATTAATTCTCTTTCAACGATTAAACGTGATTACAGTGAACAACAACTTAGAATTCGAATACAACAGCAAGAGTAGGATGCAAATCTCGACCGGCAGAGTCTGGGAGCTTGAGAATCAAAAGATCCTTTTTCTGTACGCTCTGGGGCTCAATTTATAGGTGCAGGAGGCTGATATTTTGCTCAAACTTCGAAAGACTCCTTCTGGCACGTGAGGGGCCCACGCGCTCGATCTCGGAGAGTTTTGACTCATTTGGTGATCGATACGAACTCAATTCGTATCGATCGAGACTGCATCCAATGGAGGTGAAACTTGGCGACAATAATCTTTAGCTTGTATGTAGTCTTCTGTGAAAATTTCATAGCATTTGGATCGGTGAATCTCGAGTTATGATCGATACGCGTTTGATGTCTTAGTGGTTGTCTGGTTCGAATCCATGACATCGAATCGATTCCCTTTGAATGGATGATGCATGTGCCTCTGTGATGACGCGGCACGCATTCCTTGCATTGATCCACTTTTTGCTTCTAGTTCATCGTTTCGCATCCATGAATCTCGCCTTGTTCTCATCGATGACCATTGCGTCAACCCATGCTCGTTTGTCTTGATGGACACGAACAAGCCATTGGACGTGGATTCGAACAAGAGCCCCTAACGGGTACAAAGTAGTCGTCATCTGATGGATGCGAGGCAAGGTCATCTGATGGATACGAAGAGATGTTGCCTGAAGGATTCGAACTAACAGAACCTGATGGGTTCAAGTAATCACTTACTGATGGTTTCGAACTGGATGGTTGCAAATGATTGTGCGCTAACGGGTTCGAGACAGATGGATACGAGGGTATTGTACCCCTGATCGATACGAAGACGGTGGATTCGAATAGAGGCTCAACCATGGATACGAGCTGTGTCTAGCTGGATGGATAGGAAACAAGATCTAGCCGATCGATACGAAATGTACGCTATGTTAATGGATACGAACTTGATCGGTGCGAACCGAGGTTTCTTGATGGATGCGAGACTGGTTGGTGCGAAGTTGATGGATTTGAAATATGGCTCGCTGATGGATACGAAAACATGGCTTTTCCCTTCAACTTGCAACGATCATAACTTGAGCATGCGAACTCGGATTGACCTGAAATTTGGAATGCCGGCTTCTATGGCTTTGCTTGTCGTATCTCAATAATTGTGGCCTGATCCGGACTCGGACAAAATTCATCGATATCCATAATGAACCAGTGCGTACTCGATATCCGGGACGAATGCCCCTTAGTTCTTAATCAGTTCCTTGATATCTCGGCCTTGCCAAAGGGCGGGATAACGGTAACAACCAGATATTTTCAGCCATTAGGATCTGCACATGTCAGACTTGAATTGCTCAAAATATCGCATTGTAATAAAAATTTTAGAGCAAATAAAACCGAATCACAGAATCACAGACACAAAATATCAGAATAACTCGCAGCGGAAATAAAAATACCATAGTAGTTCATGAAGCTACTATAACAAAGTCTCAAAAAAAAATACATAATATCAGTCTGAAAACAAATATAATAGAAATCCCAAATACATAGAAGTCTACTAATACAAGAGCTGAAATAAAACAACTGAAACTGAAATGGATAGATAATTAGATAACAGAATCTCCAGCGATTCTTAGCTCCAGAAAGAGAAATCCAAAGCTGTGAATACTCAGGCTGACCCGAGCGTAAAGTAAAATACAAAACACTCGAGTCAGGACATACATACTTATATAATGTAAACCAACGCAAGAGAACTGTAGTAGTAATGCACAATAACTTAAAGGATGCTTGGAATCGCCCATCCTCTAAGGATCCGTTAAACTATCAATTAAACAGTAATAAACGCTATCATAGAATGCCTATATTAAAGTAAACTATGCAAATAATAGTGCTAATGTTGTTAGGGTAGCGCAGAGCTGCAGCAATCGCTCACCTCTAGTCACACTCTCAAATTGAAGGTATATATCCAAAATCACAAGGCATATAGAGAAATGTACCCATGTTTAAAATTCCAAAATGGTATTTTATACTTCGAAAATCAAATATCATTTCAAAATTCAATATCATTTCAAATCCATTTTAAAATATCATATCCTTCCAAAACCTCATTCATTTTTTATTTAATTTAAATACCATTCCAAATCACATTTCAAAATGGTTTATATTTCAAACCAAAATACTCCATTTAAACCAATTAAAATGAAGTTATTATACTTTAAAAAAATCAAATATTCAATTCCCAAAAATTTAGTCTTTTCAGAATTCATTTATTCACTTAAATTTATTAAAACGGTGAAATTTCAGCTTTCGCAGCATTCAGAAAATGCTACGGTAAGTTACATTTGAAAAACAATTCAATTAAGCAAAGACATCATTCAAAACTGCTGTAAGAGTTCAGGTTCAAGTTTTAGTTTCTACAACTACAGCACTTACGAAGTGCTGTAATATCACTTAGTTAAATTTTATTTATAGTTCATTTGTATCAACTACAGCACTTTAAAATGCTGTAATATCCTTTACTTATGAATTCAAGTTAACTTCAGAAATGATAGCATTTCTGAAATGCTGTTAATTAAATTCCAGATTTTCAATACAATTTCAGAAATAATTTAAACTTTGATTTTTAATTCTTTTAACTTATAAAAATCATATTTTCTCACTCAAAAATTGCTCATTTAAATACTAGTTAACTTATTATTTTTATAAAGTAAATTTTATACATAAAATTAAATTTTTAAATAATTCACTTATTAAATTCAAGCATGCAAATTTCTATTCTTTATATTTAAAAAAAATTAACTTAACACTTAAATTTAAATTTCGATTTCCAAATATAACCTTTTTTCATTTTATTTTCTTAATTTAAAATTTCACTTTTAAACCAAATTCTCAAATTTCAAATTTAAGTTATATTTCAAATTTCAACTTAACCGTTTATTTATTTCACATTTTAACTTGTAGAAAAATCATTAACACTTTACAAAAATCATTTTTAATTCAATTTAAATCAAAATATTATAAATTTTCATTTTTAAAATACTTTAAAAATTCCATAAAAATATATATAAAATAACCACGGATTTGTATAATATTTTCTAACCTAGGTCAAGTGATACGGATAATATATCATTTCAATCCATAATTTACAAAGAAAAATCCGGGTTCTATCATTTAAAACCCGCCATCCCAAGTTAAAATGAAATAAATAAAAATCGCTCAGGCCTATCATTTCAGCCCATAACGATTTTCCCTATTCTAATGTCCGTTCGGGTATATATCATTTCAACCCGTAGTGACCCTATTCTACAGGGAACTTACAGTGTGATAAACAGAAATAAATAAACAGTATAGCATCATATAGTAGTAACAGATGATATGACGGATTATATATAGGGTTAACATCATATGATTTATATCGCAGGCAGGTATAACCTGATAATATTATGCTACATATTCACATGTTGTCAATTCACTAATCATATAAGTATAGCTGTCGTGTGTGAATACTTACCTTTTTACGCTGGAGATAGCGATTCAAACAACACAAATGAATTCCAAAAAGCATGATAGCATGACACAGCACGACATTTAATTCAAGTGAGTGGAGAGAGAGCCAAGATATGATCTTGTAAACAACAACCCAAAACAAGACAATGAAAACATAAATATTTAATACAAAACAATATTGAACAAATTGGAAAGTTAAATTAACAAAGGACAAAATGATTTGACCATGCTTTATCCATTCAAGAGCTTGGCCTTGGGGACTCTAATGATCATCTATGATGTGATATAGCTCAGGTATGGCATCAAAACACACGGCTAGAGAGTGATGAAGATGGTATAAGTTGCAATGTGTAAAAGACAAGGGGTCAAGGCAAAAGGAGTGGAGTTTGGTCAACAACTAGGCTCGGCCTAACATAGATTGGGCTTGGCCATGCTCCATAAGTGTCAGGTCAGATCTGGTGATGGGTCATGTTGCAGCCATAGGTGATGTAGCAGCTGGTGGCGGCGGTTAAGGGGGTGGCCGAAATGAACAAGAAGGGGAATGGTGAAGTTATGTGGTCTAGGCAAGGTTTCAAGGGTGAAGCTTGCAATTTTTTGTGGTGATGCTTCAACAAATGGTCATGGCCTGGTCTTGGTCAGAGGAGAGGCTGATGGAGCTGTCGTAGATGGTGGTGGTGATGGTGGAGCTGATGGAGTACGGGCCGAGCTATGCTAGAAGAAGAGACACAAAATCAATGAAAAGAATAAGGGAAAATGATAAAAGAAGCCATTAGAAAACTTATAAAAATTTCTCAAGAGATAGCATGGCCGTGAGTTTTGATGTGAGAAGTATTTTCACGTGAAAAATGAGGAGGAAACACATGGCTACAGCAAAAGAAATGGTCAGCTACAAAGAAAAATGAAAAGGCAATTGAAATTGAAAAGACAAGGTCATTTGAAAAGCCAATGGAAAATGAAAGGTTTTGTCTCTTTGATATCCAATTTCTTTTAATCAAAATAACCTAAATAAATTTCAGTAAATAAAAATAAAAAATTAACAAAATAAAGTGAAAAAGAAAATAAATAATTATTTTAGGGAAAAATAGAAAATAAATAAAGAAATATCTTAATAATAGAAACTAGACTTTAAAAATTGTAGACAATGTACAATTAACATTTGGAAATTATAAATACATTTAAAAATGTTTTAAAAATAAAATATAAACATAACAAACATATATACACAAATTAGAACAAACAAAAATATTATTTATATAAATTAAAATAAACAATTTTGTTAAATAAATCAATTTACACACAATATTGTAAAAAGCATAACTTTCACAATATAAATCGGATTTCAACGAAACGAAAAGCAGTATTCTTGAAATTTAATTTATTTTGATAATAAAAGATAAAATTAAAAAATTCAAATATTTAAATTTAAAAGTCAAAGTTTGACCATGTTGACTAAAATACACATTTTTGGAAAATATTCTATTTATTCATGTTTGGACATATAATTCACATACAAATCAAAATTTATATTTAATATAAAAAAATTTATTCATTTTAAAATCAAGAATCTGTTTAAAATAAATCAAAATATACAATTAAAATAATCAAAAAAATACAGGGTTGTTACAGTAGTAGTTATCAATTACCTTAAATTAACGGTACTACATTTTATTCTAGCTATTTTCATCAATAAATCACAAATGTTAATTTCTTCCAATATTAAATCACAAAATCTTATTTTTCTAAATATTTTTAATTTTTATCGATAATTATGGGTTATTACAAAATGTATCCATATATTTATCTCAATAGTGTCAGTATATTCACAAAAAACATATGAAATATTTCACATCTAAAACCCACACACAGTTGGGTCAAAACAAATGTCATTTAAAAACGGAGTTAACAATAACACTAAACACTATTCCTTCGGTGTTAAGTATGGAAAAAGAATGTTCCAATCCACCATAATTAAGTAGGTTATTTAGGAAAATCAAATCTCATTTCCTTTTATAAAAATTACCTTCGCAAAATTCCTTTTTATAAATCTCTTCCTATTTATAACACTCCATTTATAAATCTTTGAATTTATTTATAAATCTTTTTATAAAACTCCAAATTCACTATAAAGCTCTTTCCTATCACAAATATTCGGTGCCAAAATTGGACTAAATACCGTTTCATAAAACAATAATTCCATATATCACTATAAATTCATTCATATGATTTATTTTCCAAATTATCAAAACGATATCCATTCCCTTTTATAAAATATAATTTACAAATCTATTCCTGTATTTATAAAATACCATATATAAATCTAACCCATAGTTAAAAGATATCGGTTATAAATCTATTCTTTTATTACCACATTTTATATAAAATGTTTCACAAATATTTATTCCAAAATATTTCTATCTTCTTTTAAACCCAAAACCCTTTAAAACAAAAGATATCCCTTTTTATTTCCTTTTGAAAATAAACATTTATTATTATAATAATTTTCTAACAAACAAATACTTCCAGAATAATTATTAAAGCACGTATATATATATATATATATATTGGAAAAGAAAAGTAAAAGAAGTTGAAATAAAATAGAGAAGTTCAAAAACTCGTTTTAATCAAAATATCATAGAAATTTCAAAAGGGTCAGATTTAAATATCCTTTTCTCAATGCAACCACTTCCAAATCAAACAACGCTTAAATAGTATTTTTTTTTCCAAAACACTATAACAAGGATAAAAGTTACTATAGCACTTAACCACTGCCATTGCTCCCCTTTTCATTTAAAAGTCTCAACATTTAACATATGTCAATGTCACATCCAATATGGCCGAACTATCATATTTCGGCATTTAAAAATCTATATAACAGGTATATAACTGAAATAAAATCAACCGGTAAAGGAATAGAAATTAAAATCACAACAGTGAGTAATCCGGATTTCTCAACCAATTTTCATTATATTTCATTTAAATGTTAGTTTCTTTTCAAAAGCGGATAATCAAACCAGGAAACATTTGATATAACATATCGATATCAAAAATGGTGAGTTTAACTCACCGAAATTCCAACGGATGCTTAAGCATTGCAGTTTGAACTAAAACCAAACGACATCCTATTTTAGCCTAAAATTTCACTTGCTTCAAATTTGACTAAACTAATTCCATCGCATAGAAAATGTACCTATGCGTCCAATATAATTGACCACGTTCGAATCGGACCTCGTATAAGCAAGATATATACTATATAAGTTATTGGATTAATTAAATAATAAAGTTATATTATAACACTTTAATAATTTAAATTATCATCCTAATTACTTTTTTCAAAAATCAAAACCAGCTTCCCTCCCTCCCCCGTACATGCCAATGTCCAACCCATGCATATACCGAAGATGATACGGAGCTACGCTCCGCCAGTTGACAAACGCACTTGGCTGACGTTCTCCCCTCCACTATCTTGATTCGCGTGTCACCACTAAACGATGCCCAAACCAGCACTTCCCATCGCGACCTAATAGGCTCTCAAGCGACAAGCCAAATGTCTTGTTCTGTGTCCATTGATCGGAGTTTCCAAACTCATGCCACCACCTTGCCTTGCTGCCCTGAGTCCAACGCTACCCTCTGATTCACCTCTCGACACCTAAATCTCTAACCACATCGAGCCCTAGTTAACTGCCTAAGGTCGACTTTCCCAAATCATTACCTAACTTCACCGAATAACCCATAGAAATGTAGATCTCAACATTCTGATAACCATGAAATTAGTTCCATAATTTTTAGTTGAGAAATCAAATTATTTAATTTTTCTAAAGTGATAGTGGCCATTTTCTTTAACAGTAATGAAATAAAAAGAGAAGAGAAGGGAAAGATTTGGGAGTGATGTTGTGTAAATTTTGAGTGCCCTTAAATCCATATCAAATGCACTACTTTACACACAAGATAATCAAGATTTCTCAAGTTAGCCATTTTTCCCAAGCAACATATCACATCAGAAAAAGTTAACTTGAAAGTTTGAATTTTTTGTTTAAAAAGGCTTTCGAAAGGAAATATTTGTTGTACTCTACTATAAAGTATCTCATTCGCATATGGACCATAGAAATTATAAAAATAGCTTCGTTTGCCGAAAATAATCAAACGACAATATAGATAATTTCCAAGATAAAAATTTTAAAATTAAATAAATTAAATTTAAAAATACGTAAAAAAATTGATTCGTGTAATAAAAATGAAAATTTATTATTATTTATTATTGCATGTAAATTTATAAAATGAATTTACCATTATCACTTACTAATTAAAAGGAGTTAAATAAGACCATTAAATCCATTTAATTAGTATTCGGTTAAAAATCCAAATATTCAAATCACTATTCAAATATTAAATTCACAATTCATATATTTAAATAATCATTTTATTTGAAATCAAGTTTTTTCTAAACTTTAAAAAACAACTATTTTAATATTTCAAATTAATTAAATAATCAAAATCAAACGACAAAATTCTGAATTGTTTCATCTTCTCCCATTAAAAGAATTTCATCCCTGAAATTCCCAAAGTAAGAAAAATGTCTCTATAACCTTAAGCTTTCCTAATAAAATAGTGGAAATGGGTTATTAAATTTCCAAATCACTTAAAGTTATCGAAAATTTCGGTAGCACCTCCTTTGCACGGCTCGATCGATAAAACTGCAATTTCCCCAATGGGCCCAAACCAACAAAAGAAAACAAAAGCCTTAAAGTGGCATCCCATATCTGGAGAATAAAATCATCAAACCAAAATAATAATATAAATGTGTACCCATTTTTCGACCAAACCAACTCTACTCGTGGAACCAAAAGCATCAAACTAGCATTTGCTTCCATATACCCGTATCTCATTTACACATGTCATCAAACAATATGATTCATAGCCATATAATTTCCATTTTCTAATGTAAAATATATTGTATTAAAGCCTTTATGATATATGTATACCATCCATAAAATAATATCAAATTCGATCACTCATTCGCTCACACAATTTCATTTTCGAACAAGTATTGCACCCTTGACTACTCAAGTGCGGACCCCGATCAGGTTCCTTGGTAGAAACTTCCATTCCTCTTACATAACCATTTACTATGATATAAAATTTCAAAATCAAATCCAAAAATCTATATTAAGTGTTCGCTATCAAGAACCAAGTGAAAAATCCTTGCTCGGATCGGTGTAAATCACGTCTAAATCATGTACTTGAATCTGGTTCAAATTCAGTTATGCAAATAAAATGACCTACGTACAACTTACATAATTATTCTATTTGGTTCTTACTTATACCAATTTCATTTTATTCACATCCAATTGTACTTTGTATATTTCCTTTAATACTAATCATTTATGAACTATTTCATAAAATTACTACTTAAGTTTATAAACCTCTTATGAAACACAACTTATGGTTATCAACATTTTAAAACTTAAGTTTATAATCGTATAATACCCCACTACATCCTAAGAGTATATTCAAAATATCAAATTTGTTTTCACTTAACTAAGATGTTTAACAAATATAAAACATGTTTAGTTAATTAGCTTCTCAAATTTATAAGTTATGAAAACTTATTGTCTTACATTTTCACTGAAACATTTAGATTCAATTTCTATATCAATTTGGAAGTTTCGAATGTCCAAAATCATCGAAAATTCCATTCCATTTCAATAAATGAAAATTTCAAAAAAACGTGTTATAATGAGATGAACAATCCAGACTATCCTAATAAATTGGATACATAAATTCATATAGAATATCTAAACTGAAATTCTTAGAATTAAACATCATGAGTTTTATTTCAAAACATTTTGAAATAATAATATTCATATCCTTTTTGTATGTTAAATCATTCTTTGGAATCTAAATCAAAAATTGTTTTACCAAATAACTCTGTAGTAAATTTACTAGTATGGTAGTAATTCCTCACTTTAGAAACTCGAAAATGAATACCGATAATGTTGCAGTCATCACCATAATTATTCAAGCAATAGAAGCGAGTTCAGTGTCTTCTTACCTCTTTTAAAATCCTTTTAAAATATTTCTACAAAAATATGCTTCCAAATAATATTATTATTTTATTTCCCAAAACTTTGAAAAACAATTTTCAAAAACACTGGAGTTGAAGTTCTCATATTCTCAATTTTAGAACCTTTTTATTTATAATGCATATTTATAGATTATACTTGAAAATTTTTACTTTCTTATACAAAAAAAATCATAAATATTTATCACTGTTTGGACTATAATCAACAATCCTTATTAAAATTTAATTTTAATTTTTAATCCAACATCATCACTAAACGCCTTATAGTCAAACTGTGAAACTGAATTCACAAGGCGCACGTACATAGTCAGACGTATATGATTTTTGTTAATATACTATTTATTTTTCATATAATTAAATAAATATTGGCTGAACAAAATAAATAATACAGTATTTAAATTCAGACAGATATTTTATTCAAACAAATATTTATTACAATTTTGAATAGTAAAAATTTAAGCTCTCACTATACATACGCAATTTCAATTACAATAAATTTTGATGACATCATAATTTTTCATTTACAAATGTCCTCACTACATATCGCTTATTCACTCATATTTATCTTCAATTCCATTCCAGATTGAATCCAGCATCTGAACAATCTGTAGAATATACACTGACGCAGTAAAATTGAAAGTGTAATATTTTTGCAGTGTAAAATAAAATGTAATTTTGAAAATATTATTTGCCTCAGTTATTTGGGTTTTTCGTCATCATTTATTTTGAATTCATCATACACGAACAACTTGTGACATGCATAGTGTATCACTGTACATGCCACAAGGCCGTGCACATCGATATATGCACTTGATAAAATTACAGGGACAGGTGAGCACAAGGTCAAACCCAAATTAAAAGCCGGGTTCAACCGAAGTGAAATAAATATAAAGTCATGACATGAGCACAAGGTCATACCCGAGCTACTAGCTGGATTCAACACAGGTGCAATTACAAAAATCAGGATGAAACTCAAGTGAAAATAGAATGGTAGAAGTGTAAGCTCGACTGAATCAATATGTGCAGACTACACCATGAAGACATGTACACAGGGAACTCAAGTCTGGACAAAATGCCATCAAATGAACATGACCAAACCTGACACAATACAACTGAAACTGTCTCGAATAAAATGAGTGAGCATATACATACACATGTGAAATACATAGGACATACCAGAAGAAACAATGCAAATGGACTCACGTGGAACAAGCGAAGATAAAAAGTTTACATGGTAGTAAAGTATGAATGCCATGACATCAAAGGGGACTTCAAGATGACACAAGACAAATGCAGACAATAGGGGTTTAGTTTAATATGGTTGCAGTGAAGACTACAAGTACAAATACACTTAACATCAAAATGAAACTCAAGGCAAATACAACATGAATGTACAGATTCAGATGAAACTGGACTTCAACAATACCCAACATGTCACAAATACTACAACACAATACAACATGAAGCAACCAGACTTCGAGTCGAGCAGTGGACAGGGAAAACAAGTGTATACAACTACATGGTGACTGTAGGGTACAAGTTCGAACACACCTAATGCAAATCAGACATGTATGTGTGTGTGTGTGTGTATACACAAACTAACTCGTGCCAGTGAAACAACATTCACAAGTTTATATGCATATCAAAGTGCAGATGACCAGAGCAGTAAATTAAACAGTCAATGATTCAAGCAGGAGTAAAGCGCATAAAGGCACCACGGAGCATAAGCAACTGACACAATATTTTTGAACAAAGTCAATACAAATGCACCAGACCAGCCAAACAAAGAAAGAAGGCAACATGGAATCAAAGTGAAGACTACATGAAGTCAGTACAAACACATGTACGCATAGATCGGCAGAACGTGTGTAAACAGAATTAGTACTGTAACATGCCACCAGACAACAGAAGCTACTACATGAAATCAGGCAATGTCGAGGACAATGCAAGTGCAGACAAGCTACATTATCACTGACCACATATAAAGCAACAACTCAAGTCAGCGCACAACAACCCAATACAAACTATATGAAGTCAATACATAAACATATATATACATATGTATATACACATGTATACATACATGTAGTGACAGCATAGCAGACTAACCAAGTTAAACAGTGCAAGCTCAAATTGAATTATGTACAAATGTAGTTTTAGAAAAGAAATGCAGCAGTGACAACACAAGTGTAGCTTCAACAACGAAGACTCAAATATCAATGGCCGAATTCATAAAGCAAAAAGATTATCACTGTCAACAACCACAAACAGAAATTCACATAACTACAGTTCAAAGCAATGACAAAGTCACGCATGAAGACGAGTTCAAAAGTCATGGAAGAGCAGTGTCAAATCAGGATCAAAGTCAATGAAGTTTCAAGTCAAAGCCGCAAGTCAATCAAGTTTATCACCAAATTCAAAACCGTGATAGCCAAGTAAGCGAACCAAGTCAGAAATCAACACCGTGATAATCAAGCAATGAAAATAACAACTTGAACAAGTCAGGTCAATCTCAAGCATTCAACTAAAATCAAGTGGTAGAGATGAGTTCAAAACAAAATTATCAGCCAAATTCAAAAATCAATTCGAGCGAGAATATAGGAATTTGATTCCTATTTAAACCCAATCATCATCGGCTATGAAATCATTGAGTTCAGGAATATTAACATAAAGAAAAAAGCAAAAATCACATACCAATTTGTGGTCGAACTCGATCAAATCGAAGAAGCCATGTTCGACCGAAGAAATGGTCGATTGCTGAAGCAAATCAGAGGAACAACAATTGTAATCGACCAACAATCAATCGACTTCATCGATTTCTCCAAAAGCCCTAATTTTCGAGCAAAGGAAAAGAGGAACGAGAGATTAAAGGAACGAGACCGCCATTTTTACAGTGGAAAGTAGAGCAAAGAAATAAAAGGGCCGGCCTTGTTTTTTTAATGAACGCCTTAGTTAAAATTAGGGTTTTGTTTCAAATTATTGTTTCAAATTTGTATTTCCTTTTTAAACTTGTGTAATTTCTAGTCATGTGTCTAGGGGACGAGCTACGGTGGTGTAGTTCGAGAGTTTGCAACTCAATGGCTGAGTTGTGGTAGGGTTTTGAGCGTAGAGTTAGATTAGTCGATTGCGGGTGTCGTAAGTTTACGTGTGTAAGAATTTGACTATCCAATTTCTAGTAGAAACCTTGGGGGCAGCACGTAGGCAGGGTTTTGCCGAAGCTGGGTAAATTCTTTGTTGTTCTATTTCTGCATTTATTATTCTGCTGTTATGTGTGCTTCCATAATTCTGATATATCTGTGTTGAAAATATTTTACAAACTTCTGCAACAAATTTTTATAATTAATAGTATCACCTTATTCACCCTCGCCCTCTAGGGTGAAATCGATCCTACAAGTGGTATCAAAACTAGGTTCAAAAGCCATTTTTATTTTAAAATTTTGATATTTAAAAAACCAATTTCTGTTTTAAAAAATTGAAATTTTAAAATGACTTCTTTTAATACAGCTTTTGCTGAGGGTCGGTCTATGTTAGACCACCAATGTTCATTGGTGAATATGCTTACTGGAAAAATAGAATGAAATTTTTTCTAAAAACCATTGATGCTTGGAGTATTGTTGTGGGGTTATAGAGCACCAACAATTGTTGTAAATAATCAGGAAATAGATAAACCGGTGGATCAATGGACAGATCTAGAAAATAAATTACAAAATGCTAATGCCAAAGCTATGAATTCTATTATTTGTTCATTAGATCAATTTGAATTTAATCATGTCTCACATTGTCTAACTGCGCAAGAAATATGGCACACACTCGAAGTGACTCATGAAGGAACATCCCAAGTCAAGGAATCTCGCCTTGCAATGCTTAGTAGTGAATACGAGAATTCACAATGGCCATGGATGTGAATGTCAAAGAGATGTACGGTCGGCTTTCCAACATCGTATACAAATCAATAGCTCTTGGAAAATCATATATGGAATTGGAAATAGTCCGAAAAATCCTTAAAATCCTTCCATGAAGTTTTGAAGCAAAAGTGACTGCCATTCAAGAATCGAAAATTTGAAACAAATCAAAGTTGAAGAACTCATCGAAAATCTCACCACTTATGAGCTAGAAATGAAGTTCGAGGAAGAGCGTGAAGGAGAAGATGCTCGAAAGAAATCAATAGCTCTCAAAGGAACAACTGAAAGTGATGACAACGACGATGACGATGGAGCGGCAGAGCTGGCACTATATTGAAGAGATTCAAAAAATAGAACCATAAATATTGAAATCCATCTCTAATCAAAAATTAAAAAGCAGAATAATCAAAGTTCGAGATAACCCAGAAGAGCAAGAAATCATTTGTCACACATGCAACAAACCCGGACACATCAAGTCCAATTGTCCTCAGAATCGACATGGCCAAGAAAAGAATTCAAAAGGAAGAAGTTTTGCAGCCACGTGGAATAAAAGCGATGATGATTATAAAAGTACTAGCATTGAGATTGAGAAAGCGGATATGTGCCTTCGAGGTAATATAACTGATAGCGATGACGATGACGAGCTAAGCGAGGTATCAAAACTCACTCATTCAGAATTACTTATATATTTCCATGAAGTAAATGGCTGTTTTGAACGACTTAGGGAGAAATATGCCAAACTTGAATCACAAAATGATACTTTGATAGACTTAAATAGATAACTTGACCAATTAGTTAAAAACTATCAAAGTAGGATCCCTAAGTGTGATAAGTATCCGTCATTCGAAGAGGAGATCAAAAAATCAGAAATTACAATAAAATCACTTGAAAATGAAATTCTAATTTTGAAAGAAATTGAAAACACTCGGAGAGAAAATTATATTAAAAGGTGCACATAATTATTGAATGAAAATGAATCACTTAAAACACAAGTCCAACAACTAGGAAAATTCTCCAAAAGTGAAAAATCATTGAATATGCTATTATGGAAACAAATTGTTAATACTGTTAGACAAGGACTTAGGTGTAATCATTATAAACGTGTTAAAAGCAAAATTAATCAAGTAAAATCTGAATGCACAATTTGTAGAAAAATTGGACACAATCAAAATATTTGTTGATATAGACCTAAACACGTGAAAACAATTCCACTTTGGGTTCAAAAGGCATGAATATAAAATCCCTCAATGTTAAACAAATATAGGTGCCGAAAGGAACATATATAAATAGTTTTGGGTCTCAACAAACATATTTTTCAAAATCGTTTTCCACTAACAACCATGGACCCATAGAAAAAATAGGTCACATAAATCTTTCGTCGTGTAGGTGTGGTAGCAGGCTAAGGAACTACAATAGTGTTACTTATATTCTGGCTATTCCAGGGACACAACGGGCGACAAAGCAAAGTTCCTTAGCCTAGTATAAAGGTGGTAGAATCACAATGGACAACAACGAAATATACTGGTAAAGGTAAAATAGGTAATGGAATATTGAACGATTCACTAAATGAGATAATCTGCACCTTAATTCAGCCGGTAATGTGATAATGAAATAAAAGTTGATTTTGATTTTAAGAAATGCCGATAATGATTCTGACTTTTTCAAAACTATTGGCCAATTATATTCTTATTCCAAGAACACTTTAAAAATATCTAGAGTCTTTGAACTACTTCATATATATTAGTTTGGATAATACATTTGGTTATTATATGGCAGACTCTATATTCATGATTTTTGTTTATTTACATGGCTTCAATTCAAATTCAAGTGAATTTCATTCAAAAGATGTAAAAATGATTTCAAAGTATTTGTTACAACATCACGGTCCGGTCTATGACATCATACTACTAATAATCTCGAGTGAAAGAAAAATTCAGATGCACTACACTAGTAATCTAGTTGATAGAAAAATTACTATTGAAATGTGATTTATGTTGAAGCATTCTGTAGCTGCGTCGTTTTTCAAAGAAAATATTTGCATTTTTTTCATTTCAAATATTTTCAAATAGAAGAAAATTTCTCATAAAACCCCTTCTAGAAAATCATTTTTGACCTTGTTTCAGATTAGTCATTTTTAGAAAATTGATAATTATTTTTTAATTTGAGCGTAAATGATTAGATTAACTAATCTGACCCCTACTGATTATCGAAAAGATAAATAGTGATTGAAAAAGTGATAAGTGTTAATATTAATCATATATTATAACTTGATATGGTATATTTACTAAATTTCTTTTGAAATTTGAACAAGAGTTATAAAAATTTTGTTGGTAAAAATATCATGACCGTCTCGATTTCTATCATATTTCTAATGACCATCACTCATCAAAATTCAATATAGTTTGTCAACATGTGGTATTTTAAACAGGAAATCATTCATTTTTCATTTTTTTATAAAAAGATCCAAAGTATTCACTCTTATTGAAAAGTCCTTATGGTTATAAATGGGTGAATTACTTGGAATTTTTGATTATGTGCTTCCATGATCATTTAAAAGTCCTCATGGTTATGCATGTATGGAACGCATATCAAAATTGATTTATTAAATAGACAAGTTGATTCTAATCCCATTTAAAAATCCTCATGGTTATGCATGGTTAGAAGATACTTGAATTCATTTTTTTTAAATTTGGAATACTGCTAATCTCATTTAAAAGTTCTAACGGTTATGTATGGTTAGTAGATATTCAAATTTTCGATATAAATATACCATAAATAGACACAACTATATGGTTTATATGATGATATCACCCCTATCATTCTAAAATGGAATATGCATCAAACATAGTATTTATGATTTTTGTTTGATTTTTTATTGAATTTAATATTTATATTCGATTGAGTTTTAATGATGTATTAATGACTATCACTTTATCTCTATTTTTCTAACACTGTTACTCTTTTGCTGATAATAAAAGGGAGAGAGAAAAGTTAAGATTTTGGCAAATAAAGGTCAAATATTTTATATTTGCAACTAGGCTCATTTGAATATTTATTCTCATGCAAATATGAAGGGGGAGCTTTATTTAGAGAGAGAGCATTCAAATAGAGGGAGCAAATTGAATAATCAAATACTTTTAATATATTCAAAATCTTAAATATATGTTTGTTATCATCAAAAAGGGGGAGATTGTTGAATATGCGAGTATATGATTTTCTTTTGATGATAATAAACATATATATATATATATATATTCATTTAAAAGTATTTGTTAATGTACTATTTTATTTTCACATAATTAAATAAACATTTGCTGAGTAAAATAAATAATATTGTATTTAAATTCAAACAGATCTTTTATTCAAACAAATATTTATTACAATTTTGAATAGTACAAATTTGAGCTCTCACAATACATACACAATTTCAATTACAATACAATTTTGATTACATCATAATTTTTCATTTACAAATGTCCTCACTACATATCGCTCATTCACTCATATTTATCTTCAACTCCATTCCAGATTGAATACAACATCTGAGCAATCTGCACAATATACACTGACGCAGTAAAATTGGAAATAAAATATTTTTGCAGTGTAAAATAAAATGTAATTTTGAAAATATTATTTGCCTCAGTTATTTGGGTTGCTCCTCATCATTTAATTTTGAATTCATCATACACGAACAACTTGTGACATGCATGGTCTATCACTGTACATGCCATAAGGTCAAGCACACCGATATATACACTTGATAAAATTGCAAGGACAGGTAAGCACAAGGTCAAACCCAAATTAAAAGCCGGGTTCAACTCAAGTGAAATAAATATAAAGTCACGACATGAGCACAAGGTCAAACCCGAGTTACTAGCTGGATTCAACATAGGTGCAATTCCAAAAATCAAGATGAAATTCAAGTGAAAACAGAATGGTACAGGTGCAAGCTCAACTGAAGCAATATGTGCAGACTATACAGTGAAGACATGTACAAAGGAAACTCAAGTCTGGACCAAATGTCATCAAATGAACATGACCAAACCCGACACAATACAACTGAAATTGTCTCGAAGCAAATCAGTGAGCATATACATACACGTATGAAATGCACAGGACATACCGGACAATACAATGCAAATGGACTCATGTGGAATAAGCGAAGACAACAAGTTTACATGACAGTAAAGTATGAATGCCACGACATCAGAGGCAACTTCAAGATGACAAAAGACAAACGCAGACAACGGGGTTTAGTTCAATATGGTTGCAGTGAAGACTACAAGTACAAATGCACTTAACATCAAAATGAAACTCAAGGAAAATAAAACATGAATGTACAGATTCAGATGAAACTGGACTTCAACAAGACCCAACATGTCACAAATACTATAACACAATACAACATGAAGCAACCAGACTTCGAGTCGAGCAGTGAACACGAAAAACAAGTGTATACAACTATATGGTGATAGTAGGGTACAAGTTCGAACACACCTAATGAAAATCAGTCATGTGTGCGTGTGTCTATACAAAAACTAGCTCGTGCCAGTGAAATAGCATATCAAAGTGCAGATGACCAGGGCAGTAAATTAAACAGTCAATGATTCAATGCAGGAGCAAAGCACATAAAGGCACCATAGAGCATAAGCAAGTGGCACAATATTTTTGAACAAAGTCAACACAAATGCTTTAGACTAGCCAAACAAAGACAGAAGGCAACATGGAATCAAAGTGAAGACTACATGAAGTCAATACAAACACATGTACACATAGATAGGCAGAACATGTGTAAATAGAATTAGTATTGTAACCATACCACCAGACAATAGAAGCTACCACATGAAATCAGGCAATGTCGAGGACAATGCAAGTGCAGACAAGCTACATGATCACTGACCGCATATAAAGCAACAACTCAAGTCAGTGCACAACAACCCAATACAAACTACATGAAGTCAATGCACAAATATATATATATATATATATACATATGTATATACACATGTATACATACATGTAGTGACAGCATAGCAGACTAACCAAGTTAAATAATGCAAGCTCAAATTGAATCATGTACAAATGTAGTCTCAGCAAAGAAATGCAGCAGTGACAACACAAGTGTAGCTTCAACAATGAAGACCAAATGAAGACTCAAATATCAATGGCCAAATTCACAGAGAAAAAAGATTATCACTGTCAACAAGCACAAACAGAAATTCACATAACTGTGGTTCAAAGCAATGCCAAAGTCACGTATGCAGACGAGTTCAAAAGTCATGGAAGAGCAGTGTCAAATCAAGATCACGGTCAATGAAGTTTCAAGTCAAAGCCGCAAGTCAATCAAGTTTATCAGCAAATTCAAAGTACCATAGATTCAAAACCGTGATAGCCAAGTAAACGAACCAAGTCAAAAATCAACACCGTGATAATCAAGCAACAGAAAAAATGACTTGAACAAGTTAGGTCAATCTCAAGCATTCAACTAAAATCAAATGGGCGAGATGAATTCAAAACAAAATTATCAGCCAAATTCAAAAATAAATTCGAGCGAGAATGTAGGAATTCGATTCCAATCTAAACCCAATCATCATCGGCTATGAAATCATCGAGTTCAAGAATTTTAACATAAAGCAAAAAGAAAAAATCACATACTAATTTGTAGTCAAACTTGATCAAATCGAAGAAGCCGTCTTCGAATCGAAGAAACGGTCGATTGCCGAAGCGAATCAGAGGAACATCAATCGTAATTGACCAACAATCAATCGACTTCGTCGATTTCTCCAAAAGTCCTAATTTTCAAGCAAAGGAAAAGAGGAACGAGAGATTAAAGGAACGAGACCACCATTTTTACATTGGAAAGTAAAGCAAAGAAATAAATGGGTCGGCCTTGTTTTTTTATTTTAATAAAGGCTTTTGTTAAAATTAGGGTTTTGTTTTAAATTATTATTTCAAATTTGTATTTTCTTTTTAAACCTGTGTAATTTCTAGTCGTGTGACCAGGGGACGAGCTACGGTGGTGTAGTACGAGAATACGCAACTCAGTGGCTGAGTTGTGGTAGGGTTTTGAGCATAGAGTTAGGTTAGTCGATAACGGGTGTCGCAAGTTTACGTGTGTAAGCATCTGACTATCTAATTTCTAGTAGAGACCTTAGGGGTAGCACGTAGGCAGGGTTTTGCCAAAGCTGGGTAAATTCTGTGTTGTTCAATTTCTGTATTTATTATTTTGCTGTTATCTGTGCTGGTATAATTCTGTTATATCTGTGTTGAAAATATTTTACAAACTTCCGTAATAATTTTTTCTAATTAATAGTATCACCCTATTCACCCCCTCCCTCTAGTGTGAAATCGATCCTACAGTACTTGTAAATTTTACTTTCTTATATAAAACATTTCACAAATGTTTATCATTGTTTAGACTATAACCCTTATTAAAATTTAATTTGAATTTTTAATCCAACATCATCACTGAACGCCTAATAGTTAAATCGTGAAACTAAATTCACAAGGCATACGTATATAATTTAACTAAAGAAAAATGCCCATAAACTATCTGAGCACAGCTAAGCAACAATAAATGATAATAATCTAATATATCATTCTCTAACAACCTAGCACACCTTATATAACTATATTAATTTTTGAAAATTATTCTTTTTTATATAAAGTAGAATCTAGGTAAAATTATTTCATTTATCAATTTTCAAAAAAATACCGTGTCAATTTTCCTTATTCAAGCGTTTAGAAGCCCCTATCGGTATAGTTGTTCCTTCTGTATTGAGCAGAATTCATAAACCACTCAACCAATAATCCAACCCAATATAAAACATTTTTATAGCACTAACAAATATGCTCTCATATAGAGACACACACACACGCATACTCAAACTCATCCTGGGGTCTCACTTACCCAATCTCAAAAGATTCTACCCCTCCAAGGCCTGGGTGTTCGCTCAACCTTACCTCCAATACCGTGTGTAACGACTAGCCTTTTCGATCCTTAAAAGTCGACATAAATACGTCCATGGTATTCACGTGTCGAGCATCCGAGTGCCAGAAAGACAGATTGTTGGGGGAAAAAGAAAGAACAGGCTGAACAAAATCTCATATCTTGACAACTAATATATAATATACAACAGATATGTACAAAAGGAAAAATGTAATATACATACATCACATCAGAGTACACTATTCTATCATCAGCCTAGATAGTTATAACAACTTGTCCTCATAATTGCTGATAAATAAAACAACCAATGCAGTGGAAATCAAATATATGTGAATATGTTTTGAAGGCATCCAGCTCATTTCTCGAAGCTCCAAAGCATCCATAGCTAGATCTGAAAATATGCTTGGTCTGACTCTAGCATTATAAGAGAATAACATCCGGATCAGTCTGATAACCAGACCAACGTGAGGAATAAGGTATTTTATAAGAATACACTACACATAAACATGGACAGGTTTTTACCATACAATAAACAAACCGTTTCATAGGAAACCATCTAATATTATAATAACGTTAAGTGTTTAAAACGTAAATAATCAAGTAGATGTGATGCAAGTGAGCATTCATCACAACAATACTACGTATACAATCAAAACCACTAAGGCACGTTCGCTAATTATGTAGGATTCCATGGAGGTGCCCCTCATAACATCTAAGGATGGTCCTCCTGCACAAGGATTAGATACATCCTTCCGAAGCATTTTTCCTTTCTAGCCGAGGTACATAGGAAATACATAGCTGGCCACCAAGGCCAAGTGTATCACTCTCTACATGCGTAAACTATAGGTATCCTAGAAAAGAGAGTCGACTGGTCCCTTTGGTTTAGCTAAACCCTGACTATGCGTCCTATCTCTAGCTTTGGTCATTTCCATCGGTGAGGCTACGTCCAACATTCCAACACATGAGTCTCCACTGGAACATATCTTGTAACCACACATGGATTCCTATATCTCAACAAATCTTGGAATCACATATGGATTCCCACATCTCAAAGGATCTAAGAATCATACATGGATTCCCATACCTCAATAGGTATTGGAATCACATATGGATTTCCACATTCCAAAATAACTATCCTCTTCTAAAGCATAAAACACGTATATGGCATTTGGAGTGGTTACGGTTTTGAGTCATGTCATATAAGAACACTCTCATGCTTATTGAGCGCTCCAAAACCAATGGATAGTTTCCATTAATCTCAACTCTGATTCTGTAGGAAATAATTGGACACATATAAGAGCGAAGATCACCTCCTAACCGTTTAAGCAGATGGATTTCCTTATCATTGTCCTAGAAGAGCACAATGAGTTTATATGTACAGCATAGCATTACCGAAGATAACCGAACCATATAATCCCCATGCTTCTTGTAGATACTTCCAGATTATATTTTGGCTAAGGTTTAATGGTCTGTTATTTAACTACCAACTAAACAAACAATCCAATTGTAGATTCACTTCAATGGTTAAGCACATAAGCAACCGCTAAGCCTCTTTAATTAAACCTTTCATTAATTAAACCACTTTGTAAATACTTGTATCAAATACCATTACATATATATTCAAAAAACCTTCATACTTCTTTCAATACTAGTAAATATAACCATATAATTACCTAATCAATATAAGCATATTCACAAACACTATAATTTCACCGCATGGAAAATTTATCCATATACTTATCTCAGTGGTATAAGTATATGCATAAAACACTTCCAAAAACCCACATTTAGTTGGATCAAAAAAATTTCATTTAAAAGCAGAGATAACAATAACCCAAAACATTATTCCTTCGGCGTTACAAATGGAAAAAGACTATTTCATACCCCCATAATTAGGAAGGTCATTTAGGGAAATCAAATCTCATTTCCTTTTATAAAATTTAACTACATAAATTTCTTTTTATAAATCTCTTTCTATTTATAAAACTCCTTCTATAAATCTCTAAATTTATTTATAACTCTTTTTAAAAAACTCCAAATTTATTTGTAAAACTCCTTTCTTATCACAAATCTTTGGTTCCAAAATCGACTAAATACCTTTTCATAAAATGATCATTCCATATATCACTATAAATTCATAAATGTGATTTATTTTCTAATTTAACAAAATGATATCCTTTCCGTTTTATAAAATATAATATATAAATCTATTCGTGTAATAAAATACCATTTATAATTCTAACTTATGTTTGGAAAATACCATTTATAAAGCTGTTCTTTTATTACACATTTTATATAAAGTGTTTCACAAATATTATTCCAAAATATTTCTATCTTCTTTTAAATGCAAAATCCTTTTAAAATAAAAGATAGCCCTTTCTATTTCATTTTGAAAATAAACATTTATTGGTATAATAATTTTCTATAAAGACAAATTCTTCCAAACTAATTATCAAAACATCTACTTATATATGTTAAAAAATAATAATAAGAGAAGTTGTAACAAAATAGAGAAGTTCAAAAACTCATTAAAATTAAAATATCACAGAAATTTCAATAGAGTCAGATTTAAATATCCTTTTCCCAACGAAACCATTTCCAAATCAAACGACACATAATAGTATATTTTTTCCGAAATACTATAACGAAGCCAATAGTTATTATAGCATTTAACCAATGTTATTGCTGCCCTTTTCACTGAAAACGTTCAACTTTTAATATATGCCAGTGTCACATCCAATACGGCCAATCTTCAAATTTCAGCATATAAAGTCTATATAACATGTATGAAAGGGACAGCGGATTAAGGATCTTAAGGCTAATTTAACACTAGAGGGTGGGTGAACAGTGTTTAATGGATTCTATGAATTAACTTATAATTATGACACAAACAAATGCAAAACTTAATCATAGAACAATTATAGAATCAAATACAGATGCAGAAAGTAAATAAAAAACAGAAAAGGGAAAGAAAACACCTAATTTTATACTAGTTCGGAGTTACTATACATCCAGTCTTGTACCAAGGCAAACCAAATCATACAAATTTTTATTATACCAATGTCGAGATTACATTCCTCAATTTCTAATGGCATTGAGGTACCATCCTGTCTCACGAGTCTGGGGCAAACTCTCTTGATTTACCGGCCACAAGATTACCCAATTGATTTCCAGGCACAACCACACCTTATGGGGAGACTCAATAAACTTTTGATTACAAATTGATCCTATAACTTTGAATAGCACTTTGATCTTCGAGAGAGGGTAGAGAATCAAACAAGAATGAGATTCTAATTTGACTCACCTAAGAATTCGGTAGAATTTCGGCATAATCTTAAAAATTTGAAAATTTTAGAACATGGATTTGTGGAGGAGAAGAAGAAGTGAAGAAAATATGAAATTAGTTTATTAAAAAATTCGTTTGTGAAGGTTATTTATAAAGCACCAACGGCCATAACCATTCGTGAAAAGATTTAAACGTATTGATACTTCTTTTGAAAATTGAAACTTTTGAATTCAACAGCCACCATGTCGACATAGGGTATCCAATGATGTCGACATCTTTATGTAAAAAACATTGTAAAATTTGTTTGGAAAATGTTATTGAAAGGAAAACAAGATAAAAGGACTCTGGAGTAAAAAAAAGTTTAAAACAAGAGTTTATTTGAAAAACAAAAACAAAGTATACTTTAAAGCTAAAACATCCTGTTGAAAATCTTTTGAAAAGATAATTTTTAAGGCTAAAACATTTTTGAAAAACAATTTTGAAAATCATTTTTGAAAACCATTTTAAAGTAGTTTTGCAAGCTTCTTCCTGCAGAATATCTCATCACATCAGGACTTGAGAGCTTGTATAAAACCAAGATGTTCGTGGATTTGTAAGCCATTTGTCGTAGGTTTGTAAGCTACTTGTCGTGGGTTTGTAAGCCACTAAGAAGGTAGAAATGGGTTCCATCCCAAATGAAATTCGGAATGAAGCTTTCCCTGCTATTATGAAATTTTAACAAAAACTAGACACATATCTTGAAATCTTGATCTTTATACTCTAGAGTCTTCAATCTTGAGTCTTGAGCCTTTATACTGATCAGTCTTCAGTAATCAATACCCGCATTTATATATATCTATATATCCCGCATATACATATCTATCTAGACAACAGTGTTAGTACATATTTTATAATAAGATAAGTTAAAAAGGTTGTTGTTATCAAAACCAACATCTTCGTTCCTAACAATCTCCCCCTTTTTGATGATAACAACATGTATTTATAAAATATACTTATCATACCATAACTCCTATCATAACTCCCCCTTACTCCATAACTCCCCCTTACTCCAAGCCAATTATTATTTTATAACTTTCCCCCCTTTGTCATCAAAAACTTCTTAAAAATCCTTGAGCTTGTTATAAGATAATCAACCATAATAAAATAGGGTACACCAATATAAGTGTAATAAGTGCTAAGTGTGATCGTAAGTGTAATCCAGAAAGTAAATCAATCATCAACCAATCATATTTACAGTAATTATTCAATCCAAACATATATATAAACCATGAAAATAAGTTAAGTCAATCAAGTTTAAAACACACTAATCAAGCAAATAACATACAGAATGACTAGACATTCCTTAGTACTTCCACCCATCCATCTTCTCCAAAGATAGGGTCTGCTTTGATGGCATCCCATCCTTCTTTATCTTTGTCAAGAGTGACTGGTGGATTTCTTTCGAGATCAACCTTATTAAGGGCTAAGATCATCCAACGAAGGGCGTCGAAATATCTCTCTTGCTCCTTGATTATCTATATTTGACTCAATTCTAAGTGACGCTGATTACGAAGTATGAATGTAAGAATATTCTTGAAGGAAGTAAGAGTTTCTTCAAGATTATGACTTAGATTCTTTATCCGAGAAGCCATAATTCAAGAAATAGGAAGAACTATGAAAGAGAGTAATTAGAGATGAAGTTATACAATTTATTCTGGAAGAAACAGATATAAATAGGGGCAAAAAGTCTTTTGAAATGAATAGACACAAGTTAGTTACATGAAAATGAAATTTGAAAGTGTAACTATTTTCTACCCATTGGATGTCGACATGGCAGGATGGTGTAGGTCGACATGCCTCTGCTTAAAATGACATTTTGCTTTGTTTTGAATATTACGAACAAATCTATTAAACTAAAAATTAAATAATATAAAAACAAGCAATTACAGAGACAAGTGAAGTTGAATAACAGGAAATGAAAGATTCCATTAATAATTCTAGTCAACATTACATAAGATAATATAATATTAACTAAAATAAAGGAAATAAAAAGATAAAACTTAAGATAACATGAACTAAAACTAGTTAGATGAAGACGAAGAAGATGATAGTCCAAGCTTTCAACCAATTTTCCCAAACAACTTGTCGATTTTAGTGGAAATCTTATCCATTTCTTACTCAATGATCTTTTAAGTGTCTTTTGATTTTCCACTATAATTCTGTGAATATTGAGAATGGTCTTGTTGGATGGATTAGAGGGATTAGTAGGATATTCAATACTTTCTAAGGAGGTTTCTTGATCTTCCTCCTCTTCAATTTCTATTCCTTCCTCTTCCTCCTCTTGTACTTCCTCCATTTCTTCCATTTCTTCATGAGCAAGCCTTTCTTCTTTTTCTGTAAGTGTTTCATATGATTGAAACACTAATGGAATTTGCATAAGGGAAATGTTTTCATAGTTGAACACTTTTCTACTTATAATTTCTTCCCTTTTGAAATCAACTCCAAAGCAATTAAAAATCCGAGGGAGATAAATTCCATGATATAATGTGTTTTCACCCATAGTAAAATTCTTGGGCCTTAGCTCATCCAAAATAACTTGAGCCCAATTAATATCATAATTTTCAAAAATTGCAAAAAGAGCTTTGCGAACTTTTAAAGTTGGGTTGTTGTAGTTTTCCGATCATGGTATAAGAGTATGTTGGATAAGAAGATTAACAATTCTTGCTTTTGGACGAAAATGATAATTTTTGAATTCGAAATTGTCATCCCCTTCAAAGATGTGATGAAATGTCTCTCGGTCATTTTCATTGATTTGTAATTCCGAGAGATTCATTCCGGTATACTTACATTCCAAGATATTTCCCAAAATTTCACAATCCAAAACAATTTGTGTTCCTTTAACACTACTCCAAATTTGTCCTTCTTACCCATCATAAAAACCATGATTAAATTCGCATAAAACATCTTAACAAGATTTGGATGACATACAAAATCATTTTCTTTGTTATCAACTAAACTAAGAATAGAAAATTGTTGAAAAAGATTTTCAATTTCATAAGAAGGAAAATCTTCAAAAATAGCAATTTTCATGTATGAATTTTACCAAAGTTTACATAGTTGATGTAAGCTTTGATAACTTTCGGGTCAATAAAAAGAAAGTTTTTGACAAATTTTGGAAGCCTAATTGTGTTAGGAGTGCTTGAAGAGGCCATTGAAGAAGTTTGAGAGGTGTTGGAGATAATGAAGATAAGTTTGAAATTTGAAATAAAAGTGAAAAGTGATGATAAAGAGAGTGAGATAAATAGAGATTCTATAGACATGTTCTCTGGCCAAGAGACATCTTTCTAGAGCATTGAAGTTGGTGAAAAGGTGGAGGGAAATTCAAAATTTTGAATTCAAATTTTGAAATCAAATTCTGAGGGGCATGTCGACATGGGGCATCCGGGTATGTCGACATGTGCCTATTGAATCAAAGGACAAGTTTCTATTCCTAGTTCCTAATATATATATATATATATATATATATATATATATATATATATATATATATATATATATATATTATGTCACATATTCTAATTATATAATTACTATGATAACATTAAATATAATAATACTTAAATATTAATAATTTAATATTTAAAATGTTATTAAAATAATATTATTTTGAATTTACAATTCAAGCTTCAAGGGATAAGTTTGAATTTAAAAATTCAAGGAATTTGAAGACAATCAAGCAAACAAATAAGAACCCATTCAAATAAGAAAATTAAAAATAATGTAAATGCATACATATTTTCAGATCCATACTCCTATCGTCATCTGATTCATGAATAGCAGTGAAACACAGATTTGAATTATTCGTCTCTGTTTCATCGTCATTGGATGATGAGTCTGAGTCATTAAGAGTTGCTGTGAATGCTTTCTTTCTTTTCCTTGACAATTCATTGTTTGGAGGGAACAACTATTTATTTGGAGGCAGACAATCTTTTCTATAATGCCCGACCTTATTGCAATTGTAGCATCTATCAGTGTGACTTTCTCCTTATTATTTCTGGAATTCCTTTGATCATTTCTTTCGTAATTATTCATTTTTCTATTTTTTAGGAATTTCCGAAAGTTTCTTGTCATGAAGGCAATCTTCTCATCACTGTCTGATTCCGAATCTTCCGTTGTTGCATTGAATGCTAATGACTCCTTTTCTGCAGCCTTGTTTTCTCTTCTTCCTTGCAGTTGAACTTCATAAGACATCAGATTCCCAATCAGTTCTTCTATTTTCATAAGACTAATATCATTTTCTTCTTCGATTGCAAGTATCTTTTGATCCCATTCTAGAGTGAGTGAATTTAGAATTTTTCTAACTTGGTCTTCCTCTGAAAAGCTTTTTCCCAGTGTAATTAGTGAATGAACAATATCCTAAAATCGACAATACATGTCGGAAATGGACTCATTTGCATGCATTTTAAACAATTGAAACTGATTAGTTAATATGGAAATTTTAGTCTGTTTAACTTTGTTTGTTCCTTCATGAGTAACTTGCAAAGTTTTTCAGATTTCAAATGCAGACTTACAAATAGACACTCTATTAAACTCATTCCTATCTAGTGAACAAAATAATATATTCATGGCAGACTTAGTTTGTGTGATATTCCAAGTGTCTAATCCTACAGACTGTAAATAAATTTTCATTCTACAGGCCCATTATGCATAGTTACTGCCATTGAAAAATGGTGGTCTGATAGTAGACTGACCTTCTACAAATGAATTAGTGTTAGTGATAATAGAACTAGCGCCAGAGTTGACATTATCAGTGTTGGTAGCCATTAAAACAATTTTCAAGTTTCAGATTATGAAAACTATGAAAACCAATGCTCTGATACCAATTGAAAGGGACAGCGGATTAAGGATCTTAAGGCTAATTTAACATTAGAGGGGGATAAATAGTGTTTAATGGATTCTAAGACTTATATGAACTAAGTTAAAATTATGACACAAACAAATAAAAAACTTAATCATGGAACAATTACAGAATTGAACACAGATGCAGAAAGTAAATAAAAAACAGGAAAGGGAAAGAACACACCGGATTTTATACTGGTTCGGAGTTACCCTACATCCAGTCCTGTACCAAGGCAAATCACCTCATACAGATACCCTCCTCTCTCACGAGTCTGGGGCGAACTCTCTTGATTTACGGGCCACAAGATTACCCAATTGATTTCCAGGCAAAATCACGCCGTATAAAGAGACTCGGTAAACTTTTGATTACAAATTAATCCTATAACTATGAATAGCACTTTGATCTTCGAGAGAGGGCAGAGAATCAAACAAGAATGAGATTCTAATTTGATTCACTTGAGAATTCGGCAGAATTTCGACATGATCTTAAAAATACGATTTTTTTAGAATATGGATTTATGGAGACGAAGAAGTGAAGAAAAAATGAAATTAGTTCTTTTAAAAATTCGTTTGTGAAGGCTATTTATAAAGCATCAACGGTCATAACCATTCGTGAAGAGATTTAAATGAACAGACACTTCTTTTGAAAATTGAAACTTTTGAATTCAACGCCCACCATGTCGACATGGGGTATCCCATGATGTCGACATCCTTATGTAAAAAACATTATAAATTTTGTTTTGAAAAAGGTACTGTAACGACCCGTAAATTTCATGGATTTAATTTGGTTAAATTAATATAATTAAATTTAGTAGAAAAAAATATAAAATAAATTAAAACCTACTTATAGTAATTCGAAGTTAATTCAAATGATTTAAGCGGGCTTGGTGCGGTGGTGGGATGATGCGGCTCCCAAGTGGGAGGTTTGGGGTTCGAGTCCCACCTTGTGTGGGAGGAGAAACGACTTTTCACTTGGGAAGTATCCGGTTCATTTTCGCGCCTCCTGCCCCAAGCCAGCCGAAAGGTCTGGCTGCCCGGAATAGTTGGTTGTGGCGGGCCTTCCGGCTATTCCCTAGGTTTACTGTTCAGGAATCGCCGGTCGGTAATGATAAAACAGGTTTCCCTAGTTCCCAAAAATATATGAGAAATTAAAGGAAAATATTAAATCGATTTAATGTAATAAAACATTGTTAACAGTAATTGGAATAAATTAAGGAATTTTGTTAACGCAAGTAATAATCTCTAAACTTGAATGGACATTAAAATTTGGTAAATTTCTTTAGATAATATGACTTAGTATAAATGAAATAATTGAGTCAATTAGTATTTGATGAAATGTTACATTGATTGTAATAGATTTAATTTAAAGGGAGTGGATGGAATAAATCCTATTTAGTGGAACCTTTTTTATTCATATCAAAAAGTAAAGTACATGAGTTATTGCAAGAAATGGAAAGTTGAACAGAATTCTAATGAATGATAATAATGTAAAACGTATACAATCAATGTAGGTAATTTGTAATTACAATGTTGTTGAAATTAATAAACGTTTCTTATGATAATTAATAAATAACGAAAAGAGTAAATGTATTCATTGGAATATTAATTGAAATTGGATAGGGATTTTAAGTAACAATGTTAATGCAAGGTAATTAATGCTAAATTAAAGTCAATAATAATGAATAGTGATTAATTCAAAATTTGTAACATATATTATAAATTACCTGCTTATTTGTTAATGGAATTAGAATTTGTAATAAGTGATAATAAAATAAATGAATGTTACACTAATGGAAAGTGAAATAATGTTCATTTAAAAGTTGAGAAATTATAGGGTCGTATTTATTAAGCGTTACTTTAATAATTGTGATTAATTGTGAAATCAATACGGGAATATGTAAAGTAATAACTAGGGAAGTAATAAGTTATAAATTAATTTTAACCTAAACTTAAGGGTAAGTAAAAGGTTGGAATTGAATCTAATCCGTTTAATTGGAAACTTATTTAAATAAATTGGATTCAAGCGTAATAAATAGATTATTTTAAGAAATTGAAATAAGTACCATAATTGGTAAAATAATTTACATTTATGATTTGAGATAGGAAATTGTTTAAGGAATTATAAATGTTATAAGTGAATCAAGGTGATAAAGATTATGAATTATAGAATGTGAATTTTAATAGTGAGTTAATTTATTTAATTTATAATAGTTGGATTTATTGCAAATGAATAAAAATCAAATTTGTAATTATTACGTTAATTTAAAAAATTAAGTTGAAAACTGGAAATATTTATGTGATAAGTTTAAATCCAATGGTAAACCTTTATATTTGAAATTTATGAATGGAATAAATATAGGGTAATTCAATAAAAAGGGGAATTTTGGAAATTTATCCACAATTTTGAAATTTTATGAAATCGAAGATTTATATTGACTTAATCTTTAATAAATTGACATTTAAAAATTGTTAAATCGTTTTAAATGTTTGAGAATTATTAAGTGATAAAAATTTCCAATTCTAAAACTGAAATATAAAAATTGGATTTATTTACTAATTCTTAATTTATTAATATATATAAAAAATAGCCATTTTGGTCACGGACTCGGATTTTGAAGAAACCAATTTCATCGGATCCGTAACAATGAATTATTGTAGGATTTCAAGTTTCGTTACGATCGGACTTGTCGTTTGGTTGTACGAACGCGAAACGCCTCGAAATCGATTTAATTGAAATCAATTTGAAATCAACTTGGAAATATTGTTTTTAGCATAACTTCTTCATACGATGGAATTTGGACGTGAAATTTTTTACATCGCGTTCATAATATTTTAAAACACCTATTTTGATATATTGTTTTACCCAATTTCGTTCTGGGGTCAGAACGGGCTTTTTGGGCCAATTATCGTTCGGCACGTTTGTTTATCGGATCCATCTACTCCATTACTAACCTATCTATACAAACCTAGTTATAAACCCTAGCCTCCATCTATTCTCATTTGTTTGTGTATACAAATCACATGGTTCCTCCTCTTCTTCCAATGGCTGCAAACATTAGATCCTAATACAATTCAAAAATCAAATCCAAAGTCAAAAATTTAAAGTCCTCAGAAAAATCTCAAAAAAATTATATGTTGAAGATTTCATCGATACGAATCTGCATGTGGTTTTTGTTTTTGCAACCGATACTCGAGTCAGCGGCAAATCATGGTCAAAACCAGGAAATTCGTAACCCTAAGTCAATTTAGGCGTTTTCGATTGGAACGACGATTAGCAAATCGGCTTCTGGTTTTGATGGAGATCGGGGAGGGGAGTCGTTTGGTGGTGATCGTAGCTTCAATTGATGGACGAGGCGTCTGATTTTGGGCAATTAGGGTTCGATAATCATGGGTAACGGTGGCGCCCGACAGCGTTGTTGAGCGACCACATGGGGGTAGGGAGGTAGCGCGCGGCACGAGGGGGCGAACGGTGGTGTTCGACGGCGATGAAGACGGCTGGAGAGGCAGAAATTCTTGGTCAACGGCGGCTGCAAATCATGCGTGCGTGGGGTTGAGTTTCCACGTTCTTTTTGTGATGTGGCATTTGTGATAAGAAGAAGGTGTGCTTTGTTTTGGGTTATTTTAATTTAAAATTTAGTTTTCAAATCGTTCTAACACGCACAACTCCCGCGTACGAACTCCGTTTCACGAGAATTTTTTTTGTTAGGATCGTAATAAAATTCCAGACGCTTTGACACTGGTTTGGACAGATTTGGAGACCATCCAATTTTGGGTCTAAATTCGTTTATAATTCAATTTAAATTCAAAAGGTGAGTGTTTTAACCCACTCACAACTTCTAAAATTTTCTATGTCTGTTAAATTGACTTAGGATATGAGCAGAAATTTATTTATGGCTGTTTGGCATGTTTTATTCATCATCTAAGTTAATTCGTATTTATTTAATTTAACTGTTAATTTATTTTATTATTGCATATAAATTGACAATTAAATTTATTTATTTTTGCATATAAACTGATAGTTAAACAGTTATTAAATTTATTATTGAATATAAACTGTTAGTTAATAACTGTTATTTATTTCCTGTTATATTTTATATGCTCTATATTGATGTTTGTTTAAATTGGATGATGATTGTAATAAATGGTTGATGATTGATATTTGGATGAATGGATGCTATATTTTACATTGTATAAACTGCAAGTTATCATGCATTTTCATTTCATTCGGGATTGCGGTTTGAAATGATATACAACCGCATTTTTTTATTTTTAAATTGCAGATTGAAATGATAAATATCCGTATCACTTGACCATGGGATAGAAAATTATACACAAGCACCGCAGTATATATATAAAATTATTTTTGAAAGGATTTTATGGTTTTGGATATGATACGGTTTAATAAATATTAAATTTTGACCTTATATAAAATCTTATTTTTATGTACATATATAGTTAAATTTTTGAATTTAAGCTATGTATAAATTTGTTAAATAACTAAATAAGTTGAATAATGGAGTTCAATGATTTAAATCAATCTAGATTGGAAGGTATAAAAATTTAATTGGAATTGAGCGTATTTAAGAATTAAACTCTATAAGTGATGTAACTTATTTAAACTTGGAAATTTTAAGGGTATGATATTTATAACTGGATTTTTATTCAAGATAAATTAAATGAATATTTCCAGTATAAATAATTTGAAGGAAATATTTAATTGTTAGAAATTTTGAGTTTTATTTTATGGATTTATTTTATGAATATTTCAAAACTAAATAATAGGACAATAAATTGTTGAATAGAATTTCCAACCTTAAGTTTTGAAATTGTTAAATACTCAAAGTTAGGAATATATTGAAATTGAAGTGGTTTATTTAACTGAAAGTGAATTTAAATTTTATGGATTTAGACTAAATTTTAAATGAATAAATTTACACAGCCATGAAGATTTTTACTTTATAAAGTAATATGAAATCAACTATTTTATTCTATATACTGTTGAATATCCAAAACCATTCAAGTTTTAGAAGTTATAGTTTTAAAGTTATGAATTTCGAAGTATTATATTTTGAAAGTTATAATCCAAATGTTTGGTTTCCGGATATTATAAATTTTAAGCAGTATGATTTTGGAAAAGAAATATATTTGAAATAAAAATGATATTGTTGATTTGGGTTTTTTAAAAAAATATATCGAAATGAGTTGTTTTCGAAATGGGAATGATATCGTATTTATGGGTTTTGAAATGGACAATTATTTTCTAGTTTTAAAGTATAAACTATTTTAAAGACCGCGGTGTTATAATAACGTTTGGTTGTTGAAGAGACCGGGATCGGAAGTTGTCATACTCTTTGCCAACTTCGAAAACCACTTTAACAACCGTGTACGCGGTGGAGAGTCCATAATGAAGTAGGATGGTGGCGGCGTTTCCTTTGAGGTAAATACGTGGACCCGACTCTCGTGAATTGGCATAAGGTGGCTAAAACAGGAGCGATTCTCCGGCCAGTGAGGTCATTCCTCTGATCGATCGCACTCCTTCGATATTATACTCTGACTTTTGGATTGATTCGGTGGCCACTTTTGATTTTTGATTTGGGGGTGTTTTTCAAGGTGGGCGGTAGCTGCGCGCTGCGCGTTTCCACCTGCCCGGATAGCAATTGGTATATCTACCCTGGATTTGCCTAGTTGTGCCGTGTCACCTACCCTATCGCGTCTTGTACGAGTTTGGATTTCTCCCGTAGCCCGTGTGGTATCCTCTGGTGGCTTCCCGATCAGGAGGGACTATGATATTGGATGGACTACTCGGACTATTACGTGCTAAGGGCTATATGGGTAACCCCTTAATGCTAAGAAAAAGGTAAGTTTATTTTACAATTAGACACTATTATAATAGAGCAATATACTACATAGTAAATAGTTTAACGGATCCTTAGGAGATGTAAAACCCGAGCATCTCTTGAGTTACTACACTCATATTTATTTCTGTTGATTTAACTTACATAAGATCTTTTAGTTCTGACTCGAGTGTTTTGTCTTTTCAATTCGCTCGGGTCAGTCCGAGCGTTTCAGGATTTGAAGTTTTAGCTCTGGAGGACGAAGACGAAGATTTGTGTTACTATTATCTACTATTATTCCACTACACCATTTAATTCCGCTGCATTGATATTTATTGGTATGTGAACTCTGATATTTATCGTATAAAGAAGAAGCAAATGTTTGTAAATAGTTTTATGAACTATATATTGATTATTATACTTTATCCTTCCGCTGTGAGATTATGTTTTATTTTATTTCTTCTCTGTTTTTCTTATTTACCCATAACAATCCACCCTTCCGGATGGTTTGAATCGGCATGTGTGTCGATTTAAACCGTGAGAAAATGCGGGATGTTACATCTGGTATCAGAGCTTTGGTTTAGCGATAAACCTTAGCTTTGTGGGGTTTGACTCTTTACTAATAGGGTAATAATACCCTATAGGAGTCGCTGAGTGTATATATGAGAGAGCGTATTTGTTAGGATTATAAAAAGGTTTTGATATTGCGTTAATCCGTTCCGTTTTGTATTTATAAATTCTGGTTGATGTATGGGATGCTATGACATCATTAAGGATTTCTAAACACTTAATAGGACAGACCGACATAATATTTGTTTTAATATAGGTGAATGAAATAATTTTGCCTATTATATTTTCTATATATAAAATAAATTTTTTCAAATGATATTATATTTGGTTGCAATATATTGGTTGTTAGGAATGAAATTTATATATAATAATCAGAATAAGATTTAAAATAAAATAAATGAAATTTGGAAATTTAGAACTTAAGTTCTAGGGTTTTGAAATTTCTTTCAAATAAATTTTGGAATATAATAATGTTGTTTATAAGTATTTGCTGATATAAATATTTAATATAATTCGAAAGAATTGTTTTAAAGAAGATTTTTGAGAAAATAAGTTTTGTACTTTCCTCTCTGTCGTTGGAAAATAATTTGGGTGATGGCGGCCGCATCATCGACTTTCGTTTTCGAGTTTCGAACGGGGAAGGCCACCGTAGTAGTTCTACTGCAGATTCATTTTGAAAAATATATAAATTTTGAATTGTTTTAAATATAATTAGAGATATATAAGTTGTAAGAATATATTTATATATTATTTTAAAATAATTTGAAATTTAACCCGGTATTAAATTCTTAAATTTCCATAAATTAATTGTTTCAATTATTGTAGTGAAACAGAATTTAACTAATAATTGAAACCCTAAATAAAATAAGAGATTTAAATGCTATGTTATAAATGGAAATTAAAGGAAATTTGAAATTTGTACCATATGAAACAAAGAGTAATATTGTTGAACATTAAATTTAATTAAAGGATGAGATAAAACTTGTATAAGTTCATTTGCATTTTCTTTAACATATATAACTTACCAAATATAAAAAGTTGAAATGTTTAATAAGAAATGTAATGGAAAGTGTACAAGTAAAAGTAGGTAATGAAGTATCCAATGAATTTGCTATTAAATGAGAATTTAATGTTATAAACTTAAGTTATAATCGAAATTTTACCAAGTAAATATAATTAAAGGTAAGTATGACAAATAGATGATTATAAACCTAAATAATTATAATGAAATTAAAAATTTGTTAGAAATAAATGTAAATTATAAAAGAAAATTTTATGTGGTATGAATAGAAAGAGAAATTAAACAACAAATGCATGAATGAAACTAATAAGGATAAACAAAATTTGTTGTTCAAATTTGGTTGTTGTTTGGTTATGGTTGTTTGGGTAAGATACTTTAAAAAATAGGGTTTGGGAGAACGAATAATCTATTTAGTTTTATCTAAGACTGTTAAGTAAATGATGCGCTAGTAGTTTATTCTTCATTCCGTACAATTTAAAATTTTTGAACCCGAACAACTATTTGTTTGGTTGATTGAATGGTTGTTTCGTATTTGTTGTATATGTTGTTTGTGAAATTGATGGTTGTCGTATTAATTTGTTGTTAGTGATTGAAACCGCTTAAATATTTCAATTTATATAAATTGTTAACCCTTTGGATTTTATAAATGAAATGCAGGTTATGGAAGCAATTGCTACTGCTTTTGGTTCCATAAATAAAGCATAAATTGCCCTACAAATAGGTACATTTCGGATTTCGGTGTATAGCGCTATTTTATATATTTTTCTCGGGTTGGGATATAATATTTTCGATAATACATGTATATAATTGTTATATTTAATATTATATTTTCTCTCGAGCCTCTCCATACAAAGGAGACTCTGCCAAAATTTTCCGTAAATTTTGAACTTAGAAATATTTTGAAAAATGTTTTTCCAAACTTTAGTAATTTAAGTGCAAAGGATTTAATGGTTATAAATTGATATATTTATCTAACTTGATTAATTTTATAAATTTAATTGTTTATAAAGTTAATGTTTGAATAAGGCATATTGATTTCTTAGTTCTTCGTTTCCCTTCTTTTCCTTTTCGGGGATGAAAAGTTTTGAGTGGGGGAGAGTGTAACGACCCGTAAATTTCATGGATTTAATTTGGTTAAATTAATAAGTTTGTAATTGAATTTAGTAGAAAAAAATATAAAATAAATTAAAACCTACTTATAGTAATTCGAAGTTAATTCAAAATTTAAGTAGTGAAAAGATTTTTACTCGTATATAAATTGAATATGAGAAATTAAAGGAAAATATTAAAACGATTTAATGCAATAAAACATTGTTAACAGTAATTGGAATAAATTAAGGAATTTTGTTAACGCAAGTAATAATCTATAAACTTGAATGGACATTTAAATTTGGTAAATTTCTTTAGATAATATGACTTAGTATAAATGAAATAATTGGGTCAATTGGTATTTGATGAAATGTTACATTGATTGTAATAGATTTAATTTAAAGGGAGTGGATGGAATAAATCCTATTTAGTGGAACCTTGTTTATTCATATGAAAAAGTATAGTATATGAGTTATTGCAAGAAATGGAAAGTTGAACAGAATTCTAATGAATGATAATAATGTAAAACGTATACAATCAATGTAGGTAATTTGTAATTACAATGTTGTTGAAATTAATAAACGTTTCTTATGATAATTAATAAATAACGAAAAGAGTAAATGTATTCATTGGAATATTAATTGAAATTGGATATGGATTTTAAGTAACAATGTTAATGCAAGGTAATTAATGCTAAATTAAAGTCAATAATAATGAATAGTGATTAATTCAAAATTTGTAACATATATTATAAATTACCTGCTTATTTGTTAATGGAATTAGAATTTGTAATAAGTGATAATAAAATAAATGAATGTTACACTAATGGAAAGTGAAATAACGTTCATTTAAAAGTTGAGAAATTATAGGGTCGTATTTATTAAGCGTTACTTTAATAATTGTGATTAATTGTGAAATCAATACGGGAATATGTAAAGTAATAACTAGGGAAGTAATAAGTTATAAATTAATTTTAACCTAAACTTAAGGGTAAGTAAAAGGTTGGAATTGAATCTAATCCGTTTAATTGGAAACTTATTTAAATAAATTGGATTCAAGCGTAATAAATAGATTATTTTAAGAAATTGAAATAAGTACTATAATTGGTAAAATAATTTACATTTAAGATTTGAGATAGGAAATTGTTTAAGGAATTATAAATGTTATAAGTGAATCAAGGTGATAAAGATTATGAATTATAGAATGTGAATTTTAATAGTGAGTTAATTTATTTAATTTATAATAGTTGGATTTATTGCAAATGAATAAAAATCAAATTTGTAATTATTACGTTAATTTAAAAAATTAAGTTGAAAACTGGAAATATTTATGTGATAAGTTTAAATCCAATGGTAAACCTTTATATTTGAAATTTATGAATGGAATAAATATAGGGTAATTCAATAAAAAGGGGAATTTTGGAAATTTATCCACAATTTTGAAATTTTATGAAATCGAAGATTTATATTGATTTAATCTTTAATAAATTGACATTTAAAAATTGTTAAATCGTTTTAAATGTTTGAGAATTATTAAGTGATAAAAATTTCCAATTCTAAAACTGAAATATAAAAATTGGATTTATTTACTAATTCTTAATTTATTAATATACCATTTTGGTCACGGACTCGGATTTTGAAGAAACCAATTTCATAGGATCCGTAACAATGAATTATTGTAGGATTTCAAGTTTCGTAGCGATCGGACTTGTCGTTTGGTCGTACGAACGCGAAACGCCTCGAAATCGATTTAATTGAAATCAATTTGAAATCAACTTGAAAATATTGTTTTTAGCATAACTTCTTCATACGATGGAATTTGGACGTGAAATTTTTTACATCGCGTTCATAATATTTTAAACACCTATTTTGATATATGGTTTTACCCAATTTCGTTCCGGGGTCAGAACGGGCTTTTTGGGCCAATTATCGTTTGGCACGTTTGTTTATCGGATCCATCTACTCCATTACTAACCTATCTATACAAACCTAGTTATAAACCCTAGCCTCCATCTATTCTCATTTGTTTGTGTATACAAATCACACGGTTCCTCCTCTTCTTCCAATGGCTGCAAACATTAGATCCTAATACAATTCAAAAATCAAATCCAAAGTCAAAAATTTAAAGTCCTCAGAAAAATCTCAAAAAAATTATATGTTGAAGATTTCATCGATACGAATCTGCATGTGGTTTTTGTTTTTGCAACCGATACTCGAGTCAGCGGCAAATCATGGTCAAAACCAGGAAATTCGTAACCCTAAGTCAATTTAGGCGTTTTCGATTGGAACGACGATTAGCAAATCGGCTTCTGGGTTTGATGGAGATCGGGGAGGGGAGTCGTTTGGTGGTGATCGTAGCTTCAATTGATGGACGAGGCGTCTGATTTTGGGCAATTAGGGTTCGATAATCATGGGTAACGGCGGCGCCCGGCAGCGTTGTTGAGCGACCACATGGGGGTAGGGAGGTAGCGCGCGGCACGAGGGGGCGAACGGTGGAGTTCGACGGCGATGAAGACGGCTGGAGAGGCAGAAATTCTTGGTCAACGGCGGCTGCAAATCATGCGTGCGTGGGGTTGAGTTTGCACGTTCTTTTTGTGATGTGGCATTTGTGATGAGAAGAAGGTGTGCTTTGTTTTGGGTTATTTTAATTTAAAATTTAATTTTCAAATCGTTCTAACACGCACAACTCCCGCGTACGAACTCCGTTTCACGAGAATTTTTTTGTTAGGATCGTAATAAAATTCCAGACGCTTTGACACTGGTTTGGACAGATTTGGAGACCATCGAATTTTGGGTCTAAATTCGTTTATAATTCAATTTAAATTCAAAAGGTGAGTGTTTTAACCCACTCACAACTTCTAAAATTTTCTATGTCTGTTAAATTGACTTAGGATATGAGTAGAAATTTATTTATGGCTGTTTGGCATGTTTTATTCATCATCTAAGTTAATTCGTATTTATTTAATTTAACTGTTAATTTATTTTATTATTGCATATAAATTGACAGTTAAATTTATTTATTTTTGCATATAAACTGATAGTTAAACAGTTATTAAATTTATTATTGAATATAAACTGTTAGTTAATAACTGTTATTTATTTCTTGTTATATTTTATATGCTCTATATTGATGTTTGTTTAAATTGGATGATGATTGTAATAAACGGTTGATGATTGATATTTGGATGAATGGATGTTATATTTTATATTGTATAAACTGCAAGTTATCATGCATTTTCATTTCATTCGGGATTGCGGTTTGAAATGATATACAACTGCATTTTTTTTATTTTTAAATTGCGGATTGAAGTGATAAATATCCGTATCACTTGACCATTGGATAGAAAATTATATACAGGCACCGCGGTTTATATATAAAATTATTTTTGAAAGGATTTTATGGTTTTGGATATGATACGGTTTAATAAATATTAAATTTTGACCTTATATAAAATCTTATTTTTATGTACATATATAGTTAAATTTTTGAATTTAAGTTATGTATAAATTTGTTAAATAAACTAAATAAGTTGAATAATGGAGTTCAATGATTTAAATCAATTTAGATTGGAAGGTAAATTAAAAATTTAATTGGAATTGAGCGTATTTAAGAATTAAACTCTATAAGTGATGTAACTTATTTAAACTTGGAAATTTTAAGGGTATGATATTTATAACTGGATTTTTATTCCAGATAAATTAAATGAATATTTCTAGTATAAATAATTTGAAGGAAATATTTAATTGTTATAAATTTTGAGTTTTATTTTATGGATTTAGTTTATGAATATTTCAAAACTAAATAATAGGACAATAAATTGTTGAATAGAATTTCCAACCTTAAGTTTTGAAATTGTTAAATACTCAAAATTAGGAATATATTGAAATTGAAGTGGTTTATTTAACTGAAAGTGAATTTAAATTTTATGGATTTAGACTAAATTTTAAATGAATAAATTTGAGCCGTGAAGATTTTTAATTTATAAAGTAATATGAAATCAACTATTTTATTCTATATACTGTTGAATATCCAAAACCATTCAAGTTTTAGAAGTTATGGTTTTAAAGCTATGAATTTCGAAGTATTATATTTTGAAAGTTATAATCCAAATGTTTGGTTTCCAGATATTATAAATTTTAAGCAGTATGATTTTGGAAAAGAAATATATTTGAAATAAAAATGATATTATTGAATGGGTTTAAAAAAAAATATGTCAAAATGAGTTGTTTTCGAAATGGGAATGGTATCGTATTTATGGGTTTTGAAATGGGCAATTATTTTCTAGTTTTAAAGTATAAACTATTTTAAAGAACGCGGTGTTATAGTAACGTTTGGTTGTTGAAGAGACCAGGATCGGAAGTTGTCATACTCTCTGCCAACTCCGAAAATCACTTTAACAACCGTGTACGCGGTGGAGAGTCCATAATGAAGTAGGATGGTGGCGGCGTTTCCTTTGAAGTAAATACGTGGACCCGACTCTCGTGAGTTGGCATAAGGTGGCTAAAACAGGAGCGATTCTCGGGCCAATGAGGTCATTCCTCTGATCGAACGCACTCCTTCGATATTATACTCTGACTTTTGGATTGATTCGGTGGCCACTTTTGATTTTTGATTTGGGGGTGTTGTTCGAGGTGGGCGGTAGCTGTGCGCTGCATGTTTCCACCAGCCCAGATAGCAATTGGTATATATCTACCCTGGCATTGCCTAGTTGTGCCGTGTCACCTACCCTATCGCGCCTTATACGAGTTTGGCTTTCTCCCGTAGCCCGTGTGGTATCCTCCGGTGGCTTCCCGATCAGGAGGGACTATGATATTAGATGGACTACGGGGACTATTACGTGTTAAGGGCTATATGGGTAACCCCTTAATGCTATGAAAATAGTAAGTTTATTTTACAATTAGACACTATTATAATAGCGCAATATACTACATAGTAAATAGTTTAACGGATCCTCAGGAGATGTAAATCCCGAGCATCCCTTGAGTTACTACACTCATATTTATTTCTGTTGATTTAACTTACATAAGATCTTTTAGTTCTGACTCGAATGTTTTGTCTTTTCAATTCGCTCGGGTCAGTCCGAGCGTTTCAGGATTTGAAGTTTTAGCTCTGGAGGACGAAGACGAAGATTTGTATTACTATTATATACTATTATTCCACTACACCATTTAATTCTGCTGCATTGATATTTATTGGTATGAGAACTCTGATATTTATTGTATAAAGAAGAAGCAAATGTTTGTAAACAGTTTTATGAACTATATATTAATTATTATATTTTACCCTTCCGCTGTGAGATTCTGTTTTATTTTATTTCTTCTCTGTTTTTCTTATTTACCCATAACAATCCACCCTTCCGGATGGTTTGAATTGGCACGTGTATCGATTTAAACCGTGCGAAAATGCGGGATGTTACGGGTACTGAAAGCAAAACAAGATAAAATGACTCTGAAGTAAAAACAAAGTTTAAAACGAGAGTTTATTTAAAAAACAAAAATAAAGAATATATTAAGGCTAAAACATCTTTTTGAAAATCTTTTGAAAAGATAATTTTTAAGGCTAAAACATTTTGAAAAACAATTCTAAAAATCATTTTTGAAAAACCATTTTGAAGTAGATTTGCAAGCTTCTTCCTGTAGAATATGTCATCACATCAGGACTCGAGAACTTGTACAAAACCGGGATGTTCGTGGGTTTGTAAGCCACTTGTCGTAGGTTTATAAGCTACTTGTCGTGGGTTTGTAAGCCACTAAGAAGGTAGAAATGCGTTCCATCCCAAATGAAATTTGAAATGAAGATTTCCATACTATTATGAAGTTTTAACAAAAACTAGACACACATCTTGAAACCTTGATCTTGATACTCTAGAGTCTTCAATCTTGAGTCTTGAGTCTTTATACTGATCAGTCTTCAATAATCAATACCTACACACACACACACACACATATATATATATCCTGCATATACATATCTATTTAGACAATTGTGTTAGTATATATGCTATAATAAGATAAGTCAAAAAGGTTGTTGTCATCAAAACCAACATTTCAAAACCTAACAATTTATACAACAGACATAAAATCAATAGGTAAAGAATTAGGTGAGAAATCCAGATTTCTCAATAAATTTTCCTTGTATTTCATTTATATGTCAATCGTTAGTCAAAAGCGGATATTTAACCAAATTGGGCAATATTTCATCCAAACATAGGCAGTAAGTTTTTATCTACTTTATAGAACACTGATTATCCAAAAAAGTGAGTTTAACTCATTGAAACTCCACCGGACGCTTAGGCGTTCTAGTTTGAGCTAAAATCGAATGACGTCCCATTTTAGCCCAAAATTTCACTTGCGCCAAATTTGACCAAACCAATTCTAGCGCATGGCTAACGTCCGTATAAGTCCAATGCATTTGATCACGTTTGAATCCGACCTCGTATGAGCAAGATATTTATTATATAAGTTATTGGATTAATTAAATAATTAACTTATATTTAATCACTTGAATAATTTAAATTACCATCCTAATTACTTCTTCCAAAAATCAAAAACAGTTTCCCTCCTTCACCCATACACGCCATTGCCCATCTCGTGCATATACCTAAGATGATACGGAGCTACACTCCACCAATTAACAAACGGATTTCACCAACATTCTACCTTCCGCCATCTTGACTCGCCCATCACCACCAAACGATGCCCGAACGAACATGGCCCATTTTGACCAAATAAGCTCGCAAGCGATAAGCCAAAGGTCATGTTATGTCTCCATTAATCGAAGCTCCCTAAATCACACCACCGCCTCGGTTGCTGCCTCGAGTCCAATGCTATACTCCAATTCACCTCTTGATACCTAAATCTCCAACCCCATCAAGCCCTAATTAACTGCCTAAGCTTATCTTTCCCAAATCATCACCTAGCTCTACCAAACAATCCATCGAAGTGTAGATCTCAACACCCGGATCACAACAAAACTATTTCTATGAAATTTAGTTGAGAAATCAAATTGTTTAATTTTTTTAAAGTGACGGTGGACAATTTCTTTAATAGGAATGAAATAAAAAGAGAAGATGAGGAAAGGATTTGGAAGTGATAAAATGAAAATTTTATGTAAGTGTTGAGGTCTTTAAATCCATACCAAATACACTACTTTGCACACAAGATAATCAAGATTTCTCTAGTTACTCATTTTTCCCAAGCAACGTATGACATCACAAAAAGTTAACCTAAAAGTTTGAATTTTTGATTTAAAAAGGTTTTTGAAATAAAATACTTGGGTACTCCACTACATGATATCCCATTCACATATGGACTATGAGCGACAGAGATAAAAATATAATCGCATATAAAAACGTGACACGATCCCGAAACAATAATAATATACATCAGATATCTTATCATGTCAAATTATAAAAATACCTTCATTTGCCAAAAAATAATCAAATGACAATTTAGATAATTTCGAAATAAAAAATTGTGAAAAAATCAAATAAATTAAAAGTTTAAAATACGTTAATAAAAATTGAGTCGTTATAATAAAAAAAATCTTATTATTTATTATTGCATATAAATTTACAAAATGAATTCACCATTATCATTTATTAATTAAAAGGTGTTAAATAAGAGCACTAAATCCATTTAATTAACATCAATTAAAAGTCCATATATTTAAATCACTGTTCAATATTAAATTCATAATTTAATATTTAAATAATCCCTTTATTTGAAATCAAGTTTTTTAACTTTAAAAACCAATTATTTCAATATTTCAAATTAATTAAACATTCAAAATCAAATGATAAAATTCCGGGTTATTATATTTTGTAAAATCAATTTCATAATTTGGTGCAATCAATAAGTATTTTATGGCATGCTCCAACTATTTCCGCTATTACTATAATAGTGTACTAAATTCGAAGGTCCATTATTCACTTAATATGGAGTATTTATTTCATATACTGCAACTAATTTATAGTGGTGAGTTCTTCGATCAAATATCTTGAACTCAAAGAAATAAGTCTCCTTGAAAATAATTTTCTATATGAAAATACATTTTGGAATAGAAATCTTATTTCTTGTTCAACTATTAAGTACTAATTATGATTATTATGTTTCTCATTTTCGATGTTTCTTTATGAAACAGAAGTGATTATTCACTCTCTTCATCCAAATTGCATCTTAAATGACTTTTACTCTTGTACACACATTTTGCTTTCTAAACGGTTGAACCATTCAAAAGAATACCCTTACTACAACATCATGATGAATTCTTTACCAAAATGCACTCGATCATCCTTAATATTTAAGGACATCAAATATAATGCACTTTGCATAAACTAATCAAATTAACATTTGTAATATCCCGGAATTTCAAGGAGTTTAAAATGTTGATAATCTCTTAATTTAAATTATTTGAAATTGATAAAATGGTTATTTTCAAATATAATTAGCCAAACAATTAATAATGCGATGATTTTAATAAGTGTGTTTTTACATCTGTGTATTTAAATTAATTTTAAATTTGGATTTTTAAATTCGACTTTGAATTAAATATAAACTTCAATTTAAGGAATAAATACAAGGCTTTTGAAAAAACATTTAAAAATTGAGTTTGCAATGTTTTATAATTTTATTTAAATTATATTTGGTTCATTCTTTTCAAAGATTGTATTTTTAAATTAAGAAGAAAAACATGTTTGTTCATTAGGAAATATTTTAAAAAGTCTTTTAAATTTCTTTTAAAATAAAATATACATTAGAAGTGACAAATGTTTAATTTTAAAACACTTTGTTAACAAGTGTAAAACATTTGTGTAATTTTAGTGACAGGTGTCACATGTGTAAATTATTTTCTTTAGTTTTTATAAAACAAAAAGAAAAAGAAAAAAAAAAGAAAAAAAAAGAAAAGAACTTAACAATTAGTACCTAAATACAAAAGGGGTTTTCTATTAACATCTAAAAAAAAATTATTATTACCAATTTTGCATAATTACAAATGTTTGTCTAAAAATCATTTTAATAACAAATGAGATATTTGAATATAAGTTTGAACGCTTGTAAAATATCTCATTATTGCATATTAACCCTTGTAAGGAAGTGATTATTTACATTGACAAATGTAAGCTTAAGTTTTACAAAAGACATTTTATATATGAATAAACTAAATTGAAATATTATGAATACATATTAAAACATACTAAAAATATGAATAATTACAAATGTAAGCAAAAGAGTATATCTAGTTACAAGTGTAGATGAATTATTAAATGATAAGGACAAGTGTCCTCCTTAAATTTTTCTTTCTTTCTTTAATTTTGATAAAACTCAAATTTAGATTTCATCCCTTAAAACAAATACTAAAATCAGAACATTCAATCTACAAAAAAAAAATTCATCTCGGTTTTTAAAGGGAAATTCCATCTTCAAACAAATGGATTTTTTAGACTGCATTTTTTTTAAAATCTGGAATCAAGCATGCATGCAGTTCCAATTTAAAGTAGCAAGCATTCCAGTTTAAAAATAGGAAAGCAACTCAGTGTTCATCAAACAATTCAAGTTTTTTTTAAGAAAAGAGGAGAAAAAGGGGTCTACTGCATTTCCTGTTCTCAGTATCGAAACAGTTTTCAAACCTTGGAAGCCTCTGTTCATCTTCTAACCAGGTGAGTAAAACAAACCTATATCTGATTAAATCCTGTTGCATGATATAGGAGCATGAAGTAATGAGGTGTTAATGGTTAGAGTGAATGGAAATTTGTCTTGCATGTTAATAAATTTATGGAATCTATCTGTGTATGTCCAAGTGCAAGAAAACTTGCTCTATTCTAAATTTTACAGGTTTAAAACCTTTAAAAATTTATATCCTCTTCATCTGTTCTATAATAGGTCTGGATTATCAAACAAAATAGATTGGTTTGAACATAAATTAAGATATAAAAATATATTTGGGTGAAACAAGTCTGTATATATTTTTATTTCCAAAAGAATAGTGGGAATTTGAGATATGAGAAATTTTCAAACATTTTAATTTTTCGATTCAGGTATGTGATTTGAATCACTATGTTAAATCATGATTTTTAAAGGTTAATTCGTGATTTTTAGAAGGGATTCGAGTGAGAGGTTTGGGGTTGACCAGAAAATGAGTTTTAAGATACCACAGGTGATTGGGACGATGTGGAGGGTCAGGACCACGTCTATAGGTGGCGAGAAGGTCGGCAAGTTTGGGGAAAATGGAAGGAAGTGGATTAGAACACTATGGCGATGGTGGTTAGGGGATGAAGTTTTTAAAACCTAGTTTTCGGTTCATCAGTAAAATTGATCACCGCGAACTCTAGACTTAATCGAGTTGCTCCAAATTTCAAATAGATGAACGTTGGAGTGTGGAAGAGGTAGCAGCCGGAGGTCAAGCTCCTCTGATGATCTGATTTTGGTGTTAAAGGCAATTTCTTGTGTTCGACATTAATTTAGTTTTGAGCTTGAATGCTCGAATTTTATATTGGGGTTCTGCAATTGATTTGAGGGTTAGAATCGAGTTAGGAGGCGACCGTCGACTTGCGAGTGGGATTGCGAAAGGTGCGAGTTGACGGCAGCGGTGGTGTAGGTGCACGGCGTACTTGGGGTGTCAGCTGTTGTTTTGGGAAATTTGGGGTCTCGTGTTTGTTCGGGATGCATCGTATATTTGCTCGAAGCTTGGGGTTGATTTACTCGAAGTTGCTGTTGTTTTGGGCTCGAGTGTTTGATGTTAGGGGTTTTGCATCTGTCAATGTTCAGTTTATATTATTCAATATGGAAAGGGGCTACTCGGGTTTTACTCGAGATATTTTGTGTCTTGGCTCGGGCTTGGTTAGGATTAGACTCGAGTGATGAATGTATAGATTGAGTTAGTTCTATTACAAGTTGGAAACCTGTTTATTTTCAAACTTTAAACTAAATTTAAAAATAGTAAACAAGGATTTAAAACAAGTTTAAATCTAATTTTAATTATGGGTTCAAGTTTAAACTGAATACTAAGCTGGAAATAGATGAAGTTTTTAAATTTTAAAATTTGTTTAAATAACTTGAAGGGGTTTATTGTTTAAAAGGTGTTTAAAGAAATTTGAATTTAAATTAGAAACTGAAATGAAAAGAAATGTTTTAAACAAGTTTAAATTTGATTCAAATCTGAATTTGAATCTTTGATAAGTAAAATTTAATATTTTGAATTTGAAAAGAAATTTGTTTTTAACTCTTGTAAAATTTCTTTTATAAGTGGAAGTATTATTTATCATTTAAATTTAAAGGTTTAAATTGATTTTAAAACTTGTTAAAGTAAAATTTTAATTTAATGATTTGTATTTCATTTAATTATTAGGGTAATTAAATGAATAATTAATTTATCTAATAAATTAATAAAATGGTAATTAAGGGTTTAATCTTAAAGGTTTAAGATTAATTATTTTTAGAATAATAATTTGTAATTAAGAATGATTAATTAAATAAGATTAGTTTTAAATTAATGACTAATAATTAATTAATCAAGTAATAATGGATTAATTAAGTTTTAATTAACACTTAATTATTTAGTTAATTAGAGATTAATTAATAGGTTAATTAATTATTATTTAATTTGTAATTAATAATGATTAAAATAAGTTGATTATTTTAGAAACAAAATAATTAATGGATTGTTAATAGTTAATGAAGGTCATTAACTAAGGATTATTTAACAATTAATTGATGTGATTAATTTTTAATTTTTAATTAGATTAATTAATTTAAAGATAACCATTTGTGTAAATTGTTAAGTATAATTACTTATGGAAGTAATTAAGGAAATTTATTTACTTATTGTAATTAATTGAGTTAATTTGATTAGATTAAGTTAATTAATTCAGTTTAATTAATTTAGAATAATCATTAGATGATTTGTAGAGGATAATTACTTAATGTAATTTAATGAAGAGGAATTACTTGGAAAAGTAATTAATGAGTAATTACTGGATGTAATTAACTTAACGGTGATTGGTTAATGAAAGTAATTTGAATTTAATTACCTTGTGTAATTAATCAAGGGTGATTAATTAAGGTGATTAATTAGAGAATGATTAATTAATTATTTATAATTAATTGATGGTTATATATGCAAGATTTATGTTGATGAAGAAATTAATATAATTCCTTTTAAATTGTAGTTTGATTATTGGATCCTTGCTTATGTATAGATAGATGATACTGATTGATTTGAGCAGTTTGAAATAGTATGGTTACTGTAACGACCCAGTATTTTCAACCATTCGCATCCGCACATTGTCGGACTTGAATTGTTCAAAATACTGCGTTGTAGAATAAATTTGGCAAAACTCAGAATATACAATAAATAGATCACAGAATCACATACACAGATATCAGAATCTCGCAGCGGAAATTAAAAATTTAGTGGTTCATGAAGCCACTGATATAACTTCAACAAAACAGAACTTACATTGTCTATAATCCTCAATACAAATTTTAAGACATAAATAGAGATAGAGTCTTCAAAGTCTTGAATTCCAGAAAAGATAAAGGCTGAAACAACTTCCAGCAGCGCGAATGATCTACTGGGTGTCCTAGCTACGGAGAAGAAATTGAAGCTGCAACTCAGGCTGACCCGAGCGAAAAATAAAACATAACACTCGAGTCAGGACATACATACTTATATAATGTAAGCTAATTCAAGTGTACTGTAATATAGAGCAAGTAACTTAAAGGATGCTTGGGACCGCCCATCCTCTAAGGATCCGTCAAACTATTTACTATGTAGTATATTGCGCTATTATAATAGTGTCTATTTATAAAATAAACATACTTTTAAATAGCATTAAGGCTTTACATTTTCCACCTTAACACGTAATAGTCCCAGTAGTCCATCCAATATCATAGCTCCTCCTGATCGGGAAGCAACTAGAGGATACCACACGGGCTACGGGAGAAATCTAAACTCGTACAAGGCTCGGTATGGTAGATGACACGGCACAACTAGGCAATGCCAGGGTAGATATACCAATTGCTATCCAGGCTGGTGGAAACGCGTAGCCGCAGTTACCGCCCACCTCGGACTAACTCCCCAAAATCAAAATATAGAGGTGGCCACCGAATCAATCCAAAATCATAGTATAATATCGAAGAGGAGCGTCCGATCAGAGGAATGACCTCATTGGCCTGGAATTGCTCCTGTTTTAGCCACCTTATGCCAACTCACGGGAGTCGGGTCCACGTATTTACCTTACAGGAAACGCCACCACCGACCTACTTCATTCTGGAATCTCCACCGCGTACACGGTTGGTCAAAGTGGTTTTCGGTATCGACAGAGAGTATGTCCATATCCGATCCCGGTCTCTTTGCCAACCCATCGTTATTATAACCCGTGGTCATTTAAAAACAATTTATACTTTAAAACCAGTATAAACATTTCCATTTCAAAACTATAAATACGATATCATTTAAAACCCAAAACAACATAATATCGTTATATTCAAATATAATTCTTTTCCAAAACCATACTGCTTAAAATTTATAATATCTGGAAACCAAATATTTGAATTATACCTTTAAACCATAATATATTGGAAATTTTTCTTTAAAAAAAACATAACTCCCAAAACACAAATGGTTTGGATATAAATGGTTTAACTTTATGGTTACTTTGTAAAGAAGATAATTTACATAGCTTTACAAATATATTTCTTTATTTTAAACCATAATTTAAATATCACTTCATGTTCCCAAGACCATTTCAATTCCTATATATATATCCAATTGGAGTATTAATATTCAAAACTAAGGTTGGATATTTTTTCTTTCAACAAATTAGTGTTTATTATTTCGTCTTGAATATTCCCATAAATTCCATAGATAAAACTCCAAAATTATGCCATTAAATAATTTCAAAATTTACTTAACACTAGAATGTTCATCTTAAATTTATTAAGAAAAATCCAGTTATAAATCTCATATCTTAAAGGTCTCCAAAACTTAAACATAAATATAATTTATCAAATTCCTTAAATTTCAAAACAATCAAATTCCAGATTCTATAGCACTTAGGAAATGCTACCTAAAGTTACGGGTAAAACTAGTCCAATTTCAAAAGACAGCATTTAAATGCTTTAGTAGATTGTTTAACTTAATAAATATTTCCAAATATAACTTATATATATATTTCTTAACTGAAATCTTATCCTTTCAAAAATCCAGAATTTCCAAAATAAGTTATATTCCAAAATTTTATTCAAATATTTATTTATTTATTTATTAACATTTATAACTCATTCAAAATCAATATAAAATCCTTTAAAGATATTAAATCAAATATTTAACTTCCAAAATAATTTTAAATATTTCAGAAAATATTATAAGGACCACGGGCCTGTATATAGTTTTCTAGCCTAGGTCAAGTGATACGGATTTATATCATTTCAATCCGTAATTTACAAACCCCGGGTTCTATCATTTCAAACCCGCAATCCCAAGTTAACAGTTAAACAGTTAACATAATAATAGCACAGTAATCATCATTTAGGCCTATCATTTCAGCCCACAACAATCTAAATTTAACAGGGAACTTGCAGTGGTGATTTAAGCAGTAAATAAACAATAATATAATATAACTGCAGAAATAATACAACAGATAATAACTGATGAGGTGTCAATTTAAATGGGATTCATCATTCTACGTTATACTACAGACAGATAATATTTAAATAAAATTTTTACACATACACTTGCGATAATTCACAAAATATATGTACATATGTCTGGTGAGGAATACTCACCTGAAAGTTGCAGAAAATTTGAATACAAAACGACGATTCACCGATAAAGCACGACAGAGAATAACGATCAAATTCTTCTGACGTAGATTCAAATCTAGAACAAAATTTCAATTATGGAATACGTGACTTAAAAATTTACGATCAAAGAAAATGAGAATAGAACGGGGTTTGTTTGCTTTGCTCGACCACTCCACCGTGTACCGTGACCAAAACATACCCTAAACGAGAACCGGGTAACACTAAACTACGACAAAATTTCTAAAGGCTGACTGACAGAAGGTGAAGTTTTCCTACTCTATACTTTGTACATGTGCACACTCGTATCCCATGCAAACTCACGCCATGAATAGAACATAACACTACCCTGTGTCCAAAATTTTTTTACCCTGAGAAAAACTCAACTGCTTCGGGCCAAGCAAGTCGTTGCTTCGAGTCAGCACCTATATTGCTTCGAGTTAAATATGTCAAATCTACGGGTCATATGCAAAACTGGTGAACACTTATCCCTATTTCTCTGTTATCCGAATACTTACAGATGCCCATGTTTGTGTTGCCCAACTATCTTCTAACTCATATTTACTTCTAGAATTCAGCTTCACCATCAGATTTTTTTTTTTTCTTTTTTTTTTTTCTCTTTTTTTTTTTTTTTTTTTTTTTTTTTTTTTCTTTTTTTTTTTTTTTTTTTTTTTTAAAACCTAGTTGTTCCCCATTTCTACCCAGGCTGATACTAACTAAATATGCAGGCATGTATTACTAAATATGCAGACATGCACAACAGGGATGAAGTACTAACAGTACATAAAATGGAGATGAAGACTTCAACACCCAGGAAAACAATGACCAGACCAAAGTGCAACATTATGGATGCAATATAGATATGAAACTGAAACATATTAGATAATGTAAACTGGAATGGATATGAAGACTGAACATATCAAAAATTTTGAAAATACAAAGTTTCAAAATGAACCCAATAGGCTACAGTTACAAAACTCAAGTGAAGCAAATAATGCAACAGTAGCAGGTATATATGAATACAACCTCAATGCAGACAAGCAGACACACTATCTACATACATATATAACATCAAGCTATGATTCAAACAACAAGATAACATATGGTTTCAAGGGTCTGTTCATATTGTAAGAGCAGAGATATGGGATGCAGACAACTAAAGCATGGTACGAAGCAACATGTAACATTTCACATTTTATCAAAGTAATATAAGACAGTAGTGTGCAACTTGACATGCAAACTGCCACAAGACCAATTCAAGTGAAAATACCCAACTCAAATAAACCAACTAATGCAGACTGTCAAAAAAAAAAATGGATCAATAATGCAACCAGGTTATAAGGGACAAGCTATTAATACCTGTACAAGACTGCAACAATTCGAATGAGGGTGAACTCAAATGCATACAACAATTCAAAGTGCAAAGTGAGGATCATCATGCATGGACAGTGCAATGTGACTGAATACAAGTCAATGCCAAGAAAATGCAATACAAATAGGCAAACAAAATGGAAATGAAGACTGGAGCAACATGAGGCATGCAATACTCAGTACATATCTTTATTACAAGAACAATTATGCACTTCAACTACTTAGTTAAACAAAATATTTTAGTAGCATCTGCACTTACCAACTTATCAATTTAAAAACAAAAACTTGGTGCAGCTGTTCTTATCAGTTTAAATCAAAAATTGATATCATTTGTTCTTAACAGTTTAAACAAAAAAAAAAAAAAAAAATCAAATAGTATCTGTTCTTATTAGAATTAAAACAAAACCAAGTAGTATCTGTTCTTGACAATTTTAAAACAACCCAAATAGTATCTGTTATTATCAATTTAAAAAGAACAAAGTTATGAAAGTATTAGTGGTTATCAATTTAAAACAAATCGCAATTACTGTCTGTTCCTACCAGTTTAAAACTTAAAACTAATAACATCTATATCATAATCATATGCAGACTTGCCAAACTTCCTAGCCTAGACAACAAGTCACAGATCTACACACAATAATTATGGACATAACTCGTACAACATAGGGAGGCCGAGCAAGGTGATGAAGAAAATCAGAAAATGAAGAAGAAGCAAATCTGGACGAAAGGAAAAAATGCTATTACCTGATAGATCTCGGGCTCAAGAAGGAGGCAAGGCAGAGCGAATAGTGGAAGGGAAAAAGAGCTGGTGTAAATATAGATGATGTTTGTGAAGTTCCATGGGGATCATAAGTGTAGATAACGTATCAGTTTTTAAAGAGCTTTTTCATGTGTGATTGTACTTTTGATATGTATATAGGCTATGAATAGGTGCATAGTTCGAACGTTATATAGTAAAACTTAATTTTTGAGGCATCAGTTTCTTTTACTTACGTGATTTAAGGAATGGGATAGATATATAGTGGTTTGAATGTAACTGATGAGCTACATCAGTGGAGGAGATAAATCAATAGTTATAATTTATGCGAGATGCCAGAATTGCAAGCCTTGATTTGTTGATAAATAGTGGTTTAAATCTTTGTATGAAAATATGTGTGAATGCAAAAGTCAGTGAGTTACATGGCTGAAAGGAAGGAGTGCATCAGTTATTCTTTAAAAATAGGTAAGAGGTTCGAACGTTTCTAGTAGAAAACTTGATTTTTATACTGACAAATATTTGGACCATGCATTTGATTCGTCTCAGTTTTATTTGTTTTCTTAAGTATCAGTTTTATTTTTAACTGTGTAAATATGAATACGTGTGTGATGATTCATTTATTTTTAAATAAATTTTGATTTGTATTAAATATGTTTACAAATGTATTTGGACGTTGCAAAATTGGAAAAATATGATCTGTGGCAAGATCAGAGGAAGAGCAATCAGTGGTTTATGACATCAGTTACAAAAGGAATGAAATAAAGGGAGGGACCGAGAGTTACACCACATATAAAGTTTGAAAATATGTAAATATGAATGCGTGATTTCAGCATGCTTTAAATCCCTTATTTAGTTTGATTAAAATAAATGAAATGGCTAGACTTAAGAATTAATTTATGAAAGAAAACTGACATGCGGAGGCAAGTGTAAATGAGTATATTACGTGATTAAGGAAACCCCTGATTTAGCATGTCACATAAGAATGGTAAATGTCAACCGTTTCAAATAACTAACAATTTCTAACCTTGCACTTGAATGTTTTAAACTGTTGCACGGTCAAAGGGAGAGAGAGCTATTAGTTTATAGGAAGGTAAATGTGTTATATGCGTGATTTAAGGTAGAGCCATTTGCAAGCAGAAAATGGGAAAGGTTGGAATTTGCTTCCAATAATATGTCTTGGCTGTAACGCAAAAGCTTGGTTTAAGGCATACGTTGATTTATCTTTAGACATGCAAACTTTTAATATCCCATTTGTTGCAAACTAAACAGTGTGATATAAGATTTAGGCAGTTACACAACTGGATTTAATGTATGCGTGATTTAAGTTTGATGGCTGATATAAGTGCAAAGGAAAAATATCAGAGAGGGATTTGAACGTTACTTAAAAATCAAAACTGAAACGGAAATTTAAAAGAGGGAGAGTTGATTTTCTTAGATGTGAACGGTAACAAAAAGATTTGTACACAGGGGTTGATTTTGCACTGATGTAGGGATGAACGTATGTAATACAATTTATTTTATCAATCGGTCAGTTAACGAATAATAAAATAATGTTTGGTATAAAATCACTGACTGATGTTTCTCTCCAAAATATTTGGAAACACGATTTTTACACTACGTTAAACAGACGCAGTCAAAATATCAAAAATTTCTGTAAAATAACATTTTAAAAACACACGTTTTATTACGTTGCTTTATACCCTAAAATTTGACGCGTCTTTTAAACGCGAAATTTTACAGTTTAAACATAGCTTAAATTTTTTACAGTTAATATTAAATTTTATTGACATATACAATTTTATAAAATATATCTTCAAATTAAATAATTAACTATATTGTTAAACACAATTTATATAAATACATTTTTAAAATTAAATAATTAATAATAAAATAAATATCTAAAAACTAGGGCTGTTACACTCTCCCCCACTTAAGAACTTTTCGTCCTCGAAAAGGAACGAAAGAAGAGAAACAAAGAAGATAAGCTAGATAGACAAGAATCTTAAACGGATAGTTCCGGATTTGAAGCACGAAGAAGGTTCTCTAGAATTGGTTTTACCCCTTCAGTTTGACTGTCAGTCTATGGGTGCTCAGCGGTGCTCAGGTCCCGATGAGTAACAAAGATCTCAAAGATTATAGAAAGATTTCTAAATAGACTGGTATAAGCAATAGCCTCCTCATTCTGTAGCAGATAGGGAAACCAAGGACATTTAAAGATAGTTCAAAACAAAATAAGATAATAAATTTGAGATCATAATATTTTGGAAATCATTACGATTTATAGATATTATCATTTGGAAATCATACTACTAAAATCATAACCCTTTTAAAATAATCTTCATTTATTCAATTATAAATTTTCAAACATTATATTTTTAGAATAGCAGCACTGATAATATGTTATAGTAGATATGATAGTATTCCTAATCAGTTTATTATTTTCTTAACTCTAAATTCTTAACAAATATCCTAACCACTTTATTTGAAATACCTATTTTAAAAAATAAGATATTCCTTCAATAAAATTTTTTATCCGAAACCCAAAATCTCAATTATCAAATTTAGCAATATTAGAATATGTCCTAACTATTTAAATCATAATTATTCACTTAGGGAATAACTTTAATTAGAATTTCTTAGTTAGATTTAAGGTTCCATGTTAAATCAACTTTGATTATTAGGTTCCTTTGAATAAATTTCTTAAATTCCTTTTTCTATATCTACCTCTATTTATCTTTTACAACTAAAATTTTAGTGTATAACATTTATTATAACCACCTAAATTTTAATTATAAAATCCCCTTTTTATAATGTATATTATCCAATTACATTGTTAACTTTTGAAACTCAAGGTAAGTTATATTGAATGGAATTGAGTATTATACAACTAAACTTTCAAATTCAATTATTTCCTGTTGGAATTTCTTATTCAAATTTATTTTTATTAAATTATTCCTCAAGATAAAACTTAAGAATTAAATTTCTGATTCTTCTTCAAACCATTTAGAGATAAATAAATATATATACATAATATGTCAAATCAAATATAAATTATATATATTAAGTCATACTTTAGAAATTCAAATCAAAAATCTCAAGGTACACTGTAGCCAGACTACAGGGTGGTCCCTTCACTTCGAAACTCGAAAATGAAAGTCGATGATGCTGCAGTCATCACCGAAATTATTTTCCAGCGACAAAGAGAAAAGCACTAGATTTTAAAAAATTTCGGAAACAAATTTCTATTCGAAAATACTTATTATATCCTTTTAAACTTTAAATACAAGGTTTGAAATCATCGGAAGTTTAATTCTCAAGTTCTAGTTTTAACTTCATTTCTATTTGTAACCATTGTTTTATAGTTCAATTATTTATATATGACAAAACACATGGCTTACAAACTCATATATAAAATCAAAACTATTATCTCTTGACAACTAGTCAAATTAATTATAGAGTTCTGAAAATTATACTTATATATATATTAGATTTTATTTTCAAATACAGAAATAAAACTTTCAAGTCAAGGATAGTGATTCAAATTTTTGATGAACTCAAATCAAATAGAATTCAAGATGAGTTGAAATCAGAAAATCCAGTGATTAAAAATCAGAATAAGGAAACTGGGTAAGTCTATATAATCGCGGACAACCTTGACCGGGTCAACCGTGACTTAAAGAATCGGATCGATGTGGTTGGGGTAAATCTACATTTGATCCGAAGAGGTAGAGTTCGGAATAACCAAAGATACTAGCATATAAACCAATGATAAATATAAATCTCCGGTGAATCAATGCTAATGGTAAAGGAGTTTCACCCCTTTATTAGAATAATGGCGAGACCGCCAATTTACAATAAAGATCATCCGAAGTGGAGTTATGAGATACTCCAGAATCTAAAGCAGATGAAAAAGTGAGGGATACGAATGAGCTTTGGAACCGTAGGGAATGTTCCAAAATTCGAAAAGAGAGTGGTTCAATCTCGAATGAACGTGATTCTGTAAATCAAATTTACCATACATTCTAAGTTTTGCCTAGAACCAAAGCTCTGATACCAAATGTAACGACCCAGTATTTTCAACCATTCGCATCCGCACATTGTCGGACTTGAATTGTTCAAAATACTGCGTTGTAGAATAAATTTGGCAAAACTCAGAATATACAATAAATAGATCACAGAATCACATACACAGATATCAGAATCTCGCAGCGGAAATTAAAAATTTAGTGGTTCATGAAGCCACTGATATAACTTCAACAAAACAGAACTTACATTGTCTATAATCCTCAATACAAATTTTAAGACATAAATAGAGATAGAGTCTTCAAAGTCTTGAATTCCAGAAAAGATAAAGGCTGAAACAACTTCCAGCAGCGCGAATGATCTACTGGGTGTCCTAGCTACGGAGAAGAAATTGAAGCTGCAACTCAGGCTGACCCGAGCGAAAAATAAAACATAACACTCGAGTCAGGACATACATACTTATATAATGTAAGCTAATTCAAGTGTACTGTAATATAGAGCAAGTAACTTAAAGGATGCTTGGGACCGCCCATCCTCTAAGGATCCGTCAAACTATTTACTATGTAGTATATTGCGCTATTATAATAGTGTCTATTTATAAAATAAACATACTTTTAAATAGCATTAAGGCTTTACATTTTCCACCTTAACACGTAATAGTCCCAGTAGTCCATCCAATATCATAGCTCCTCCTGATCGGGAAGCAACTAGAGGATACCACACGGGCTACGGGAGAAATCTAAACTCGTACAAGGCTCGGTATGGTAGATGACACGGCACAACTAGGCAATGCCAGGGTAGATATACCAATTGCTATCCAGGCTGGTGGAAACGCGTAGCCGCAGTTACCGCCCACCTCGGACTAACTCCCCAAAATCAAAATATAGAGGTGGCCACCGAATCAATCCAAAATCATAGTATAATATCGAAGAGGAGCGTCCGATCAGAGGAATGACCTCATTGGCCTGGAATTGCTCCTGTTTTAGCCACCTTATGCCAACTCACGGGAGTCGGGTCCACGTATTTACCTTACAGGAAACGCCACCACCGACCTACTTCATTCTGGAATCTCCACCGCGTACACGGTTGGTCAAAGTGGTTTTCGGTATCGACAGAGAGTATGTCCATATCCGATCCCGGTCTCTTTGCCAACCCATCGTTATTATAACCCGTGGTCATTTAAAAACAATTTATACTTTAAAACCAGTATAAACATTTCCATTTCAAAACTATAAATACGATATCATTTAAAACCCAAAACAACATAATATCGTTATATTCAAATATAATTCTTTTCCAAAACCATACTGCTTAAAATTTATAATATCTGGAAACCAAATATTTGAATTATACCTTTAAACCATAATATATTGGAAATTTTTCTTTAAAAAAAACATAACTCCCAAAACACAAATGGTTTGGATATAAATGGTTTAACTTTATGGTTACTTTGTAAAGAAGATAATTTACATAGCTTTACAAATATATTTCTTTATTTTAAACCATAATTTAAATATCACTTCATGTTCCCAAGACCATTTCAATTCCTATATATATATCCAATTGGAGTATTAATATTCAAAACTAAGGTTGGATATTTTTTCTTTCAACAAATTAGTGTTTATTATTTCGTCTTGAATATTCCCATAAATTCCATAGATAAAACTCCAAAATTATGCCATTAAATAATTTCAAAATTTACTTAACACTAGAATGTTCATCTTAAATTTATTAAGAAAAATCCAGTTATAAATCTCATATCTTAAAGGTCTCCAAAACTTAAACATAAATATAATTTATCAAATTCCTTAAATTTCAAAACAATCAAATTCCAGATTCTATAGCACTTAGGAAATGCTACCTAAAGTTACGGGTAAAACTAGTCCAATTTCAAAAGACAGCATTTAAATGCTTTAGTAGATTGTTTAACTTAATAAATATTTCCAAATATAACTTATATATATATTTCTTAACTGAAATCTTATCCTTTCAAAAATCCAGAATTTCCAAAATAAGTTATATTCCAAAATTTTATTCAAATATTTATTTATTTATTTATTAACATTTATAACTCATTCAAAATCAATATAAAATCCTTTAAAGATATTAAATCAAATATTTAACTTCCAAAATAATTTTAAATATTTCAGAAAATATTATAAGGACCACGGGCCTGTATATAGTTTTCTAGCCTAGGTCAAGTGATACGGATTTATATCATTTCAATCCGTAATTTACAAACCCCGGGTTCTATCATTTCAAACCCGCAATCCCAAGTTAACAGTTAAACAGTTAACATAATAATAGCACAGTAATCATCATTTAGGCCTATCATTTCAGCCCACAACAATCTAAATTTAACAGGGAACTTGCAGTGGTGATTTAAGCAGTAAATAAACAATAATATAATATAACTGCAGAAATAATACAACAGATAATAACTGATGAGGTGTCAATTTAAATGGGATTCATCATTCTACGTTATACTACAGACAGATAATATTTAAATAAAATTTTTACACATACACTTGCGATAATTCACAAAATATATGTACATATGTCTGGTGAGGAATACTCACCTGAAAGTTGCAGAAAATTTGAATACAAAACGACGATTCACCGATAAAGCACGACAGAGAATAACGATCAAATTCTTCTGACGTAGATTCAAATCTAGAACAAAATTTCAATTATGGAATACGTGACTTAAAAATTTACGATCAAAGAAAATGAGAATAGAACGGGGTTTGTTTGCTTTGCTCGACCACTCCACCGTGTACCGTGACCAAAACATACCCTAAACGAGAACCGGGTAACACTAAACTACGACAAAATTTCTAAAGGCTGACTGACAGAAGGTGAAGTTTTCCTACTCTATACTTTGTACATGTGCACACTCGTATCCCATGCAAACTCACGCCATGAATAGAACATAACACTACCCTGTGTCCAAAATTTTTTTACCCTGAGAAAAACTCAACTGCTTCGGGCCAAGCAAGTCGTTGCTTCGAGTCAGCACCTATATTGCTTCGAGTTAAATATGTCAAATCTACGGGTCATATGCAAAACTGGTGAACACTTATCCCTATTTCTCTGTTATCCGAATACTTACAGATGCCCATGTTTGTGTTGCCCAACTATCTTCTAACTCATATTTACTTCTAGAATTCAGCTTCACCATCAGATTTTTTTTTTTTCTTTTTTTTTTTTCTCTTTTTTTTTTTTTTTTTTTTTTTTTTTTTTTCTTTTTTTTTTTTTTTTTTTTTTTTAAAAACCTAGTTGTTCCCCATTTCTACCCAGGCTGATACTAACTAAATATGCAGGCATGTATTACTAAATATGCAGACATGCACAACAGGGATGAAGTACTAACAGTACATAAAATGGAGATGAAGACTTCAACACCCAGGAAAACAATGACCAGACCAAAGTGCAACATTATGGATGCAATATAGATATGAAACTGAAACATATTAGATAATGTAAACTGGAATGGATATGAAGACTGAACATATCAAAAATTTTGAAAATACAAAGTTTCAAAATGAACCCAATAGGCTACAGTTACAAAACTCAAGTGAAGCAAATAATGCAACAGTAGCAGGTATATATGAATACAACCTCAATGCAGACAAGCAGACACACTATCTACATACATATATAACATCAAGCTATGATTCAAACAACAAGATAACATATGGTTTCAAGGGTCTGTTCATATTGTAAGAGCAGAGATATGGGATGCAGACAACTAAAGCATGGTACGAAGCAACATGTAACATTTCACATTTTATCAAAGTAATATAAGACAGTAGTGTGCAACTTGACATGCAAACTGCCACAAGACCAATTCAAGTGAAAATACCCAACTCAAATAAACCAACTAATGCAGACTGTCAAAAAAAAAAATGGATCAATAATGCAACCAGGTTATAAGGGACAAGCTATTAATACCTGTACAAGACTGCAACAATTCGAATGAGGGTGAACTCAAATGCATACAACAATTCAAAGTGCAAAGTGAGGATCATCATGCATGGACAGTGCAATGTGACTGAATACAAGTCAATGCCAAGAAAATGCAATACAAATAGGCAAACAAAATGGAAATGAAGACTGGAGCAACATGAGGCATGCAATACTCAGTACATATCTTTATTACAAGAACAATTATGCACTTCAACTACTTAGTTAAACAAAATATTTTAGTAGCATCTGCACTTACCAACTTATCAATTTAAAAACAAAAACTTGGTGCAGCTGTTCTTATCAGTTTAAATCAAAAATTGATATCATTTGTTCTTAACAGTTTAAACAAAAAAAAAAAAAAAAAATCAAATAGTATCTGTTCTTATTAGAATTAAAACAAAACCAAGTAGTATCTGTTCTTGACAATTTTAAAACAACCCAAATAGTATCTGTTATTATCAATTTAAAAAGAACAAAGTTATGAAAGTATTAGTGGTTATCAATTTAAAACAAATCGCAATTACTGTCTGTTCCTACCAGTTTAAAACTTAAAACTAATAACATCTATATCATAATCATATGCAGACTTGCCAAACTTCCTAGCCTAGACAACAAGTCACAGATCTACACACAATAATTATGGACATAACTCGTACAACATAGGGAGGCCGAGCAAGGTGATGAAGAAAATCAGAAAATGAAGAAGAAGCAAATCTGGACGAAAGGAAAAAATGCTATTACCTGATAGATCTCGGGCTCAAGAAGGAGGCAAGGCAGAGCGAATAGTGGAAGGGAAAAAGAGCTGGTGTAAATATAGATGATGTTTGTGAAGTTCCATGGGGATCATAAGTGTAGATAACGTATCAGTTTTTAAAGAGCTTTTTCATGTGTGATTGTACTTTTGATATGTATATAGGCTATGAATAGGTGCATAGTTCGAACGTTATATAGTAAAACTTAATTTTTGAGGCATCAGTTTCTTTTACTTACGTGATTTAAGGAATGGGATAGATATATAGTGGTTTGAATGTAACTGATGAGCTACATCAGTGGAGGAGATAAATCAATAGTTATAATTTATGCGAGATGCCAGAATTGCAAGCCTTGATTTGTTGATAAATAGTGGTTTAAATCTTTGTATGAAAATATGTGTGAATGCAAAAGTCAGTGAGTTACATGGCTGAAAGGAAGGAGTGCATCAGTTATTCTTTAAAAATAGGTAAGAGGTTCGAACGTTTCTAGTAGAAAACTTGATTTTTATACTGACAAATATTTGGACCATGCATTTGATTCGTCTCAGTTTTATTTGTTTTCTTAAGTATCAGTTTTATTTTTAACTGTGTAAATATGAATACGTGTGTGATGATTCATTTATTTTTAAATAAATTTTGATTTGTATTAAATATGTTTACAAATGTATTTGGACGTTGCAAAATTGGAAAAATATGATCTGTGGCAAGATCAGAGGAAGAGCAATCAGTGGTTTATGACATCAGTTACAAAAGGAATGAAATAAAGGGAGGGACCGAGAGTTACACCACATATAAAGTTTGAAAATATGTAAATATGAATGCGTGATTTCAGCATGCTTTAAATCCCTTATTTAGTTTGATTAAAATAAATGAAATGGCTAGACTTAAGAATTAATTTATGAAAGAAAACTGACATGCGGAGGCAAGTGTAAATGAGTATATTACGTGATTAAGGAAACCCCTGATTTAGCATGTCACATAAGAATGGTAAATGTCAACCGTTTCAAATAACTAACAATTTCTAACCTTGCACTTGAATGTTTTAAACTGTTGCACGGTCAAAGGGAGAGAGAGCTATTAGTTTATAGGAAGGTAAATGTGTTATATGCGTGATTTAAGGTAGAGCCATTTGCAAGCAGAAAATGGGAAAGGTTGGAATTTGCTTCCAATAATATGTCTTGGCTGTAACGCAAAAGCTTGGTTTAAGGCATACGTTGATTTATCTTTAGACATGCAAACTTTTAATATCCCATTTGTTGCAAACTAAACAGTGTGATATAAGATTTAGGCAGTTACACAACTGGATTTAATGTATGCGTGATTTAAGTTTGATGGCTGATATAAGTGCAAAGGAAAAATATCAGAGAGGGATTTGAACGTTACTTAAAAATCAAAACTGAAACGGAAATTTAAAAGAGGGAGAGTTGATTTTCTTAGATGTGAACGGTAACAAAAAGATTTGTACACAGGGGTTGATTTTGCACTGATGTAGGGATGAACGTATGTAATACAATTTATTTTATCAATCGGTCAGTTAACGAATAATAAAATAATGTTTGGTATAAAATCACTGACTGATGTTTCTCTCCAAAATATTTGGAAACACGATTTTTACACTACGTTAAACAGACGCAGTCAAAATATCAAAAATTTCTGTAAAATAACATTTTAAAAACACACGTTTTATTACGTTGCTTTATACCCTAAAATTTGACGCGTCTTTTAAACGCGAAATTTTACAGTTTAAACATAGCTTAAATTTTTTACAGTTAATATTAAATTTTATTGACATATACAATTTTATAAAATATATCTTCAAATTAAATAATTAACTATATTGTTAAACACAATTTATATAAATACATTTTTAAAATTAAATAATTAATAATAAAATAAATATCTAAAAACTAGGGCTGTTACAGTTACCTATCGAAATGCATTGATGTGTATAAGGGAATCCTGTATTTAGAAAAAGTTTGAATTGTATTTCATTTGTATAATCTGGGTTAAGTAACATTGGATTCGAAGAGACCGGAGTCAGGTGTTAGTAAATACCCGAGACCACTTCAATCCTTTATAGATTAATTTGTGAAATCAATAAGTTTAAATGGGATGATTGAAGTGAATTGGATCAATTCCTAAGATTTGGTACTTAGGAATTGATGAATGAAGTAAGTGATGGCTATAAAAATTGGTGAAATCGTAATGTGATACAAGTTACCCGGGACATATATATAAGTTGAATGCTTTTGTAATTCATGATTAGATGGGTTTACTCACGCTGGTTTCCAGCCTGACCCGGGTGTTACTTTGATGTAATGGTCGGGTCAGACCGAGTATTACAGATTTTCAGGTAAGGACGTTCTGGAGCTCAGGAGGCGAGCTGGATGGCAGGGACGTATGGAGAGTTTACACTGTGATTCTGTAGTAATCGGATATGATTGTTTTGTCCAGTGTTTATGTATATGTGTAACCATGATGTATAAAAATGTAAATTAACAGATATAGTCTTCTTTGTATAACTGCTATTTTATTTGATATTATATTTGATCCGCTGCGAATGTGAGGTTTCTGTGACTTGTTTCTGTCTTCTTCTTCTTTCTCTTTTCTTCTTTTCACTAACTATCCGGAATTTTCTGGATCGAAAATTCTGGGTCGTTACAACATTTCAGTGATCGAGTTCTTAGATATATCTTGTAGTTGTGGCCTAGTGTTACAAGCGACATGTTACTATCTTTATTGTAATCAATCAAACTGAATACCCGATCTCATAGTGTGGTTTGTTTGCTTAATTCAGATGAACAAATTTCATCGAAATATTATACACTACGGACAGTGATTGTTCACCATGTAACATTCATATGTGATTTGATATGGGTTAAATATCCATAGTCTTGTATTTCTTTTAAGTTCAGATTTCATGGTATGCAATACACAATCTCGACCAAATAAACCTTAAGCGACCAAATTATAAACGTATTTAGTGGTTGTAAAATCAAGCGCTTGCATGGGTGTTGAAACATTAGCATGCAATAAGCATTTGTAAGTATATTGTATATTTCTATTTTTCAATGTTCAATTCAGTTAAAATGTATATCTTCGTTAATAAACTTTATATATAACATTATATAACATTTTTTTTAATATTGGAAAGGTTAAATGTTATCATTTGATTTTTCCAATAAGGTTCCCACCAATCTTTTATGTTTTACCAAACCCTAAGTCAAAACATTGAAGTATTTCGACTTCACTTGTGGGTGTTAGGACTTGTCCATCTTGGAATCTCGACCTTGAGTTTACTAAAAAAGTATAGCTCCATGGACCATTGATAACTCCATATTGGTTGTATCATATACAACTCCTAAACCTTGGTACCTTGTCCTATTTTCACTTTGAACTTGAGTTCACTCAACAAATCGAAACCAAATTATTCACTGTACGTAGCATATTGCAACGGCCTAAGTATAGTATATGTACCTTGAGTTTTCTCAACAACATATAGTTATCCTATCTCGTCTATTCAATATATCAATAATATGCACAAAACATCCCTAGCTTCAGTTTGCTTAACCATTAAGGAGTATGCAAGTAATTTATTAATATATATGGTAGAGGATAACATTATACTGGAGGTTCATAATCTTTAATATATTATACTGAGTGATGTCAACTTATGAAATAATGTATTTCTTATGAAATACCCTTGTGATTCAAGTGTCAAGCACATCAGAAATCATAGTATATGTACACTTACATCTGTTGTTATTTCTTAAGATTATTTAGATTTGCTTAATGTTCCACATGTAATTTATACATTCACATTATAAAAGTTTTATTATATATAAGTTTTATATTTTAATTTACTTATATAATAATCTTATGCATAATTTTATATTAATTAAATATTATTTAATTAATTTTATATTATTTTAATTAATTAACCCCTTGGTGCCTCAAGCGGCCATAAGTAATTTAGTGCCCAACATTTGGAGAGCGTTGCGTGATTTTGTCATAATGGATGTATCGATATCTAGTCTCGATACATCTTGGCTAGAAATATTTAAAATGATGTACTTATTTTCATTGTGATAAATTACTCGCAGTTATAACACTTTTTAACTACTATCACAAAGCGTACCATTTATGGATTTTGTATTAAATATACTTTTAATTAAATTAAATAATTAATTAATATAACACATTATATCAAGCATATAACAGAACACCCTCTATTTAAGCAAGATTGGTTATTGATATATGTGACAAGTTATATAATTTCTCTTAAGGCATGCCCCTAACTTTATTACTAGGTACGGGGACAATGAGACCAACTTCTATTTTTGGGCGTAGAGGAGACTTGATATAGGATTGTTGTATATTATTAGTGTGATGTAGATTTATTGTATATTTGACATATCGTTGTTTATTGACTATACATTATTTGAGATGTTTTGTACACTCGCTATCACCTGTATATATTTCATATTATATGTTAACGCTGAGATATTGACTCTGTGTTCTCTAATATTCATTATATATTTTGTATTGTTTTGTTATGAAGGCACATGTGTTCATTGCTTTGTACAGAGATCGTGTACATTTATGGTGAATAGTATATGATATATGCTATGTACCATTGTTAGTCTAGTGGAATATTCATATGTGTACCCTATATCGCCTTATTCTCTATATTATTCGATAGTATTACTCGGTAATACTCTTGGTAGCATGGGTATAAAGGTAGAGGTGTTACAGTGATGATGATGGAGAAGGTGATGGTGGGCATGGTACGGTGGAGTAGGAAGTATTTTTGTAGTTATTTTTTGGATGTTTGGTTTGTATATACTATGATGATACTGCTTGAATATTTAGTCTGTATTATAATGGTATTGCTTGGATATTTGTTTTGCATTGTGATGGTATTTTTGGATAGTATGATGTCAAATAATTTTATGATATTATTATGTTGGGTAATATGCTTTGGTATATGAATTTGTTGATATTTGATAGTATGGTATATGAATTTGAGATATTAATATGTTTCGTTGAGGTGAATATATATATATATATATATATATATATATATTTGATGTGAGACCGAGGTTAGAAATGCAGCAAAAATGTTGTAAATATGTTTCAGCAAGACGTCAGCAGGGCGTTAGAAAATATAATTTTTACAATTTAATTTGGCATCACTAAGGCATTAGAAAGTCATTGAAGAGACGTCGAATAATCCAAGTTATACAATTTTAATAGTAGTCGATAAGACGACAGAAAAGGGCGTATATATAGCATCGGTAACAACCCTGTGTAAGGTGTCTACGAGGCATCAGAATACATTTTCCGACCTATTTTTTACCGATGTTATTTAAGGCACCGACAGAGCGTCAATATGGCATTTACCGAGATCGCATCAACGTCATTGGGTGTCAGTAAATTGCCTTATTTTTATAGTGAATAGTATCTCATAAATAACAATTTGATTCTTCACTTTCCAAATTAATGCAAAATATATGATCGCTACACACATATACACATAAAGTATATTTGACATACTCTATTTTATATAAATATCAAATTGATTAAAATAAATCAACTAGTTAAACTCCTTTAGAAAAGACAAATAAAATAAGATCTATTTGAACAAATTTTAGATGGGATCTAACATTAATTAGATTTTATAGGCCTAATAAAATTAGTTAATATTTTATAGGCATCGATCTTATTCTTGAAGCTCAACCCGTTGTCCTTCCTTCCAGAGAATGGTTTCTATAAATGGTTAGTCATGCCTTTTGGACTAACCAATGCTCCTGCCTTCTTCATTGATCTTATGAATCGCGTTTTCTGTAATGTACTCAACAAGTTGTGCTGGTTTTCGTTGATGACATTCTCGTCTTTTCTAAGTCAGAGAAGGAGCATGAATCTCATTGAGCTATTGTTCTCCAAACTCTTAGGTGTCATCAGTTGAAACCCAAATTTTCTAAATGCCATTTCTGGATGGATGAAGTCTGATCCCTTGGCCATATTGTTCTGAAAATGGAGTCTTGGTTGACTTAGTTAAAGTTATCGTGATTAATATAAGTCTGTCCATCTTTCCTCTTTTGTAATTTAATTATATTATCTTCCTTTCGAGCCTATCTTCTTTGTTAGAAATCTCTGTAATTAGGGTTCCTCTGAATTTGAACCTCTATCGTTGTTCGGAGATCCATTCTTGAATCATCCAATAAGAGAGGTATTTGTAATTGATATAAAATGTTTTATATTGTGTTGTTTGAGTCGTTAAGTTTGAATTTTGGGTCCCGATCGATTCGTTTGGCCAACGCTATCGGTAGGAATTCCAAAACACTTCAACAAAGCAAACTGACACAATATTGTTTTCGAAATTGGTAAATGAAATAATTTATGTATGATAATATTTTATATGTAAAAGTATAATTTTCGGAAATTAGATAGTTAAACGAATTGGTTGTTAGAAATGATAGTACTAGAATATCATTTATCAACATTCCTAAACCATTAACTATTGTTGAAGGTTATAAGGAGTTAATTTTTTTAAAAATATCATTTATAAATCTAATTTGCAAATGAAATGAATTAAAATTAAGGATTTGAGAATTAAATTTTCTGTTCGAAATTGGTTTTTCAAATTTTTGAAATAATATATTATTTGAAAGTATTTCCGAATAGAAATTGTTTCCAAAGAATTTTTAAAGAAATAAGTCAGTACTCTCCTCTTATGTTGCTAGAAAATAATTTCAATGATGACTACAACATCATCGACATTCATTTTCGAGTCTCAAAGTGGAGAGACCACTTAGTAGCTTTGCTACACTTTTGTTTTAGGAAATGGATTTGATTGAAATTTCTTTAGTATGATTTTGATGTACAAAATATATACATGTACATATTTATTTCAAAATGGTTTGAAGTGAAGCCGAAAATTTAATTCTTAAGTTTTATGTGAAGTGATTGTTTTCAATTATTGAAATGAAAAAAAAATTGAATTATTAGAGTGTCTAAAATAATAAATGGAATTGAAACAACTTGAAATAATTGAACTAGGATGAAATTTACTTGCATAGTACTCAATTGCATTCTAAAACATATATAACTTACTTGAAATATTCAAAATGTTAAAATATAATGTGAACATGTAATTGAAGGTTATACAAGGGAAACTTAAGCAATAAAAAATGTTCAAACTAAATTTTTGCTTAATAGAAATGTTGTGAATAGAAAGTAAATTTGTATAGTGCTCAATTACATTTGGAAAAATTAACAAACTTACTTGGAACAGTTTAAATGTAATGGGAGCATGTAATGGAATAGTACATAATATAAATGTAAGTAATTAGATGTCCAAAAATAAAAATGATATGGTTTTGAATTAATTGTTGTATCTGGTGCTATGTATTTCTAATCTATCTTTCCTTTCTGATGTTTCTATTCTCCTATCTGGTTCCTTTTCGGGGATGAAAAATTTTGAGTGGGGGAGAGTGGAACGACCCGAAAATTTTAATGATTTAAATAACATAATTAACCAAAAATTTTATGAAAATTAAAAATTAAAAATTTGTAATGAAATGATATTTGGAATACGTCTATTTAAAAATAGCAAGTGTCAGATTTTCATCAGAAAATATGAAAGTTTGTTTTGTTATGAAATTCCAATTTAAAATTTAAAATCAGTTAATTTGCTAGAAATAAAATATTTTTGAAACCTAAATATTTTATATAAAAAAATCGTAAATCATTTTCTGAGTGTGGAATCATATTTCATTTCACCAAATTTGGATTTCTCTAGCTCCATTTATCTTATTTTCGGCGTTTTAGCAGCATTTTTGGCAACGAAAAATGGAGTTTTGATAGAAGGGTTGTGTCATTTATATTTGTGAACCATTCTATTAATCTCATTGTGCTGATCTCCGTAGTATATTCATTTATGTGTTTCGACGTCCGATGCATGGCGAAATCTACAAATCGATTAGTTGAATCGGTTCTGTATTTGAGCCTTTTGGCTTCCTTTATCCTTTCAGTTATCACCGTGTAAACCAAATAGCCACTAGCCTTTTTATATTCCTAAAATTATTATCTAACTTTTACCATTTCTATTTTTCCAATATAATCTGGTTTGTTCCGTTATCCTCCTTCCCCTACCATTCTTTTTCTCTCTTCTACTGTGTTATGTTCCTATATCATAAAAAAATATAGCAGCATATATATTGAGATGAAGACATGTTCTCTTTCTTTATCAAAACCGTCGGCTGCCTTTCCATTTTACCGCCGATCCATCCTTTCCTATCCGGCCCTTCCCCTGACTGCCTTTCTCTTCTGCCTCCTCTTGCTCCTCCATGCAACCAGTCCTCTACGTGCTGCCCAATACCATCACTGAGAAAGCCTAGCCTAACTCATGTCCTACCGCCTTCCACGTCACCACTAAATCGAGCAACCATCCAAACGAAGCAGCTAACAGCCGACCTCATCACCATTCTCCGACCCTTCTCCTCCAAGCGAGCCGACCTTACGCACATACGCAGCCACTCCAACACCCTCCCTGCCACATCAGTCCCTCTACCACCTTCCAGCCATGACCGTGCCTTACCAACAACCCCCAAGCAAACCAAAAGCCACCCTCTCCACTGCGCCACGCACCATGTCACCTGCCTATACCACCGATCCAGTATCCCTCGGCCGACTAAGTTTTACCTACGCCGCAGCTTCCATCAAAACCAAGCAACCCTATAACAGCTCCTCCAACCCCATGTGCATAGCCTCACCACCTCTCCCCTCTACTTGGCCGCAACTCCTGCCACTGCAAACCGAAACCCAACACCACCTATCCCATACGCCTAGCAGCTCAGCCTCCTCTGCCAAACACAGCCAGAGAACCCGACTTCCACCTCCTCACCCCTAGTCTTGTCTCCTCATCTTCATAATATATATATATATATATATATATTTGTATACACGAGATGTATGTATGTTTCCATTTTTCTGTATTGCTTAAGAGCCCTGCTCTTCGTGCCCTCCAACTCTGACTATATATATGTGTGTGTATTCTGACTATACACACACACACACACACACACACACACACATATTTATTGAATTGAAGTCAGTTGCTTTGCTTGTTTCCATTGCTGTTCGGTGATTATTTCCACAATTCTAGCTTGTCCGTGCTTATCCGTATTCGTTGCATCTCATTCTCATTATTTCTCTAAGCCTCCAAAAGTGAGAGATCACTCACGATTGACATTTGTATGCTTAGTAAATTGATTTCACATGGAATGATGATTTATTTTATTATTAAACTTGAATTGGTTAGTAATTTAATCGTTAAATATGATATGTTAATATTTAAAACTTGTTTACCTATGTTAATTGACATATGACTTTTATTGACATGTTAGTATACATTTTAATTAAATTGTTAATGATTATATATGCTTGTTATTGATATGTTGTGCTATTTTATATTATTTTTATATTGTTCTCATACTGCAAGTTCCCTATTAGTTAGAAAATCCCTATGGGTTGAAATGATACATACCCGAACGATAATATAGATTAAGGAAAATCATTATGGGTTGAAATGATTAACCCAAACGATTTTACTGAATTTTGGGATTGCAAGTTGAAATGATATATACCCGTAAACTTAAATTATAATGGATTGAAATGATAAATATCTGTATCGCTTGACCATATGATAGAAAATTATATACGGACACCGTTAGTCTATTTTTAAATGATTTCCAGAATTTTGAAAAGAAAAATATGCGTTTTAATATATATTGATTTTTAAATATTGATTTTTAAAGTATAATATATGGATATTTTAATTTTACTATGTATGTAAAATTTAGATTTTTAAATTATATGTTTTGAAAATTTTAAATTACAAGCAAAGTTCTGAAAAAAGTTAAATTTTAAGATTTTACTTATAATTTTATTATTTTTGAATATATAAAATAAGATTTAATATAAAATAAATTTAATAATAAGATTTAACTTAATAAAACCTAATATATAAAAAATTAATAATATTTAATTTGACTAAATATACATATATAATATGTTTAAACTATTTATTCGAATTTATATTAATATTTTGTTTAGACTATTTATTTGAATTTAGATTAATATTTTGTTTAAACTATTTATTTAAATTTATATTAATATTTTGAAAATAGATTTTGTAATAATTTAATAAATTAAGGTTGGAAAGATGAATTGAAATTGATTTGAAATTTCATTTGTATAAGAATTTTATTTAAATAAAAATTGATTTGAAATTTATTAATTTTGAGATTCTAAAGATATGATTTTTATAACTTGACAACTGGATTTTGATTAAAGGTGATTAAACAAATATTTCAAATTTGAACAAAATTGAAATTATATATTTAATATTGATGTAAATTTGTAATTTGAGATTTTTTTTAAATGTTACTAAAATGGTTAAGTGAATATTTTCAAATTTAAATAAAATTGAAGTTGAATTTGAAAAATAAATGAAATTTATCAAACTGAGTTATTGTAAATGTTTGTCCATTTAAACTTTGAAAATCTATTGAATTGGAAAAGGTTTAAATTGTAGTGCAAACCTAGATTTGAAATCAATATAAATTAAAATGGTTTTGATGAAAATTTGAATTGAACCTTTAACCATTTTAATTGAAATCGTTGAACTGAGATTGATTTAAATTAAATTTTGGAACAAAAGTTGATCTGAATTAATATGTGAAATTGGAAGAAACAATTCTAATTTGAAACTATTTTCGATATAAACTCTTTTAAATATATAAACTATTTTAATATGTATTATTTTAAATTTATCAACAATTTTAAATATATATATATATTAATATATATACTATTTTAATATATATACTATTTTTAACGTATAAACTATTTTAATTTATAACCTATTTATAAATATAAACTATTTTTGATGTATAACTATTCCAATATATAAACTACTTTCAATATTCAAACAGTTTATGTAGGAAATGTTATGATTTAAAGTGATATGATTTCAACAATGAATACAATTTCGAAAATGATATGGTTTCGAAAGTTAATATGATTTTGAGAGTGATATGATTTTTGAAATGAAAATGATATCTTGATATGAAGTATGAACTGTTTGAAATTAAAATGACCACGTTGTGAAATAAGCATTTAGTTGTTAAAGAGACTGGGATTGGATATTGTCATACTCTCTGCCAATAACGAAAACCACTTTAACAACTATGTGCGTAATGGATAATCCAAAATGAAGTAGGATGGTTTGGCGACGTCTATACGAGGTATGTACGCAGCCCTAACTTCCGCTAGTCAACTTGATGTGAGTAAAACAGGAGCTATATCTGGGCCAAGTGAGGTACCTCCGATCGAGCATGCTTCTTCGATACCATATGTATTACTTTGTGATTTGATTAGGTGCACCTTTGATTATGAGAGTGTGTCTCGAGGTGGGTGGTAGTAGCTGCTATACGTTACCACAAGCCCGGTTATGCAAAACGGCAGACTACCCTAGGCATTGCCTCGCCTGCCTTTTCACATGCCTTATCACGCCCACCACGAGTTTGTTTTGTGTCCTGCACTATGGAGTGCCCTATGATAGCCCTCTAGTTTACGGAGGAATTACGGTACTGTATAGACTACGACATTTATATAAAATGTGTTAAAGGGGATATGGGTAACGCCTTAACGCTATTTTAATAGTTTACTTTACTATAAACATTATCTATGTAGCATATTGTATTATGTATGTAGATAGTTCCATGGATCCTTAAGGGATGGAATCCCAACATCCTTTGAGTTATTTGCATCTAACTTGGACATTTCACTTTAGTTAGTTTACTACATAAGAATATTAATCCTGACTCGAGTGTTTTGTGTTTTGCTTTATGCTCGGGTCAGACTGAGTGTCACAGCATTTGGGATTCACCTTTGGAGCTTGGAGCTTTTCTTGGAGATCTTTTATCTATTCAGATTTTCCAGTTATTTCCGATTGTTTTGTTCAGACTTGTCAGTTGCTTTTGTATTAGTGACTTCTATGTACTTGGGATTTTCTATTGTATTTGTTTCAGACTCTAATGTTCTGTAGTAGCTTCATAAACTACTAGTTATCTATTCTGCTGCTTATAGTTGTATTACTCCATACTTATGATTTTGTGATTGATTTATTTAATGTATATGCTAAGTTTTGCCAAATATAAATTAACAACCTATTGTTTTGAGCAATTCAAGTTTGACATATGTGGATTTTTGTCGATTTGAATGGTTCGAAATGGCGGGTTGTTACAAGTGGTATCAGAGCTCTGGTTTAGGCAAAACTCAGCATATGGAGTAAAAATTCATTAGAGATAGGGTAGTAATATCCTAGAATGAGTAAAATTAGTTATAGAATCATCTTCGTTCGAGCTTGAAATTCTTCGTTGGGATCCTCTTGGATTAGGATTTATTTTGAATTTTTAAACTTTCCCTTTGTTCTAAAATCCATTATTGTCTTTTCCTATTCGTGTTCTTTTGATACTGGAGCATTCTGAGCTTTATTTCTGTTGATTTTTGTAATAAATTTGAGCACATCATACAACCACAGTTGGCACTTCGTCCTTATGTGTGACTAATCTCATCGACGGTCCCGCCAACCTTAGTATGATTTGTAAAGGGGGTGAAAATCCTTTATAACAGGCATCGATTCACCAGAGATTTCTATGTCCTTGGTTTAGATGCAATTATTTCTTGCAAAGCCCGGACCATTTCTCTAGTAGATGGCCAAGGTAATTCTCTTGTAATCAAATGTCGATGCCTTATGATTATATAGGTAGTTTTATCTTCTTGCTTGATGCTCAGCTTAGTGATCTTGACGCCATCCCAATAGTCAGGGAATATCCTGATGTTTTGGTGAAATCACTTCTCCACCTCCCAAGCGAGAAATTGAATTCAACAACGATCTTATTCCTGGAGCTCGACCTATTGTCCTTCCTCCTAGAGAATGGTTTCTATAAATGGCTAGTCATGCCCTCTGGAATAACCAATTCTCGTACCTTCTTTGTCGATCTTATAAATTGTGTTTTCCACGATGTTCCCAAGAAGTTGTCCTGGTTTTCGTTGATGACATTTTCGTCTTTTCCAAGTCGGAGAAGGATCATAAATCTTATTTGAGCTATTGTTCTGCAAACTCTTAGGAGTCATTAGTTGAAACAAAATTTTCTAAATGCCATTTCTGGATGGATGAAGTCCAATCTGATGAACATATTTTTCTGCATTTTAAACCGTTTGTTTCATATATTTTTATTTTAATAAAGTGGTATTATACGGGTATTTTTTTGTGGTTTTGCAGATTATAGATTCCAAAGTGCAACATTTTGAATACCGTCGAAGAGAAAGTACATATCGTTCATGAAGAAATGCATCTCACGTCACCAACATGTGTACTATTCATGCAAGAAATCAATTGCAAATATTGAAAATACACATTCAAAGTTTGACCTGAAAATCTCTCAAAGCAAGGCCACTTGTTAATCAAATAACAAAGCAAAGACCAATTCAAAGTGAGGTGGCCTTATTTTTCTCCTAATATCAAGCACATGGACCTAAATAATAGGGTTATTTGTGAAGGCTGAAGTCTTTAAAGAGAGAGAGGAATGCAAATGAAAAATCATCTCTTACCTCATCACTTTTCTTCAAGTTTAGATTTAAATTCAGCACTGTTTTTATTTTCGAACAGAATACGTAGGATTGTTGATTAGATTTAGCAATTTATTTATTCTTGTTCCTAGTTATTTTCTGCACTCTTTTCAGTTAGTTAATAATTATTTCAGTTGTTTGCTCTGTTATCTTCTTTTCCGCAATTTCAATTTCTATTCTGATTTTTTTTCACAATTCTATATTTTGGTTGCAATTTCGATTAGTTTCGAAAACGATTCGGAGTATATTATTGTTTTTATTTTTTGTTCAAAATTCACCGTCGAATTCGTTTAACACGCCTAAGATTTAACTATGGATTTTAATTGTTTTAAAATACAATTCCTTGTGTTCGACCTGCATACTACACGCCTGTGCGCTTGCAGAATTTATTAAAATTTGTGCTTTCTAATCAATAGAAAAGTCGCAACAAGTTTTTGGCGCCGTTGCCGGGGAGTTTTTTTTTTGAGATTTTCGATTTTTCGTTTTTAAGTCTATTCGTGTTAATTTATTTTATTTTATTTTTTTGCATTAGTTTTCAAAAAAATCAAAAAAAAAAATCGTTTTTTTTTCGTTTTTCGGTTTCTTTCACGCATACCTCACATAATCTTCAATCACGAATCACGTTTCTGCATATTTTCACGCATACCTCACATAATCTTGCTTTTACCTTTGTGCATATTTTTTTTTAAAAAAAAATCATTCCTTCACAACATCTTGCTTTCACGTTTGCATAATCCCCACGTCTTCACAGTTATTCACGTGTGTCAGTACACATTTTTAGTTGCACTTCCACTTTCACATTTTCACGTTAGTTTGCATAAATTAATTAAAAAAAAAACATTTTTTTTCACTGCATTGTTTTCACATACGTTAGTTTGGTTACTTGCAGTTCCACTTTCACATTCTTGCATGCATTAGTTAGTTTAGTTTTCATATTCACGTAACTATCTCCTACACAGGAGCTTGCATACATTCGTTTACTCACGTAACATAGCAGTGTCATAGCAGTTTCATTTTGCATTCAACACATTCATTCTACTTAACTTTATTTTATTGGGCATGTTTTAAATTTTCTGCATGTGACTGTTTTCATATATTTTCTGTCAGCAGCTTAGTTTTGTGCCTTTCACGAGCATTCACCTGCACGGAGAAAACTTCAACTCAGATAGCAAACATTTATTTCAACACAGACAGCTCCAACTCGGTAAATCTCAACCATTCGCTAGCGCTACTCAGCTGCATTGGACGGACTATCATACACCTCTGTAAGTAATTTTCAACTCTACAGGTGCCCAACTGAAAACTGATTTAATTTACTTTTGGCTGTTACACCTTGATTTGTTTATGCGCGTTTGGGCAAGAAATAATTTTAACCGTTTAGAAAGCCAAAATATTTCATTAAACAAATCAACGGAAATTTCAAATCAAACAAATATGAGCAATCACGGTTCACAACACAGTTCACAACACAGTTCACACCACAATTCACCGAAATTATCACCTAAATCTCATGTTGGAAATAATGAATTTCATGAGAACCGACCATTATCCCTTAGAGACCGATGTTATCCAACACGGACTGTTCAACCTTCGGTTATTTCATTTCCACCTGCCGAAGGAAATAATTTTGAGCTAAAACATTCTTTTATCCAAGGGGTACCAAAATTCACTGGGTCTGAAAATGCATATGAATTTCTTAGTGAATTTGAGTTATATGCTTCTACAACTAAAATGCAACAACTTTCTAATGAATCCATCAAGCTAAGACTCATTCCATTCGCACTTCTAGAAAGTGCGAAGAGATGGCTTAATTCTCTTCCTAAAAATTCAATTAAGAGTTGGGACAATTTCGTTACTATATTTTTGAAAAAGTTTTTTCCTTTCCACAAAACTCTTAAAATTCGAACTGAAATCAACCAATTCTCTCAGAATGAAGGAGAAACTTTTTCAAAATACTTTGAACGGTTCAATCAACTGTTATATAGTTGCCCACATCATGCAATCCCTAAGCACGTTTTGTGCCAAATCGTTTATGAAGGGCTTAACTATCAAACAAGATCCCAACTTGAATCAATGTGCGGAGGAGAATTCATGGCAAAAACAGACGAGGAAGCTTGGGAATTTTTAGAAGAGTATTCGGAAAAGGATATCAATGGGAAACAATCCGTGTTCCAATTCGTACTCCAAACAGAGGAGTACATGCCATTGACCCATCACATCTTCCTATAGATGCCCAAATTCCTCAAGAAGGAGAAGGACTACCTCATTACTACACACAAGACCAAATCAATGCTATAGCCCAAAATAGTCCTTATTCATCCACATACAATCCTAACTGGAAGAACCACCCCAATTTTTCATGGTCAAATCCTAACAACGTGGCTAATCCATCACATATGTATCCAATGATACCAAATCCGAATTATCGAGCCCCAACCTCTAATGCTCAAAATTCTCAACCCGCTCCTCAAACAAAACCTTCGAATCAACCATATAGGCATCCTAATTTTAATCCATCAACCCAACCTTCTCAGCCTTCACAAGAAATTGCTCGATTGGAAAAACAACTCACCAAACAAAATGAACAAATCACTAACCAAGATGCGAGAATTGAGCAAATCACTAAACAAAATGAACAAATGTTGATAATGATGAAGGATCTCATGAAAATCAATGAGAAAGGTAAATTGCCTAGTCAAACCGAAGTGAATCCAAAGTATAACTCTCGAGGAGTAAATCTTTGTGAGGACGAAAATGTAAATCCGGTTAATGCTGTCACCACATTAAGGTCCGGAAAGAAGGTAGACAACAACGTCGGCAACCCCGACATCCTTCTTAAATCTTCCCATGTTCCAAATTCTGAAACTCAGTGGACAACCACGGTTGTCAATCAAAACGATTCTAATTCTTCATCTAAGGTTGGCAATCCCGACCACTCTTCACCTTCTGATGTTGGCAACCCCAACATTCCAGCTCCCTTATCTTCACCCTCTAATATAACACCTTCTTCTTCGAATGAAAAAACTTCCGAAGGAGTCTATAAACCCATAGCTCCATTTCCTCATAGACTCAACAAAAAGAAGAAGCCCGGTAATTTTGACCAAATTCTTGAAATCTTCAAACAAGTTCGAATCAATATTCCACTTCTTGATACCATCGAGCAAATTCCTCAATACGCCAAATGCCTGAAAGAGCTATGTACTCAAAAACGTGCCACTAACGTTCCTAAGACTGCATTTCTAACTGCAAACACTAGCTCTGTTATTTCAAATCCCTCCCCAATCAAGTATAAGGACCCCGGTTGTCCTACAATCGGTTGTAAAATCGGTAACACTCACATTGGTCATGCCTTACTCGATCTTGGAGCAAGTGTGAATCTTTTGCCTTATACTGTGTACTGTCAACTTGGACTAGGGGAATGAAAACCTACAAACATCACAATTCAACTAGCCGATCGATCTGTCAAAAAACCATTGGGAACAGTTGAAGATGTTTTAATACAAATCGAGCAATTCTATTTTCCAGTTGATTTCATAGTCCTAGAAACTGCACCTGTCTCAAATCCTAACAGTCAAATTCCTTTGATATCATAAATTGCAGGAATGGTCAACTTCGACTTTCCTTTGGGCACCTAACCATTGAACTAAATATCTTCAATCTTAACAAACAACCAACGGAGCTTGAAACAGAAGAAGTTGACCTGATCCAAACAATTGTAGAAAATAACTTTAGTGATACCACGGAGTCTCTTAACATGTGCCTAGATCATTTTAATTCCAATTTCAATGAAGATGAATACATTTCTGAATTAAATGATATGCTCTGCTCTTCTCCTAATTCACTAGAATTCAATCAGTTAATGTCTACTGAAGCCTCAAAAGAAGTACGCCCTAAATTAGACCTCAAACCTCTTCCAAATGATCTTAAGTATGCATACTTAGATTCTTCAAAAAAATTCCCTGTAATCTTGGCCTCCGATCTCATTAAGGACCAAGAAGAACAACTTTTGAAAATTTTAAGGGAAAATAAAGAGGCATTAGGATGGGTAATCACTGACATTAAGGGAATTAGTCCATCAATTATTGAACATAGAATACATTTAGTCGACGAGGCTAAACCCACTCGCGAAGCTCAAAGGCGATTAAACCCTAATATGAGAGAAGTGTTAAAGGAAGAAATTATCAAATGTTTAGACAATAACATTATCTACCCTATCTCTGACAGTACTTGGGTAAGTCCGGTACAAGTTGTACCAAAGAAGTCCGGAATCACTGTGACAACAAATGAGAATAACGAACTTGTTCCGACAAAGGTCAAAACAAAATGGCGCGTTTGCATCGACTATCGAAAACTCAATGCAGCAACAAGAAAATATCATTTTCCCCTTCCCTTCATTGATCAAATGCTCGAACGCTTAGCCGGTCATGAATACTATTGTTTTCTTGATGGTTACTCCGGCTATAATCAAATTCCCATTGCGTTAGAGGACCAACACAAAACGACGTTCACATGTCCCTTCGGAACTTTCGCTTATCGTCGCATGCCCTTCGGTCTTTGTAATGCTCCCGCTACCTTTCAGAGATGTATGATGAGTATATTTTCTGATATGGTGGAGGATTTCTTAGAAATATTCATGGACGATTTTTCAATCTATGGGTCATCTTTTGATCAATGCCTCCTTCGTTTAGAACGTGTCTTAAAGCGATGTAAGGAGAAATCTCTTGTTCTTAATTGGGAAAAATGTCATTTTATGGTTAAGCAAGGAATAGTCTTAGATCATGTTGTCTCTAAAAATGGCCTAGAAGTTGACAAATCTAAAGTTGATCTTATTGTTGACCTTCCTCCTCCACGGTCCGTAAAGGACATTCGCTCATTTCTCGGCCATGCAGGATTCTATAGGAGGTTCATTAAAGATTTTTCAAAAATTTCAAAACCTCTTTCGAATCTTCTGGCTAAAGACGTTAAATTTGAATTTTCCAATGAATGTGAAACGTCTTTTGAAACCCTCAAATCGATCTTGACCACTGCACCTATCATCCAACCTCCAAATTGGACTTTGCCTTTCGAATTAATGTGCGACGCTTCTGATTATGCCATTGGAGCCATCTTAGGTCAACGAATCGATAAACTTCCTCGAGTCATCTATTATGCTAGCAAAACTCTTAATGAAACTCAATTGAATTACTCAACCACAGAAAAAGAGTTTTTAGCAGTTATCTTTGCCCTCGATAAGTTTAGATCATATCTCATAGGTTCTAAGGTCATAGTTTACACCGATCATGCCGCCTTGCGGTATTTACTCACGAAAAAGGATACCAAACCCGCTTAATCCGTTGGATTCTCCTTCTTCAAGAGTTTGACCTAGAAATACGAGATAAAAAGGGTTCTGAAAATGTCGTAGCTGACCATCTTTCTCGTATAGTGCATGAAAACTATGATAACTCTTAAATCAACGATCATTTTCCCGATGAACAAATTCTTTCACTCTCTAGTGCACCATGGTATGCGGACATTGTAAATTATCTTGTCACAAATGAAACACCTTCCCATTGGTCAAAACAAGATAAACAAAAATTTCTCTCCAACGTTCGAAACTTTTACTGGGACGATCCTTATCTTTTCAAATATTGCACCGATCAAATCATTCGCAGATGTGTCCCAGAACATGAATTCCATAGCATCCTCTCTTTTTCACATAATCAAGCATGTGGAGGACATTTTGGAGCAAAGAAAACTGCTGCCAAGGTGTTACAGTGCGGTTTTTATTGGCCTTCTCTTTTTCGTGACGCCCACGAATTTTGCTCCAAATGCGCTAGATGTCAACAAACAGGTCGTATTTCCAAACGTGACAAGATGCCCCTAAATCCGATCCTTGTCATCGAAATTTTTGATGTTTGGGGCATCGATTTCATGGGTCCTTTTCCTGATTCTTTTGGAAATCTCTACATCTTACTCGCGGTAGATTACGTGTCTAAATGGGTTGAGGCCATTCCCACCAGAACGGATGACAATAAAGTTGTTGTCAAATTTTTGAAAGAAAACATATTTTCCCGTTTTGGCACACCTCGAGCCATTATAAGTGATAACGGTTCTCATTTTTGTAATTGTGCTTTTGAACCTCTTCTTAAGAAATATTCTATCACTCATAAACTATCTACTCCATATCATCCACAGACCAACGGTCAAGTCGAGATTTCCAATAGACAAATTAAACAAATTCTTGAAAAGACGGTTAACTCCAACAGAAAAGATTGGTCATCTAAATTGATAGACGCCCTTTGGGCATTTCGCACAGCTTATAAAACCAATTTAGGAATGTCACCATACCTATTAGTCTTTGGAAAAGCATGCCATTTACCCGTTGAGCTCGAGCACCGCGCACTTTGGGCAATCAAATACCTTAATTTTGACATAGAAAAAGTCAGATCGCATCGTAAATTACAATTGTCAGAATTAGAAGAACTAAGAAATGAAGCGTACGAAAATGCAAAGATTTATAAAGAGAAAACCAAATTCTATCATGATAAATCCATACTTCGTAAGACATTCGAAGTCGGTCAGAAAGTTCTCTTATATAATTCCAGACTTCATTTATTTCCGGGAAAATTGAGATCCCGTTGGACAGGTCCATATATTGTGAAAACAGTATACCCTTATGGCGGAGTTGAAATTGAAAATCCTAGGGACGGTTCCATTTCAAAGGTCAATGGACAACGCTTGAAGCCATTTCTAGAGTTTGAACAGCACGAGGACGATGAGTTCGTGGATCTTCACGAACCTAGCTATTCGGCATGAGCCGCTCACTATCTTGCACATATCAGGTTGTATTTTTTTAGTTTTTTTTTCTTCTATTTTGCATTTGCATTCTATTTGACAGTTGGGACACTGTCTCATTCCAGTGTGGGGGGGGCGCATATCTCATTCTGTTTTTCATATTTCATAGTGTAGCATCATTATTTTTTAAAAAAAAAATCATCTCATTATTTGTTTTCAAATTTCCTTTCAATTTTTTTTTCATTTCCCAATATTTTTAGGACTTCGATTTATTTTTAATTAGTCAAGACAAAGTAAGTAAGCAGTTGAAGTCAATTGATGAAGATTTTTGTGAATCACTAATTTCAAATGTAAAATATAATGAAAAGTAGAATTACAAGCGATAATAGTGAGGTTAGTATATAGGGGGATTCATAGGTGATGGTTATGAAATCTTTTCTAAACTGTAGTCTTTTTTTAAAAAAAATGGCAGATTTAAAGTACATGCGTTGACATCTCAAATCATTAAAGTTAAGTGGTGCTAAGTTGATTTGCATAACACTCTTTAGCTCTTCTCAAAAAAAAAAAACTAATAAGAAACACCTACAGTCGATAGGTGTGCACACTTGTGAAAGTGTGTGCACTCGCCACGCTCTATACTCTTCTCACGTAAGCCTGCAAGGCAGTGCATGGATGGTATATCTGGCCTCAGCATTCTGAGTTAGGTGTATAAATAATTAAATAAATAATCACCTAAGGATTACCGACCTTTTCTGACATAGTCAGCGTCGGTTTGCACAATCCGCCAAGCTCTGTCCCAACTCTCACATAAGCCCGCGAGGCAGTGCATGGGTGGTATACCTTGGTCCAAAGGATAGGTGTAAAAAAAAAAAAAAAAAAAACTAGTAAAGAGAGACTAAGCTTTGAAACCCAAACACTTCTTGACTTTGTTGATTTGGTTTGTTATACAAATGGAAATGAAAAATACCATTTTGAAAAAAACTGTGATCAACAGTGAAGAATTTATTTCATGGCTGCACTATGTTATCGACCGAAACAACTGGCCAAACTAGAATCTAATGTATGAAAACTTGAGTTACATTGAAATTTGTGATTAGTAAGGAACCAAAAATTTGAAGAAGTTGACTAAAACTGATATACATTATTTTGTTGCAACTATTTTGAAGTAAATCGAGTCTCCATTTGTGTAGAATTTTGCATTCATGTAGTACATTAGAATCATCACATACTGCATTTGGATTTTGTGGGTAGTATCCGCTGAAAACCCTCACGAGACACCACTCGTCCTACTAGGGACACCTAGAGGTTTAACGGCTTGTTGCATACGCTCAATGCAATCGTGTTTCCTACGAAAAAGGATTTAGTTAGTTTTATTTTCTTGCTTATTCGAGGACGAATAAAGTTCAAGTATGGGGGTATTTGATGAACATATTTTTCTGCATTTTAAACCGTTTGTTTCATATATTTTTATTTTAATAAAGTGGTATTATACAGGTATTTTTTTGTGGTTTTGCAGATTATAGATTCCAAAGTGCAACATTTTGAATACCGTCGAAGAGAAAGTACATATCGTTCATGAAGAAATGCATCTCACGTCACCAACATGTGTACTATTCATGCAAGAAATCAATTGCAAATATTGAAAATACACATTCAAAGTTTGACCTGAAAATCTCTCAAAGCAAGGCCACTTGTTAATCAAATAACAAAGCAAAGACCAATTCAAAGTGAGGTGGCCTTATTTTTCTCCTAATATCAAGCACATGGACCTAAATAATAGGGTTATTTGTGGAGGCTGAAGTCTTTAAAGAGAGAGAGGAATGCAAATGGAAAATCATCTCTTACCTCATCACTTTGCTTCAAGTTTAGATTTAAATTCAGCACTGTTTTTATTTTCGAACAGAATACGTAGGATTGTTGATTAGATTTAGCAATTTATTTACTCTTGTTCTTAGTTATTTTCTGCACTCTTTTCAGTTAGTTAATAATTATTTCAGTTGTTTGCTCCGTTATCTTCTTTTCCGCAATTTCAATTTCTGTTCTGATTTTTTTTACAATTCTATATTTTGGTTGCAATTTCGATTAGTTTCGAAAATGATTCGGAGTATATTATTGTTTTTATTTTCTGTTCAAAATTCATCGTCGAATTCGTTTATCACGCCTAAGATTTAACTATGGATTTAAATTGTTTTAAAATACAATTCCTTGTGTTCGACCTGCATACTACACGCCTGTGCGCTTGCAGAATTTATTAAAATTTGCGCTTTCTAATCAATAGAAAAGTCGCAACAAATCCCTTGGGCACATTGTTCTAAAAACCAAGTCTCGGTTGATCCGTCTAAAGTCGCCATGCTTAATATAAGTATATCCATATTTCCTCTTTTGTAATTTAGTTATCTTATCTTCCCTTCGAGCCTATCTTCTTTGTTAGAATTATCTTTGATTAGAATTCCTTTAATTTTGAATCTCTGTCCTTGTTCTGAGATCCATTCTTCAGTCATCTTATGAGAGTCGTATTTGTAATTAATATAAAAAAATTATATTGTGTTGTTTGATTTGTTAAGTTTGAATTTTGGGTTTCTATCCATTCGTCTGGCCAACACTATTGACCAAAACACTTGAACAGAGCAAACTGACACAATATTGTTTTCGAAATTGCTAAATGAAATAATTTATATATGATTATATTTCATATGTAAAAGTATAATTTCTGAAATTAGATAGTTAAATGAATTGGTTATTAGAAATGATAGTACTAGATTATCATTTATTGTTTTATCAACATTCATAAACCATTAACTGTTGTTGTAGATTACAAGGAGTTGAAATTTTTAAAAACATGGTTTATAAATCTGATTTGCAAATGAAATGAATTTAAATTAAGGATTTGAGAATTAAATTTCAGTGATTCTCAAAATTTGTTTTTCAAAGTTCTTAAAGAAATATTTTATTTGAAAATATTTTCGAATGGGAATTGTTTCTAAAGAATTTTAATAAGTCAGTACTCTCCTCTTATGTCATTGGAAAATAATTTCGATGATGATTGCAGCATCATCGACATTCATTTTCAAGTCTCAAAGTGGAGAGACTACTTGGTAGCTTTGTTACACTTTTGGTTTGGAAAATGGATTTGATTTGAATTTCTTGAGTATGATCTTGATGTACAATATATATATATATATATATATATATATATATATATATATATATATTTCAAAATGGTTTGTAGTGAAACCGGAAATTTAATTATTAAGTTTTATGTTAAGTGATGATTTTCAATTATTGAAATGAAAAAAATAACATTTGAATTATTGAAGTGTCTAAAATGAGAGATGGAATTGAAACAACTTGTAACAATTGAACTGGGATAAAATTTATTTGTATAATACTCAATTGCATTCTAAAACATATATAACTTACTTGAAATATTCAAAAAGTTAAAATGTAATGTGAATATGTAATTGAAGGTTATATAAGAGAAACTTAAGTAATAAAAAAATGTTCGAACTAAATTTTTGCTTAATAGAAATGTTGTAAATAAAAGGTAAATTTGTATAGTGCTCAATTACATTCGGAAACATTAAAAAACTTACCTGGAAAAGTTTGAATGTAATGAGAGCATGAAATGGAATAGTATACAACATAAATGTTAGGTAATAAGATGTCCAAAAATAAAATTTATATGGTTTTGAATTAATTGTTGTATATGATGCCGCGTATTTCAAATCTATCTTTCCTTTATGTTGTTTCTATTCTCTTATCTCGTTCCTTTTCAGGATGAAAAGTTTTGAGTGAGGGAGAGTGTAACGACACGAAAATTTTAATGATTTAGATAACGTAATTAACTAAAATTTTTGTGAAAATAAACAAATAAAATTTGTCAATGAATATTTGATATTTGCAATACGTCTATTTAAACGTAACAAGTGTCAGATTTTTATCAGAAAATATGGAAGTTTATTTTGTTGTGAAATTCCAATTTAAAATAAGTTAATTTGCTGGAATATTGAAGCCTATATATTTTTATATAAGAAAATTGTAAATCATTTTCTGAGTGTGACGTCATATTTCGTTTCGCCAAATTTAGACTTCTTTAGCTCTACTTATCTTATTTTCGACATTTAGTAGCATTTTCAGCAGCGAGAAATAGAGTTTTGATAGAAGTGTCATGTCATCCATATCTTTCATTATGTCCGTCTCATCGTGCCGATCTCTGCAACATATTCATTTGTGTGTTTCGACGTCCGGTGCATGGCTAAATCTGCAAATCGATTAGCCGTATCGGTTTCGTTTTTTAGCCTTTTGGCTTCGTTTGTCCTTTCAATTATCGCCGTGTAAACCAAATAGCCACTAGCCTTTTTATATTTCAAAAATTATTATCTTTCTTTTACCATTCCCACTTTTCCAACATAATCTGATTCGTTCCATTTTCCTTCTTCCCCTGTCATTCTTTATCTCTCTTCTATTGTGTTTTGTTCCTATTTCATAATATATATATATATATAGCAGCATATATATTGAGATGAAGACACGTTCTCTTTCATCGGTAGAACCATCGGTCACCTTTCCATATTGCCGCCGGCCCATCCTTTCCTCTCCGACCCTCCCCCTAACAACCTTTCTCTTCCACCTTCTGTTGCTCCTCCACGCAACTAGTCCTCCACATGTTGCCAGCACCATCATTGAGCAGGCCTAGCCCAACGCCTGTCCTGCCGCCCTCCACATCACCACTCAACCAAGCACCACCCAAACGAAGCAGCCAACAGCTGACCTCATCACCATTCTCCGACCCTTCTCCTCCAAGCTAGCTGGCCTTACCCACACACACAGCCACTCCAACACCTTCCCTACCAAGTCAGTCCCTCTCCCACCTTCCAGCCATGACCATGCCTTACCAGCAACCTCCAAGCGAACCAAAGGCAACCTCTCCAATGTGCCACCCAACGTGTTACCTGCCTTTACCACCGATCCAGCAGCCCTCAGCCGACCTAGTCTCACCCATGCCGAAGCTTCCTCCAACACCCAGCAACCCCATAGCAGCTCCTTCAATTCCATGTGCACAGCCTCGCCACCTCTCCTATTTACCTGGCCGCAACTCCTCCCGCTGTGAACCGAAACCCAGCATCAACTATCCCATACGCTTGGTAGCTCAGCCTCCTCTGTCGAACACAGCTAGGGAACCCACCTTCCACCTCCTCATCCCTAGTCTTGTCTCCTCTTCTTCATAATATACACACACACACATGAGACGTATGTATGTTTGCATTTTTGTATATTGCTTGAGAACCCTACTCACCGTGCCCTCCAACTCTGACTATATATATATATATATATATATATATATATATATATATTTGTGCGTGTGTGTTTTTTTTGTGTGTGTGTGTTTGTATTCTTACTACACACACACACACACACACACACACACACACACATATATATATATATATCAAATTCAAGTCAATTGCTTTGCTTGTTTCTGTTGCTGTTCGAAGATTATTTTCGCAACTCTAGCTTATCTGTGCTTTTCCGTGTTCGTTGCATCTCGTTCTCGTTATTTCTCTAAGCCTCGAAAGGTGAGCAATCACTCACGATTGACATTCATATGCTTAGTAATTTGATTTCACATGGAATGACGATTTAATTTTTTATTAAACTTGAATTGGTTAGTAATTTAATAGTTAAATATGATATGTTAATATATAAAATTAGTTTACCTATGTTAATTGACATATGACATTTATTGACATGTGAGTATACATTTTGTTTAAATTGTTAAAGATTATATATGCTTGTCATTGATATGTTATGTTATTTTTATATTTTTGTTATATTGTTCTCGCACTGCAAGTTCCCTGTTAGTTAGAAAATCCCTATGGGCTGAAATGATACATACCCGAATGGTAATATAGATTAAGGAAAATCGTTATGGGTTAAAATGATAAATCCAAGCGATTTTATTGAATTTTAAATTTTGGGATTGCGGGTTGAAATGATATATACCCGTAAATTTGAATTATTATAGATTGAAATGATAAATATCTGTATCGCTTGACTATAGGATAGAAAATTATATACAGACACAGTTAGTCTATTTTTAAATGATTTCCAGAATTTTTAAAATAATATATATATATATATATATATATATATATGAAAATAGGTTAATGATATTATATTGGACTACGTGGCCCAAACGCATTTACAACCGCAAAATACAAGGATAAATCTTAGACAACTCGGCCGACAGTTCGAGACTAATATAACTTAACACAAACTTTCCTAATTTAATTTAGGGTTCATCAGCTTCAATCTCTATGGCGGCTCCTCGGTGTTTGCTCGATTTCCTGGCCTCACAACCTTCCCCTTCTAATTCTCTCGTAGTTGTTTTTCTCTTGTGTCTGAGTTGACAATTCTCCTGATTCTTCCAATATTAATCTTAACTTTTCTTGTAATATTTTTCGGTAGCTCTAACTCAGTCTTTTCTTCATTTCTGGCGAAAGCTCGTACGTTTCGTTCTCTCCAGAGATGCCAAATAGTTGTTGTCAATGTAATTTTCCCAACTTCCTTCATATGGTTCGTGAGCTCTGTCCAGTCACTCAGGTATTTAATTTCATCTTCTAAACTTAACACTGCTTCAGTTTGCATATTTTTAAGTTTCTGAATAGCCCAGACGCGTTTACTATATTTGCATTCGAAAAATAAGTGTTTGTGTGTTTCAATTTCCCGCCTGCATAAATTGCATGTGTCTTCATCGATTATTCCCCAACTTTTGAGTCTTTCTTTCGTACTTAATCTTCCTTTGATTGCTTTATAAGTAGTGTGAGCCATTTTGGGGCTGTTAGATTTGCTCCAGATTACTTTATGCCAGTGAACAGTTGAATGATGTTGTTGATAGTCTTCCCAGATTTCCATCATTTTGAATTGCCCATTATTATTGTTTTTCCAGGCCTATACGTCTTTTTTTCTATTTATAAAAAGTGGGAGTTCCTTAATTTCTTGCTTCAGGCTTCTGGTTGTTGACCTTTTTCTTGTTCCCATCTTTGTTTGTGAATTATGCTAACAACTTGAATTTATGGGATATTATTAGCTGAAAAGCTTTCCCATCCCATTTTATTTAGAAGGCTTTTGTTTTTAATCCAAGGGTCCTTCCATAGATCAGTGTCTTGGCCATTTTCTATTTGTCTTTCAATTGACTCTTTTAATATCTCCCTTTGCTGAAGAATATTTCTCTAAATGACTGAGGCATTATTATCTACTTTTTTAGTCTAGAAGTTTTCTTTTAAGTATATATCCCTCGTCTGTTCAATCCATAAATTATCATAATTAAGTATTTTCTAAGCTAGTTTGAGTCCATAGATCATTTTAGTCTCAAATAGATTTTTAAGTCCCACCCCTCCTTCACTTTTAGGTCTACATAATTCATTATAGCTCACTTTATGGATACCTCCTTTCCATATGAAATTGGCACAGACTGAGTTGATTCTAGCAAGTGAACAGTCTGGTATTTGGAAGATTTGCAACCATAACCTGACCTTTGAAGTGATGTATGTACTAATTCCACTCTCCCTGCAAAAGACAATAATTTTGACCTCTAACCTTGTAACTTTTCTCTAATATTATATATGATCTTTCCACATTCAGCATCCATAATATTATTATTCGACAATGGCACTCCTAAATATTTTACTAGCAATTCTCCTTCTCCTACACCAAGTTATGCTAATATTTCTATTTTATTTTTGCAATAGTTATTCATGTAGTTCTTGGTTTTAAATTCATTGAATTTAAGTCCTACTAGAAATTCCAGTTGCTTAGATATTTTCTTTATTGTGTTTATACCCATGGCATTAGATTTAAACACAACCAATAAGTCGTCTGCATAAATGAGGTTATTGACTTCTGGATTCATCTTATATGTGGGTTTGATTAAAGATTGTTAGCTAGCCAATTCCATTGAAGAGAAAATTCCATAGCTACAGCAAAAAGATATGGGGATAAAGGATCTACTTATCTAATCCCTCTATTAGTTTTAATATATCCTTTAGGAACCCCATTTATGATCATTGAAAATGTAGGCGTGCATATGTAATGAATTATGAGTTTAGGTAGCTTAGCCGGAACTCCCATTTCATGCAATGTGTGTAGAATGAATTGTTTATTCACTTTATCATATGCCTTGTGGAGATCAACTTTCAAACACACCTTATCTTCCCTTTTTTTTTATTAAATTCCCTCACTAGTTTGTGAACGATTAGTGAATTTTTAGACATGAATCTTCCTTTAATGAAAGCACTTTGACTTTGTGATAGGAGCTATCGTAATACTTTGTTGAGCCTCATGCAAATGATCTTGCTAAGTATTTTATAGGTAACATTAGAACATGCAACGGGTCTGTATTCTTCAATTCTTTTTGGCTTTTTTAACTTTAGGAATCAATGCGATGAACGTACCATTTATTTCTTGAATAAATTCACCTATGTTTAAATCCTCCTGATAGCCTTTAAGCATGCTTTCTTTTAGGTATTTCCAGTGCATTTTGAATAAGAGTGCACTCATGCCGTCGGGGTCAGGATTGGACTCGTCATGGATAGAGAAAATGGTACTTTTCAACTCCATTTTCGTAATGTCAGCTGTCAGCATACAAGCACCTTCTTTAGAGATTTTTTCCTACAGTTAATTTGAGGTATTTGCTGTATATAATCTCCATTATAAGTTTCTGTAAAGTACTATATAGCTTTAGTTTCCAAAACTTGCAAGTTTTCAACGATCTCCCCCTTGCTCATTTAAGCAATTCAGTAAATTATTTTGATTTTTCCTTGAGACATTTTGGTATAAGTTTATTATTTCTCTTATTCCCTTCAGTCAGCCTTTTATCCTTTTCTTTCTACTTTATCTTTATTGCTTGAATATCCAATAATTTCTTTAGTTGTTGTTGATTGGAGAAATATTCTACGTTCAGCTCTTCATTTTGAGGCTCTTCCTCTAATTGATATTGTATTTTCTCCAACTTTTCCTACAAACTCTTTATAACATCATGCGCTTTGGGCCTTATTTTATTCCATTCCTTCAGTCTATTTTTCATTTATTTCACTATCATTATATATTTGTACATATGATTCCCCTCTAGAATTTGGATTTTATTAAAATCAAATACTTCTTTGTATCCCTCAGTTAAATGCCAATGGTTTGCACATCTGAACAGTTTGCCTTTCTGTGACTGTTTTTCATCATTAAATTGAATGCAAAGAGGACAACGATCGCTAGTAGAGCTTGGTAACACTGCAACTTTTATATTTGGCATCTTGTTCGATAAATCTGCATTGCCTAAAGCTCTATCTTGTTTTGACTGAATTCTTTTTGACTCACCCCTTTTCCATGTAAATTTCAGGCTTATGTAGAGCACTTCTTTAATTCTGGCTTCCAATACACAGTTATTAAATTTAGTTACTTGGAAGACTTTAAGGGTGAGACCACCTTGCTTTTCATTCATTTTCAATACTGCATTAAAGTCTCCAAACATTAGCCAAGGTTTTCCTATGATATTTGAGATGTCGGTTGGTTTTTTCTATAAGCTTTTCCTATCTGAGGCCAAATTACTTGCATAAACCACTATTGTAGTCATCTCCATTCCTCCTACATTTTTCATGTTAATGGTAGCTTGCTATTCATCTATATTCATCAAATAACTTGTCCACACATTGGAATCCCATAAAACCATGACTCTGTCTTTAATATTATTAGTGCTATATGTATGACATTCCAATTCTCTCCCATTTGATTCTTGAATTCTTCCAAGATATATTCTGCGAGTTTATTTTCTAATATAGCTAAAATTGTAGGTTTATATCTATTACGAAGATTATAGAGGTCTAATTTTCTAACATCACCATTTAGACCTCTTACATTCCAGCATAGAATAGTCATTGTGATTTAGTAGCTTGCTCCTTATAACCAGAGCTGATACTACCTTAGCTTTTTTGTCATCTACTTTTTTCCCCTTCACAGAAAATATTTCCTCATATTTATCATTAATTTCAGTATACTTTAGTAGGTTTTCTTCCGTCTCTTCTTCCTCTAATGTTTCCAAGTGGACGTCTAATTTTTGTATATCGTTAATTGTTTTAGGATATCGTCAGTATCACTTGATACCTCCATACTCTGATTCTGTGGTTGCTGCCTATGATCCTCCAGACTTGAATGATCCACCTATGACTTCAAAGATTGATGAACTTCTTCTATCAATTCTACATAGTCCTTGATAACACTGGCTTCAGGATGTATATATTCTGGGTCTGAATCCTTTGTTACATCATTTTGTGTTTAACTTTTTATTGTTGTAACATCTTTTTGGGGTGTTTGTCCAGAATTATTCGTGGTGATTAACACCATGGGTTCAACTTCCGTATTGTCTATCTGAATAGTATCTGTAACACTTTTGGTTTTTTTGTGCCCAAACTTGGTTGGGTTTGTTTAGCTCACTACATTCTTGTGTGATTATGTGGCCAAAGCATTTGCATTCAGCACATCTCAAAGGTATGAACTCATATTCAACTTCCTGCAAATAAACATTACCTCTCTTATCTATTGCTTTAACATCTTGTGGCAGTTCAGAATCTGCCTTAATTTCCACCAATACTGTTGCATATTTCATTCTTTTAACCTTCCTAGGATACTCATCTATATCAAGAGGTTTGCCAATTATGCTTTCCAGCTTATCAAAGCATCTCATATTCCACAATGCTAGATTAACATTATTGAATTTAATCCAAATTGGATACATAGTTAACATTGCCTTTTCAAAATTACAATCTACTTCCCATTTTTTAATGATGATCAGTTTACTATCCATGAACCACGGACCTCCTTTCAGTATACACTCATAATCCTCTCCCTTTTCGAATTTAATGAGATAAAAACCATTTTCTCTTGTAAAAACATCCTAAGAACCTGTAGGTTTACATACCCTCCTAATGTAAGCATTAAAGTGTATGAGGTAAGGTCGTTTACCTACCATGTATGCATATAACAAAGTCTTCCACATCTGATTAGATTCCTCATAATCCAGTTCATCGATCAGTTGATATGGCTCACTCCCATCTTTGATCAGTTCAAAATAATCAATTTTCCCTTGTATCTCGAAATTATTATCAACCACCTCCACCCCTGATTTAGGGTTTTTAACTCGCCGCTGGAATTCTTGAGTCATGTGTTCTAGAACCTCTGCAAAAGTCATTTTTCCCTTGTGTTTAACCATCTTCCATCTACCCCGTCACCTTCCTCCAGTTCGCCTAGGGTTTTGGGATTCTCTGATATCGCTATTATAACAAGCACACAGATAATACAAAAAATTGAAAAGAAAATATATATGTTTTAATAGACATTGATTTTTAAATATTGATTTTTAAAATATAATATATAGATATTTTAATTTTAATATGAGTGTCAAATTTAGATTTTTAAATTATATGTTTTGGAAATTTTAAATTATAAGCTAAGTTTTGAAAAAAATGTAAATTTTAAGATTTTACTTATAATTTTATTATTTTGAAATATATAAAATAAGATTTAATATAAAATAAATTTAATAATAAGATTTAACTTAATAAAACCTAATATAATAAAATTTAATAAGATTTAATTTGACTAATATTTATACATATAATATGTTTAAACTATTTATTTGAATTTATATTAATATTTTGTTTAACTATTTATTCGAATTTATATTAGTACTTTGTTTAAACTATTTATTTAAACTTATATTAATATTTTGTTTAAACTATTTATTTGAATTTATATTAATATTTTGAAAATAGATTTTATAATAACTTTAATAAATTAAGGTTGGAAAGGTGAATTGAAATTGATTTGAAATTTTATTTGTTTAAGAATTGTATTTAAATAAAAATTGATTTGAAACTTATTAATTTTGACATTCTAAAGATATGATTTTTATAACTTGATAACTTGATTTTGATTAAAGGTGATTACATGAATATTTCAAATATAAATAGAATTAAAATTGAACAATCAATATTGATGTAAATTTGTAATTTGAGATTTTATTTAAATGTTATTAAAGTGATTAAGTGAATATTTTCAAATTTAAATAAAATTAAAGTTAAATTTTGAAATATAAATGAAATTTATCAAACTGAGTTATTGTGAATGTTTGAACATTTAAACTTTGAAAACCTATTGGATTGGTAGTGGTTTAAATTGTAGTTTAAACTGTTAGGAAATCAAAATCTACGGTTTCGATGACAACAACTATGCAATGGAAATCGAATATACATATGTATTTATATATACATGTACTTGCTAGAGCAACACCACTAGAAAGACAAGAACAAGGCTTAAAGAACACTACAAGAGACTCCAAGTTGATAGGATCAAAGAAGCACAAGAATAAGAGCATAAAAACTTATATGCACAATATCAGACGTCTGGGTGCACAAGCCAGACGTCTGAAATAGTTCTCTGGAACAACAGACAGACTGAACCTGACGTCAGACAATTGCACTCAGACGTCTGATCTAATACTATATTCAAAAATGTATATAGTATCAGACGTTTGAGAAATATTCCAGATGTTTGATTTCAAACTTGGATTTTAAATTTAAACTTCAACTGCCACATTCGAATAGACATCTCCGCTTCTCTCTGCAGCAACTCTTCATCATCAATAGAGGCAACTATAGAGCACTTGTTAATGGATGCAACTACTCAAGAAAACTCTCTACAGCTATACATATCATCAAGAATCAAGAGAACAAAACGCCTTACTTACTTATGCTATCTAATTACATACTCTATTATATATTCTTGATCTCTAGCAATCTATACTTGTATTTCACTCTGCCATATATTCAGTTCCTCACAAACAATACTCTCTAGATATATATTGGAAGCATTTGTACTAATTAGTCAATATCCATGTTATAGAACACACATTTGACAAGAACAATTTATTGTAACCAAGCATATTCCTCCGGACGAAGCAAGGGTGTTTGATAGTCGAATTCCCAAGGGGAGCTTCGGGACTGGACGTAGGACGGGAGGTCCAAACCAGTATAAAATCATGTTGTGCTTATTCTATATGTAATTAGATTAATATTGTTTTAGTTGCATCGTATATTTTGTCACATATATTCCATATACACTACACGATCCACCGTGTAGATTTTCAATTGGTATCAGAGAAAGGTTGATCAAAGTACAGTAACACATTTTTGAATTACTTTAATATGGAAAGTATTTTTCAAGAAGGTCAATCCGTATCACAACCCCCACTTTTTAATGGTTCTAACTGTGCATATTGGTCAACACGTATGAGAAATTTTTATGGAAGCTAATGGATTAGAAATTTGGTCAGCCACTCAAAATAAATATGAAGCACCAGACACTGCTATGAACACATGGAATGATGCATAAAAAATCGTAGCTTCTAACAACGCAAAAGCTATGAATGTTTTATTTTGTTCATTAGATAAGAATGAATTTTCATGTGTCATGTTATGTAACACTACATATGATATTTGGCGTACTTTACAAGTTACAATCGAAGGCACAAACAAAGTTAAACAAACGAAAATTCCGATTTTACAAAATGAATTTTCATCATTTAAAATGAAACAAAATGAATCTATAATAGATACGTACTCTAGATTCCAAACCATTCAACACGATTTAATGGCACTTGGAGTCAAATTCATAAATTTTGACTTAATATCTAGAGTACTCAATTCTTTAACTTGAGAGTAGGAAAGAAAAGTATTATCTATTAAAGAAGCTAATGAACTCTCAACACTTTTGGTTGAAGAATTGATAAGAAATTTAATGTCTTATGAAGCTAATTTGCAGGCAAGAAAAGAACAAAATTCGGAGAAGAAAAACATAGCATTCCCAGCAACAAATGAACACTCTGACTTAGACGAAGAAGAAATCATATTTATTGCCAAAAACTACAACAAATTCAAGAAATTTAGGAAAATGACCAGATTTCAGAAAGGAGGAAAATCAAGCTCTCAAATCAAACATCAATAAAATGCTATGAATGTGACTAATTTGGACATATGAAGAAGGATTGTCCCAAACTCAACAATGATAAAAAAAAGAATAAATTTGAAAAATTCAAAAAGAAGAAAGCTTTTAAAGTAACATGGGATGACTCGGATTCTTCATCATCATCAGATAGTGACAGTGATAGTGACGAAGAACAGGCTAATGTATGTTTCATGGCACAAACTGATGAGGTACATCCCGAACTTAGCTATGATGAATTATTAGAACTTAGCATGGAATTAGATGATAAATTTAGACAAAGCAAAAAAATTGAATAAAGAACATATAGCTAAAATAAATAGATTAGAACTTGAAGTAGGAATGTTAAAAGATGAAAAGATTATTTTAGAGGAGGAACTAAAATTATCTCAACAAAAAATTAAAAATAGTTCAGCTGAAAATGAGACTATATCTAATGATTTTGGAAAAGTTAAAATAGAAAAGGATAAGTTGTTAAAAGAAAATATCAACTTGAAATGTAATATAGAAACATTGAAAATTGAAAATTTAGAATTAAAAGAAAAATTAGATAAAATTACAAATAATGTTTCAAAATTTAATAAAGGGAAACAAGATTTGGAAAATCTCATTAATACTGATGCCACAATGTCACAACCCAGTTTTCCATACCGATTTAAAATGACTTTAAACCACACTTGTCAGCCAAATCACTTGATACGACGGATAGTGAAAAGAAGAAAGAAGGTAGAAATAGAAAGAAGGTAGAAGGAAAGAGAATAATCAGAATCTCACAGCAGAACGAATAATCTATAATATAAACAAATCTTTACACGAAACCAAAACTATTGCTTCAATAACATATAAGACTTTAAATCAGAGTTTACAACCTTTCAACTTGGACAGTTTATATCAACCTATCCTTACAACTAGTTGACACACAACTAAAGACAACTAAATATAAGCATAATACGCCTCCTGATTCCAGCTCCTCTCCTGAAGCTTCTAGTCTTCCAGCTAAACCTGGAAATATGCTCGGTCTGACCCGGGCATATAGGAAAACACCAAGCCTGGGTCAGTCTAGTAAACCAGCGTGAGAAACACACTCAACTTGATTAATTAAAGTTTAGAAATTCTTTTGAAATCAAAGGTATCTCGTAAGACCATGCCACAAATAAACATGTCGGGTTTTTACCTTATGATAAACAAAACATTCCTTATGAAATCCTCTGATATTATAATAGCGTCTATATACAAATACTTATTCAAATAGCTGAAATTGTTACATTATTAAATTCTAGCATACTAGCCACAAAGTGGGTTTTACAATCAAAACCGTAAAGGGTGCGTATGGAGAACGGATTTACAACAAATGGCTAGGCACTGGGGTACCACCTATCACAGTACCTGGTCTAGATCAGCGTACCGAGGACCCCTTCGTTCCTCTGCAACACAAGACCGGACTACGCCTTACTGGATAGCCTGAGTAAGATCACCCCGTGGTTGGGATCAGCAAGCACCCACACAGCCGAATTAAAAAGGGACTTCTAAACAGGGATGACCTTACCTTACTTGGGTGCTACCCACTTAGCCTTGCTGCATATCCCCTGATTTTCAGTCATACCCGGTTGATGAGGTTTGAGGCTAAGCGTTACCTTTTTATAACATATCACTTAGAATGCTCACCGTCCTCCTGACAATGTTTTGAAAGCATTCATCCATACAAGTCCGTTTCGGGTTCGAACGGAACCGAAGGCACTATTTCTACTACATCCATTTTGGAATCACCCTCACGATTAGTAGCGAGTAGCCCTTGCACTTCACTGCTCCATCTTCGACTCCAATCTCTTGTCTTCATCACGAAAATGTGCTCGTTGGATCGAAGTGGTTTTCGAACTACAAATCCGATCTCGGTTTCTTCGAAACAACGTTCGCTATTTCTCGGTAAACTCAACCCCGGTTCTTTAGGAAATACACGGACGAAATATAAGATCGGAGTTCACCTCCTGACCATTAGTGGACGGGTCTCCTTATAATTCGTCCTAGAGAACAAACGAGTTTATACTTACAATATAGCACCTTGAACGGTAACCGTATCATATAATTCTCGAGTTTCCTCTAGATATTTCCAAAGTTAAATTTTGTCCAGATTTGATAGCCGGTTATTTAACTATCAAAATAATCAATCAATTCAACCAAGTTATTTCCCATTGCAACCATTAAGCCATGTTTACATTTAAAATCCTAATAGATTAAAATTTACTAAGAAAGCTTATTTATTGGGTAAATATATATTAAAACAACATCTTTTCAAATCATACTTATACAATTTCCAAATACATTCCTCAAGTTTATTAAATAAGATACTGTTTATAAAAGTTTTCTACAATATATTATTTTAAAATAACACTTATATTTAATATATTATATTGAAGAAAATATACTTAAATACTAATTATATAAAAATTTACCTTTTTAAATAATTATTACAAAAATAGTTTAAATAATACAGACTTATAAAAATTATGCCTTTATAAAGATTTCCAAAAATAATAAAAAACTACTTTTGATATTTCCCAAATATTTATCAATTCTTTTAAAAACATTATTAAAAATAATATTTATTTTAAAGAAAAACTAGGTTCAAATCAATCCAAATAGAATAAGGCTTATCAGTTTCAACGATACTTATCAAGCTAAGCTTCACATTCAACACAAATATTCAAAATCAATCAGCTTCCATAGATCGATTCACATTATATTCTCAAATATAATTAACAAACTAATATATAGAATGCATAAATAAGCAAATCAGAGTTACATTGCTAGTAAACAAATACACAGATAATATTATATTTATAGCTTAAACTACCCATAGATGTTAAATTAACTATTTAGCGGATTGGTGTCTGTTTCCGCTGATAGATGTCAAACAGCTTGAATAACCTACAAATAACACATTTATTCAGTTTGGGAACATCTTAGCAGATAGGCCGTATAATATTATACAACGTCATTCATTACCAAATGGTAATTAAATTCAACTGAACAAGCTTATAAAATTTTACTTATTTAACTTCACAATGGATCGTATGACGACATAACATACGTTGATATGAACCATCCACTTAATGACACTTTATTGTATGTGAAATTAAATAATTATTATAAATATAGAATCATTTAAGAATTTGTATTAATTCAAAAGTATAACATTTATTTTTCCCTTAATTATTTAAATTATACTTCAATTTATTCAAAAACTCCAGGATTAATAATAACTTATTTTTAAAAGTATCAAATAACATTCCCAATAACCATCAGACATTAATAATTTTCCTAAGTTATTTATTTCAAAAATATCTTTGCAAGTTATTTTACATACTTCAACCCTTTGAAAACGGTTTCAAACCACCTTTCTCTCATGGAATAAATTTCCCAAATATTGTTTATTTCCACTGAAAATCACCAAGTCCAAATACTATAGATTTTAAAATAATTTAAATCACTTTATTCTAAAATATACTTTAAAACAATTAAGTTAAAACTACTTGAATACTTTATTCAAAAACATATACTTTAAAAATATTCAAAATAAAACTACTTTATAAAATATAAAACTAATTTTTAAAATAAAAGTTAAGCCAAACTAAATTTCAAATAAGAGTTACGAAATTCTATACAAGTTTTCAAATAAAACTTTAACCAAACTATCTTTAAAATAAAACTATTTTATAAAATAAAACTTCTTTATAAAATATAAATATTAATAATTATCTTTTTTTTAAAACATAATGCCAATTAACCTTTTAAAATAATTACCACTATAACTAATTTAAATAAATATTTACCTTTAAAGTTTTAACCACTTAAATAATAATTTCTAAAATAACATTCCATTAAACAACTTTAAAACTCTTAACTTATACTTAAAATCTGCGTTGAAAACGTACTTGGCTTTTCAGGGAAATACGCTTTTCCTCCACACCATTAAAAATAAACCACTATTTATTTTTAAAATAAATTACCCATTCCTATATAAATTCCCATCATGAATTTATACTTTCAAATATCCACTAATATCTTATTTCACTTTATAAACCCAGTTTATAAATTCCATAGTCTCATCTTCTTTTTAAAACACAAATTTCGAACTCTAAATCAATTTCCAAATCGATTTTAAGATTTTACTCCATTTAAAATAAATTCCTTTACTTACTCAATTTTATTTCAAAATCCATTAATTTGAGATTTAACTTCTTATTTATGATTTAAAAAACTTATTTAAATTGAAACTACTAATTTCATATTTATTTCGAAATTCTTCTTTTATATTTTTCTAAACCATTTAAATCCTGAATTGAAAATAAATCTTTTATTCCTTTAAATAATATCACTCAAGTTTAAAAATTCGTTTATTCCCATTTAATCAAAATCCCCTTTTCTATATTTTGGAATGTATTTATTAGAATTTAAAAATCAACTTTTATATTTTCCCAAATCATTCTTTAATTTATCCAAAATCTCTATAATTATTTTACTTAAAAATTCTCTTTTTATTTTCTTTTCAAAAATCCAATCTGTACATTTTTGATAACTAAGTATACCCAAATATATTCAATCAAACATAGAATTCAATATTTCAATCACCAATATAATCTATCTCAGATTATCAAATAAATCATATCACCGGAATACTAAAACAATCTAAATATTTTGAGGAATCCAGTTGGATCCCTCCAACCTGTTTATAAAGAAAAATAATATATCAGTGGATATTTTGAAGTATAATTCACGGAGGGAATTAATAAAGGAATATGTAAGTTGTTTTAAAAATAAATAGTGGTTTATTTTTAAAAGGCGTGAAAGAGAAGTGTATTTTCCTGGAAAGCCAAGTATGTTTTCAAAGAAATTTTTTACGTGTAAGTTAAAAGCTTTAGAGTTGTGTTAAAAGAATGGTTTTTTTAGAAATTATTATTTAAGTTGTTAAAATTTTAAGGGTGAATATTTATTAAATTAGTTATAGTAGTAATTATTTTAAAATGTTAATTGGCATTATGTTTAAAAAATATATTTATTAATATTAATATTTATAATATAGTTTTATTTTAAAGATAGTTGGCAAAAAATTTATTTGAAAACTTGTATAGTATTTTGTAACTCTTATTTAAAATTTAGTTGGCTTGACTTTTATTTTAAAAATTAGTTTTATATTTTATAAAGTAGTTTTATTTTAAATATTTTTAAAGTATATATTTTTTATTAAAGTGTTTAAATAGTTAATTTAAATATTTTAAAGTATATTTTAGAATAAAGTGATTCAAATTATTTTAAAATCTAAAGTATTTAGACTTGGTGATTTTAGTGGAATAAACAATATTTGGGAAATTTATTCGGTGAGAGAAAGGTGATTTGAAACTGTTTTCAAAGGATTGAAGTATAGAAAAAATATATCTTGCGAAGATATTTTGAAATAAAAAATTTGGGAAATTATTAATGTCTGATGGTTGTTTGTGAATGTTATTTGATAAGGGTTTAACATTATAAATGCCTGGCGGCATACCTCGATTGGAGATCGAGACTATGAGTTGCGGAAATCGAGACGATTTAAATTTGAATTTAAATCCAAAAATAAATAATAAATAATGAATTGCTTTGAAACACGGGCAAGAGCAGATACATAGAGTTCACACGCATCCTCTTTGGTTCAACACGCGTCTTTGTTTTTCTTTAGCGATTTCATTAAGAAAACGAAAAATAATAATAAGGGTCACTCTTCTCTTTCAATTCAAATCAACAGAAACAATAGTGGCGAACGAAACAAAAATTTATTCGCACCCTTGTCCTTCTCATATCCAAAATCGGGTTCGAATTCATTTAAAACTTTCGCAGCTCCTTTTGCTGTCGTAATCGATTCATTCGAGACCTAGGAAATAATGGCGGGATGAATTCATATCATTCGAATACTAGGGTTTTAATGAATCGTGATATCACGTGTCTCATGAGGGTCGAAGTAAAAGATGAAAGGGGAGAATGCAACGTTGTTCGATTTGGATGAAGGGATTGAAGCCGGGGTAGGTCGTGTGACATCAGGGAAAGTGGGACGAATTGCGATCGAAATCACGATTTTGGTCCTAAAGGCCGCAATTCCAAATGGGCCGTTGATGGAAGGTGGGTCAGGCGATCGACGAGCGTGATTTAAGGATCGATTCGAGAGCAGAGGTATTCATTTTTCCCATTTATGTCTAGTTTCTTCAAAACCATCAGGTAATAGAAATGGAATAGGATTTAAAAATACTCCTAAAAAAAAGGAAATAATATCAAGAAATTTAGTTTATCTATCAAAAGACTAAAACCCACCTAAGTCTAATACGAATACCAATTTGGGTTCCTAAGACAAATAATAATTTGATTAGACAAAAATATATTAATAATTTTTTAGATAATGTAGTTTATAAAAAAATTATGTTCATAAAGGTACCAAACCTTCTTGGGTATAGCTACCTGCTCTTCCTAACATCTAGGACCCTAACAAAGTATATGGATACCAATTAAATCATCTTTTTATACAGGTACCCAAAATAAAAAATAAGGAGAAATGGATAGTTGATAGTGGATGCTCTAAGCATATGAACGAAAACTCAAAAATGGTATCAAATATAACATACATCGATGGTGGAATGGTAACTTTTGGACATAACTCAAAAGGATACGTCGTTGGCATCGAAGAAGTCATCAACTTTGGTATTCCCAACTCTCCTATTATAACAAATGTTTTTTTTGTATAAAATTTAAAACACAACCTACTTAGTATTAGTCAATTATGCGATAAAGGTTTCAAATCAATTCTGAAAAAGATAGATGTTATATTTTCGACAATAACAGACAACTTATCTTTGAGGGTTTTAGAAACAAAATTATTTATGTCTTATATATGAATATAAATCAAAATTCAAATTTATTTTTAACCGCCAAACATGACGATCCATGGTTATGGCATAAACGATTTTGTCATATTAATATTAAATATATTAATAAATTAGCAAAAAATGAGCTAGTTAGAGGTTTACCTAAAATAAATTAAAAAGTAGAAAATTTATGCGACTATTGTCAAATTAGAAAACTAAAGAAAAGCTCTTTTAAATCTGAAAATGGTATTTCTACAAAATAACCATTAGAACTATTACATTTAGAAGGATTTGGTCCAACCCAAGTATGATCTATAAATCACAACAAATATGTTTTCGTAATAGTTGATGATCTTTCAAAATATACATGGACTTTATTTTTAAAACATAAAAGTGACACCTTTGGGATGTTTAAATTTTTTGCTAAAAGAACTAAAACTCAAATGGATTCGAAAATTAAAAATATTCGAAGTGATCACGGCGGAGAATTCGAAAATGAAGTTTTTACCAATTTTTGTAATAAAAAGGGCATAAGTCATAATTTTTCGTTTCCCCGCACACCTCAACAAAATGGTGTAGTAGAAAGAAAAAATCATACGTTACAAGAATGAGCTCAAACACTATTAAATAGTAGTGGTCTACCAAAACATTTTTGGGCAGAAGCTATTACTACGGCTTGTTATGTTTTGAATCGAGTAACCATACGACCTATGACCAAACATATTTGTTTTGAAATATTTTTTGGAAGAAAACCAAAAGTATCATACTTTAAAACTTTTGGATCAAAATGTTTTATGATAAATACAAAAGATAATTTGGGAAAATTCGACACGAAGGCCGATGATGGAATTTTTATAGAATTTTTAATAAACGAACTAACGTAATTAAAGAAAGTTTACATGTTTCATTTGATGAAAATTTTCTTAACTATCATACTAATGACAACGAAGAAATAATTCCAATAACAAATACAATAAATCTTTTAATAATGAGATAAATGCACAAAATAATATTTTAGTATCATCTTCTAGAATTCTAAAAGATAATCCAAAAGTTAATATCAATGGAGATCTTAATTCAAGAGTAACTAGAAATCAACTCAACCAAATAAGTCATATTGCATTTTGTGTCAAATTTTGAATCAAAAAATTATAAAGAAGCTTCAAACGATATTTTTTGGATAATAGCCATGCAATAAGAATTAAAACAATTTGAATAAAATAATGTTTGGGAATTAATACCAAGACCCGAAAATCAATTAGTTACTGGAACAAAATGGGTATTTAAAAACAAAGCAGATGAAAACGGAAATATAATTTGAAATAAAGCACGTCTAGTCGCTCAATGTTATAATCAAGAAGAAGGTATCGACTATGACAAAACTTTTGCTCCAGCAGCAAGATACGAGGCCATATGTACATTACTTGCTTTTGCAAATCATCACAATTTTAGATTATCTCAAATGGATGTCAAAAGTGCATTTTTAAATGGTTTTATTAAAGAAAACTTATATGTTGAACGACCTTCATTATTTGTTCATGAAAAATATCCCGATCATGTTTTTAAATTACAAAAGGCCTTATATGGTTTAGAGCAATTCCCCTATGCCTGGTACGAACGTCCTAAAAATCATTTAATTACATCTGGTTTCCAAATAGGTAAAATTAATACGACTTTATTTATTAAACGAGAAAATAACGACATTTTAGTTGTCCAAATTTAAGTAGGCAATATTATTTTTGGTTCAACTAATGCAAATCTTTGTAATCAATTTTCAAATATTATGAAAAATGAATTTGAAATGTCTCACATGGGAGAATTAAATTTCTTTTTAGGTTTACAAATAATACAACTTGAAAATGATATTTTTATTCATCAATAAAAATATTGTAACAATCTATTACATCATTCTGAAATGGATAAAACTTCAAGCAAACCAACACCAATGCATACTAGTGTTCACTTGGAAAAGTATGATAACGGAAAAGATTTTAATGAAAATTATATCGTAGTATGATTGGCTCCTTACTTTATTTAAAGGCTAGTCGACCCGACATTATGATGAGTGTATGTCTTTGTGACTGATTTCAAGCAAAACCAAAAGAATCTCATCAAAGAGCTGTTAAACGTATCTTACGATATCTATCTAGTACTAGAGATTATGGTTTGTTTTATCCTAAGGGATCATCGTTAGAACTAGTTTCATATAGTGACGTGGATTTCGGTGAGTGTAAAACAAATCGTAGGAGTACTAGCGGAATGTGTCACTTTATCGGACAACCATTAGTTTTATGGTTTAGAAAAAAGCAAAATTGTGTCTCCTTAACTACTTGCGAAGCCGAATATATTTCAGCAGCTCTAGCATGTGCACAAGTGATATACACGCAACAAACACTTATAGATTTTAGCAAAGTTATCAATAAATCACCAATATATTGCGGTAACACAAGTGCAATAAATCTATCAAAAAACCCTGTAAATCACTCGCGTACTAAACATGTAGATATTCGGCATCATTTTTTACGACAATGCAGAAAAAGGAATTATTACATTAGAATACGTAAGTACTGAGAATCAAATAGCAGATATTTTCACAGAACCACTAAATGAGCAAACATTTGTTAAACTGCGATGCGATTTAGGAATATGTTCCCTTAATGATCTTCTCAACTAATACTACATTTTCATTTATTCTATTTTTGACTAAAATTTCTTTTATCCACAAATTAAAGTTGTTAAATCTTCACCTTAAATTTTTTAGGTGGTTGTTTTCTGAAATTACCTATGAATAGCCTTTAAAATCATGTATAAACAGCTTTTTATAAAACAAAAAAGTAAAGAATATATAGATTCATATTTTTTTACAATAGAAATAAAAGCATGTCTTCCGAAAACTCTCATCTCTCCTTCTCGAAACCAAAAACGGATAGCTCAGCGGATACACCTCATCGCCTTCCTACTCCTACACCAGATCAGGAACCGACCTATAAGTGGTCTTCCTACCACACGGGATTCACTCCCGATAAAAAGAAGTCCAAACGATCTCTATTTGTCTCTCCTAGCACCAAGGAGAAAATTGATGAGATACATCACTATCAAAAACAACAAATAGATTTACAACGAGAATTATACTTTGAGCAAAAGGTCACCGCACGACGACTAAGTTTTCTGGAGCAAGTAGCGATAAAATTTTATAATTCACGAAAGAAGGATGTATATGAACCACTTCTGATTCCTTGCAATCCTTTGGATCCCTCTGCCTTTTATCGTACATCTTTGGTACTTCACCTAGGCGATTCTCTGGTTTACCGAGAACCCATGAACGTGGAAATATATGGTCTCCACTCAAGCCGTGGAGGATTGACAAGTCTAAAGATCGCAATGCTCCATCGTCATCTAAATAAATTTAATTATTCTCTTTGTATTTTTTCCTAGGTATATTTGTATTATATTTCACAAATAATAATACCATGTTTTATTAAAATCAAACTCTCGAAAAATAAGCAACACTCTTCAAACTAGGCTATTTTAAGACAATTTGGTCATTTCAGACCTCTGAAATTTGTCATCAGATGTATGACACTCTTATATCACAGAAATTTTTAACCATCGTGCATACATTAGACGTCTTATATAACCTCCCAGACATTTGCAAATTATATCTTCTTAATAAAATTTAGAAACCAGTCTATTTCAGACGTCTGAAGTACTGACCAAATGTCTGAACAAAGTCTCTACCTCCATAAGATGAAAACTAAGACCATTTTCAGACGTCTAACACTATATTCAGACGTTTGAGACAACTATCTGTCCTACAAAAATAACACTTTGACCTATTCCAATCGTCTGATTCTACAACCATACGTTTGACAATTCTTTCTGCCTTTCAAAATTCAGAAATCGATCAATTCTAGACATCTGCAACCAAAAATCAGACGTCTGATTCTATTCACTATTTTCAAACTAGGTTAAATCAGACGTCTGATTCACCTTTTAGACGTCTGAAATTCAATCGATGCTCTTAAATACCCAGATAACATCTATTTTTTTACTTTTCTCACTTAAGTTTCATTTCATTTCTACTGCAAAGTCGATTCTCTATTTTTCAAAATTACTTTCTCTTCTAAACTCGCTCAAATTCGATGGCTCCTAAAACAAAACAAAAAACCCTAAGATCTCTAAGCGAAAGCAAGACAAGAAACTTCATCCAACCCCCCAGTTTACTCGGACGATCAAATTGAATGATGGATGAATGATGTACCGCATACAATCAAGAGATACGAGGATATTCAAAAGAAGAAACTCCATACAGGTCCACTTTATAATTTTCTAAAGTTCCCAATGTATGATTTAGACAAAATGTATGAAAGTCCTGGTTTAGAAACACTGATATCTTTTAATCCCAATAACATCCAAATCGATTAGCTATCCATATTTCTTTTCTATGCTAATTTAGATAGCACAACAGTTTGGAACACTGACAACGATGATAATTGTCTATGGTCAAGTATTTACGACAACACAATTAGACTTACTTCAGGAATCACATGCCGAACTCTCGGATGTTCCCACACCAGAGAAGATTTACATAATATTTTGGATATGTGTCTCAAACCGAGAGATAATATAACACATCAAATATGGAAAGATGAAATGCCTAGATTTGCATCCAAATACCTATGACCTAAGGCGAGACTCTTCACTAGACTGATTATCAATACTATCATTCTTTGCCTTGGTAGTCATGAGAAAATCACGAAGTTAGGGCATAAGGCCTTATATGCTATATTCAATGGAACAAGGGTCAATTGGAAAAAATTTATATTTGACGAGCTCAAACATTTTTGGACTCGATCACACCCATCCATCATCTATCCTACATACATCATGAGACTTCTATGAGCTCACAACATCCCCTCATATTTAGCCACTTTTGAAGAGATTTCTCTGAAATATGCATCCACAAAAATTTTCTCCTTAATGCACTTACTGGAAAATCCTTCGGATTTTATATCATTTGAAGAGTGGATGCAACGTCGTCAAGCCATACAAGCTGGGCCTCCACCTCAAACACAACCTGAACCATCACAAGAGGTGGAGCAACATCGCAAAAATACTCCTTCTCCTCCTGCACCCTTTGACTACACATCCCAGGATGACAATTTTGAGACTCACACTGAGACGAATCCAAATGAGAGTATTCGCGACTTAACTCTTCAAAATCAGCTTATTTTATCTCGAAATCAAAAATTATTGGCTAAGCGCATTGATAGTATTGAAACATCCTTGCTTCTCGCCTAGCCGCAGTTGAAACATCACTATCAATTGTATTATCCATTCTGAAGGAGGTTCTTCAAAGAGTTCATGGTCCTACACCACCTTTATAAGATTGGCCAACTCCAGGGCCTTCTCCTCCTCCTTTGAACATTCCAAACTTCTTAACAAGGAGAAAGAACCTTTCAAACAAACTCCGACATCTCCTAAGAAACAAGCGAGTTCTTCCAAGGATGAAGATAAAGGAGATGATCAAGATAAAGCTTTTCCAAAAGAACTTTAATTTTTCAGGATTCCATCTTTTGTATAAAATAAAGAAAAATCCATGAATGTAATCGATTATTATGATTAATGAAAATTGCTTTTTGGTGTGTTATTTCTATGTATATTTATAATCTTACAACGATTGGCAAATGCTTAATGGAATAGACATGATGTCTACATTTAAAAAGTTATTAATCCTTTTTGATAATGCCAAAGGGGAAGAAATAATAAAGATCACAATAAATAATGGAAAGAACATATTAAGGGGGAGATTTATAAAATTATACATAAGTACATTGTATAGTTGTCATCATCAAAAAGGGAAAGATTGTTAGGAAATCAAAATCTACGGTTTGATGACAACAACTATACAATGGAAATCGAATATGCATATATATTTATATATACAGGTACTTGCTATAGCAACATCACTAGAAAGACAAGAACAAGGCTCAAAGAACGCTACAAGAGACTACAAGTCCATAGGATCAAAGAAGCACAAGAAAAAGAGCATAAAAACTGATATGCACAATATCAGACGTCTGAAAAAGTTCTCTGCAACAACAGACAGACTGAACCAGACGTCTGGCAATTGCACTCAGACGTTTGATCTACTACTATATTCAAAAATATATATAGTATCAAACGTCTGAAACATATCCAGAAGCCTGATTTCAAACTTAGATTTTAAACTTAAACTTTAATTGCCACATTTGAATAGACATCTCCATTTCTCTTCGCTGCAACTCTTCATCATCAATAGAAGCAACTGTAGAGCATTTGTTGATGGATGCAACTACTCAAGAAAACTCTCTACAACTATATATATCATCAAGAATCAAGAGAACAAATCACCTTACTTACTTATGCTCTCTAATTACATACTCTATCATATATTCTTGATCTCTAGCAATCTATACTCGTATTTCACTCTTCCTATATTCAATTCCTCACAAACAATACTCTCTGGATATATATTGGAAGTATTTGTACTAATTAGTCAATATTCGTGTTATAGAATACACATTTGACAAGAACAATTTATTGTAACCAAGCCTATTCCTTCGGGATAAGCAAGGGTGTTTGATAGTCGAATTCCGAAGAGGAGCTTTAGGACTGGACGTAGGACGGGAGGTCCGAACCAGTATAAAATCCTCGTGTGCTTATTCTATATTTACTTAGACTAATATTGTTGTAGTTGCATCGTATATTTTGTCACATATACTTGCATATACACTACATGATCCACCCTGTAGATTTTCACAAACTTGGATTTGAAATCGATATAAATTAAAATGGTTTTGATGAAAATTTGAATTGAACCATTAACCATTTTAATTGAAATCGTTAAACAGAGATTGATTTAAATTGAATTTTGAAACTAAAGTTGATTTGAATTAATTTGTGAAATTGGAAGTAACAGTTCTAATTTGAAACTATTTTTGATAAAAACTCTTTTAAATATATAAATTATTTTAATATATATTATTTTAAATTTATAAACAATTTCAAATATATATTTTAATATAAAAACACTATATTTAATGTATAAACTATTTAAATTTATAACCTACTTTTAAATATAAACTATTTTTGATGTATAACTATTCCAATATATAAACTACTTTCAATATTCAAACTGTTTAAGTTGGAACTGTTATGATTTAAAGTGATATGATTTAAAGTGAATATAATTTCAGAAATGATATGATTTCGAAAGTGAATATGATTTCAAAAGTGATATGATTTTTGAAATGAATATGATATCTTGATATGAAGTATGAACTGTTTGAAATGAAAATGATCACGATGTGAAATAAGCGTTTGAACGGGATCGGATATTGTCATAATCTCTGCCAACACCAAAAACCACTTTAACAACTATATAAATTGTAACGACCCAGGATTTTTATGAATTTAAATTGATAATTTAAATGAATTTTTGAATTAAAAATTGTAAAATTGATTTTAAATGGTAGCGAGTTTCCCCGATTCAAATAGAAATTATATTAAGTCGTATGAATTTGAAAATTTGTATATATGTGAATATATATGTATATATTGGATTTGAGATAAAATCTTAAATAAATGGTTTCTAAAATAAATAGAAATAAAAATAAGTAGTCATGTAAGAATAGAAATAAATATACATTTAAGTATATGCAAAGCAAGTAAATTATTTGTCAACAAAACAAAAAGAAGATAATAAATATATCAAAGTGTGAATCAAAACAAAGTAATATATATACAACATATCGCAGTACAAATAAATAAAAGAAGTACAAGCTTATAAAATAAAACAAACATGAAAAGTAAGTAAATAAATAAAACAAACCAGGTACACAAACAATAACAAAGCAAATATATTCAAGTATAATAAAGGCCAGCATCCATTACATCATCTCAGTCGAGTTTGAAAGCATCTATGTATAAACAAGACAAGTATATACAAAAGGAAAACAAAGACAACATTACATATATTCACAAATATGAAACCGGGCTAAGTAATAAAAGCAGCCACCACGTTAAAGCAAAGAAAAGAAATATACTCAAGTAAAAGTATAAAACAAGTACAAAGAAAAGTAATACAAAATCACTTCAGCCACCAAACGTTTGCATAGCCAACAAAGCAAAGGAAATTGCCTCTGAGATATTGTACAAGGCAGTTAATGCCACTATCTGTAGCCACTGAAATAAGATTTTCAGCCTCCATTTGTTTATAGGAATCTCAGCATAGTTAAACAATGTAAGGTAAAGAAAAAAACAAAAGAAAATATAAGATCTTGAGCTTGCCAGAGAAGATATGTACTCAAATGTATAATATAAAAAGAAATGTACTAAGTAATTAATGCAACACAAGAAATAGTATGCAGCTTGTAAAGATTTGAACAAGCAATGATAAGTGTTAAACAAAGCATCTATGTATAAACAAATGAAGACAAGTAGTAGGCTGCAACAAAAGGTCTTTGATATTGTACATAACAACATCATTTCAGCCGAGATAAAGGGATAAACAAAGTAATATGTACTAAATCAATTAATGCATTACACCTCTAGCAATAAATTAATGCCATACCTCTAGTACAATATATAGTATGCATCAGCCCCATATGCCAAAAGAAAAAAAATCTGAGCATAAAAGCCTGTGCATATTTTCTTCAAACTGGAAATCAAAAGCTAAGAAAATCTGAAGACAATATAAACTCAAACAAACAAATCAAATTTGGGCAAATGTGCAAATCTGAAGCATCTCAAATTCAAGTCAGTTTCGAATTCCAGAGTTTTGAATTCAATCTTCCAGGCTTGAGTCCTCTGTTCTTTCTTTTTTGTGAGGTGAGTAACATTTTAAATTTAAATCTAAGTCTGCTTGCTTGTAAAGTCCTGAGATGGATGATGCCTTGTTTATGCATAATAGGTGATAAATTTGTGTTTATGAAAATATGTATATCTGTAGCATTGAACTGCTCTGTTCTTGTTCGAAGCTTACAAATTTTGATCAAAATCCCAAAAACATTTTATCTGTTCAATGTTAATCCTTGGATTTTTGAACAAAATAAGTTGTTCAAATTTAAATCATGATCTAGGATATAGAATCAAGATTTTAAAACTTTTGCAAGCTTGTCAATGGGGTATACTCACTGTAAAGTGTTTTACTGGGAAACCATTTAATTTGTGTTAAATTCAAGTATGCTAAATTACTGATTCAAATACCTAGCAAGAATCTATATACAAGTTAGGATTTTTAAATTGAAAACGATGATTTTCAGTTCATTATTTATGGTGCAATTTGAATATGAATTGAAATTGCATTTCTGTCAATATTGGTTGATTCAATTAATTTAAATCGTTGAAATTTCGTATGATGCAAGCTTGAAGATATATTAACCTAGGAAAAATGCTAAACATTTTTTTTAATGCATGGATTTTGGGGTTGAATCAAATGTAGGGTTTGGGTCGTGTTTGTTATTATGTTCTGTAAACTCGTGATTTTGGCACTGTGGAGCGATCGAGTGGTTCGCGATTCTGGGGAAGCGTCGCGTGAGGGTTAGGCGAAGTGAGGCCGGAATTTGGAGTGACTCTGGTGGTCGAAGCGATTTGGGGTGGTGATTTTTTGAGCAGGTCGAGCTCCAGTTTTTTTTTTGATCGAACATCGAAATTTCGATCTCGAGCTTTTGGCTTCGAGATGAGTATTGGGATCGAACGTAGGGGTGATTCGCGACACGCTGGTGGTCGCGTTGCTCGACTGAGTGTCGGCGACATGCCGTACACGTGCACGACGATGAACGTTTGTCAGGGGATGTTGCTTCGTTGAAACTCGAAGTGGAGCTCGGGATTTTTGTGGTTTTGACTTGAGACTCTGGGTTGCTTGCATGTGTTGCTGTAGATTACTTCTCCTGTTTTTAAGTTAAACTTAATCTAAGCTTTGGCAAAGGAAAGTATGGGAGAAAGGAAGAAGGGGATTCGGGGAAGATGTGATGGAACTCGGGTGCATACCCGAGTGTAATGGAGATTTTCTCGGGTTTGTGACTTAAGTGCTTACTTTTTAAAAAATTTAAGTTAATCACTATTAAACCATTTTAAGTATGATTAATTTAATTAAAGGTTTGTAAATGTTGAGTTAAGAATTTATTTTAAGTTTTAATAATTAAGTTAAGTTAAGTATGAAATTAATTAACATTAAAATTTGTAGTTGATATTAAATTGATTTTCAAATTTAAAAGGAAATTTTTTTAAATGATTAATTAAGTTTTATTTATCAATAATTAAGGTTATTTAAGATGTAATAAATCTGTAATTAAAGATTGATATTTATAACTTTGCGTTTAAATCAATTTTGAACTTAAGAATTTAACTATCCACTTAAAGTTAATGAATAGTAATTAACAAATTAAATGCTTAATAAATTATTTAAGAAATTAATTGGAAATTAAATAGGTAATTCGCTTTTATAAAATTAATGATTTGGATTTAATTAAATAAGATATCAAAGGGTGAATTAATGGGTCTAAAGGTTGATTTAATTAATATGATCAATTAAGGAAAATTTTGATTAATTTAAGTGTTGGATAAATTTATTTATTTTATAAGAAATAATTTATAATTAATTTATCAGTATTGGGTAATCAATTCATAAGTAATTAGTTTAATTGGGAATAAATTGAATACATTAGGATTAAACCATAAATTAATCCTACTTATAAATGACTATCGAATGCTTGACCTTACTTATGAATGATTGTGTGATATGAGTTGCCTTGAATTGATTGTCCTGTCTGATCTGTGATATTTTATTCTGTGGTTTGTGCCGTGTATGATTTATTCATTTATTTACATCTGCATATTATCTGTGAATCTGTGAATGGGCGATAAGCTTTATAGTTATATCGCTTATCAACTATATTTCTATGTTTTAATCTGTGATGATTGATGATGTTGCACTATTGTGTAAAACCCATGGACCACACCATACACACACAATTATGGATTTCACGAGGAAATCAGTTAAGTCACAGATTTTTGAAAATAGTTTTGTATTTGAATTTTTGAATTCAAATGTTTTGAAAATGGATTGGGTTTGAAGTGAAAAGCTTTTGAAATGGAATTTAAAAGATGGAAATTTATTTTGAATAACTGGATTAAGTGTTGGAATTTAAATACTTTAATTTAAATTTGAATTCAATATTCAAATTGAATTCTGTAATTTGAAACTAGGGGTTAACGATATCATACTAGTCATTATGAGTTAAACCATTTTTAAAGTATTATTTTTGGGAATTTGAATTAACCCAAAGATTGTAACTTGTATAAATGAAATCGGGTTTTTTTCGAAATAAGACAGTTGTTTCTAAATGATAAAAAGCTTTCATAGGAGAAATGAATTTCAAATTATATAAAAGGGATTTCAAGTTTAAACTGAAATAGTTTACCAAGTTATTGAAGAATATTTGGAAATGAATTTTGAAAGTGAATGTTTGGGAACGGTTTGAAAGCTATAAAATAAATCTTTAATTTAAAGATTTAAATGAATTAATCAAATTGAGATCGAATTGTTTTGAAACCCGAGAATAAATATTTGTGAAAGTAGGTGAACTTTATGAAATAAATCTTTTGTTTAAAAGATTTGAAATGGTAATTGGATTAAACCATTTGAAAGAAAGTCTTGGATTATTAAGTTGTGACTTAAATTGAAATCCCATATCCATATGTTTTAAATATTGCGCTCACTATTCGGGTTAGCCGAGAAAGGACCTTTGGGTCGTATAACCCATTTTGAATATGTGATTCGACGTTATGGATAGCATTTGAAGACCGATGATGAAGACCGGGTATTTGCGAAAGCGATAGGATGACCTATCGATTGTTTCTGCACCGAGTCGCGCCGGTATAGAGACTCCCTAAGTGATGGGAAATCCGATGGGGATTGTGAATATCCGGATTGCAAGGACTTCTTTGGAAGTGCCTTCGGTTCTGTTCTAAATCCAGAACAGACTTGTATGGATTGTTATGTCTGACATTACAATTTGAGATATAAAGCTGATTTCTTTCAAATATATTTTTGTTGGTGGCGGAGAATTTATTCTCTTAGCTTAACACCCTTCTCTGAGACGTACGAGCTCAGAGGTTATGTAGTTGAAGGTTATCAGCGATATATTCTCAATTTGGTAATGTGACATGCTGAGTGTTGATGTGAAATGATCATTGTGTTGATTATTTGTGATAGGATCATTTGTTTGATCTTTTATCTTTGTGATCATTTCTATGATCATTTGTTGACCCAAAGCACAGCTTTTGTATAAAGCGTGGCTTTGGGGACGAGACTTCGTTGAGCCTCACAAACCGGTAATGGTCGAAACAGGAATTGTGCGGCAAGGTTTTCAGGGATAGCTTCCCTAGGGTATGACCATTCCTTCTGGAAAAGGGTAGTATCATGGAATTGAGCCCAGATACTTACTCATGTTGAAACACTTTATTATCATTGTGTGATGTTGGTTAGAGAGCTCTCGTTTAAAGGTCCCAAAGGACCGGGGGTGGTATATCTGAGGTTTCTTACTCCCTGGGAAAGGGGGCAGCCGGCCTTGTTTGGCAGAGATCCAGTTGGGTTCTCGGGGCGTCCTTCCAGAGGCGTTTCCATGTGGCAATGGGAAGTTCCTTGGCCTGACCATTTGTTGGAAAAATCCATTCATCTAATACGAGCCTTGTACGGTATTAGTTGTATTACCTGCCATCTACTTATGGTGGCGCCCCACTGTTTGGATGGTAGCTATAGTAGGCATAGTTCGAAATGTCTATGTTGGCTAAGATTTATATCTTTACTTTCGAAATGATTTTTTACTACACTATGCACTAGTAATAATATCAAATGTTTCTTTTTAATGCGTATCAAGCATCTTTGACTATCATAAGGAGAAATCTCCTCCGATTCTGCGTTTGCATTGTGTGTGTGTGCGGGAGGCCTTATGGTAGTCTCATTTCTAAAAAGCATTGCGAATTGATTTTAAAATATTTCGTTGTTTGTTTTTAAAGATAAACTGTCTTTGTTGCTCACACCAGTCCCATGACTGATCCGGAGTTTATTGTTTCTTTCCTAAACTCTGGATGCTCAACATTTTCCTACACGAGCAGTTTAGAGTTGGGTTTTTCAGATAGCTAGGTTTAGTAGATTATCTGGAGCTAGTTCAATCTTTGGATCAGACTGCAGTTGCTTATCTATGTGCATCGTTATTGGGGGTTCGAGCTATTGCTGGATTGATTCTTGGAAATGGAGTTGCAGTTTTGGAGTTCTTCCTTGAAGACTATCTCAGAGTTATATTGTTCCGCTGCTAGATGTTATCTATCGTTTTCTTTTCCGCTGCTATTTTATTGTATCATATCTCTGATGTATATTGATATCTATTGGATCATCTGTTGTATCAGATATTGTATCAAAGCTGTATATCAATGTATTATTCTTTTATTCCGCTGTGTTATTTACTTAATGTTGTTATAAGCTCCGGCGAATCGGATTTGAACGGTCGAATCTATGGCATTCGAATACGATTTGAAGTATGGATGTCGATTTTCGAGCGGGCAAAATACGAAACGTCACATAAATGATGGAGAATCCAGAATGAAGTAAAATGGTTTGGCGACGTCTATATAAGGTATGAACGCAGCCCTGACTCCCATGAGTCTGTTTGATATGACTAAAACAGAAGCTATACCTAGGCTAAGTAAGGTTGCACCTCCGATCGAGCATGCTTCTTCGATACCATATCTCTTACTTTGTGATTTCATTGGGTCCACCTTCGATTATGGGAGTGTGTCTCAAGATGGGCGATAGTATCTACTATGCGTTACCACCTGCCGGTTCTACAAAATGGTAGAATCATACACTAGGCATTTCCTCGCGTGCCTTGTCACATGTCTTATCGTGCCCATTAGGAGTTTGATTTGTGTCGTACACTATGGAGCGCCCTTTGATAGCCCTCTAGTTTATGGAGGAATTTGTATATACTACGACATTTATATAACATGTGTTAAGGGGGATATGGGTAAAGCCTAAACACTATTTAATAGTTTACTTTACTATAGACATTATCTATGTAGTGTATTGTATTATGTATGTAGATAGTTCCACGGATCCTTAAGGGATGGAATCTCAACATCCTTTGAGTTATTTGCATTTCACTTGAGTTAATTTACTTGCATAAGAATGTTAATCATGACTCGAGTGTTTTGTGTTTTGCTCTATGCTTGAGTCAGACTGAGTGACACATCATTTAAGACTCACATTTGGAGCTTGGAGATTTTCTTGAAGATCATTTATCTATTTAGCTTTTCTAGTTATTTCAGTTATTTCCAGTTGTTTTGTTTAGACTTATCAGTTGCTTCTGTATTAGTGACTTCTATGTACTAAGAATTTTTTGTTGTATATATTTCAAACTATGATGTTCTGTAGTAGCTTCATGAACTACTATTTATCAATTCCGCTATTTATTCTTATATTACTTTGTGTCTGCGATTGATTCATTTACCGTATATGCTAAGTTTTGCCAAAAATAAATTAACATTCTATTGTTTTGAGCAATTCAAGTCTAACATGTGTGGATTATGGTTGATTTGAATGGTTCGAAATAGCGGGTCATTACAAAAGCCATAATGGTCAATGCGGTCTTAGTTAGCAATATTATAGTTAACTTATTCATGCCCACTCGTTGAGTAGGGTGTCTAAAAAGTAGGTCTAAAGTTGGATTTGGGCAAACTCTGCCTTACATGGTTGCTAGTTTAGCCCAAAGGATGATATAAGCATAAGGCTCAACCCTAAAATAAGTAACATTCCAGAATTTTATCGCTTTTATTATAAATATTTATATAATTTTAAATATTTAAATAATTAGTCATTGTAATGTAGATAACTTATATTCAAATATATGGGTTATTTTAATATTTTAGTTCCGAGTTAAATATTTATTAAATAGTTTAAATAGTTTTATTTACTTCTTTTAATTAATAAATAATGACAGTTGACTCATTCTGAAAATTTGTTTATAGTAATATATAGTTTAAATAAATAATGAGAAATTTTAATTTTTATTGTAGCGACTCGATTTTTAATGATGTATTTTTAATTCAATTTAATTTATTTGATTTTCCATAATTTTTAATTTGAAAAATGTTTAAAATTACCGTTTGACGATTTTATAGCAAAACAATGGTATTTTTATAATTTTACATAATATGATAACTAATGTATTTCATTATTGTTTTGGGATCACATTGCGTTTTTGTGGTGATCGTATTTTATTTTTATCATTTGCAATTCATATGCGAATGAAATTTTATGTGGCGACGTATCGAAAATCTCAATATAAACATAACCCATCACTTCCACAAGTCAACACACTATCAAATTCACTCTTTCTTTCTATCTTCATTTTCAAGTTTCTAGTAAAAGTAATAAATGAAAACGACTTGAGAAAATCAAGATCTCAATTTTTACTCAACAAAAATATTCAAAAACAATGATTTTTGGGTTTGTTGAGGGTAAATCTTCATTTCTATGGGTGTTTAGTGAAGCTGGAAACTGTTTTGGAATGATCAACAGTAAAGTCATGCGTAAATAGAAACTAGGGTTTTGGTTTTTGAAAATCTAGGCGATGTGAGGCTAAATGGAGATTGGTTCTGGGTTTGTGGCGTCGAGAAGCAGCTATGGCCAAAGTTTGTTTAGATGAGATGGTTAATGTTGAAAAGCATCATTTCTAGGTCGAGGATTTAGGGTTTTCGATCGTGATTCTTGGGGATGGGTCAAGCTTGGTGATGGTGGCATGGTTGTGAAGCTAGCGGGAAGAGGGGTTCGTTAGAGTTTGTTTAGGTGATTTTGTGGAGGAATGAGCATCAGACAGGAGCGTAAAGGCACGAAAATAGTAGGATTAGGCTATGGATTAAGGTGGGAAGAAGATGTTTGGGGAAGAAGAGAGAAATATATTTTAAAAATGGAAATTAATTGGTGATTAAGAAATTAATTATGTTATTAATATTCTCAAATCTTATAAATGTAATAACTCTCTCGTGCAAGGTCCAATCGAGATGAGATTTTACGTTGTGCTTATCGTGGCGATAGCTACGCACGAGAAATGGTTTTGTTGAATTTGGTACAAATAAAATTTTGGGCTAAAATTTCAATTTTAGTTCAAACCAGAATGACTAAGTGTCTTCTAAAATTTCGATAAGTTAAACTCGCCTTTTTAGATAATCAGTACGATATATAGTAGATAAAATTATTATTTACTTATTTGGATGAATTATTGGTTGTTTTAGGTAAATATTCACTTTGAAAAGCGAATGACATTTAAATTGAATACAGGAAATTTTTTAGAGAGATCTGGATCTCATCATTGTGATTTTTAATTCTAGTTCTATGACTATTGATTCTCTTTTCAGTTATATACATGTTATATAGATGGTTAAGTGCTAAAATTTAGTTGATTGCCCATATTGGATGTGACACTAACATATGTTAAAAGTTGAACCTTTTTAGTGGAAAAGGTAGTATAGCATTGATTAAGTGTTATAGTAACTATTGGCATTGTTATAGTGGAAAAGGTAGTATAGCACTGATTAAGTGCTATAGTAACTATTGGCATCATTATAGTATTTTGAGATACTATAAAAATTTCCGTTTGGTTTGGAATTGGTTTCGATTTAGAAATATGATTTTTAATTTGACATTTTTGGTTTTTCTAGTGATATTTATATAAAAATAGTTTATGTACTTCTCTATTTTACTTCAACGTCTTATACTATTCTTTTCTCATATATGTAAATGTTTTAAAATTACTTTGGAAAGTATTTTTATAGAAAAGTTATTATAATAACGATTGTTTATTTTAAAGGAAATAAAAGGGGTTATCTGTTATTTTTAAGTGATTTGGTGTTTAAAAGAAGATTGAAATATTTTAGGAAATATTTATAAAACATTTTATACAAAATGTTGTGATAAAAGAACAGATCTATAAATGGTATTTTATAAGTTAAAGAAAGATTTATAAGCGGTATTTTATAAATAAAAGAATAGGTTTATAAATGGTATTATATAAAAAGGAAAATATTATCATTTTGATTAAGTAGAATAATAAATCATAGTTGTGAATATTGTAGTGTATGGAATGATCGTGTTATGAAAAATATACAAATTTTATAGTTATATTTGGATTTTGTTTTATATTAGAAGTTTATTTTTACATTTGGAGTTTTGTTTTATAAAAGGAGTTTTGTGATTATATTTAGAGATTTATAAAAGGAGTTTCATAAATGAATTTGGAGTCTTATAAAAAGAGTTGCAAATAAATTAGGGGATTTATAAAATGAGTTTTATAAATGATATTTTATAGAAGAAGTTTTAAAAAAGTGGTTTATAAATTGTATAAAGGATGTTTTATAAAGGAGTTTATTAAATAAATTTGGAGATTTGTAAAAGGAGGTTTATAATTAAGTTTAGATGTTTATAAAGGGAATTTTACAATTTATAAATAATATTTTATAAAGGAGTATGTAAATATAAGGAGTTTTATAAAGGCATTTTATATAAAGAGATTTATAAAATGACTGAGACACGATTTTCATAAATGATCATTTTAAGTTACGGTAGTATAGAAAATGTTCTTTTCATACTTAACACCAAATTTCAGGGTATGGAAACTCATCTCTATCTTAAGAATTAATGAAGTGTATCGAAGCAAGAATAGTTTTCTAACTTATCTGATTTCATTATTAATCAAGGGATAGTTCTGTTTGAAATCGGAAAGTGGTAGTATTTTGGTCTAGTTTCTCTATGATCTATTTATTTACAGCAAAAGGAAAGAGTTTGGATTTATTGTTATCAATGTATAAATCACATTCATTTCAACCTGATTAGGTATGTTTTTGAAAATGAAATCTTTCTTAAGATTTATGGATATACCTATACTATTGAGATAAGTATATGAGTATATTTTCTAAGTATTGAAAATGTGGTATTTTGAGGATATACTTACTATTGATATAAGCATATAGAAATGTTTTTTTTCTGTGTTTTAAAAGCTAAATGTTTTGTGATTATACTTATAAGGCTGAGATAGGTATATCAATATTTTTCATGTATTGGAAAGAGTAGAGTAGGGTTTGTGAATATATATTTGTAAAAGTATTTTAATACAAGAATTAACAAAGTGGTTTTAGTTAATGAAGGGATTAATTAAAGAGGCTTAGAGGCTTGGTGGGTGCGTATATGATTAACCAATGTTATTCTCCTTATGGAATTAAATCTCTAGTTGAATTACTTGTTATTTGATAGTTAAATAATCGACTATAAAATCTTGGTTTGTTTTAAAACTATCATTGTCAGTTCCGAGAGACCAGAATCATAAATATTGTAATGACCCACCTTTTTGGATGATTTGAATCGGCAATAAACCACACATGTCACCTCAAACCATTCAAAAGTGAGGATTTTCAATGAGGTAAATAAGAAAATAAGAGAAAAGGAGGAAAAACTAAACACAGAATCTCGCAGCGGAATGACAAAATATAATAATCAAATAAATAGTTCATGAAATTGTTTTATAATATACATTTGATTGCACAATTTTTACAACAATAAGAGTACAAACAATGACGTATCAAAAATGATGCAGTGGAAAGCTACAAATAAAATATACCAAACTCCATCTTCGTCCTCTAGAAATCAAGTCTTCAACATTGAAAAGCTCAGGCTGACCTGAGAGTAATGAAAAGACAAAACACTCGAGTCAGAACTAAAAGACCTTATGTAAGTTAAATCAACATATGAGTGTAATGGCTTCAAAGATGTTTACGAGATTTTACATCTCCTATTTAGTGTATAATGTGTGTGCAATAACTTAAGAGATGTTCAGGATTTCCCATCTTCTAAGGATCCGTTAAACTATCTATATGTAGTAGAATACGCTATATATGTAATGTCTATCGGTAAAGAAAAGTATTAAAATAGCGTTAAGGCGTTACCCATATCCTCCTTAACACGTTTTTATAGGCATCGTAGTCTATACATTACTGTAAACTCCACCATAAGCTGGTAGGCTATCAGGAAGCACTCCATAAGTATGACACAAACCAAAATCATAGTGGGCTCGATAAGGTATATGACAAGGCATGCGAGGCAATGCCCAAGGTAGAATTCTACCATTTTGCATGCCCGGATTGGTGGTAATGCATAGTAGCTACTACCGTCCACCTCGATACACGCTCTCATAATCAAATCAAGGATGGCCACCAATCAGTCACAAAGAAACAGATATGGTATCGAAGAAGCATGTTCGATAGGAGGAGCGACTTCACTTGGCACAGGATAGCTTCTGTTTTAGTCATATCAAGCTGACCCAAAGGTCAAGGCTACGTTCTTACTTTATACCATAGCGTTCGCCAAACTTGCTACTTCGTTCTGGATTCTCCACCACGTGCAAAGTTGTTAAAGTAGTTTCGAAATTGGCAGAGAGTATAACAATATCTGACCCGGTCTCTTTAACAACCAAACACTTATTTCACACTGTAGTCATTTTATAAAACATTTTTAATAATAAATCTAGAAAGCAGTTTATGCCTTCATATCGAGATATCCATTTTCTTATTCCAAAAGTATAAATATATTCATAAATGCAGAGGAAGATTTTCTTTCAATCAATTTCGAAAATAATTTATGAATCTCTCTAAAACCATTTATAAACTATTTATATGTTTAGGAACCATTTATAAAGCTATTTATAAATTCCAAAACAGTTGGCAACTCTTCTCCTTTTCATAAACTTCTACGCAAATTCCTTTAAAACGCTTCCAAATCCCTTTATACAAGTTCTTTTATAAAGCCCTTTATACAAGTTCTTTTATAAAGCCCTTTATAAAATCCTTTAAAAACTTTATAACTCCTTTATAACACCATTATATAATCCTTTATAAAAATATTTTATAAAATCCATTATAAAATCTCATACAAACTTTTATGAATTCCTTACAAAACCTTTTACAAAAATCTTTATCTATTAAAGTTATTATAAAAGTCTATATTTATTATCTTAAATCAAAACAATATTTATTATATTAAATTAAATTTAATATATATATATATATATTAAAACTATATTAAATATTTTATTAAATTAAATTTTAAACTATTTGGAAACCTGGAATCTGCCAACGGATATATAAAAACCGATATGATCAAAGTTTGCCTTGTGTGTGTAATCCGAAACTAAGTAGCGATGTGGAGCAATTCTATCCTAGTAGGAATTATAATCATCAGTAGCTAAGAGGAAGGTCTCACAATTTGACCATCCACCCACTCAAAGAACTTGCATATATTATGTGCCAAACAAACCTCTATGGCCCAAATGTTTCCTCACTGATAAACTGATCCGAGAGAACCCGAACCACCCTGGTGGTCTAGAACCAACATATATTTCTCCTAAGTACCATAAACAAAATGCATATAGTCAATTGTAGTAACACTCGATGCCTAGAGATGAGATATGAGATCCTCAACAGATGATGGTGGAGTAATAGATCGACTCCTCTAACGCTATACAATAGGCTACCCATGGACTTATTAGGTTATTCCTGGCCTGCATGTCCAGCTGTTGATTAAACTTTTGAAGGTCGCGCCTTACTCTTGAGGGGGCCCGAGGCCATACTAGATGGTCTTCCATCTTCTAATTCTAGGAAAATATGACTCAGAGGACTAGCTTTTTGTCATTTGAAGTTGGGCATGCATGTTCATCGTGTACTCATAGTACCAAAATGCAGTAAGTACCAAAAGTCGAACATCTGCTCAAACTGGGAAAGAGAATAGAGATCTAGAGCAGTGTACAAACATGCAGGTATATCACTGTCCCAGTCCATTATGTGCAACTACTCTAGGGTGGACATTCCTACAAGATAGCCTGGTCGAACCTTTTATTTTGGTTCGAGAAGAAGATCGAACCAAATAGACATAAAATGAAAGTAGGAATAATTGTATTGACCATGTCTAATCTATCTCTATACTTCATGATGTAAGCATGTCGACATGTTATTGAAGAGAACCACCCTAGATATGATTAAGATCAACCCCGGCAGAAAAACGGTATAGAACCAGGGTGTCTCATAAGCACAATCGAAAGGAAAAGGTTACGTTCTGAAATACCGATCTCTATACTAGTAAGCATGTAGAAATCCAAAGGACCAATCCTAACTCAATGTTAGGAAAACGAAATGTATGGGTGATAGGCCGCTACCTCTCTGTAACAACCCGCATATTTATCGATTTTATATTTAAATATTTTATTTAAATATTTTATCGTTCGTCGGATTTTGTTCCGAAAAGCTACTTTTTGCAAACAGTCAAATTAGGACTCGAGACCACCCCCATTGAGTTCAAAATGACGTTTGCGACCTTTTTGAGTATAAACTTCGATATGTTTAGAGTTAGTCGAATTTGGCTACTTTTTCACTTAGGGCTTTGGTTTGGGCTGAACCCATTAGCCACTTACTAACTCAGTCCCAACCCCCTCTCCTCTTTATTACATCATTCCTCATTTCCTAACCCTTCAAGCTTTAGCAACAATGGTGGAAGAGAGTGGAAATTAAAACTCCAAGCCCTAGTTCCATAGTAAATCCATCTTCTAGCTCCAAACTCAAGAGAACCCATTGGTAAGCTTTCTCTTCGTCTTCTCCAACTCATTCTCTCTTTGATTTCAGAAATTTCCTAAAACCTAATTTAGGAAATGTTTCTCTTTTAAGCTTAGATTGAAGCTTCTTGAGTTGTTATTGAAGAGGAATTGATCCTAGCTTGTTTTTAAAGCTTCTTCTTCATTGATTTGGGTTCAAAAGTGAGATTTTTATCTCACATCTTAGTCTATGAATTATCTTCGATTGTTATGTATGAATTCCTAACGCTTATTCTTGTGCAATTGCTTTTGGTTTGGATCGATTTGGTGAATATTCCAATTTTTAGTGTTTTGGGTTCAAATCTTTAAAAATTCTAACTTTGATGTTTGAATGTGTTTTTGATTGTGCATCGAAGAGCTTATAGGGCCGGGTAGTCGATTGGCATAAACCCTTAGCGCCATTGCTCGTGCGACTGCAAATTGATCGGGATTTGCACCTTATTTAAAATAGGGCAGGGGAGTGCTGGCAACAGGTTCGGCCGACCGAGCTCAGGGTCCGGTCGACCGACCTGCTACCCAGGCACTTCCTGCCTCTGTTTGGAAGTGTTGGGTACAGGCTTCGGCCATCCGAGCCCCTGGGCCGGTCGACCGACCTGGTGCCCCGAGCACTTCCAACCCCTGTTCGGTCAGCCGAATCAAGGAGTCTGGTTGACCGACCTGCTGCTATTTGCCAACTATGCCTATTTTGCCTAGTTGTCTAAATTTCCAACTTTAATCGATTTGTGTTCTTCCCTATTGTTGTTATCATTTGTTATTGACTTTGATGACTTATTTTCTTCGGGAATTCTTGGAATATCCATTTCGATGGATTCAGTATCGATTTCTTTGGATTTTATTCACGTCTTCAAATGTGAATTTTAGTGATTGACTGTTCCTACAATCTTCTTTGTGATTTGTCACTTTAAAATATAAAGGTTTTCTATACTAGTAGTAAATATCAAAACTCTTTCTTCAAATGATTTCAACAATATTTTATTACAAAGCTCGTTTTCTCAAACCGATTTCCAATCTATTAGTATATACAAACCTTTACCTCCCTCGTATGAGAAATTTAATTAAACGACTTAGTAAAACGAGTGGTATGAAACGCTTGCGTTTACTTCGTCGGTTAATTCTTGGACTTGTTCGATTGAATCTCTTGTGACAATTTTCTAGTCGAAATCTACAATTTGTTCGTAAATATTTAAGTTAAGCTAGTGGTTATGGGACATGAAGCTAAGCTCATATATTTACTAGCTTACTGTAATTGACACTTCGCGTTGATCATGACGATCATCTTTGTGGTTTAGACTAGCATTGCGCGATGTCTCTTTGTCCACGTGGAGGACTGTACGTCGTTTTTATTGAGCTTCGACTCACCAGGAGGAGCTTCGGCTCAATGTCCGCAATGGGGGACTATACCCTGTCATGAGGAACTTCGATTCACCAGGAAGAGCTTCGGCTCAATGTCCACAATGGGGGACTATACCCTGTCCGGAGGAGTTTTTGACTCACCAGGAGGAGCTTCAGCTCAAAGTCCGCAATGGGGGACTATACCCTGTCTGGAGGAGCTCTGGCTTATTTTTATGGATTGGCCATCCTTTTCTTGTGATTTCTGGATTTCGTGTGTTGAATTTTGGAATTTATGCTTCACCTATTTTCGTGATTTCTATTGATTTTATTTATCAATTATTGTGGCTTGGTGAATGAAATTAGGAGTATGGCATTCCTTTTTATCTTGGAGAAGATCCTTGCGATATTGATTAATCTCTTATTGATTTTTTCAATTAGTTATTTATCACAGCTTGGCATTGTGATTATTATACGTTTAGTCATATTTCTTATTTTATATCATTTCATCTGATATTTATAGCTAGACTGATCCGTTTATTATTTTCTTATTAAATAATACTCGGGTCAGACCGAGATGTTACAGGTGCTTCTGCTTGACTTCTCATCAGGGATCATTACTCTGACTTTTGGCTAACTACTTAGATTAGTAGTTTATTTTGTTGTATACACTTGTGATGCAGCTAAGGCCAGAGAAGAAATTGTGCAATCTTTAATTCCCGAAAGCATGAGCTTGTGGTGTAGTTTGATGAGTCGTCCACGACTCAATGAAAGCTTGAGTCGTTTCCGAGCTAAGGAAGGATGGCCACGATCTAACAAGCCATGGGGGAAGTTAGCCCGAGTTAACAAGGCATCGGAAGTAGGTCGGCAACGACCTAAGGAAAGACTAAAAGAGGGGATAACTAGATACAGAGAGAAAATGGTGCCGAGTCAACGAGTTACGACTCATGATGAGTCGACCTAATTGAGTCGTTAAGGAGTTATGCCGCAATGTGTCTGTGTAGTGTATTTTCTTGAGTCGGTTACTCCATAGGTCGTGAGTCGGCATGAAGTTGAGTCGGTAGAAGGATGTGTGTTTGTAGTTTCTGAGTCGCTTTATGTTAAGTCGGTGCCGACTTAAGAGTTGTCTCGGTTATGTGTATATATGAGTCGGTGTATCTGCTGAGTCGAAGGTCGGCCTGTAGGTGAGTCGGACGAATGTGTGTTAGGGATGAGTCGTGAGTCGGCAACGACTTAAGAAGCTGTGTTGAGAAAAGGCTATAAATAGGGAGTGTGTTGTAACTTTTTGGGTGGTTGATTTTGAAATAAAAATTTCTTGTTGATTGCTTTGAGCTTTCTTCTCCAATTGGTAGTTGAGTGTAATCTCCTATCTCCACTTACGTCATTCGAGTGCGCTCGAATCCACGTTTGTTGAAGCCGATTCACAGAATCTAGTGCGCTAGATCAACGTACGAAGAATCGTAGATCTTTGAACACGGTATAGTGCGCTATCAACGTGTTTGAGATAGCTAGAATTCGGTATCTTCGGATCAACGAATTCGGGCATTTCGGTATCTTCAATCCACCGTTTGTTAATTTCACCGATTGAAGTTTATTTTGATTAATCTGCTGCGTCAGTATTGGTATCAGAGCTTGTTTTAGCCAATCATAGCTAAATCGGGTCTTGGAGCCAAGTGTTGAAGTTTGAAGTTGTTCATCGTGTTCATATTGAAGTTGCAACAAGAGGGAGAACTTTCGATCCATTCCATTTTGGATCAAAGTGTTGAAAGTGTGTGAATTTGAAGTAGGCCGTGTATACTAGTGAAGTAGCCGAGCCTAGGAAGGATCATTGGAAGCTTGTTTCGAGCTAAGGAGTTAGGCCGAGCCTTGTGAAGTTGTATGTGAAGTTGAAGCATCACTTTGGTATCGATTTGTTGAAATTTTGTGAATTTCAATCATGCCGCCAAGGAGAGCTAACCGCCATCAAAATGTTGAAGCTTTATATCGGAGAGAAGAGGCCGATCAAATGGAACAACGTATGCATGAGAAGATTGATGAAGGCATTGGTAGGTTGGAGAAGCTTATGATTGATATGAATCAAAGTAGAAGAAGAAATTCACCTGAATCCATCCGTGGGGGTAGTAGAGTGTCATCACATTCAGAACGGGAGAGGAGAGAAAGTCAAGAGCCTAGGAGTGTTGATAATCAAAGTAGGAGGAATGTTGATGATCATGATAGACGGGATGTTGGTAGTAGGAGTGGTGGTAGAGATGCTGGAGGGCGTGAAAGACAATGATATGCATCAGACTTTGATGAGGAGTTTGATGGTGAGAGGGGAAGTATTCATTTCAGAGACCGAGATCAGGGACAACGTCAGTATCGGGTTATTGATGATGATCGACGTTGGGAATCGGGGATGAAGATGGAGATTCCGGAGTTTAAAGGAGGGATGGTAGCTGAAGAATTCTTAGATTGGTTATCTAATGTGGAGGAAATCTTTGATTTCAAGGAGGTTCCGGAGAATCGAAGGGTGAAGTTAGTTGCTACAAGGCTGAGGGGAAGAGCTTTGGCATGGTGGCAGCAAACTAAACTTACTCGTGAACGAATGGGGAAGTCAAAGATAGAATCTTGGGAGAAGATGAAGAAATTGATGAGGGCTACATTTTTTCCATACAACTATCAATCGCTTATGTACCAGAGATTGCAGAATCTAAGGCAGGGGACGAAATCAGTAAATGACTATGCAGATGAATTTTACCAACTCATTGCCAGGAACGATATAATGGAGACAGAAGAACAGCTGACTGCTAGATTTGTTGGAGGGTTGAGAATGCAGATCCAGGATATGGTTAATATGTTCGATCCCAGATCTGTAGCGGAGGCACATCAAAAGGCGTTAGCTTGGGAAAAGCAAGGAAGGCGTGGAGGTGGTGTATTTACCAATTCAAACAATCAAGTGAAGGGAGTCGGTGGAAGTTCTAATGTTCCTAAGATTGTTGCCAAACCAGTTGTGAAGGAAGGTGAGAAGGCGAAGGTTAGCAGTGGGTTCAAATGCTACAATTGCCAGGAGATGGGTCATAAAAGCAACGAGTGTCCGAAGCCGAAGAAGAGAACTATGATAGTTGAAGCTGAGGATGAAGAGGAAGAAGCTGAATGTTCTAATTCACCTAATGTTGAGGAGGAAGAAGAAGTGTCGGGAGACGAAGGTTGTAATCTGATGATGAGGAGGTCTTGTTTGACGCCAAAACAAGAGGAGGAAGATAGTTGGTTGAGGAATAACATATTTCAATCTACTTGCACTATTCTTGGGAAAGTTTGTAAATTTGTCATTGATGCTGGGAGTTGCGATAATATTATCTCCACAGAGGCAGTGAGGAAATTGGAGTTGAAAACCGAGAAGCATCCTAAACCATACAAGTTAGCTTGGTTAAGGAAGGGTGGTGAAGTGAAAGTTGGGAGAAGAGCTTGCGTGAAATTTTCTATTGGGAAGAAATACAAAGATGAAATCTGGTGCGATGTAGTGGACATGGATGTGTGTCATCTGTTGTTGGGCAGGCCATGGCAGTTTGATAGATCAGTTCAACATGATGGTCGTGCCAATAGTTACAGTTTCATGTTCGAGGGTACTAAAATCACTTTGGTTCCCAAGAAGCAACAACAGAAGGAGAGCAAGCTGGAGGAGATTGAGGAATTGAAAACTCTGTTAACTTTGAAGGAGTTTGTTAAAGAAGTTGAAGAGGAGCCTGAAGTCTATTTGTTGATTGGGCGAGAGAGCAGTGAAGAGGTTGAAATTCCTGAAGAAGCAAAGTCAGTTTTGAAAGAGTTTGAAGATGTATTTCCAGAGGAGTTGCCTAAGGAGTTACCGCCACTGAGAGACATTCAACATCAGATCGATCTTGTTCCGGGAGCAGTATTACCACATAGACCACATTATCGAATGAGTCCGAAGGAACATGAAGAGTTGAGGAGGCAGGTGGAAGAGTTGCTTGAACAAGGGCGAGTGCAGGAGAGTTTGAGTCCATGTGCTGTACCAGCTTTATTGGTACCCAAGAAGGATGGGACGTGGAGGATGTGCACTGACAGTCGAGCATTGAACAAGATTACCGTGAGATATAGATTTCCTATGCCGAGGTTGGATGATTTGTTAGACCAGTTGAGTGGGGCAACTATATTTTCGAAGATTGATTTGAAGAGTGGTTATCACCAGATTCGAATTAGACCGGGAGACGAATGGAAGACAGCTTTCAAGACAAGAGAGGGGTTATACGAATGGTTGGTTATGCCATTTGGTTTATCAAATGCACCTAGTACATTCATGCGGGTGATGAATCAAATCTTTAGACCATTCATTGGGAAGTTCATGGTGGTTTATTTCGATGATATTCTGATTTACAGCAGGAGTACGGAGGAGCATGTTCAACATTTGAGGGAAGTATTGATCATTCTTCGTGAGGAACAATTTTATGCTGCTACGAAGAAATGTGTGTTTATGACGCACAGTGTTATTTCTGGGTTATGTTGTTTCAGGAAAGGGTATTCAAGTTGACCAGAATAAAGTTGAAGCAGTCAGAAATTGGCCACCACCAAAGACAATTACAGAGGTGAAGAGTTTTCATGGGCTAGCGTCATTCTACCGAAGATTCATTCCACACTTCAGTAGCGTGATGGCTCCAGTGACTGATTACATGAAGGGGAAACAGTTTGTATGGTCAGAGGAAGCGGGAGTTGCTTTTGAGAAGATCAAGGAACTATTGACGACAGCACCGATTCTTGTTTTACCTGATTTTCAGTTGTTGTTTGAGCTACATACTGATGCATCAAAGGTTGGGATTGGAGGAGTGTTGAGTCAGTGTGGAAGGCCTATTGCATATTTTAGTGAGAAGTTGTCAGGGGCCAGGATGAGATATAGTACATACGATGTTGAGTTTTATGCTGTTGTGCAAGCTGTTAAACATTGGAGGCATTATCTATTTCAGAAAGAGTTTGTTCTTTACACTGATCATGAAGCGTTGAAGCATTTGCAGGGGCAGGATAAAATTTCAGCGAGACATGCATCATGGATCGCTTATTTACAACAGTTTACTTTTGTTGTCAAACATAAGTCAGGGGTGACGAATCGTGTGGCTGATGCTTTAAGTCGGAGGAGTCATTTGTTGACAACAATGAAAGTGGAAGTGACAGGTTTTGAGCTATTGCCAGAGCTGATTGAAGAAGATCCTTATTTTGTGAAATTTGTTGAAAAGGTAAAGGAAGGAAGTGCTGACGAGTTTATATTGGTGGATGGTTTTCTGTTTAAAGGGAATCGTTTATGCATACCGGATTGTAGCTTGAGATTGAAAATTATCAAGGAGTTACACGAGGAAGGGCATGTGGGCCGTGATCGTACTTTGCAATTGATTTCACAGTCTTACTTTTGGCCGTCGATGAGGAAAGAAGTGGGAAGGTTTGTGGAGCGATGTCATATTTGCCAAGTTTCGAAAGGAACCGCGACCAATGCTGGGTTGTATATACCGTTGCCTGTACCGGCTAGACCATGGGTTGATGTGAGTATGGACTTTGTATTGGGATTGCCGAGAACGCAGCGTGGTAATGATTCTATATATGTAGTGGTTGACAGATTTTCTAAAATGGCACATTTTATTGCTTGCAAGAAGACGACGGATGCTGTTCGTGTTGCTCAGTTATTTTTCAAGGAGATCTATCGACTTCATGGATTGCCAGAGTCTATTGTGTCGGATAGAGATACTCGTTTTCTGAGTCACTTTTGGTTAAGTTTGTGGAAGATGATGGGAACGAAGTTGAACTTTAGCAGCGCGTATCATCCGCAGACAGATGGTCAAACCGAAGTTGTGAACAGATCATTAGGAAATTTGTTGCGATGTTTGGTGAAAGATAATCTGAAAAGTTGGGACATGAAGTTATGCCAGGCAGAGTTTGCTCATAATCATGCAGTGAATCGTAGCACAGGATTCAGTCCATTCCAGATTGTATATTCAAATTTACCCAGGGGACCGTTGGATTTGGCAGTAGTACCACAACTGAAGGGGACGGTTAAACGAGATGTAGACTTTGTTGACGGGTTGACGGAATGTCATAAGATCGTTCAAGAACGATTAGAAAAGTCAAATGAGAAGTATAAGCGGGCTGCTGATTTGAAACGACGGAGTGTTGAATTTAAGGAAGGTGATTTGGTTTATGCTGTATTGACGAAGGATCGATTTCCAGTGGGTACTTATAACAAGTTGAAGGCGCGGAAAATTGGTCCAATTGAAATTGTGAAGAAAATTAATGAAAATGCTTATAAGTTGAAGCTGCCAGAAGATGTTTACACGTCTGACGTGTTCAATGTTAAACATCTTGTTCCATATTACGGAGGTAAACAATCAGATGAAGAAGAATGTACAAATTCGAGGACGAATTTTTCTCAACCAGGGGAGGATGATGCAGCTAAGGCCAGAGAAGAAATTGTGCAATCTTTAATTCCTGAAAGCATGAGCTTGTGGTGTAGTTTGATGAGTCGTCCACGACTCAATGAAAGCTTGAGTCGTTTCCGAGCTAAGGAAGGATGGCCACGATCTAACAAGCCATGGGGGAAGTTAGCCCGAGTTAACAAGGCATCGGAAGTAGGTCGGCAACGACCTAAGGAAAGACTGAAAGAAGGGATAACTAGATACAGAGAGAAAATGGTGCCGAGTCAACGAGTTACGACTCATGATGAGTCGACCTAATTGAGTCGTTAAGGAGTTATGCCGCAATGTGTCTGTGTAGTGTATTTTCTTGAGTCGGTTACTCCATAGGTCGTGAGTCGGCATGAAGTTGAGTCGGTAGAAGGATGTGTGTTTGTAGTTTCTGAGTCGCTTCATGTTAAGTCGGTGCCGACTTAAGAGTTATCTCGGTTATGTGTATATATGAGTCGGTGTATCTGCTGAGTCGAAGGTCGACCTGTAGGTGAGTCGGACGAATGTGTGTTAGGGATGAGTCGTGAGTCGGCAACGACTTAAGAAGCTGTGTTGAGAAAAGGCTATAAATAGGGAGTGTGTTGTAACTTTTTGGGTGGTTGATTTTGAAATAAAAATTTCTTGTTGATTGCTTTGAGCTTTCTTCTCCAATTGGTAGTTGAGTGTAATCTCCTATCTCCACTTACGTCATTCGAGTGCGCTCGAATCCACGTTTGTTGAAGCCGATTCACGGAATCTAGTGCGCTAGATCAACGTACGAAGAATCGTAGATCTTTGAACACGGTATAGTGCGCTATCAACGTGTTTGAGATAGCTAGAATTCGGTATCTTCGGATCAACGAATTTGGGCATTTCGGTATCTTCAATCCACCGTTTGTTAATTTCACCGATTGAAGTTTATTTTGATTAATCTGCTGCGTCAACTTGAGATATAGACTCATTGTTGTATTCTTTTGTATAGCACGTGTTGCTATTCTTTTGTATTATTGTGGATCTTTTAGACCACTACTCTGATATACACTTTCATGTGTTAGGGTTATATTCATATCTATTTCCGCCTTTGTGATATGAATTGTCTGTGACTAATTTGTGTTACGTTTATTTCTATATTTGTTTTCGAAGACCTTTATAGCCACTGTGTAGTAGCTTTGAGTTTGTGTCGGTATGTCGGATTTTCTCTTGAGATGAAAAGTTATATTTTTATCTGGCATATCGGTACTCGCACAAAGCAATTATACAGATGGTCGCTCCTCAACAGCCTTATTCTCCGGGCTAGTCGACAGCATTACTCCGTAATGTTCTTGCCTAGCATGGGTATAGAGGTGCGGCGTCACACTCTCAGCTAGGGTCTTAATACAAGATCGATCAGAAGATTATAACGGTCTAATTTGTAAAAATGATCCAAATGGACTGGATTATAGCCTATGTATGATATGTGTAGGGCGAGCATTGTAAACATGGATGATGCACTTAGCCCAAAAGCTGAGATGATGGATGTATTGATCCTAATTTAAACTATACAGATCACTATCTTTATCTCCACTTGAACCATAACGTGTAACAAAAAGTTAATAATATACTTGTGTACTGTTAGAAGCAATAATCAACCTATGAACATACACAACGGACATACATCCATAAGTCGTCGTCTTTGGGTTCAATGGAACGTGCACTCGACAAGCTTTTGGAGTTCCAAGGTTTCTATTTGTCCTTCTAGTGACCGTAACGCATTACAAAAAGTTAATAATATACTAGTGTATTGTTAGAAGCAGTAGTCAACCTATGAACACACTCAGCAAGCAGCTCCTTGAACATCCGTAAGGTGTCTTTAGAGTCAATGGAATATGCACTTGACCGGTTTTTGACGTCCAAGGTTTCTACCTATCCTTCTAGTGATTTTCGTAGCATACAATGAGGTGATGACGTATTTTTAGGTGAGAATTTATAAAAAATGAGTGAATCGTGAAAGTGGAAGGAATATACTAGCTGAAAGGGCAAAAATCCAACCTCACCCCATAAAAAATTTCTATTCTCACCCCGCTTATTGCCTTTCCAACCCCACTGTTTCAAAAAAAACAAAATCCACCCCTCATTTTGCTCTTCCCACCCCCATCAACTTACAAAACTTCCCCTTACCGAGAAAAAAAACGATCTATATTTTAGCCGCCGCTTACAAACCTCGTCTCGGTAAACCTAAACCACCTCTCACTCTCTCAACCTGCTTCCACCTCCCTTACACAATCAATCTATATTTCAGCCACAATGCCTATGAAGAAGGAAAGAAGAAGAAAGCATCGCCATGATAAAGTGATTTTTCTATTTAATTTTATCATTTATACAAACCCTAAACGCCATCGCTATTGCTCAGTGCAAAGATCGCTCGGTGCAAAGACCGAAGGGAAGAAACCCTAGACGAAAGCCACGTTTGCCACAAACGAGGTTGTGACACCAACCTCGTCTACCACAAACGTGGTTATGACTACAACCACGTCTGTAGCAGACGAGGTTGGAGTCACAACCTCATTTGTGGAAACTGTGGCTCTCGTGGTTAATATAGAACCTTGTTTTTTTATTAACTTGTTTTCACTGGCATGGCTTAACTAAAATGTTTTCACACTATATAGTTTTTTAAAACTTATTTTATCATTGCAGAAAGTTCTAAAAAGCCAATATGTAATCCCCTAACGGCTTCCGAAAGAAATCGATGTGTAAAAAATGAGAAATCCAAAAATTATAAATCAAAAGGAGGAACAAAATCGAGACGAGATTGTTACAAGAGAAAAATATTGAGCATGTTACAAAGGCGAAATTTAGGGCAGCATATTGAATAGCAACCTCCATAGCGTATTGAAGAGCTATCTCCACAGCATGTTCAAGAGCAACCTCCACAACATGTTGAAGAGCAACTTACGCATGAAGATATCGGTGTTTCTAGTGGCATGCATAATACACAAACAACTTTTGGTGGACCAAAAATTACCGATGTGATTAGTAGCTCGATACCCATGCTGCTTCATTGATACGAGATGACAAGGTATATCTTACAAAATTATATTAAATAAATTATTTATCAAAATAGTATAATATAATGTTAAGTTATTTTTTAGGAATGTGACACTCTTTTATGTGTAAACCATGGTACAAAGATTCTAAATTGGAAAATTCCAAGTGATGCAACAATTTTAAAGGATATTTGGAATCTTCGGGATTATTTCTCTAGTGGAGACCTGTTATAGCTTGATTAATAAAGTACCTATATATTGTTTTGTTGAACGTTGGCATCCTAAATAAAATACATTTCACCTACCATTCGATGAATTGACTATAACATTAGACGATGTCGCCTCTCTACTTGCATATTTCGGTTGAAGAATTACAATACAAACATATAATTATTCCCGAAATGATATAACTAATTTGGTTATCGATAATTTGAGGATAAGTGATACTGAAGCCTAAAATATCATGAAGGACAGTGTTGGATATAAATTGACTTATACTAAATTGTATGAAATATTTGACGGAGTTTGCGATGATTGGGAAGAAGAAAAAATCAAACAAGCTTCTCGTGCTATCTATTATATTTAGTGGGCAATACATTATTCGTGGATAAAAGTAAATCTCATCTGTTCGTACATTATTTAAACCAAATTGGTAATTTGGATGAAGTTCATAATTATTCTTGGGGTTCGGCAAGTCTATGTTGGCTATATAAACAACTTGGTCTTGTGACTAGAATAGAAGTGAAACAAGTTGCTGGTTTTCTCGGATTGTTGGAATCATGAATATATGAATATTTTCTCCATTTGCATTCATCAACCAAAATTTACAATGAAAGCTCACCAAGAGCGGCCTGTTGGGATCCAGCAAATGATTATCGTCGATCTTATAAGGAACTAGGAGTTTATCTTGATAATATTCAAGAACATGAGGTATGTTATTAGGCTTGAATCATTTGAATAGTGCCTTTTTATCCAAGTTATAATAACTTCATTATTTTCTTTTGAATATTCTTCTAGGTAGTCTTTGACCCTTACATGTATGCAAGAGAATTCCTTTCTTTTTCGCAAATTGCTTGGTATTCGAGTTGTTTATTATGCTTAAATGTGATAGAACCATGTCACCCAACCCGTGTTTTGCAGCAATTCAATATAGTGTAGGATCGATTTCACCCTAGAGGGGGGGGTGAATAGGGTGATAGTGTAAATTATAAAAATTAATCGCGGAAGCTTATAAATTAATTTCAATTCAGATCACAGAATAGCAGCACAGATATCGCAGAATATAAATAACAGAATAAAACAGAACAACACAGAATTTACCCAGCTTCGGCAAAACCCTGCCTACGTGCTGCTCCCAAGGTTTCTACTAGAAATTAGATAGTCCCTCGCTTACACACGTAAACTCGCTATACACCGCTATTGACTAATCTAACTCTACGCTCAAAACCCTGCCACAACTCAATTACCGAGTTGCGAATTCTCAAGCTACACACCGTAGCCTGTCCCCTAGTCACACGACTAGAAAATTAAACGGTTTAAAGAGGAAAATACAAATTAAAAACAAATTAAAAACAAATTTAAAACAAAATAGCCCTAATATAAACAAAAAACAACACAGCCCTATTTATAAATTTAAATCCCTTATTTTTACTGTCGTCCCCTTTTATATTTTAGACCGTCACTTTTATTTTCTTCGTTCGTTTATTTTTTGAGATGCGGCCGTTCCTCTTTGAAACAAAATTAGGGCTTTTTGTCCTGTCGATCCACACTAGGGTTCCTGAAGCGGTCGTTCCTCTTTGATACTATTCGACTTCGATGCTTTGATACTGTTCGACTTCGATGCTCTTTGATTTGCTCACCGTGGCTGCTTCGTTGATCGAACTCCGGTATGTAATTATGTGGTTTTTCTTTTCTGATTTATGCTTTCTGGAATTCGATACTTTGATTGCCGATGATGATTGGGTTATATATAGGATTTGATTTCCTATTTTTGCGTTCGTATATTTTTGATTGAATTCGTCTTCGGCCGTTTGATTTCACTTTGATGCTAAGATTGATCTTTGACTTGTTCATATTTACTTGAATAATACGGTTTTAAACTGCGACTTGTTCAATTTGCTTGGTTATCACGGTGAACGCTTGATTGACTTTGACAATACTGATTTCGTGAATTTTTACTTTGTTGACTTGTTCAACATTGATTTTTGCTGGCATTTTTGGTTCGAACTAGTTGCCTTGACTTGGGATTCTTCACTGCACTACTTCATCATGTTGCCTACACTCCATAATATTGTTATACTTGGTTTACTGGTGCATGTTGCTGCTGTGTTGCCATATTGATGCCTCTGTTCGTTTCTGATAGTACTTTCCAGTTGAGTTTGAGTTGTTTCAATGTGATGTTTACACTATCTTCATATGCCCTTGACTTTGTTATACCTTGCTGTGCATTGCATTGTTACTTGGTCTTTGTGTAGTTTGCATTATAACGGTCGAGCTTTGATTCTTTGTTGGCACTGGTCCTGCTGCCTTCAGTTGCTTGTCGAACTTGCAGTTGGTATTTGAATTGCTTCATATGTATGTTAGTTGCGGCCTGTACTTGTGTACTTCTGGTATGCTGCAGCTTGCATCTTTGTTGCATTTGCTTGAGTTTGTGTCATCTTTACTTGCATTGCTGTACACTATTGCTGCACTCGAGTTTTTTTTTTTTTTTTTCTTCTGGCCTGCATGTAGCTGTTGCTCCCAGTGTTGCTTTGTCATTGTGTACTTGATGATTGCTGTGCACTTTTGTGCTTTGAGTCAGTTTCATTGAGGTTGATCACTTTTGCTGTCCATTTAAAAATATTGTTGCAGTAAGTGAAATTTTTGCAGTGTTCATGTTTGCTACAGCCTTTGATGATGTAGATGTAGTCACTGGGTTGCTTTGTAGTTTTCTTTGACATGTTGTATCTGTTGCAGTCTTATAATCTTCACTCTGGTCATACTGCATCACCACTGTTGCACTGCCTTTGTGGTCTTCACTGTGTTCATGCACTTTGGTCTTTGTTTACTGTGTACTACTTTGGCTTCACTGTACATTATATGCAGCACCACTGTGTTGTGTGTATTTGTTCACTTGAATTTTGGCTGACCCTATGAATTATGTATCTCGACCATTTCTTTGATTTTTCACCTGTGTTGAATCCAGCTTGAGGCTCGGGTTTGACCTTGTGCTGTGAGTTGTGATTTTCAATGTTATTGCACGTGAGTTGAACCCGGTTTTTCATTTGGGTTTGACCTGTGCGCACCTGTCCCTGTAAAACAATCAAGTGTATATATCGGCGTGCACGGCCTTGTGGCATATACAGTAATATACTGTGTATGTCACAAGTTGTTCGTGTATGATGAATTCAAATTCAAGTTATGACGAACAACCCAAATAACTGAGGCAAATATTATTTTCTAAATTCATCTCTTATTTTATATTGCAAAAATATTTTATTTTCAATTTTACTGCGTTAGTTTATATTTTTGCAGATCGCTCAGATGCTGGATTCAAACTGGAATGAAGTTGAAGATAAATACGAGTGTGAGTGATATGTAGTGAGGTGAATTGTAAATGTGAAATGTGATGTAATTGTAATCAAAGTTGTATAGTTATAGTGAGAGCTTGAAATTGTACTATTCAAAGATGTAATAAATATTTGTTTGAATAAAATATTCGTTTGAATTCAAATTTCGTGTTATTTATTTTATTCTGCAAATATTTATTTAATCTGTGAAAAAAATAAAATAGTATATTATCAAATACATTTAAACGAATGTATATATGTTTATTATCATCAAACAAAAATCATATAAGCGCATATTCAACAATCTCCCCCTTTTGATGATAACAAACATATATTTAAGATTTTGAATATATTAAATGTATTTGATAATTTCAATTGCTCCCCCTATTTGAATGCTTCCTTTCTATATGATACTCCCCTTACATATATGACTCCCCCTACATATATGCATACAAATAAAATGTGTGAATGAGCCTATATGCAAATGAAAAATTGTTTGGCCTTTTGATTGATTCTATTTGACAAAATCTTAACTTTTCTCTCCCTCTTTTGTTATCAGCAAAAGAATAATAGAGTTAGAGATAAAGTGATCGATATTAATCCAACATTAAAACCCAATTGAATATAAATATTAAATTTCAATAGAAAATCAAACAAAAATCATAAAAATATTGTTAGGCGCATATTCCACTTTTAGGATGATGGAAATGATGTCATCATATAAAACCATACAGTTGTGTCTATTTGTGGCATATTTATATCAGGAATTTGAATATCTACTAACCATGCATAACCGTTAGGACTTTTAAATGAGATTAGTAGTATTCCAATTTTATTTTTGAAAAAAAAAATGAATTCAAGTATCTTCTAACCACGCATAACCGTGAGGACTTTTAAATGGGATTAGAATCAACTTGTTTATTTTAAAAGAAAGAAAAAATCAACTCTTGATATGCGTTCCATACATGCATAACCGTGAGGACTTTTAAATGAGCATGGAAGCACATAACAAATTCCAAGTAATTCACCCATGCATAACCGTGAGGACTTTTAAATGAGAGTGAATACTTTGGTATTTATTATTATTATTACTATTACCCTTTTTTTTTAAAAAAATATGAAAAATGAAAAACGAACGATTCCTGTTTAAAGTACCACATATCGACAAACTATATAGAATTTTGATGAGTGATGGTCGTTAGAAATATGATAGATATTGAGATGGTCATGGAATTTTTTACCAACAAAAAGTTTTATAACTCTTGTTTACATTTCTAAAGAAATTTTCTAATTATACTTTCTCGAGTTATAATATATAATCAATATCAACACTCATCACTTTTTTTTTCAATCACTATTTTTCTTTTCGATAATTTGTAGGGAGAAAAAAAATGTTAAATATTCAGCAAATTTCTAAAACACCTAGACTGAGTCGTAGTTTACAAAAACTATTTTCTGGTAGGGGTTTTGTAAAGATGTCTGCCAATTGAGAATCAGTTGAAATAAAATTTATGCAGATATTTTCTTTGGAAATATGATCTCTAATAAAATGATGTCTTACATCTATATGTTTTGTTCGCGAATGATGTACAGGATTATTTGTGAGATCAATTGCGCTTTTGCTATCACACAATAGTGGTACACGTTTAAAATTTAGGCCATAGTCATGCAAAGTTTGTATCATCCATAAGATTTGAGCTGAGCAACCGCTCAAAGCAATATACTCTGCTTCTGTTGTGGATAATGCAATACAATTTTGTTTTCTACTCGACCATGCAACTAATGAATGTCCTAACATAAAACATGCTCCACTAGTACTTTTTCTATCAACCAAATTTCCAGCATAATCAGCATCTGAAAAACCTTTCAATTCAAAATTATCATTTGATGGATACCAAAGACCAAACCGTGGGGTGTGCAATAAATATCTTATAATTCTTTTAACAGCTTTTAAATGAGATTCTTTTGGGTTAGATTGAAAACGCGCAAATAAGCAGACAGAAAACATGATGTCAGGTCTAGAGGCGGTAAGATAAAGGAGTGAACCAATCATACCTCTGTACAGCTTTTGATCAACTGTCTTACCCTTTTCATCTTTGTCAAGTTTAAGTGTTGTACTCATGGGAGTTCTTGCTGGTTTAGCATCTTTCAATCCAAATTTGTTGACAAGTTCTCTAATATATTTTGTTTGAGAAATGAATGTGCCTTTATTGCTTTGTTGGATTTGAAATCCTAAAAAGAATTTTAACTCTCCAACCAAGCTCATTTCAAACTTTTCCTGCATGACTTTTTCAAATTTCTCATACAATAACTTGTTAGTAGCACCATAAATGATGTCATCAACATATATTTGAACAATCAAAATATCATTGTTTTCATGCAACAGAAATAGTGTGGTATCTACACATCCCTTTTTGAACCCATTTTCAAGGAGATAAGAAGTAAGACATTCATACCAAGCTCTGGGAGCTTGTTTTAATCCATATAATGCCTTCTTTAGTTTGTATACATGGTTTGGATATTCATGACTTTCAAAACCTTCTGGTTGTTCAACAAACACATCTTCTTTTAAAACTCCGTTAAGAAAAGCACTCTTAATATCCATTTGTCTTAGTTTAAATCCTTTGTAGCAAGCAAAAGCTAACAATATTCTAATTGATTCTAGTCTAGCTACAGGCGCAAAGGTTTCATCAAAGTCAACTCCTTCAATTTGATTGTATCCTTTAGCAACTAGTCTAGCTTTATTTCTAATTATATTTCCAGATTCATCATATTTATTTTTAAAAATCCATTTTGTTCCTATAACTGGATAATCCTTAGGTCTGGGTGCTAGACTCCAAACATTATTTCGTTCAAACTGATTTAGTTCTTCTTGCATGGCCATGAACCAGTTTTCATCATTAAGGGCTGAATCTATGCTATTTGGTTCTATTTCTGAAATAAATCCACTATACAAGCACAGATCACATAGATTTTTAAAGGATGAACGAGTTTGTATACCTGCTATAGGGTTTCCAATTACCAATTCTGGTGGATGGTCTGTTTTGTATTTCAGCTTTTCTGGATCCAGATTTCTTCTGACTTCTTGAGTTGTGGTAGTTTCTCTAGCAGTTTCTTTTGGTTTTTCAAATTCATCCTTTTCTTTCTCCTCTTCAACGTTGCTTTTGGATGTATTCTGTTCGTCAATGCCTTCATCAAATTTCACATTGATTGACTCTACGATTGTTTTAGTCTTTTTGTTGTAGACTCTATAAGCTTTGCTTCTCGAAGAGTAACCCATGAAGATACCATCATCAGCCTTTGCTTCAAATTTTCCTAACTGATCACCTGTATTAAGAATATAGCAAGGACATCCAAACACTTTGAAGTAAGCGATGTTTGGTTTTTTGTTGAACCATAACTCATAGGGGGTTTTGTTAAGAATCGGTCTGATGATAACTCTATTCATTACATAACATGCTGTATTTACAGCTTCTGCCCAGAGATGCAGAGGTAGTTCATATTCATTTAACATAGACCTAGCCAATTCTTGTAAAGTACGATTCTTTCTCTCAACTACCCCATTTTGTTGTGGAGTACGTGGTGCAGAGAACTCATGTTTGATTCCGTTTTCATCACAGAAAGTTTCAAATTCATAATTTTCAAATTCTCCACCATGATCACTTCTTAACGAAACAATAGAGACTTCTTTTTCATTTTGCACGAATTTTGCGAATCTTGTGAAGTATGAAAAAGTTTCTGATTTTTTAGCTAAGAAGTATACCCATGTATATCTTGAGTAATCATCAACTAACACAAAGCAATATTTCTTGCCTCCTAAGCTAGCAATGTCATTAGGTCCAAATAGATCCATATGAATTAGTTCAAGAACTCTAGAAGTGCTTACATTGTTTTTGGCATGAAAAGATGATTTTCTAAGTTTTCCCAAAGTACATGCTTTACAGATGTTTTCAGTTTCAAACTCATGTGATGGCAACCCTCTTACCAAACTTTTCCTTTTTAATTTGTTTAATAAGTTCATACTAGCATGCCCTAAACGTCTATGCCATAAATTCACTTCTATATCCTTAGCTACCAAGCATTTAGAGAGGATGAGATCATCAAAAGATAGAGAATATATATTACCTTTCCTTTTTCCTGAAAATAAGATTTCTTTTGATGATTTGTCAACAATTTTGCACATGTCAGAATCAAAGATAACATTCATACCTTTATCACATAGCTGGCTGATTGATATCAAATTGTGGTGCAGATTTTCAACATATAAAACGTCATTTAAGGTAAATGTATTGTTACCTACTTTAACTTTACCGACAATTTTACACTTGTCATTGTTCCCCATTGTGACTCTGCCACCTTTGTACTTTTCTAGGCTAAGGAACTTCGATTTATCGCCTGTCATGTGCCTGGAACAGCCAGAATCCAAGTACCATTGCTGTTGTTCCTTAGCCTTCCAGCATACCTACACGAGAAGAGAGTTTAGTGACCTATTTGTTTTTATAGGTCCATGGTTGTTAGTGGCAGAAAATTTTGAAAAATGATTTTGTGTAGACCCAAAACTATTTATAATTGTTCCCTTTGGCACCCAAATTTGTTTAACTTTGAGAGATTTTATATTTGTGCCTTTTGAAACCCAAATCGGTATAGTTTTCACATGTTTGGGTCTATACCAACAATTATTGTGACCGTGTCCAAATTTTCTACAAATTGTGCACATAGAATTAACTTGATTAATCTTGTTTTCAACAATTTTCGAATTATTATATCCAAGTCCTTGTCTAACCGTATTAACAGTTTGCTTTCCTAATAGCATATTCAACGATTTTTCACTTTTTGAAAATTTATCTAAAGTCGTTGACAATTGTTGAACTTGTGATTTGAGAGATTCATTTTCGTTTAACAACTGTGTGCACTTTTTAATAGAATTCTCTCTCCTAGTATTTTCATTCTCTTTTAAAATCAGAATTTCATTTTCAAGTGATTTTATATTGATTTCCGATTTTTTAATTTCTTCTTCAAATGTTGGACACTTATCACACTTAGGAATTCTACATTGATAGTTCTTAACTAATTGATCAAGTTGTTTATTGCATTCTATCAAAGTATCCTTTTGAGATTCAAGTTTAGCATATTTTTCCCTAAGTCGTTCATAACAGCCATTTACTTCATGGAAATAAATTAGTAATTCAGAATGAGTGAGTTTTGATACCTCGCTTGGCTCGTCGTCATCACTGTCTGTAACTTCACCATGAAGACACATATTTGCTTTTTCACTCTCACTCTCGGTGTTATCACTTTCATCTTCGTCAGTTTCATCCCAAGTAGCCGCAAAGCTTTTCTTCTTTAGTTTCTTTCCTTGATTTGATCGTTTTTGAGGACATTGTGGCTTGATATGGCCGGGTTTGTTGCATTTGTAACAGATGATTTTCTGATCTTCTGGGTTGTCTAGTGCTTTGCCTATTCTGTTTTTCAATTCATGATTTCGAGCTGGATTTCCGTATTTGCGATTCCACTTTTTAAATTTCTTTATTAGTAGCGCTAGCTCTGCTGCTCCATCATCATCGTCATCATTTTCATCATCACTTTCAGTTGTTCCTTTGAGAGCTATTGATTTCTTTCGAGTATCTCCACCTTCACGCTCTTCCTTGAATTTCATTTCTAGCTCATAAGTGGTGAGATTTCCGATGAGTTCTTCGACTTTGAGTTGTTTTAAATCTTTCGATTCTTGAATGGCAGTTACTTTTGCTTCAAAGCTTCGTGGAAGGACTCTGAGGATTTTACGGACTATTTCCAATTCGGTGTATGTTTTTCCGAGAGCTTTTGATTTGTATACGATGTTGGAAAGTCGTCCGTACATCTCTTTGACATTTTCTTCTTTCGCCATTGTAAAGTTCTCGTATTCGCTGCTTAGCATGGCAAGGCGAGATTCTTTGACTTGAGATGTTCCTTCGTGAGTTACTTCTAATATGTGCCATATTTCCTGCGCAGTTAGACAATGTGAGACACGATTAAATTCAAATTGATCTAATGAACAGATAATAGAATTCATAGCTTTGGCATTAGTATTCTGTAATTTATTTTCTAGTTCTGTCCATTGTTCCTTTGGTTTCTCTATTTCCTGATCATCTACAGTTATAGTTGGTATTCTATAACCTGTCTCAACAATATCCCAAGCGTCAATGGTTTTCAAAAAAAATTTCATCCTATTTTTCCAAAAAGCATATTCACCATTGAACATTGGTGGTCTAACTATGGATTGACCTTCTGCAAATGCATTATTAAAAGAAGCCATTTTAAAAAATCGAATTTTTAAACAAAAACTGATTTTTTCAAAAAAAATAGAATTTTTAAAACAAATGTTGACTTCTATTCCTAGCTCTGATACCACTTGTAGGATCGATTTCACCCTAGAGGGGGGGTGAATAGGGTGATAGTGTAAATTATAAAAATTAATCGCGGAAGCTTATAAATTAATTTCAATTCAGATCACAGAATAGCAGCACAGATATCGCAGAATATAAATAACAGAATAAAACAGAACAACACAGAATTTACCCAGCTTCGGCAAAACCCTGCCTACGTGCTGCTCCCAAGGTTTCTACTAGAAATTAGATAGTCCCTCGCTTACACACGTAAACTCGCTATACACCGCTATTGACTAATCTAACTCTACGCTCAAAACCCTGCCACAACTCAATTACCGAGTTGCGAATTCTCAAGCTACACACCGTAGCCTGTCCCCTAGTCACACGACTAGAAAATTAAACGGTTTAAAGAGGAAAATACAAATTAAAAACAAATTAAAAACAAATTTAAAACAAAATAGCCCTAATATAAACAAAAAACAACACAGCCCTATTTATAAATTTAAATCCCTTATTTTTACTGCCGTCCCCTTTTATATTTTAGACCGTCACTTTTATTTTCTTCGTTCGTTTATTTTTTGAGATGCGGCCGTTCCTCTTTGAAACAAAATTAGGGCTTTTTGTCCTGTCGATCCACACTAGGGTTCCTGAAGCGGCCGTTCCTCTTTGATACTATTCGACTTCGATGCTTTGATACTGTTCGACTTCGATGCTATTTGATTTGCTCACCGTGGCTGCTTCGTTGATCGAACTCCGGTATGTAATTATGTGGTTTTTCTTTTCTGATTTATGCTTTCTGGAATTCGATACTTTGATTGCCGATGATGATTGGGTTATATATAGGATTTGATTTCCTATTTTTGCGTTCGTATATTTTTGATTGAATTCGTCTTCGGCCGTTTGATTTCACTTTGATGCTAAGATTGATCTTTGACTTGTTCATATTTACTTGAATAATACGGTTTTAAACTGCGACTTGTTCAATTTGCTTGGTTATCACGGTGAACGCTTGATTGACTTTGACAATACTGATTTCGTGAATTTTTACTTTGTTGACTTGTTCAACATTGATTTTTGCTGGCATTTTTGGTTCGAACTAGTTGCCTTGACTTGGGATTCTTCACTGCACTACTTCATCATGTTGCCTACACTCCATAATATTGTTGATACTTGGTTTACTGGTGCATGTTGCTGCTGTGTTGCCATATTGATGCCTCTGTTCGTTTCTGATAGTACTTTCCAGTTGAGTTTGAGTTGTTTCAATGTGATGTTTACACTATCTTCATATGCCCTTGACTTTGTTATACCTTGCTGTGCATTGCATTGTTACTTGGTCTTTGTGTAGTTTGCATTATATTGGTCGAGCTTTGATTCTTTGTTGGCACTGGTCCTGCTGCCTTCAGTTGCTTGTCGAACTTGCAGTTGGTATTTGAATTGCTTCATATGTATGTTAGTTGCGGCCTGTACTTGTGTACTTCTGGTATGCTGCAGCTTGCATCTTTGTTGCATTTGCTTGAGTTTGTGTCATCTTTACTTGCATTGCTGTACACTATTGCTGCACTCGAGTTTTTTTTTTTTTTTTTGCTTCTGGCCTGCATGTAGCTGTTGCTCCCAGTGTTGCTTTGTCATTGTGTACTTGATGATTGCTGTGCACTTTTGTGCTTTGAGTCAGTTTCATTGAGGTTGATCACTTTTGCTGTCCATTTAAAAATATTGTTGCAGTAAGTGAAATTTTTGCAGTGTTCATGTTTGCTACAGCCTTTGATGATGTAGATGTAGTCACTGGGTTGCTTTGTAGTTTTCTTTGACATGTTGTATCTGTTGCAGTCTTATAATCTTCACTCTGGTCATACTGCATCACCACTGTTGCACTGCCTTTGTGGTCTTCACTGTGTTCATGCACTTTGGTCTTTGTTTACTGTGTACTACTTTGGCTTCACTGTACATTATATGCAGCACCACTGTGTTGTGTGTATTTGTTCACTTGAATTTTGGCTGACCCTATGAATTATGTATCTCGACCATTTCATTTGATTTTTCACCTGTGTTGAATCCAGCTTGAGGCTCGGGTTTGACCTTGTGCTGTGAGTTGTGATTTTCAATGTTATTGCACGTGAGTTGAACCCGGTTTTTCATTTGGGTTTGACCTGTGCGCACCTGTCCCTGTAAAACAATCAAGTGTATATATCGGCGTGCACGGCCTTGTGGCATATACAGTAATATACTGTGTATGTCACAAGTTGTTCGTGTATGATGAATTCAAATTCAAGTTATGACGAACAACCCAAATAACTGAGGCAAATATTATTTTCTAAATTCATCTCTTATTTTATATTGCAAAAATATTTTATTTTCAATTTTACTGCGTTAGTTTATATTTTTGCAGATCGCTCAGATGCTGGATTCAAACTGGAATGAAGTTGAAGATAAATACGAGTGTGAGTGATATGTAGTGAGGTGAATTGTAAATGTGAAATGTGATGTAATTGTAATCAAAGTTGTATAGTTATAGTGAGAGCTTGAAATTGTACTATTCAAAGATGTAATAAATATTTGTTTGAATAAAATATTCGTTTGAATTCAAATTTCGTGTTATTTATTTTATTCTGCAAATATTTATTTAATCTGTGAAAAAAATAAAATAGTATATTATCAAATACATTTAAACGAATGTATATATGTTTATTATCATCAAACAAAAATCATATAAGCGCATATTCAACATATAGTTCAAAATATTCCACGACTAATTATTCAATCAACAAGTAAAAACACTCATCACGGTGCTACGACTTTAATGTTTAAAGTACTTTATGAATTTGTGGAAAGCATTTGGAATGAGTGGCCAAATCATGTCGTTAGTGCGCAGTATCATTCCATTCCTCTACGTGAATCAAATGAAACGATGACAAGTGATTATTTTGATCGGTATTACCCTCGTACCATGTTAAAAGTCCATCCGGTTAATGAACAGATTATTCAATGAAAATCGATCTTCTTATGATCATTTATACATGGTAAAAGTCAATATATTTTTCATTTATACTTGCTTTTTACAATAATAGCATATTATCAATTCACGTTGTAGAGCTATAAAGAACTAAATGATGTGCGTAGTGAAGAAATAACCTTGGCTTCATTGCAACCGGAGACTTTACGTTTGGCTCATCTTGGTAGAATCTGCAAAGCCCTCACTAAAGTTAAAAAGATTTGTGCTCGTTTTGTTAAAAAGGATGATTAGTTTTAGCTAGTGGTTTTTAGTTAGTGTATTTCTGGTTGTAGGACTACTTCTACTCTTATGTTGTTAAAAAAGATTGTTATTTTGTTAAAAGGATGATTATTGTGTTAAAAGAATGGTTATGTTGTTAAAAAGGATGATTATTTTGTTAGTGCTTATGTTTGTGCTTCTATTCTTGTATTGAAATAGATGTTTGTTAACAGTATTTTTGGTTCAATTCATGATAGTATTTGTGCTTCGGTTCATGATAGTATTAGTGCTTCTGTTTGTGCTTCAGTTGAAATAGTTGGGTTTGTGCTTCCATCTGTATCTGCTTACTGTGTTTGTGCTTCTGTCTATATCTGCTAACTGTGTTTGTGCTTCTGTCTGTATCTGCTAACTGTGTTTGTGCTTCTGTTTATGCTCAACCCAGTAAACAATGAGGATAATGTGCAAAGCATGTTTGGCTCAAGCATGGAATCAGAACAATCCTCGTGTGGGTGAAACGTGGTAAGTGGATAAGGCACTATCAGGATCATACGTGGCGTATATGAACACAACGTCTCCTGCTAACGTTATTTCCATATCCACCTCGGCCTTCACCTATTTGCTGCTGTGAAATGCTCTTGGTTTAACTCGAACATCTGGACCCTGTAAACAACGATGGTAATGTGCTAAGTTTGTTTTGATTGAGCATGGAATTAGTACGAACCTCATGCTGGATTAACGTTGTTAGTAGTTTAAGCACCGTTATGAGTCAACATGGATTATATGAGTACAACGTTCCTTGCTGACGTTATTACCATGTTGACCTCGTCCTCTACTTGTTTTCTGCTGTGTAAAGCTCTCAGGTTAATTCTAATATCATGACCCTGTAAACAACGAGGATCACGTGTTAATAACGTTTACACCCAGTGTGGAATTGCTATGAACCTCGTTCTGCTTTAACGTGGTTTTTATATTTTCCATGTTTATTATAAACTATATATGTAAGGAAACCACGTTTGTAGTATTGCTTTCTCCTGTGCATTTTTGAAGCACATAACAACTATTGTAAGTCACTGCATACCATTGCAACTGAACAACACTACATATCATTTTTTTCAAATATCATAACAACTACATTATTCTTGTAATAGAAATTAAATTAGATATCATGATCAAATGCCATAACAACTACATGTGTAATTAAAGTTTTCAATAAATCAAAATACGTTTTCATCGTTAATCTTTTTTATTTCTTCTCATGCCAGTCTTCTATTCATTAACATATCTTTCCATTGTCCTGCTTCATTTGAGTGAGTGGCTAACCATTTTAAATAGATCGGTGGTACCGAATGGTTTGTTTTTAAGATTGCATGCACGACAATAAAAGGAAAATAAATAATTTTCAATTCCACTAATCTAAAAAGAAAAAGTAAATATATTTACTTGTACGAGGTGACTATTGTTTACATGTAGATTGCCAATTTCTACTTCTTGCAACAACGATGATATTCCACCCTGCAATGGAGGTATAATCAAACCCACTGGTCTATTAATGCTAAAAACTACAACATTGTATCGAGTTGCTACGACATAACTAACATCAGGCCTAGTCATCCATTCACCCTCATGTTTTAGTGACTTAAGAAGCTCGTCGCTCCTACCTCTTTCACAAAAAGCTTGGTCATATAGATTTTGATTTTCATGGAGTACTTCAAATAATTCTGTACGAACTCGCAATCAATTATTTTCTTTCATTCCTAACAAAGCAGCTACACATCTAAAACCGCAATTACCATCCATTTCTACATCTATGATTTCATTGACAAAAGGTCTCCAACCGCATGGTATATCGTCATCATATATTTTTGTTGACTTTATCGCCACTTCAACCTATAAAACAATTTTATTTTAAAAGATGCAACACATGGTTATTAATATATTGGATATGTCAAATTTTAAAGAACGCACCTTCATTGATCTTTGTACAACCAATTTTTTTTTTCATTGCACCATTAGGATTAGTCTTTACTTTTTTTACTACACTACATTTAGTTCAAACACTTTTACTTAACTTAAATGCACTAGGAAGTCCTTTTGTCGAGTTAACCTTTTGATTTTGAGATCTACCGCGAGTTTTCACTTTACTAATTGAAGATGCAAGAGATGTTGTTTGTGGATAAACAACTTCTCTCATTTTTCCATAAGCTTGCATTTCATGAGGTAATTCCAATTTCATTACTTCGGCAAATAATTCCTCCATCTTTTTTCTTATATCCAGCTCTTTTGACTCTCCTTTTTTGATAATATGTAATTTCATCCAATGCACATGAATCAAATTTATTTGTATTTCGATATTCGGTCGAACTTTTTCTAACTCATGTACACACGGAAGACTATGTGTTTTGCGGTAACACAAGTGCATAAATTATCTTTTGTATATCCATTTGACGGAATTCTAACAAGCTCGGAGTGAATAATCTCTAGCACTGCAAGAGATATAACACCACGTAAGTTTTTAAACTCTTTTTTGTGGTAAATTTGAGTCACTTTCAATAAACTTGTTTCAAACGAAGCTTTAAGTTCGGTGAATGAAAGTCCTAGTAAGGCATGCATACTTTCCCAACATTTTTCAAAGTTGCCTTCACTTGTAGCCAAATGTTTTTTCAATTTACAATGCGCAGCCTCGGCTCTACAAATTAAAAAAAAATATAGTTAAAAAAGACAAGCTTGAAGTTATATGTTATCAATGTAAATATATAAAATCAGTACGTTACCTATTTCAAGTATAATTTCCAAAATGCATGAAGTTATCCATCCATGCACAAACAAACCGATCCTTCCAAGTATCAAGCCAAGATTCATGAACATACTTTATTAACTTGGGACATTGTTCGTATTTTGTTTGCAAATCTTGTAAATTCAAGTTAAACACATCAATGCTTTCTGAAGAATATAGTATTGCCCAATCTTTAAAAAAACTATTCCTTGCATCTTTCTTCATATTTGTTACATTTTTTTGGATAAAAGCAATAATATGTTTTTGAATAGGTCACTTGCATAAAATATGAGCCGCTTGTGGGAAAAGAATACTAATGGCATTTTATCAAAGCTATTTCTCTGTCCGTAACAATTACACTTGGCATTTCAACATCACAATCAAGCATAACCAATTGCAAACGCTTTAAAGCCCAAATATAATAATTCTCACGCTCGTATACGAGATATGCTACAGTAATACAAAACGTGTGGTTTGTAGATGTAACGCCGATAATTTTCAACAATGACATTTTATGTTTATTAGTTCTATAAGTGTAATCCATGATGAGCAAGTATGGAAATGTTCACAACAAATCAATACTTGTAAGATGAGCCCAAAATGTATCACTAATTGTGTCGTTTCCATCCAAAGTACTACGATGCCACTCAAAATATCTTTTTTTCTTTTCAGTTTGCTTAAAGATACTGCATTTGGGAATGTCCAGCTCGATCATCTATTTTTTGTTTGTACCACATATTGTACACCGTCTTTATTGTCGTACGATTGGATGGATCATACTTTTTTAACGTATGTAGAATAGCTCTTGGTTTTACCAAATTTTTATACATATCAATAGCTGATTTTTTTTTCTTCTTTAGTTAATTTACCAAGAAATGAAGTTCTTCGGTGCTATAAAGTGCACAATGATTATGCACACCACATAGTACATCTAATCGCCACGAGCTTGAGCTAGAAAGCTTAACACCTTTCAATCGAAAAGGACAATTGCATTTTTTTTGTTCCAGTTAATTTGGGGTTGTTAAATTTATTTCTTCTTATACCCTTTATATACTCCGCTTCGTTCACAGTCGTAAATAATTCTTGGATTTCTATTTGTGCAATTAATGTCCGACTTTAAGACAACTATAACGAATCCGACTTTTCTAGCTGCAATCAATCTACTCTTTCATTTTTTTTCTCTATTAGAAAATATCTATAAAATACGAAAAATATAAAATTATATTGATAAAATAGTTAAACACAACAATAAATGAGTTAGAAATACATACATCATAAGTAGTAAACTCGTTACTATAATCCAAGATAATTTCTTTATCTTCATTTTCATCCAAAAGTGCAAGCTAAGAAGAAAATTAAGTTACAGCTTAGTTATAATGAAAAAGTAGAAAATAATTTTCAATGTGTTTCATCTCACTATGTTGATTATAATTTCGAGTGCAGTACACATTAGAATTACCATAATTTCAAACCAGATATGGACTTGATTGCTACTAAATTCTAGCTACAATGAACAAAACCTAAAAAACATGCGTACAGTGATTAAAAAAACATCGTTCAAACAGCAACAAAATGCATATACCTTAGAATCAATGTCATTTGCTTCTTCAAAATAATTACTTATTTCTTCTAGTATATCATTCTCTTCAAGAATTTTACTATTATCCTATTCATTTTTTATTTTGACGGTAAAAGAATTGTTGAAAGTGGAAGAATGAACCAGGAGAATCGTGTTAGTGAATGGGTAAAATTGTCTTAATTCTTTTAAAATTGACTGGGGTGGGAATAGAATTGATTGTTTACCCAACTCGGCCGGTCACCTCACACCAAAATAAACCATCCAAATTACCTCCTGCCGAATGAATTCGTTGGGGTTGCTCTCATGTTTAAGTAGAGCTCAGTTTCTTCTCCTACAAACGAAGATAATAATAATTTGCTGTCAGGAATACAGGATTTTAGGAGTTTGTTCGATTTAGGGTTTTAAAAAGCGGCGACATATGGAAAATCAAGCAGAGCTCCAGCGATTCCTAGAGGTGAAAATCCTAATTCTTACCCATCCTTTGCTACACTATTATTTTATTACAATTATAATTTGCTTTGGCAATTTTGTCAAAATGATTAACGACTGGGATCGAGATGGTTTTATTTCTACTAGGAGAAATTCCTATGTAAATTTGTTAAATTCGAACTGGGATAATGGATGTTACATAGATTCATTCCCTGAATTTTGACCAATTGTTAATAGGAAACTACGAATAATTATTGTTAAGTTTTAAGCGTATTCCAAATTCAGTCGACTTTCGGATTTCCTGAGCCTCCTTTTTCTCCACTCAACCGCTGATCCGCCAGTAAGATCCGTCCCACATCCATGTATTTGGCAACATATGAGTTTGCGTATACCGTGATAGAAATAGGAATCCAAGTGTTACATGTTATCCTTCTCATGATGTTCATATAACAGTCCAGTTAGTTATTTTTTCTAGATTTGAAACTATTCTTTCCAATCTGGACTGATTCCTGATTCCTACCCACAATGTGGGACACCTTAGAAATCTCTATCTCCATTCTCATCTGTTCATACGTCTTTTGTTATGCTACTTCAATGTCTGTACCTATTGAGATTGGTTTTGTGCTCTTTTTCAGATCTTATGTACCAAGTTTAGCTCTATCCAGAGTCTGACTACCTAGGCTTCGTTTGTTTAGAATGCTGAATTCTGAACGCCGAACTCTGAAGTCGAAGTCTGAATGCTGAATTCTGAATAATCACTTGCTTGTTTGTTTGCATTCAGCATTTAGAATAGAAAACAATATTCAACATTCATAACAAAAAATAAGCACTAAAAAAGTTTTGAATTATTTTGTCCGAATAGATAGCTTTATTAAGAACACTGATAAAAAACAAACAATGTAAAACGTTCTGATTTTTAAATCAGAACTTGAATTCATAACTTTTTATTAAAAACAAACGCAGCCTTAGGATATCTCGATTAACCATCATGCTTTATAATTTTTTTGCGAATTGTTATTTTTTCCATCATCCCATTAGCTTTGATAAATTCCACTCCAATTGGCAGACTATTCTTTCCAACATAACTCAAGATTCACAAACAACACTGACTGCGCAATAGTTTATCATTATAACCAAGGATGGTGTAGAATTTAATTAGATTGACAAGTGTAACCGGTCTATGATAAAATTTGGAGAGCAGAGCATCATTAATTATAATTTTAAAACAAAAGCCTCTAAGATGGGAAAGAGTATGAACTCCTATCTGTAGTGGAACGTCAAATCTTGTCTTTGGCAATTGGTAAAAGCTAAAGCTGAGAAAATAATGCTAATTTTTGATTGGAACCTGTTACAATTGATCTTAGATGGCTGAAAATTTTGAGTCGGATCAAGATCTCAATCCATGGTAAATACTAGTCTAGAGAAACATACTTTTTGCTACATTATTAGTTGATCATATTCAAGATGGAGCATATTATAGTGTGTATGCTGAGTAGATAAATAAATATTGTTTATCATCATTGTCATCAATAACGGTAACTTATAAATATTATTATCATACAAAGTAATCGTCATTATAATTATCATAAATAAATAATTATTATTATTAATAACGAGATCTAATGACAAATGCTTCATGCGTGCAAGACAAATTGATTAGTAGGAATGGTAGAACGTTCCTCAAATAAAAAGCAAAATAAATAATGCAAATGACACTCGTATGAAAGAAAATAGTAAATGGTACAAATGGTTCACGTTACACACGAAAGATAAAAGGTTACATTTTGAAATTTGAAATCTTAAACATCAATTTTAAATATCATATTGTTTAATGCATATAAAACTTGTGAAGAAGTTTAACATAAATGTAGTAAAGTGATTCAACACATATTAAATATTGTTGTAACAATTATTTCTTTTCTTTTTCTAATCTACCCAGTGATGTCAATATTAAAGGGATTATACATGACCAAATATTAATTTTTTTCGAGAGTATTATGAAATTTACAATGCCAGTCACTATTTTATTTATCAATTATTTTTATTTTACTAGACTTGGCTCACAATTTGTTATTGTTTACTAATTGTAAAAGCAGAAACTATTATGATTGAGATTAAAAAGGATGTTAATATTTTTGATTAATTTTTGAGTGCTTTGGCACATGCGTCGAGCATGCATATAAAGTATGCTGAAATTGTACAAAAAGCGCAATCAAAAGTGCATTCGATATAATTTTAAAATAAATGAAAATGGATACGTATTTATTGATACTTAGAAGAGAAAAGATATTAAAAAGGAAAACGAGGAAAAATATGTGTGAAAGATTGTTATTACGGAGATTCGATCCTATAACTATAATAATGTTTTAAACTTTATAAATAATAATATAAATTAAATTTTTTCCATGAGTGAGATTTGAACTTGCGACTTCATGGTCCTTATTTTTGTGTATAGTAAGAGTATTTTAGGAACTTTACCGTCGGACCAAAAACTTATTGCTCTATTCCAACTAGTAATAAAGATAAAGATTATCATAAACAATTATTATTATTGATAACAATAGGAAATGTATTTTATCATTATTAACAAGTATTATTTGGCATTGATATGGAAAAATATATAGAAGAAAGTTTCAGAAAACATGGTTGGTACCAAAAGCGGAAAAGTGAAACCCAATTATGAATCCGTAACTATGCAACCTTGTATGTTTGCGAATCTGATATCAAAATAACATATATTACCCATTAATTTGCAAGTGTGCAAAGGGTAAAAAGAAAAGGGAGATTTAAGTTTGATAAACTAACATTATTATTTAAAACGATCATGATATTTGCAGTTTTTTCCCATGGCCAATGGTTTTACTTTTGAAAGAGTTGGAAGAACCACATCTTTTTATTTGCGGAGCTAAGAATTTATACATGATAAGGTAATATTTCAATAATTTTTCTTTAAAGTTCATATTTTGGGAAGAAAAAAAACGTCTTTCTCATGCAAACAATCAACTTTTTAGAAACTTAGCATGTCTACATATCACCCATTAATTTGCAAGTGTGCAAGGGGTAAAAAGAAAAAGGAGATTTAAGTTCGATAAATTAACATTATTATCTAAAACGATCATGAGATTTGCAGTTTTTTTTACCATAGCCAATGGTTTTACTTTTGAGAGTGTTGGAAGAACCACATCTTTTTATTTGCGGAGCTAAGAATTTATACACGATAAGGTAATATTTCAATAATTTTTCTTTAAAGTTCATATTTTGGGAAAGAAAAAAAACGCCTTTCACATGTAAACAATCTAGTTTTTAGAAACATAGCATGTCTACATATTAAAACCCATGACTCAGGTCAACACACCAACTTTTACTCCATCATCTCTTTACCTATAAATAACAAGATCGATTCATTTGTATTAAAACTGTAACACATATCTTTTGCGCAGACCCTTTGCTACCTAGCTTCGATGTACATATCCTGCAAGCTCAAACATATACCTCTAGTTTATCTTTTAATACTTTATGTCATTTACTTGGATGTCGAAAAGTACGAGTTTTTTTTATTTTGTTTTATTTTATTTTACAAACGTGGTAAGGTAATTCCTGTTCCCGACCAATGTAAATATACGCATGCAAGTTCATACAAAGTCTTCTCCTATTGCATATAACTTTGGTATAAAACATACAATATAGATCCAGCTTAGTATATGCCACAATCAGACATAGTGATTACTTCTCTGGAATGCAAAAAACAAGATTTTTCAGACCAGACACATTGGGCTAAAGATCAAAATAAAACCACATACAGTTAGAATATTTTAAGTGAGATAAGTTTTACACGCAATAAATACTGTCATTTGATCTCATCTTACACAAGCGAAAATGTATATTCCATATGTAGCCTTAACGACGCTTTAGAAGAAAGAGGAACAATAATTACCCTATTTTATTTGTTCTGAAGCAACGTTTAAATCCACATGTGGAATAATATCTTTGGTTCATTATTTACACAACCTAACATGTTACTACTGAAACAAATAAAATCTTAGACCATTCTATTTGACATGGCATGGCAAACTGGTTATGAAGACATCTACTTGATTCTATGTAAGAAAGTCAGTTATACGTATCAGTCAATACATCACAAAGTCCCTTGTAATAATAACATTCCATATGAAACACATTTTGAGCCTTGGGCGCATGATGGTCATCCAGTAAGATGTTCGTTCACCTACTTTTTATCCGTATACTGCATTTGCTCCATCGAACTAAGTAATACTAAAGCAACAACATCAAGGTCATCATCATGTTAATCAGATGAATGATAGGAGTGTTGAATAGCATAAGAGTATAATTGAAGGGAAAAAAAATGAAGTTGAATGAAATTTGTTTAAAATCAAAACCTTAATTTTGACATTACGTCAGAATCAAAGTCTATATGTCCAATTTAAGGAGTCAGAATCAAAGTCTATATGTCCAGTTTAAGGACTAAATTTCAGCGTAAACTCTTGGATTTGGAACGGTGGGAAGCACCATTTCCCATGGTAGATTTAGGTTTGCATCCATTTCAACATAAGCTTACGCCATCATCTGACCTGATGGATGCAGCGGTCAAAACCCTTCAGTGGGGCCTAAAGCATGTTCACATACCAGCATTATCCATTCTTGTGCTTAGGCTGTCGTAGCATTAATCATGACACATTTCCTTTTTAAGTTCAAACTGCCACAGACAGCCCAATGGTAGCATGAAGTATCTTTTGTTCTACAGCAATTTACAAGCAAGTCTTCCTGTTACCTTCGTGGTCTAAGTGATTACATTGTTGATGATAGAATTCACATGTTATTATATGGCATACACTTATTTTTGAAACATCTAAGATTACACTCAAACCAAATGATTGATCGAAAAGCGCTCTTCGAGAGCATCCATGAAATTTCTCACTTCCTCCACCCCCCCCCCCCCCCCCCACAAACACACACACAAAAAAATCTTCCTTTTGTCGTTCAACCAATGCTCCACCTGATCTTCAATACCAATATCATTTAAAGCCTCACAGCGATAAAGATATGCACTAAAGCTTCACATTAAGTGCTACGGTGGAAACTAAATTAAAACAGAGGCATATTCTTCCTTTTAATATTTTAATCATTCCCTTGCAGTAACTTTCACTCATGTGTTACCATCTATGAACTTACTTAAAAGATAGCCAGAAAATTGGAATAGTAGAAACAACAAAATTAACTAAAACAAGTTTTCCTTCTTCTTGCCAACCTCCTATCCACCTTATCAATCAAAGACAACCATTATTCGCTATGCGGTTTCTGAGGCCTTAATGACATGCCTATGCGTTTTGGGACAGCGGAGCGCTAAGCACTGAAATTTCTAAAACTTTCAGGTGCCAATAAACGACGTTATAAATGAAGAAGCAGAGAGCCATAACAACATCAGGTGTTGATGTGCCAAAGTTCAAACAGAAGGTTAGACAGAGCCTAACAGAGCTAAGTCGGAGCCTTTATAGCTTAAGACATGCCTAAGTAAGATATAGAAAATGAATCAATTTTACAGCTTAGAGCTTCGGTGATTCAAAAAGTAAAATAGAAACATAAACAAATGAAATTCCTCTTCACCTTTCTCCTTCCTTTCCTCTTCATTCACTCTTCTTTTCCTTCACCTCTCTGTACGTCCACTTTTAGAAGGATAATTTATCATTTCAATCAAACAAATTTGAAAGTAAGAAGTTTTGATCATTAATGGTAGACACAGATAATTTCATCATCAGTAAGTAAAATAGAAATAAAAACGAAAGAAATTCCTTCATCTCCTTTCCCCTTTCTTTCCTCTCATCTCTCTTTACATCCACTTGTAAAAGGATAATTTTATCATTTCGATCTAACAAAGTTGAAAGAGGTTTTGATTACTATTGGTAGACAGAGATGATTTCATCATAAGTTCGTAGGTGTTTATATTATCACACAGCTGAATTATTTTTGTAGCGATCAAATATGACTACCAAATTCCATTCAAATTCTCAAACAGAACCCTATTTTCTATTATCAAAACAAAGTGATTTAGAATTGCACAAGTAATCGTGGAATAATATAATATGGGAGATTACATGTAATTGAACTTGATTTTTAACTCTCTATTCGATATAAAAATGTAGTGGTAGTGATGTATAAAGTACGTATACTTAGTGTAGAACAGATGGAAGAATAAAGTCTGTACTAGTAGTGGTTTAGAATTTTTATTTTTTAACCGTCTCTATTCGGTTATTTTGTTTCATTCTGGATTTCGCTTTATTTTCTTCATTGTTTGGTTGTGTTTACAAACATAATTACGAGCAAGTGTTTAGAACTATTTGTGTAATGGTACCACTAGCATAATTACTAGACTAGGAATTGAATCATTTAGACTGAATACTTTCTTCAGCAAACAGCTATATAAGACTAGTGTTACTACTGCTGTATATATGGGTTTCTCCTTTGATTGGTGCATCTATATGCTTCATGTAATTAAAAAGCTGAAAGCAATTCTGGAAAACTACAAACCATGACTTATATATATTCCTTTTGAGAATTTTTTGTCATTTCACCATTAATTCCAAGCAGTATATGAATAATGCATATGATGTTTCAGGATGAGAAGAAAAAAGCCATGGTGAACGAAATGGTTGGAAAAATGACAAACGTATGTTGGGACAAATGCATAACAGGCACCCCTGGAAGCAAGTTCAGTTCAAGTGAGACCAACTGCCTTACTAACTGTGCAAAAAGATACGTTGATATGAGTGTCATCATCATGAAAAGAATGCAATCAATGAATTAGAATTGCTACTTTTTGGGCGCATTTTTGCATGTCAAAGTGTATTGTTTCTCTGCCATCATAAGCTGTATCTTTGATTTGTGTATGACATTAGATGCGGTCAAAGTGCTGAACATAAATGATTTGCACATGATGCATTTTATGGATTATTTGAATTTGCAACTGATTAAAATTGCATGCTTAGTATTTTGACTAGGCTGTTAACTATTGTCCCCGTATCCTTTGCGTTGGAGACCTTAATCCATCAGCTCTGGGCCGTACAATGATGCCCAGGCTACTTTAAGCTGTCCTACTAGTGTTCTTTCAACTGTTGAATTACATTAACTTCTCATAGCTCAGCATGTCCTTCAGTTAGACCCACTTTCCTCTGAGCTTCCCATGCCACAAACAATCCACCAGCCTAGTGCAATCATTAATACGGGCCAAACAACCTGCTACCTTATTGTACAAACTATTTCCAAGTCCAACTCCCTTGAAGCCCAATGTGAAATTCCGTCCGATTCCAATTTGATTGATGTAGCCCTCCTATCTTTCTATCTATCCATCCACAGCCTTTCAAAACGCATCTTCATCTGTAAGTAGCCCCACATTGATAATGATAGAGCTGAGGGTATGTCCTATGGACAATTGTGTAATTTTGATTATATATTTGTACGTTTAACTTTTACATGCGATCATGTTCGAAATGAAAGTGTGTGTGCATGTGTGTGTATAATATGCTTATATTAAATCGATTGCAATTACGAAGTAATCGAGAGTAATGAGTCGGTATGCATAAATTTTATCCTTAAATATTCTTAATCAAGGTGATTTGAGAAAGAGATATTGATTTGCCTGCAACACAGTATACGTAATGCTCTTTATATGATGTATATTGGATGGAGATTTATTTATGACCTTTTGGGACATTAAGAGATTTATTGGATGGAGATTTACATACTTGTATTTTTTTTTGGATAACTACAAAACGAATCGATGAGAGTTTTCTATATGCTATTTATACCTAAGTCAAAATAGAGAATCTCACTTGACACCATGAAGTGGTTTTTTAAATTGAGAATACTGTGAATCTTGTTTATTGATGTTATACCAACTTTTAACTTATCTATAGCTACTTTTGGCTACATGAACCGAGATCCAAATGGAGGATACTTGGCATTCTCTGCACACAAATGTCGAAAGTCTCAATCTTTCAACTGAATACTAACGCCTCACTTTGTACTTGACCTCTAAAAGTATTAAATATCAATGAATACGTTGTATATAACTTCACATAGCTTCCTTTGATAGTTTAGTTAGAAGGATAAGCGTACTGCCGAAGTATAGATAAGGTCTGAAGGCTAGACGCGAAGCCCCAAACGACCAGCTAAATGTTCTAAAACCAAAGACCTATGACCATGCACAAAATATAATAAAACCGGCGACCGAGGATGTAACTCGTCTCAAAATGTGGCTATTATGACACAAGATTAGACCACTCTGAAAGCATGATATAGGCTCGACCAATGGCATAAGCCACCAGCCTGACTCTAAATCGAAAAAAAGCATTAAAGCATATTGCTCCTACTCAAACGTTGAGGCTACATAAAGCCCCTAGTTTGCATGTTGAGACTCCACGAGTGTCTCCACTAAAAAGAAAAGGCTATAGACTGCCATAACGGAAGTAAATGCCCAGAAAGCTTAATATAGTACACAAGACCGAAACTGTCTCCATCGAATGTAAATAGATCAACGACTCAAATGGCTTACAGCTAGCACAAAGCATAAGCAAGGCCAAGGCACCTTAATATATTTATGTAAATGATGCACCATTGATCTACATAATTCTGCAAGTAACCAAATGGTGCCATGTGTTTAAATCTCAGCCCCACATGTGGACCATGTCGGCAATCCAGGGCAAATGCTCTCCTCCAATAGCAAAGTGGTAGGATTACTATAAATAGAAGGCCCCTACATACATAAATGGGATAAGAAGAATGAGACTTGAACAAGATGACTAACATATGAAAGCACCGACAAACAATTAGCAAAAGTTGGAATCATTTGTAAACCTCAATTTTCATTTAAGCTTAAACTTCACTAAAAACCTCATTGATGGCGGAATGTGCCACCTCACCATTGTAATCTCTTTGGATTTTAGTTAAGATGAAAAGAATCTTCTTAGAAGTGGACACAGGGACAAGGCTCCCAAACCACTTTGAACTCTTGTATCAATTATTATTTCGTTACTTACATTCTCGTTTACCTTCGACCTTGGCTATAGGTTTTCGCTTGAAGCACCTTTTATTTAAGCTTTGAAGTTTTAACCTACGAATGCTAATGGCGTTGGGCATGACCAAAAATCACACCAACATTTCTGCTGCTAGAAGGAGGGCATTCTCTTCATTGTTGTTGTTTCAGTTAAGTTTCAGTTTTCAAACTAAAGTCAAAATCTGCTTTATAAAAGAGTGCATAGTCGCATACAACTGGTAAAGAAGTAACAAAAATGTTGACCGAAGTTGTGAATGTTACAGTTGAAGGGACTGGTCCTTCGGTTACGTCTGATGAAAGTTTTGGAGAATGTTAATAGCTTTTATGGAGAATACTATCAAGTGCTTGGATCAATGTCAAGCTACAATTAAGAAGACTATTCAAAAATGCAAAAGAGACTGTCGTTGTTGCTGTTGATGAGGAGAATCCTTTACTGAAGACTGATATGGGTATTAGTTAGAGACATATGACCAGAGAACAAAAGGATGAGTACTTGAGAAAGCTATAACTACTAGGGTCCGAGTAGAAGGATCCCATGTTGTTGAGGAAAGTCAACATATGGATGTAATGACTCAAATTTTTAAGGATTTTTGTGAATGTGATTAAAATCATTTTAATAAGTTATAATGGATTTAATCAAGTTTAGAATAATTATAGACATAAAAGTCAAATATTTGAAGATGATAGAATTAGGACCCGAAACTAGTTCCATTGTGTTCAGATGATCATTTAAATTTGGAAAACATATAAGATTCGAAGGAATCGGAGAATAGAGGAATTTATGCCAAGAGGGGAAAACTTATAATAAGGTAAGAGACGGGCTTTAGGAGGCAAATTTTAGAAATGAAAAGTTCATTTTCTCATTATTTTCATTTTCCTCCTTCATCCTCTCTAACTCCCTTAAGCTCAAGCTCACATTCCTCTCATCATAACTCCTTCATCTTTTCACTAAAAATCACCCAAAAATAATAATTTTAAGTTATATCTTCCTCTACAATGCCCATAGACTAGATTTCCCCTAGAACTGAAGCACTCATCTTGAAATTTATAAAATAGATATTTGGAGGAGTGATTTTCAAGCAAATTTGAGGATTTCTTCTAGCATCAGTGGGAATGATTCTATACTCTATATGATCTCGTTTGCTACTTTTATTCTTGTTAATTGCTTTGTTAGGTTAGGGCTTGGCCATGAGAGCTTTTTCTCTTGATTGAATTATGAGTATTTGGTTACTTGATGAAATATGCAAGTTAGATTAAATGAAAACTGAATTAAGTTAATGAACTAAGTTGTGGATTGAATAAATGAAGTTAACCTGAACGAAATCATGGGTCGATAACGTTGTGTGTTAGCATTAAGAATATGGAGGATGTATTGTTTTATGGTTGTTTTGAGATTTCTTAGACACATTGTAATTGATATTTGGTTGTAAAGTGTTGGCCTTCTAGGACAGTTCATTGAATTTTCTTTGATGGCTTTCATCCCACGGCGGATCGTAGGGATATGAGCTTGAACATGAGGTATAGTGTAGCCGCAAGGCCGCCATGCCACGAAGCACAACATCGGGACAATGAAGGTCGAGACAATGGTCATCACCTCATCATCTGGTAGGCAGCGTAACACTACCACCGCCCATCATCTACTCCTATCATCACCAATGACTTCTCACAATCAACCATCACTCCATATCTATGAATTCAGCCCATACCTAGAGTAATACCAAACCCAACGAAACCGAAAACAAAGCAATCACAATCAAAATAACATCAATGACTCAATAAGACCAAACGAAGAAAAACCATATGCAAGTTAGTGGAACTTCTAGCAGGGTTCATCACAAACAAAGGTCAACCAACAGTTTAGAGTCTCAATCCCAATCTATCTACTAGGTCACTAGATACGAAGAAAAGTGAAGCCCCGGTATCAAATAAAACACGTATGGAAACATCATAAATGAAAAGAGTACCTTGAATAACAACCACCTTTCCCTTCTCGTTCGCAGATGGAGCATTCGAGGAAGTTGGGATAGCGTTGAGAGCATATGCTTTAACCATCTGCTTCTGCTTTTGTGTCTATACAGTCCTTCTGAATGTGCCCAAGCTTGTTATAGTTGTAGCATTTCTTTCCCTCAGCTTTCCAGTCTCGATTAGAGTGACCGTTCTGTAAGCAATTATAGCAAGTTGGAGTTGGCTTGCTCTTCATTTCCCCACCTTTGTTCTGAAACTGCTTCCTCTTACTGTTACACTTCTTCTTGCCTCCCTACCCAGTTGTGGCTTTGACTTATCGTTAGGAACAACGACTTTCGGGTTTGTATAAAGACTTTCATGCCTTAAAGAATTCTCGACTATCATCTCAAAAGTCTTATCATATGTCTCATGTGTTTCTCCCCCAGTAGTCATCCAAGATGATGATGAACTTCTTATTCTTATTTAGTAGAGTGTCGATGAAGGATGTTCCATATTTCGACAGGGCGTCGAACTCAGTAATGTACTCAGAGATAGTCATATCCCATTGCTTCAGATTCATGGACTTATGGAACAAAACCGACTTCTTAGGGTCGGTATAAACTTTTCATTGAATTGCGCTTTGAACCGGTCCTATGTGAAGTAGTCTTCAGGAGTAGCGACCTTCACAGCATTCCACTAGTTCATGGCTCACCCTTGAAGTTGTCAGAAAGCAAATTGCCTTTTCATAGCACCATTCAGCTCTAAGTCATTATAGATCCTTTCACGAGTATCAAGATAATCCTGCACCTCCATCGCCGACTCCGTTCCTTGGAATGGTTTTCCCCCAAGACTAGCGAAGTCATTATTCAACTTAGCAAAATTGGCTCTGGGCGTCTACATCGGAGCACCACCGTTAATAGAAACATTCGGAGTGGCTGCTTGAGCATTCTGTAGCATGTTTCGCATCATGGAACTGAACATGGTCTGTAAATCGGCATTAGCATCTCCCGAGCCAACTCCTTCTTCGACTCAAGAGATGGAATTCCTAGCAGCGTTCCTTGTTTGATGTCTCATCCTTCAATCTGTGATAAAGATGATCAGTCTCTCTATAAGGAATCCTACTTAAGTAGTACTTGTGTGCGTAGTTCGACTTCATATTATATATATGCTACTATATAGTTTTGTAAACCAAAATATATAATATGTACATGCTCTTATATATATATACACTCGATCTAGTCAAAGGCGAGAAATCCTACCCTATCATTGTTGGATCACGGTATCCCTTTGGTTAAACTATACAACCTAAGCTCTAATACAAAATATGACGACTGTCCTACACCACAGGCACCCAATAATGTGATAACCTATGTTGCAGTAGTGCCCGACCGATGTAGGACGACCGTCAAGGTTATAAGGTAAATAAAACATCACAAAACCTATCGTATATCTCACAGCACATCAAATAAAAATATAATATTAAACATCTCGGATACAAAACAGTTGAGATAGAAAATAACTGAATGAACAACATAATCAGAGTACTCAGATCCATATAGCTATACAACATAAGTGATAGAGTTTATATAATTGACAATAAACTCAAAATAGATAACTATCTCTAAGTATATAATAGCACTAATAAGCTCCATACTGCTACACAATGGAATGATAAACAATAACAGCTAAATATAAAATACGAGAGCATAACCTCCTGTCCGTCACCTGTCTAGCTCCACGTGCTCACCAGATCTAATATCCCTAATCTACTCATTTAGGAGTACCCAGAATAATAGGAAGCAAAGCATCAAATTCCAAGTCAGATAACAATCTTGTTTAAGCGGTAGAAAATCTCTAAATACTAATAAACCACTACAATTGGACAGATAGTATGGAAAATTATACCTGCCATGTTCCTACCTCCACGGAGTTAGCACATACATAAGATATATGCTATATCATAGTCTTCAAGGGTGTACTACACATCAAAGTTCTAAGAGGTGTCTAGATATCTACATCAATAATATCTCCATCCTGTGACATCCTGAGGGTGATAAACAACCAAAGAAAACATATCATCCATCATCCATCCTCATGTTCACTCACTCGGTGCATTGGATATATGATACTCATATGACCTTATTGCATAGTTAAGGACTACTCATTGTTCCATTTTCTTGAAACTTGAATCCATGCCACTCAGTAGGCCAGAAGCTAGATGCTTGTTATGGCTGATCTAGAGTAAATATCGCTCGTTATGGAGATCAGGGCCCGTCATGTTCCGAATGGATACCCTATATTACCCCTGCTTTACAAGTACTCTTTGAAACCTAAAATACCGATGTTCCCTTTTGCATACGTCATATGTAGTAGAGCTCATCCTAGAACTGTCCTTCAACTCCTATCTTAAGTTGTCCTTGTTGGAAACTACTCTAGACAGCCATCGTTAGTCGTAGAATATCATCGTTCATCCTATAACCTTCCTCCAATAGTTCCTTCAGTCCGACTTATAATCATCTACTCTACATCCTAAGTACAACTATCTATTGTCAATGCCATCACCTCCCATCGCAGCATCATCATCGTCGAATCATGCATCATCGTCGTTGAAATTATCACCGAACCCTATGGTTCAATACCGGCCTGCACTTAGCCATATTTGGCTAAGTGTTTGAGTGAACACACACAAAAAACTCGAAGCAACCACCATTACTTCTTAAAGCAAGCATATGGAGGCTCGAAGTCTAACTCCCTATACCAAACCATCACCACCGATCCGTAAATCCAAAACCATCACCACCGATCCACGCCTACCCCGATCTAACACTTCACACATCTAGGTCATGCTCCTCCTCTAGCCATCCCTTCACCGAACCATCACCAGCAAAGGGTACCACATGGATCGGTACCAATCCATAACCACCGATTAATCACTTAGATAACTCTTTCCGTAGTGCAACTCCAAGCAAACCCTATGCCTAACTTGAAGTAAGCATTGATCCATCCCTCCTTTGACTCGAACATAGCACTACTGATCCCTCAATTAGGAATTTTCCCCATATCTTCATGCGATCCATAAATTTCTACCCGCGATCCAAATTAATTCCTCCAAGGCTAACGGAAGTCCCATCAGCCCCATCTCTATGCTAATCCTGAAATGGGCTTTGGACCTAACTATTAACTCACTAACTGCTCATTAAGCTGTTCAAAATCAAGTGAAACTTCAAACAGCCATAACTCTGAAACAGTAAGTCCGATTTCGTACCCTGACCACTCTACAAAAATAGAAACCATCATTCCGATGTAATGGAAGTGGTTTCACACCCCAATTCGACTCCTATCAAAGGTTACAGACCATACATGATTTCCAAGGTTAAAATTGTCCGATAAAAATTCTAAGGATGAAAAATGGCTCTAGTGGTAATTTCCAAAAATCATAGAATTATACGACCCTAAATAAAAATAATTTAATATTCTACAATCCTCTAATACGTAGAATACAGGTCATTACGAATAGTGTTTATACAAATGGAAATAAACTCAGATAAACCGTCTCATAATATAGAAGACACTATCTGGGCTCTAAGTGTCGCATAATGGAATAAACGTAAGTAAGCACATATAGATACGAAAAAGCACCATATTGCTTGTCTTCTGCACAACTACCGCTTACTTCCTAAACCTGTAATCCAGTATACTCATTTAAGAGTATCCTAGATAATAAGAAGGAAAGCATAAAACATCGATTCAAACAATAGTCTAGTGTAAGCGATAAGAAGTCTCAAAATACTCTACAAGTTGATAATAGGGAAGAATGGTATAAGAATCATACTTGACATGTCCCTACAACCATAGAGTTAACACATAACATCTATAATGTGCTATTCCACTATCATCATAAAAAAGTACTACATCCTAAGTTCAACACTGAGATGTCCAGGCATCCACATCCATAATACCTACATCACATGACATCTCTAGAGTGATAGACTACTAGAAAAGCAACCATAACAAACATAACGTCCATCAAACAATCCTCACAATCACTCAATGTGCTCTGGATAAATGATAACTCATATGACCATTCCTTTATAAAGGATTAATGGAAAAATATTGATTTTCATTGTAGTGACCCACCAGTCCAAAGTTGACATTAGATCCATTCACCAATCCAGGGTAAATAGATCCATTCCACTGATTAGGGGATAGCTATTCCAAGTACCCAATGAGCATCTTCACAATACCCCAGCTTATGAGTACATCGGAAAGCACTCCAAGTATCAGCAATCCCTTAGCATACATATTTGAGCCCTTTCCTTGCACCATCTAGTTTTCATTCATCCTTACGGGACCATTCCACATTCCTTTTTTTGCACAATAGAAACTTTCAACATTCTGTCCACGAGTTACCCTTCTTATAACCCTCCTTTGTGGATAATCATCCTCATAACCCCATAAATCGACTTGCCATCTTCAAAACACTGCTTGATGCTTCCATCAGTCATAGAATCGACACCTCAAAGTCCCAAATCTATCACATCAAAGCATCTTAACCTTGCTTCATCTGTGAACCTCCATCCTTCATCATGCTACCACATCACAACTAAATGCCAAACAAAAAAAACAAATACCTTCGGCATAACCTACAGGACATACTATATTCCTCTAGAAATTTGGCCAATATTAGCCTTCTCAATTCATTTTGGTATCGATCTAATCAAGTCATTATCAATATGAATTGCTTAGCTGAAAATTTGGCTTAGACTTTCACACCCTAACCTCTTCCGTTTTTGCTTGCTTTTTGCTTCTTTCCTTAGTGCCACACTCCCTAAGTCCTTCAGCATTCCCCATAAGCCTAAAAAGAGGACGGTACCAATCGAAAAGAGGTTGGTACCGAACTGTGAATCTTACCTAAAGTTTTGGGTTAAGTCCGTACTTCTATTTCCTTACCTTCCTCAAAGTATTTCTCGAAGTTCTACCGCCTAAGTCCTAAAATATCCACTTCTATCAACTAGATGTGCAATACTCCATCGATCTTATTTGACAAACCAGTTCTCCTCCAAACCACATGTGACACAAAGTTTAGGCTGCTCTCCTCCTTTAGAACCCCTACTCCAAGGTGTATTCGATTTAGAGCATGTTTGACTTCCTTTCTTCCAAGTTGACTACCTCATCTTAACTACTCTAAAAGCATTAGCAAATGTATTAATGCAATACATGAAATTAAAATATCATTCATAAGCATACATTCACATATAATCATCCAAACATGATTAATATATAAGATTATAACTAGATCTAGTTTTATACTAAAATGATAATATGGTTCAAAAGAGGTGTATAACGCTTTTAAAATTCATTTCTATCCTTTTAAACTCATCCACAAAAATATGTGAAGATTAAATTAAAGTTAAAAAAATGTTTTGACATATGAATCAAATCAAAAACATCATTTTTAACTCATATTATAAATATTACCTATTTTTATCCAAAATCCAAAGTAGACAGTAAGAATTGAAATTTCCAAGCAACCAAAATGATAGATCTACAATTTTCTTTACTAATCACCCTTCTAATAACAATTTAGGCTAAGAATGGTATGAATAAATGGAGTTTTTTGATGAAATTAAGGTTAACGGAGGTTAAGAACTATTTTTGGAAAGTGGTAATGATTTAGATCTGTCCCATCAACCACAATTGGGTATAATTCCCAAAATAGATTAGTGGGCTCAAGTGTGGGTTTTATTTAATTATCCACTAATCTGGCTTGCAATATCTAGAACTTAAAAGGGTAATATCCCCTAAACGTTAACCTATTTTTCTATTATGACCACTTCACGGAAAAAACCACAATCCCAACCTAACGAATGTGGTTTCAGACCCTGGTTCAACCTTTGTTAAAATTTATAGACCTTAGAATAATTTTTACATCTAAGTTACCCAATAAAAATTCTAAGGATGAAAAATGTCCCTAGTAGTCTTTTCTCTAAATTTTGGAATCATGCGACCTTATATGATTTAAATAATAGTATTTTGCAATCGTTCGATATGTTAAATACAGGTCGTTGTAATATAAGTATGTATATCTATCCATACTCGCCCCTCTATCTTAGATTATTCTTCTAGATCTCACGATGGCTCTGTGTAGATTATGAGAAATGGATACCAGAAGTAGAAGACTAAATTTGGAAGGTGGGAGCACCACAACTAATGGGAACGTCTGAATTAATGCTGGGAATGCTAATTGGACCACTGATGTTAATACTAATGCCATTGTAGGTGTCAGAGCTGCACTAGTTGATATGTGGATGAATGTATCAATTCGTTGCTAATATAATGCAAGCCGAAGCAATGGTTGGACTGATTGGAGATAACATTGCTAATACGGGAACTACCGCACTAAAAGTGAATTCCCATAATAACCATGTCACTTTAAGATGGGAATATACTGGTTTGGGAGGAAAACCATTCTAGAACAGAGAATGCCATTGAGGTGGAGGATTGACTTTTTCAGTGCAAGAGGATCTTTACTGATCTGGAGTTGAATAATGATTGGAAAAGGAGGTTGGCTTCGAGGTGGTCGTAAGGAGCTATGCTTTGCTAGTGGAGTATTATTACCATAAGGGTTTCGGGGAAGAGCTTACTTGGCTGACTTTACAGAGTTTTGAAGAGAAGTTTCTATCTAAAGTAGCTAGGTCAACTCTATCTAGATATTTTTTGGAGTTGAAACACGAGTGAGATGACTGTGTTGGAGTATGTCATGAAGTTTGATGAACTGTCAAGGCATGGAAAAGAGAGTGTTAAAACCTTTCTTAAGAAAAACAAGAACTTCATCCGAGGATTGAAGCAAGAGATTGCGAGGGAAACTATGAAACATCTTAGAGATCCATTTAATGTGGCTGTGGATATGGCTCCAAGAAATGAAGATTTACTTTCACCTTTATCAAAAAGTAAGTATGTGGAGACTATGTGCTTCCAAGGCACGAAAAGAAAATTTTTTGATAAGAAAGGAGGTCAGAAGAGTAGGCTTCAAAAAAGGGAAAAAATGAAGTGACGTGCAACAAATGATTTAATGAAGGGCACTTTGCCGATGAATGTCACTCTTGTAGAGGCAAGAAGTTTTCATATAAGAAAGTTATGAGGTGTTATAACTTCAGCAATATAGGGCATTTCAAGGTAAAAATGTCCTGAACCGATCAAATCATGCAAGGGAAAGGTTTTCGCTTTGGAACCTAAAGGTTTTAGACCAATTACAGAGGAGAAGGGAAAGGCTATTTTCGGGGTACACTTCTTATTCATAGCATTCATGTTAGTGTACTGTTTGATATTGGAGTACATATTCTTTTATCTTTAGATGTTTGGTAGATAAGTTAAATCTTGAACTGACATACCTTACTACTTCTCTGAGAGTTGTGAATTCGATAGGCAGCTATGCGCTCTTAAAATGAGATGTGACCATGTAGAGTTTGATCTGTTAGGTTATATGTCTACCTTAAATTTGTATGTGTTGTGGATTTCAGAATAATTTTAGGATGGATTGCTTAAGCTGATACGACGCTAGGGTATTTTGTCGATATAGAGTGATATCCTTAAAACACCATGACCGCCATGACCTAATTATATACTTATTTGAAGATTCGAGTTTTGACATCTATGCAATGTTCAGTGTTATAAAAGGCATGGAGGATCAAATAACTGGGCTTTCGTAGTAAGAAAGTATGTTGATATTCCTGAGTTTAGTGCGTGGTTACCATCCAAACATGCCACAGAATTCCAAATAGATCACAGACCTGCATTTGAATATGTAAGTAGACCACCAAGCAGAATGACACCTACCGAGATGCAGGAGTTAAAGGTTCAACAAGTGGTTTTAGAAGGGAAGAATTTTATTAGACCAAGCAATTTTCCTTGGGGAGCTGCAGTGGTGTTCGTGAAGAAATTGGATGGACCATTGAGGTTGTGTATCAATTATAAAAAGTTGAATGAGAAGACGATAACCCGATATCCTTTACCTAGAATAAATAATCTGTTCGATCAGTTGAGTGGCACCAAGATGTTCTCAGTGTTACATTTAAAAATGGATTTCCATTAATTGAGAGTGGTGGAGGAAGGTATATTTTAACAGCGTTTCGAACAAGGTATGGTTCGTATAGATGGTTGATTATGCCATTCCGATTGACCAATGCACCTGCTTTCTTTATAGATTTGATAACCCAAATCTTCCAAGAGCATTTAGGTAGATTCGTGTTGGTGTTTATCGATGACCTTTTGATATATTCTAAGAATGGAAAAAGAGCATGAAGTTTATCTTGGAATAGTACTAGGTACACAGAGGCATTATCAGCTGAAGTTTTCAAAATATCATTTTTGAAAAAGAGAAGTGAAGCTTTTTGGACATGTAGTTTCGAAGAATGGGTTAACCATGGACCCATTAAAGATCGAAGCTATTAATAACTAGAAGAGACCTAAGACCGTGATTGAAATTAGACGTTTCTTAGGATTAGTTGGCTACTACCGGAGATTCATTAAAGATTTCTCTCTTATAGCATCACTGATGACTAAGCTAAATGGAAGGATGTAAAGTTTGCTTGGACCGATAAATGTGAAGAAATATTTCAGAAGCTAAAGTATTTATTGACCAATGTGCCTGTGTTAGTTATACTAGGTAGAACTCAAGAATTGGTGGTGCATACCTATGCATGTGGATCTGGCTTAGGAATAGTAATGATGTAGAGAGATAGAGTCATTGCCTTTGCATCTCAGTAGCTTTGACCTCATGAGATTAGATATCATACTCATGATTTGGAGTTGGCGGCAGTGATATTTACATTTAAGGTGTGGAGACACTATCTTTTGGGGGAACGATTCGAGCTGTTTACGGTTCATAATTACCTGAATTGTTTATTCACCAAAAAAAAGATGAATATGAAACAACAAAGAAAGGTAGACTTTTTAGCAGCATATGACTTTGGGATTGTATATGCAAGAGAAAGGAAATAGAGTTGCAGATGCACTTAGTAGAAAACATCAGAATGTGGTGTTGGCAATACTGTCCGAAGGGAATTATTTAGAGGCTTTGGCTTCATATGGAGTTAGAATGAGGTCAATGATCAGCTCTAGCCATAATATCGCAATGATGTCTTGTCTAGAAGTTGGACCAGTATCAATCGAAAGAATTGTAGCAAAGCAAAAAGATGATCCAATAGTAGCCAATTGAATTAAGAGACTAGAAGTGGAAGTGAGATTGGTGATTTTAAAGAATTTGTACTTGACAAAATGGGGTGGTTGAGGAAGAAGGGACGGTTGTATGTTCTAGATGTGGATAATCTTGGAAAGGAAGTTCCTAGAAATCAAATTTTGCTATCTGTCCTAGAGGTACGAAGAAGTACCAAGGTATGAATAGATGTTTCTTTTGGGAAGGAATGAAGAGAGATATAGGCTTCTGGGGGAAGCTATGAATGAACTGCCAACAAGTAAAAGTTGACCATCAAAAGCCAAGTGGATTGCTTCAACCTTTGGACGTATCTCTTTAAAATAGGACCTTATATCTATGGATTTTATCAATGAGTTGTGAAGGTCGATTAAGAGAAATGAAAGCATTTTGGTTTTGGTCGATAGACTGACCAAGTGTGCACATTTTATTCCTTTTAAGTTTACAAAGACGACATCTATTTTAGCAATATTGTTCATGAAGAATGCTGTGAGACTTTATGAAATACCGAGCAACATCATAAGCGATAAAAATCCTTTGTTTACTAGTGAATTCTAGAAGAGCTTAGAGAATGAATTGGTTACCAAGCCGAAGATGAGTATCGCTTTCCATCCATAAACTAATGGACAAATGGAAATGGTTAACAAGGCACTCAAGATTTATTGAAAGCTTGTATACTAGACTTTGGAGGATCATAGGAAGACCATTTGCACTCAGTAGAGCTTTCCTATGATAATAGTTACCGAAGTAGTATATGAATGGAACCTTTCAAAGCTCTTTATGCAAGGCCATGCAAATCATTTGCATGTTAGTTAGAGATCGGCGATCGACCAATACTTGGTTCGGATTTGGTGAAAGAAGCCATGAAAAGATTGAGGTAATTTGAGCAAGGATGATGGAAGCTCAATCATGGTAGAAAAGTTATGTAGATAGAGGAATAAAAACTCGAAATTCTTGACTGGAGATTATGTTTTTGTATAAGTATCACTGATGATGGTTGTTATACAATTTGGGAAGATGGGAATACTAGCACTTAGATATGTTGGTATGTTTCCTATCATAGAGACAATCAAGAAACTCACTTATCGTATCGAGTTACCAAATACTTTAGTAGGGTTCCATAATGTTTTTCATGTATCTCATTTAAAGAAGTACATGCATGATCAGAGAATATTATAGATCCAAAAGTTTTGGAAGATTTTGTAGTGGAACTTGATATGACTGTTATTAAACAACTTATTCGTATAGTTGATAAAGATACGAAGGAGATAAAGGATAAGATAATTACTTTAGTACAAATATATTGGAGTGACTATGAGAAAGACTACATGAGAAAAACCGAGGAGAGGATTAAAGAGGCTTACCCTTATTTTGGTTGTATGATTTATATTGTTGTATAGACGTTTGACTAGTAGTTATGCCAGTATTATTGATTTATCTGCCTATGATACATGTAACGTCCCTAATTTTTATTGCATATTATTTCGAATATTTAATAGTGGGATAATTAAATTAATGATAAAGATGAGTTAGGAGATGGAATTTTCCAAGTTAATGACCATGACCATTAATTAAGTAATAAAGAGAATGTTTAAAAAAAATAAAATATAAAAAACAACAGTAAGGAGTGTAAATAAGGAAGAAAAATAGTATATCATTATCTCTCCTTCATTCTTTGTTCATTTTATTGTCATTCTCATACTAAATATAAGAAAGTGAGGCCGGTCACCTTTTATCAACTCCACTAATTCAACTAAGAAGAAGAATAAAAAGCTTAGGGCAAATCTTTTCATTTCAACAGATCAAAGATGATTAGTATTTCCATCTTTATGACTTTTGTGTGTTTGATTCGGATTCAATTATAAATCCAAATTCTGATTGATGTCTATCATGCATATGGATTAGATAATCATTTACATGGGTTATAGTTATCATTTGAAGTTTTTATGGAATTTTCCTTAAAGTTTTCTGATGTAAAAAGCCAATTTTTTATTTCCAATTACTACGAATTTTTGAGATGATATTTGGAATGATATTTTGGAGATGGTTTTTAAGTTTCATAATTTTAGAATATGAATTTACTATGAATTTTCTATGTAAGAAAATGGAAATTTTTTGAATTTAATTATTTAAAATAGGACAAACAATTACCTTGCTCCAAAAAATTTATACGATGTTGAGGAAGTAAATTCTGATTTGTTTGAATTTTTGGGGATTTTTTCCAAGTAGTTACAACTTGATATAAATTGTTTTATGAAGAGGGTTTTAATTGTAGAAAGGTGAATAAATGGAAAAATTAAAAGAAATTCATATTTTGGGAAGTAGAGAAATTTTCTCTTTGAGTTGCTGCATAACTTCTGAAAGATTTTGATTAACCAAGAAGAGTGTGACAAAGAAATTGGTTTGATAAAAGTTTATTTTTTTGCTGGCAAAAAAAGTATTACTATTTTCCATAGGCAAGGCGGGTTATAGTGGCTATACCACTTTACAAAGGACATAACAGGTGTGAGGAAAAATACCTCAGCAACTATAAAAGGCTATTGCTTTTAAAGAAAGTAAATAGTTTTTGAAAATAATTTCAGAAATACCATTATTCAACTTGCAATAGCCCTCATTTATCGATGTATGATAGCCATATTTTATCAACAAGTGATAACATTTGTTTTTCAACAATGATATCCATCAATATGCAAAAGTATCAACTTTCAATTGCTATGTTTTGCCAGCTTATGATAGGTACATTTTAATCAACTAGTGATAGCTATGTTTTTATCAAATCAAGATAACTATTATTTTTTCAACATGCAATGGTCATATTTTTATCAACCTTCGATAACCATGATTTTTCAATTTGCATTGTGTAACGTCCCGCCTTTTCGCACGCTTTAAATCGACACACGTGCCAATTCAAACCATACGGAAGGGCAGATTGTTATGGGGTAAATAAAGAAAAACTAGGGAAAGAAAAAACAAAATAGAATCTCACAGCGGAAGGATAAAATATAATAATAAATATACAGTTCATAAACTGTTTACACACATTTGATTCTTCTTTATACAATAAATATCAGAGTTCACATATCAATCATAATCAATGCAACAGAATTAAATAGTGTAGTGGAATATAATTAATAATAGTAGTAGAAATCTCCGTCTTCGTCCTCCAAATCTAAAGTCTTCGATCCTGAAACGCTCGGACTGACCCGAGCGAATTTGAAAAGGCAAAAACACTCGAGTCAGAACTAAAAGATCTTATGTGAGTTAAATTAACAGAAATAAATATGAGTGCAGTAACTCAAGAGATGCTCGGGATTTACATCTCCTAAGGATCCGTTAAACTATTTACTATATAGTATATTGCGCTATTACAATAGCGTCTATTTGTAAAACAAACTTACTTTTTAATAGCATTAAGGGGTTACCCATATAGCCCTTAACACAAATAATGCCAATAGTCTATACAGTACCGTAATACCTCCTGATCGGGAGGCTACTAGAGGATACTCCATAGGTACGACACAAATAGAAACTCGTACAAGGCGGGATAGGGTAGGTGACACGGCACAACTAGGCAATGCCAGGGTAGATATACCAATTACGCTTCCGGGTCGGTGGTAACGCGTAGCGTGCAGCTACTGCCCACCTCGAGCCACACCCCCAAATAAAATCAAAAGTGGCCACCGAATCAATCCAAAGTCAAAGTATAATATCGAAGGGATGTGTCCGATCAAAGGTGCTACCTTATTAACCCATCGATCGCTCCTGTTTTAGCCACCTTATGCCAACTCACGGGAGTCGGGTCCACGTATTTACCTTAAAGGAAACGCCACCACCATCCTACTTCATTATGGAATCTCCACCGCGTACATGGAAAGTGGTTTTCGGGGTTGGCAGAGAGTATGACAACTTCCGATCCCGGTCTCTTCAACAACCAAACGTTATTATAACACCGCGGTCATTTAAAAAGTTTATACTTTGAAACCAGAAAATAATTATCCATTTCAAAACCCATAAATACTATATCATTTCCATTTCCAAAACAACTTATTTTGATATTATTTTTATAAAAACCAAATCAATAATATCATTTTTATTTCAAATATATTTCTTTTCCAAAATCATACTGCTTAAAATTTATAATATCTGGAAACCAAACATTTGGATTACGACTTTTAAACATAATACTTCGAAATTCATAGCTTTAAAACCATAACTTCTAAAACTTGAATGGTTTTGGATATTCAACAGTATATAGAATAAAATAGTTGATTTCATATTACTTTATAAAGTAAATAATCTTCACGGCTTTATAAATTTATTCATTTAAAATTTAGTCTAAATCCATAAATTTTAAATTCACTTTCAGTTAAATAAACCACTTCAATTTCAATATATTCCTAACTTTGAGTATTTAACAATTTCAAAACTTAAGGTTGGAATTTCTATTCAACAATTTATTGTCCTATTATTTAGTTTTGAAATATTCATAAAATAAATCCATAAAATAAAACTCAAAATTTCTAACAATTAAATATTTCCTTCAATTTATTTATACTAGAAATATTCATTTAATTTACCTTGAATAAAAATCCAGTTACAAATATCATACCTTTAAAATTTCCAAGTTTAAATAAGTTACATCACTTATAGAGTTTAATTTTTAAATACGCTCAATTCCAATTAAAATTTTAATTTACCTTCCAATCTAGATTGATTTAAATCATTAGAACTCCATTATTCAACTTATTTAGTTTATTTAATAAATTTATACATAGCTTAAATTCAATAAGCTAACTATATATGTACATAAAATAAGATTTTATATATGGTCAAAAATTAATATTTATTAAACCGTATCCTATCCAAAACCATAAAATCCTTTCAAAAATAATTTTATATATATACCGCGGTGCCTGTATATAATTTTCTATCCTATGGTCAAGTGATACGGATATTTATCATTTCAATCCGCAATTTAATAATAAAATGCGGTTGTATATCATTTCAAACCGCAATCCCAAATGAAATGAAATGCATAACAACTTGCAGTTAATATAAGTAAACATCCATTCATCCAAATATCAATCATCAACCATTTATTACCAATCATCATCCAATTTAAACAAACATCAATATAGAGCATATATAATATAACAGGTATTAACTAACAGTTTATATTCAATAATAAATTTAATAACTGTTTAACTAGCAGTTTATATGCAAATAAATAAATTTTAACTGTCAAATTTTTATGCAATAATAAAATTAATTCACAATTAATTTAAATAAATGCGATTTAGCTGAGATAATGAATAAATCATGCCAAACAGTCATAAATAAATTTCTACTCATATCTAAAATCAATTTAACAAACATAAGAAATTTTAGAAGTTGTGAGTGGGTTAAAACACCCACCTTTTGAATTTAAATTGAATTTAAATCCAATTTAAACTCAAAAATTGGACAGTCTCCAAATCGGTCCAAAACAGCGTCAACAGATCCGAAATTTTATTATGATCCTAACAAAAAAAATCGCACGTGAAACGGAGTTCGGATGAACAAGTTATTAAGATTTTATCATTGAAATTAAAATTATAATTAAATTAAAATAAACATACTTTTTCTTACACGTCACCACCCTCCTTCTATTTTCGGCTACAGGAACCGAACGCGCAAACATCACGAACCTAATAAACACGCCCATTTCAAACTTTGACCGTCGATCTCCCCACCATCGGCCACCATCGGGACGCCGACTACCACCATCGAACTCCCCCTCGAACGCCTCTTCCATCCATACACTTGCGGCATGCCCGCGTGGCCCCCAAAGCCGGCCGCCGCCCCCTATCCAAACCCTAATTCAATTTTACTGAGCGATCCAACCATCGAATTGCCCAATCACCTGCGCCGATGACCTCACCACGAGACTCTCCACATATCCATGCCTTCGATTTGTTGATCAGAAGAAGTCGATCAACACGACAATGAATGGCCGAAAATGATTCCCTGAATCCTGGACAAACCGTGCATCGATTCGAAAAACGAATTCCACTGGGAGATTACGCTCATCGAGAGCATCAACATATATTTTTTGAGATTTTTCTGAGGACTTTGAATTTTGACTTTTGATTTGATTTTTGAATTTTGAATTTAGATCTAGGGTTTGCAGCCATTGGGAAGAGGAGGAGCTGAGGAAATAAATGCACAAACAGACGAGAATAGATGGAGGCTAGGGTTTATAACTGGGTTTATATAGGTAGGTTAGAATTTGAATAGATGGATCGGGTTGGATATACGTGCTACCGCTACCGTGGCCCAAAAAGCCCGTTCTGACCCCGGAACGAAATTGGGTAAACCCATATATCGAAATAGGTGTTTTAAAATATTCTGAACGCGATGGAAAAAGTTTCACGTTCAAATTCCATCGTATGAAGAAGTTATGCTGAAATCAATATTTTCAAATTGATTTCAAATTGATTTCAATTAAATCGATTTCTAGGCGTTTCGCGTTCGTACGATCAAACGACATGTCCGTTCGCTACGAAACTTGAAACCCTACAATAATTCACTGTTACGGATCCGATGAAACTGGTTTCGTCGAAATCCGAGTCCATGACCAAAATGGCTATTTTTATATTAATTAAATAAATTTAAAATAAATTAATTAAATCAAATTTCGTGTTTATATTCTGAACTTTGCAATCTTTATCACTTTATAATTTTCAAACATTTACAATGATTTAACAATTTTTAAAAGTCAATTTATTAAGGATTAATCAATAGAAATCTTCATTTTCATAAATTTCAAAATTATAGATAAATTTCCAAAATTTCCCTTAAATTGATTTTACCCATAATTATTCCGTTCATAATTTCAAATAGAAGGGTTTACCATTGGATTTAAAATTATTACATAAATATTTCCCAATTTTTAACTAAATTTTTATTTAATGTAATAATTAAATATTTGATTTCATTCATTTGCGATAAATCCAACTATTATAAATTAACTCACTATTGAAGATTCAAATTCTATAATTCATGAATTTCATCATTTTGATTTACTTATAAATTTATAATTCTTTAAACCAATTCCTATCCCAGTTTAAAGTAACTTAATTCATCTATTATAGAACTTATTTCAATTTCTTAAAATAACCCCTTAATTATACATTGAATCCAATTTATTTAAATAAGTTTCCAAATTAAATGGATTAGATTCAATTTCAACCTTTTTACTTACACTTAAGTTTAGGTTATATTTATTTATAACGTATTACTTCCTTAGTTATTATTTTACCTACTTCCCGTATTAATTTCACCATTAATCATAATTATTAAAGTAACGCTAAAATCAATAATGACATTGTAATTACTCACATTCAAATGAATGTTATTTCATTTTCCATTAGTGTAACATTCATTTATTTTATTATCACTCATTATAAATTCTAATCCTATTAACAAATAAGCAGGTAATTTAAAATATATGTTATAAATTTTTAATTAATCACTATTCATTATTATTGACTTTAATTTCGCATTACTTACCTTGTATTAACATTGTTACTTAAAATCCCTATCCAATTGCAATTTATATTCTAATGAATACATTTACTCTTTTCCGTTATGTTATTAATTATCATCAAGGCACATCTAATTATCTTTATTGGTAAATGAGTGAATTTACTAGTAACCCACTATTTTAACCTTTAATATACTTGTATATTTATTTATCAATCAATGTTTACCCTTTTTTTTCTTTTCTTTTATTCAATTTGATTTATAACCTAATATACATTTATTTTAGTCCCATTTCATTCCATTCATTAATGGGTATTGCACTGACCTTATTACTTTACATTATATATTAGTTAATTCCCTTTAAGTGAAATTTATATCCAGGTATAATACTTACCCCATTCCATATATTGAAATTTATTCAAATTGCTAGTAAATAGGTTTTAAGTAACCATTTATATAATTTAATTTAGTGTTCATTTCAATATTTGTTTGTAAAGTTTTTATTTCTACTAAATTTAATTACAAAACTCATTAATTTAACCAAATTAAATCCACGAAATTCATGGGTCGTTACACATTGGCTCTATTCTTTGTCAACTTGCGATAGCTTTATACTTTGTCAACTTTCAATAGCTACTGTCTATTTTTTCAACTTACGATGATTTATATTAGTTAATATGCAATAGCTATAGATGTCAATATGAGATAGCTTCTTGTAGTGTCAAAATGAATAGCTATGTTTTCCTTTGACATGTGATAGCCTATGTTTTCAACATACGATAGCATGATATATTTCAACATGCGATAATATAAGTTTTTGATAGGAAAGATAGAGAGTTTTATGACTCTTAGCAACTTTAACACTACGTTGGGCCAATTTCTCTTGAACAAAAAGGATGGTTTTCGTTAAGTATGTTATACGTTTCCAAAAGAAATAAAAAGAATTTTAGCCATTTTAAAAAGAGTTAATTAGAAGAAAGGTATTACTTATTATAAGTAATTTTGTGTATAAATTGGCTATCACATGAACATATATTTATGATGGTCGATGATGTGTTATATGTTCATCTTTGTACCTTGATCGGTTATATTTGCATATGATAAATTGTTGACGTACTCGGCTATGTGTAAAGTGCTATCACCCAACATTTTGATCTTGGGGATTGGGAACTGATGAATAGGTAGGGTTTTTTCAGTTGTGAGTATGGTTAGACTTAAACTTTTGAGTGTGTAGAATTGCATCCAAAATATCGAGAAGATCAAATTATGTTAGGATGCCTTGGACAGATTAAAAGACACGACACTTGGATATTTTAAAACTAGACCTTTAGGTGGAGAGTAAGGTAGGGTTGTGCCCTATCCTCCAACCATTAATCCCCCAATTGGTCAGCTCTGTGATTCGAATGCATATGGCTCTGCCAATATTGAGGCTAAAAAATAGGAGTTATGCATCTGAAGGAACTCATGACAAATTGCTCACCTATGTTTTTCTCCTACCGTTTTTAGGAGATGTTTGTTATTTTCTCCTTTTTTAGGTGACTACGAATATTTTCTCTTACAGATCCTATTAGACAGTTATTATTTTCTTCTGAATGGAGAAGAAGACCACTGGAATATCTGATATACCTTGGCTAGAGTCAGCTCGATAGGTTTTTAGTTGGCCTGAGAATTCATAGTGACCGTAGAAAACTATGTCATCGACCATTTTATGGATTTGGATAATTATGAAAACGTGTAACCCTTTAACCATAGTGAATCATAGACTATCTCCACTATGCAATGTTAAATTATTTTCTTTATTATTGAATGTATTTAATGACGGGTATTGTAACCATTTAATTATTTAAGACTTTGATCATCCAAGTGGGCGTTATCATATGCCTCTTTTGGAATTACATTTGTAACTATTATATCTTATCAAAATGATGGAATCATAAGATTTTGTAATGTAATGAAATTGGAATGTAATGGATTTGCAAACTATTTAATGGAAATTTTGCATTAAAATTTGTGAACCCTTATGCTCTTGATGTTAATGATACAATAACGGATCTTATTTTATCACTGGGACATAATGCTAAGGATGACTGCAGCATCAATAATATCTTTTTTCAAGCCACAAAATGGGTATGTTACACTAGTCCCTTTAGGCATTCTTCCTTAGGGTCTGTTATTTTGTCCGCCATCTTGCATATCCCTCACATATTGATGCAATTTCTTCTTTCGAATTAAATGTTCAATTACATCTCTATTGTGACTACACTCATTGGTATTGTGCCTGTAAGTCTCATAAAAGCGGTAATACTTCCATGAGCATCTTTTAACTTCATTTGCTTCCCTTTCCAGGAGAATTATTGTGATTCTCCCTACCTTGCACGACAATGTAGATGTTCTCAAACAGTACCACTTAAGGGAGTGTAATCTCTTAGTTTCATACACCTTCGACGCTTCTTATTGTCTTATTTCTTCCCACCAATAGGTCCTGCTGTCAGATCTGCCTCTTCCAAGCCCAGAAGTTGAGACACCTTACTATAAAACTCTTCCATGGTTGGTGGATGCTTTCTTTTAATCCATTTACCAAATTCTGTATCAGTGTAAAACTCTAGAATTAATGCAATCAAAAACATATCCTCCTTCGGATTACTAACAATAGTTACTACAGTGTTGAATTGCTTTAGAAAATCCTTCAAAGTCTCTCAGGAACTCTAACAGACATTTGATAAGAACATCACATCCTTTGGCCTAGTAGTATGGACTTTGAACTGGTCCATGAACTTCTTTCCTAATTGATCAAAAGAAGATATGGAAATCAGTACGAGCCGAGTTAACCACATCATAGTTACCATATCTAAGAATACGGGGAAACATCTTCTAACAACCCAAAATTCTGGTCATTTGATTTTAAATATTTAATTAATTTTAGATAATTAAATATTTAGATTTTGGAATTTAATACTTGGAATTCAATAATAATGATCGATTAATTATTTGAATTAAGAATTAAATATTTGAACAGTTGAACCAAGTATGAATTAAATAGATTTAATAGTACCATTTAACTTCTTCTAATTAGTAAATGATAATGGTGAATCATTTTGCAAATTTATTACAATAACAAATGGTTCGAATAGAATAAATAATAATAAAAATCAAATTGTAATAAAACGATTTGGAATTTCACTACTTTGATTTGCGAATATTTAATTAATTTTAAATATTCAAATAAATGGTTTTATATGGAAAATAAAATTCTTTTTAATCATAAATAATAATGGTGAAATAGTTATTAGAATTTGTTTACAAAAATATATAGTTGATGAAAAACAGAAAACGTGAATGCAAACCATTTTCCGAATTTTTTCATCATATAAAAGTTATTTGAAATGTGATGTACATATTTCTATATGTATATATATATATATATTCGCATATATGAAATGTTATAAACATAAATTAGTAATTTAATTAGGGTTAAGTGTAATTAATTAAGTTAAGAAAATGACGATGTGACACTTTGACAACTAAAAATAAAAAGATAATGTCACATCATTAGGAGACATAAATACATTAGAGTACTTATGCATGTTGAATTTGATTTGATGGGTGGGTGGCTAGATGTGGGCTACAATGGGCGAGGTAGAGGAATGCGCCAAAAACTGGTTTAATCATGGAAATTCTATCGAATTAGAAAACTGTTGAAAAATTTATAATAAAATTTATACCGCAAGAGCACGTTGTACTATCGTAGTACGCGGTGAGTACAGGTCGATCTACAGAGAATTGTTAATTTTAAATTTCTATTCAATCAAATTAACCAAAGATTAGAGAGTGATTATCTAAAAAAATGAGAAAAATAACAAACTAGAAAAAGAAAATAGATAAAAATATGGGAGTGTAGAGGCAATTTAGAGATAAATCCACTCTCTAGATCACATAGTTCAACACAACATGAAATTATGATCTCTCTTTTTTGATCATTAGTTAGTTTAATTGATGTGCTTATCATAAATATGGCCTATTTATGTTATTAATTAGCTCAACATAAGCCATCAAACTATAACACACCCCTTAAGCTACTATTTACTCTCATGAAAAATGACAATAAGTTGAAAATGAAATCTATTTTAAGCATGACCTATTAACTATTGTTTAGAAATATAGGCCATTAAATTTTAATTTCAAAATCACTTCATTACCATAATCATATGTAAATAAAGAGGTAATTTTTGTTTGTGATTGTTTAAGCATAGTCTATTTGTTATGAACAACATAGACTATCAAATTCAACATAAAACAATAAATCACATCAACATTCATTCTTCCATTAAGCACAAAAAGAGAGCAATAATTATCAAAATGTTGAAGCTATATAATTAGAGAGCTTCATTACCCCTAAATTGAAGGGGTTTAGCCTCCTATATTTGTTATTAAATCAACAAATATAGCTTGCAACACGAAAGAAAAAGAAAAGGAAAAAGAGAGCAAAGTAAAGAAAAAAAAACTGTTCTAGTCGCATGAAAAATAAATCTACATTACTAACATGAAAGTAAATAAACAAAAGAAGCATGTAAAAGAAAGAGAGAACTAATTAACATTGCATTAAAAAAATGAAAGTTACATGAAAATAATAATGGCTAAGTAGCCATGCAAAAGAGAAAGAGAGCTTTGATTTATTTTCTAAGCTAAAACTAACTAAGAGAGACTAAGGGAAGTAGTGGTTACATGAAGATACGGGGTATTTATACAAGTGTTAAACCCTAATTCATATTTTTGGGGAATGCCCAAATTTCCCTTGAGGTAGTGTGCCCACCAAGTAATCATTAGCTCCAATAATCACCCACTTAAATGTACATGAAACTTTAATGGCCTTTTAGCATGTGCATTAGCTCCTAATTGAAAATCAAGATAAGTGAATGGGTCCTCCATGTTCATCACTTTGAATTATTTCCTTCTTCATTCTTTTGTATCTTCTTTGTGCATGCATATTCCTTCATGAAACTACTTATAATCTAGTTTAAACTCCTATAAAATAATATAGAAATTTTCAATTAAATTTTCCCAAATTAATATATGTACAAAAATGACCATTTTGCCCTTGGATGAAGATGAATATGTGACAATTTCGAATAATTTGAATTTTGGTTTAAATAAGTTAAAATACCCAATATGATCATTTATTTAATTTAAATAGATTAAATATGGTGGTAAAAATATGCATATTTACCTGCACATCAGTGTGACATGGCATGCATGTGTGGACGGTAGAGTACATGGGGGTAAAAAGGTAATTTGCTATCACTATTTTATATAAAACTAATTTTTCACCATTCTTACTCATTTTATTTTCATTTTCTCTTCTCTTATCTTCCTTAAAGCTACATGAAATCTTTTAATGGATTCTAAAATAACTTCTCATGTTTTAAGATTTCAAAAATTAACCTTTAAATGTTTTAAAAACTTGTTTAAAGGTTCCTTCTTTTCCATTTAAATTTCCCATTTTACCCGACATGGTTTTGGCCATAACTTCTTACAAAAAAACACCAAAACTAGATTTAATTTTTTTCCAAACCATGTGTATTTCCAGTGACTACAACATTTTAGTTTACCACTTTTTCTTATTTCGAGCTTAGATGCTCCAAAAATTCTTTTTTTTGCAAGAGTGTTTTTGAACCTAGATTTTGATGTCCGAAAATACCATTCACCGTTTTGATAATAACTTCCTCAAAAAATTTAAATTTTTTGATTAATTATTTTTTTAAATTATAGAGGAAAGAATAATCTAAAACTTTTCTTTGGAAAACTTTTCCAAAATCCAAGAGGAAAGGGTCCAAAAGTTGAGAGAAAAATGACTCATTTTCGAGAAGAATTTGTAATTTTCCAAGCTTTTCGAGCGCCAAAGTATTTCAAGTTTTCAAAACCTTGGTGAGTTTAACTCACATTTAATTTTATTACATCATATCTATGATGTTATAAATGTTTATCAATTATTTTTATGTTAGTTAAATTGTTTGATTTGCTTGTTTGGTTGCATTTTCGATTGGAAAATGGATGGCACCTTAATTTGATCGTTGTAAACCTATATGATTATCTATATGTTATCCATAACCACTATTTTACAGAAAAAATATGTAGAGAGACCCAAAGAGGGTTTCTCGCCCATAAATTATTTATTTACATCCATATGTCGTTATTGATAGTTAATTGAAATTAAATCTGATATTCCATTTAATAGTTTAAATATCGTTATAGCAATTTTCGCTATACCGTCGTTTATTATATTTTCATCCCCAAAACTGTGTCATATGAACTTGAGCTTGTATTTCCACTAAAAATAATATTAAAATTTTATTAATCTTTTTGACTAATGATAGTTTAAAGTAAATAGTCTTTTAAATTAATTAATTTGAGGTTAATTAACCAATTTAATAAATAATGATTAAAATTGGTTTATCTTTAGATTTAATTAATCATTTTTGCTAATAATGTTTTTAAACTTAATTAATAATTTTAATTAATGATTATTTAAGTTTAATTAATTATTTTAATTAATGATAACGGAGGTTAATTAATTTCTTGAATTTAGTTATTTCAATTAATGATAATTGAAATTAATAATCATTTTAATTAATGATATTTAAAAGTAATAAATCATTTTAAATAATGATTTTTGAATTTACTTAATCATTCTAATTAATGATTGTTTTTAAATTTGATTAAATGTTTTAACTAATGATTTTTGGAGCTTAGTTAAATCATCTTAATTAATGAAGTTTTATAGTAAATAAATCATTTTAACGAATGATGTTTTAATTAATTATTTTGGCTAATGAAGTTTGTCTTTAATTAAAACAACTAATTTATGATTATTTGAACTTAGTTATCTGTTTTAATTAATGGAATTTAAAATTATTTATCATTTTAGTTAATGATATTTAACATTAATTATTAATTTAATTAATGATTATTTGAATTTAACAAATCGTTTAATTAATGATATTTAAAGTCAATTAATTTATTTAATAAAAGTGATGAAATAAATTATCTAATATAATAAAATCGCTTTAATCAACCGATTTCAAGTTAATAAACTGATTTAATAAAGATTTTTAAAGCTGATTTGCCAATGTTATAAAAGTGTTTGGAAATAATTATCTATTTTATTACAGATAATGGATTTCTTTATTTAAAAGAGATTTTAAATGCGATTAATTATCTCTCGGGATAATTAATAATGTTTTAAAGTTATGAAAAGGAATTTAAACTCGATTATTGGGCTATTAAGTTGGATATTCTTTTGGGTGTTTGGTCAGATGTTGGTTTAGGCCTTCGAGGTTGCGCGCTTGGAAAAATATTCCCTTAACGTTTTAACAATCAGGAACAAATTCTAAAAGTGTTTTTATCAATACATAAATCAAGCCAAAAAGTTCAGTTCATTTTTAGAACAAAGAAAAAGGTTGATTCGTTTATGGAAATGAATTATTTCTGTAAAGCGAATCACTTATATGGAAACGATTTATTTGTATAATTAGCACTAAACATCGAAGAAGTAGACTTGTCGCTATTTCGAAAGTTAAGAATAATCGTGTGACATGACTTTGAAGTAACACTATCTTGACTTGTTCGGTATTATTGTTAACCCAGAAATAGTACAAGTTTGAATTCAATGAATGGTGATAAGTGTACAAGACTTAATTTTCATATACGATCATTTTATGTCCTCGATAGTTGGTATCTCAGCTATCAGTTACTTCAGCCACTTTATCCCGTCACTCTACGATGATGTGTTGCTCATTTGAGTTTGGTTATCCTTTGTTGGAAATGACTAAACCTAAAGAGCGAGTAGGGGCCAAGATATATGGGGTTGCTCCTATTAGGGTATCTTCACATCCACTCTAGATTGGACTCGGTGTTGCGCATTGAGATGTGAAATACTCGGATACTCGGTAATAGTTAGCGGGATCCGGCTTGGAGGTTTCTGAGAGCCATCAGAGTTCTTAAGTATATCTCTAGAGGTATACTTTCGATGAGGGAGGAGCACCCTCCTAGTCATTTGTTGGAAAATTTCCTTTCCTTATTGGATTCGTATCCCTGAATCTGTTTAGCCTTAAATTGCCATGAGTGGAGCCAACTCCTCATCATGGCATTTAATTGTCTATTTAGTCCATTCTATCGAGTTTGGACTATTACTTTATTTAGCCCCTTCTATCGAGTTTGGACTGTTACTTATTTAGCCCATTTATCAAGTTTGGACTATTACTTATTTAGTCTATTCTATGGAGTTTGGACTGTTACTTTATTTGGCCCATTCTATCAAGTGGACTATTTTTTCGGTTCAATCCATTCTGACCAGTTTTGATTTTACTCGGTTTATTTCCATTCTTTCAAGTTTGGCTGATATTATTTATGCTTAATCATATTTGGTTTTGTTCCTGATATTCATTTCTATTGTTGTCTAAATGGATGTTATTCTGATGAGGTTAAAACCCATTCCGCGTTAGTGGCATGGTCTAGTTGAATTTTTATATATGTTTCCTCTTATTCGAGTTATCTCATGCTGGTATTTCCAGACTGATCGGGTGTTATTTATTTATAATGCTCGGGTCAGATCGAGTATTTTCCTAGGTTGGCTTTGGTATCATGGGATTCATGGAGGGGAGCTGAAGATTCACCTATGGTAGTATTTTTTTATTTCCACCGTATTATATAGTATACCTATTGGCAATTGTAAGGTCAGGATTTTACAACCGTCCAGCTAATAAGGTTTGTTTTTAACTCTGATATACTTTGTATTTTTGAAGAGACAGTTTCTAATGTCTTTGTTATTTTATATGTCGTCGATTCCGCTGTGAGATTCTATTTCTCTATTCTCTATTCTCTATTCTTTTCTTTTTATTTACCCTAATAATCTGCCGTTTTGTCGATTGGACATGCGACATTGGAACACTGTGGTAGTGTTTGGTGTCGACTTTCGATGGTCTAAATGGCGGATCGTTACAAGTGGTATCAGAGCGCAAGGTTAAGCGAGAACCTTGGCTTTGGTAGGGTTTGGCTCATTAAAGATAGGGTAAGCGACACCCTAGAATGAGTTTGAGAATATTATATATACGAGAGCATATTTGTTAATGTAATAAAAACATATTATGTTAATTGGACTATTGAGTTTTTATGAATTCTGGTCGAGACGTTGGACGCCATGATATCGACATGGTTTCTAAATACTCGACCAAGGCCAATTGATATGGTATTGAAATTTTGAAATTTTGGCAAATTAAATTTTTCGCCTAGCATTACATTTTATATATATAAAGGAATAATTTTTAGAATTCTATATAGTTATATAGTGCGTTGGTTTAAATGTGATAATAGTTATTTTATATCACTATTGTTTTTTCGGTTATTCTTAATTTAAATAAGAAGCATTAACTGTCGCTTGTTAGTTGTTAAAAATTGTGCTCGATTTATTTAGAAGCATTTATTGCTTGATTTAAAATGAATCCTCTATGAATTAATTTTCATAATTTGACTATAAAGGTGCTCAAAGAAATTGTTAACTTGAAAATTCATATTTTTGTAATGGTGGGTTAAGAATTAAACTGTATAAAAAGTTGTTAATATAATCTAAATAGTGGGATAAGATATTTAGAGAATAAATATTGGAGATAATTATGTCATAGTAAAGAAGGATTATTATAATATGAAATGATATTTATATAAAGGAAATTTTATATAAATTCAATTTGGGAAATGTATTTAAAAAGGATTTTTGTATCTAAATCTCAGAATTTTTGGAAATAATTTCAAAGGAATTTTTGAGAAATGAAATGAAATGCATTTTCTTTTAGGATATTTAGAAGGAAATTGTTTCGATTAGTTTTGTGGTAATCTAAATAATCTCCTAAGTGACGATCAGATGTTTGCATGAGCGAATGTTGTGGAGTACTTAGTAAATTATTCTCTTTATCACCGTGCGATCAAAATAAGTTCAAACTCAAATAAAACCAAAGTTTAGTTTTGAAAATAAAAACCAGGTATCTAGCTTTTAAGTTCCCTTAAATGGGAATTGTTTTCCTAAACAAAAAGGGTATTAGAAATAAGAGATTGTTTAGATAAATAAGATTTTTTTCCTTAGATATGGTATGAGATAATTTAACACAGGTTTAAATTCGAATCAATTAAGTCAGAAGCTTTTGATAAACATCATTTTTATTAAAATCCTATGATTGTTTAAAACATCTAAGTAGTATGAACTACTTGTTGATTGGGTCAACCCATAAATATTATTCATTTTTAACACTATAAATAAAAGGATTTAATAGGTTGGCTCGGTTTTGAGAAATCATAATTTGATTTTTTAACCACCCAGATCTTTAAAGAAGTAAAATAAAATATGTACACGTTCTCAGACTATAAAAGAATATTATATAAGTAAATAAAGTGGAATAAGTCAGTATTTGATGTTTTGTAAAGAAATAACTTTATAAAATATATGTTTTTTTAAAAAACTTGGGTGAGAATTTATGAAATAATTCGTAAGTAATTTTAGTATTAAACAAAATACTAAGTGAAAATATAAGTGATTTACAAATTAATATAATTAAGAAAACTAATAAAATATATAGTATAACTTTCCATTTTGTCCAAATGAATTTGGATAATCTTCTGAGCAATGACCAAAGGCAAATGAGCAAAACGGTACGCTTAGATAATTACCTACTTTTTTGGACAATTAAGGAAGTTTTGAACTTAAGTTAAAATTTTTTTTTAGTCATTTGATAAAACAATGTGAAGTGATAAGTTTTCCCTTGTGGAATTTGGTTGACTGTTAGTATTAATTTATTCCTTCACGAAATTTGATTGATTGGATTTGACTGAATTGAATTACTTGACTATGTGATTTCATATACCTTTGTCTATAAAGTTTAAATATATGGACAAAGGATTTTAAATTGTTGTTATTAGGACCTAAATCCCGGTTGTAACAACCTGCCTTTTTGGACGGTTTAATCGATAGACCACATATGTTAGACTCAAACCATTCAAAAGGGCAGATTGTTATGAGGTAAATAAGAAAAACAAAAAAAGAAAGAAAACAAATACAGAATCTCACAGCGGAATGAAAAAAATATAATAATCAAATAAACGGTTCATGAAGCTATTTACTAATAACATTGAATATATTTTATAACACAGATCAAAGTTACACACAACAAGAATAAATAATGAATAAATGCAGCGGAATAACATGATGTAGTGGAATAAGTATAATAAATAGTAATAGTGTAAAATCTTCATCCTCTAAAAAGTAGTCTTCGATAAACTGAAAAGCTCAGGCTGATCCAAGTGAATTTGAAAAGACAAAAAACTCAAGCCAAAACTAAAATATCTTATGTAAGTTAAATCAACAGTAAATAAATATGAGTTAACAGCGTTAGAGATGTTTATGGGGTTTGATATCTCCTATCTAGTGTCAACATGAGTGCAATAACTTAAGAGATGTCCGGGATCTATATCTCCTTAGGATCCGTTAAACTATCTACATACATAGTACAATACGCTATTATAATAGTGTCTACAGTAAAGTAAAGTATTAAAATAGCGTTAAGGCGTTACCCATATCGCCCTTAACATATTTTTATATATTCACATAGTCTATACAGTACCGTAATTCCTCCGTAAACTGGAGGGCTAACAGAGGGCACTCCATAGGTATGGTACAAACCAAACTCATAGAAGGTGCGATAGGGATTGTGAACACGGCACTTGAGGCAATGCTAGGGTAGATATACCAATCGTACTCCCGAACTGGTGGCAACGCATAGCAGCTACTACGCCCACCTCAGACACACTCCCATAATCAAAATTGAGGGTTGGCCACCAAATTAATCGCAAAGTAAAAATATAGTATCGAACAATGGTGCCCGATAGGAGGATTGACCTCACTTGGCCCAGTATAGCTCCTATTTTAGTCACGTTTGTGCCGACTCAAGGGAGTAAGGTTCACTTAAATACCTAATACAAAATCGTACACCCAACCATCTTGCTTCATTTCTGGAATCTCCACCACATGCACAGTAGTTAAAGTGGTTTTCGGTATTGCCAGAGAGTATGACAATATTCGATCCTGGTCTCTTTAACAACCAAATGCTTATTTCACGCCGGATGGTTCTTTTACATTTCAAAAGTCAATTCATAATTGATATCAGAATATCATATTCTCAAAGCCATATCATTTTCGAAATCATATTTACTTTCGAAATTATATCATATTTGAAATCATCTCACTCTCGAATTCATATTTCCAAAATATATTAGATCGTCATTTAAAATCATCATATTCCTAAAATATATCATTTAAATCCTTACTTAGTTATAACATCATTTAATCGTATTCTACTTAAAATCAAGGATTTAAATATAACCTCTTCCACTTTACAATTTAGAATCTAGAAAATAGTATAGATAGTAACAAATAGTTTAAATAGTTTAGTATAGTTTGAAATATAATTTAAATAGTTTGAAATACTTTAAAGTAATTTAAAAGTGGATTAAAATAATTAAAATAGATTTAAAATAGTTTTAATAGAAATAACATAGATTAAATAGATTTAGAATACACTAATTAGATTTAAAATAGATTTAAATGGGTTAATTAGTTTAAAATAGGATAAAATATATTAAATTGGATTAAATAGATTAATTTTTTGATTAAAATAAATTAAAATAGTTTAAATTGATTAAATGTTTTAAAATATTTAAAATAGATTAACTTAGATTAATAATTTGAAAATCTTACTAATTAGAATTTAAAATAACATTTTTAACACTTTATATTAAAAAATAAGTTTGAAATTAACATCCAATTTAACTATTTCCTCCATTTCAACAAATCTGGACCAAATTCAGATTTCAAATCAATAACCCAATTTCAAATCTTGAAGCATTTATTAAGGCTATTCCAATTTCAAAATTAACGCTTGGATTTTTCGAAATATATTTCAGTTATATAAATTAATTTCTATTTTAAAATATCATTTAACTGGATTCAAAATGTAAAGATTTAAAACCCATTTAGTTTAACCAATCCAGTGTCCGTATATAATTTTCTACCATACGGTCAAGTAATACGAATATTTATCATTTCAACCTGCAATTTATAATTTTACGGGTATGTATCATTTAAACCCGCAATCCCAAAATTTAATTTCAAATACATGAAATCGCTCGAATCTATCATTTCAACCCATAACGATTTCTCCCTAATCTATCAGATCATTCGGGTATGTATCATTTCAACACATAAGAAACTTGCAATGTTATAACAATAGAAAATATAACATCCAATGGTCCAATATCAATCAATCAAACATCCGTCACAATCATCATCCAAATCAACCAATAAGTAACAATAATTGACCGATCATCAATAACGGGTATTAATAGGCAATTTAAAATTCAATATTAAACCAAATAGCAATTAAATTAAATAAAGGTTAGATTTAACCAGAATGACCATTTAAATATACCAAACATCAACCAACAAATTTCTAAACACATCACAAATTCAATTTAACTGACATAAGTAATCTAATAGTTGTGAGTGGGTCAAAACACTCATCTTTGATTTCAAATCGATTTGAAATCCAAAATAGGGCTCAAAATTCAACAGTCTTAGAATTCGACCAAACAAGTTTCGTAATGCCTGAAATTCCGATACGGTCCCAACGGAGAAAACCACACGTGAATCCGAGCTTATATGCAAAAGTTATTAACGTCAGAAAATTGGAAAATTTCGACTTCAGGTCTTACTTTGAGTCGCCGCCTCAATTACTCGGTAGTTACTTTGAGTTTTTGCTAAAATGACCCGAGATTCAAGTCAATTGGCTCCTAACCCAAAGTCGCTCTAGGATTTTTGGCTTTGGAACTCGAAGCGCGCCCAGATCTGTCTTCTTTTACATGAAACTCTCTCTGAGCCCAAGTCGCTGCAGGGTCTTCGCCTTTGGAACTCGAAGTGAACCTCTTCCCGACTCGAAATAAACCTAGAGCAACTTTTTTTTTTTTGAAATTAGATTTTGGAATTTTGGAATTAGGTTTGATGTTCTAACATTTGATAAGGAGGAAGAAGATGTACGTACAGAGAAAATAAAATGAGAAACAACTAGGGTTTATAACAGCCTATATATAGGAGGGTTGGATTGAAATGATAACAACGACTCGAAAAGCCCGTTTTGTTCCCGAAACAAAAATGGATCATCCAATATATCGAAATATAGGTTTTCGATATTTTTAAACTCAATGAAACAAGTTTCAAGTCCTAATTCCATTATATACATAAGTTAGCTTTCAAAATCATGTTATTTCAAAAAGATTTCAGTTAAATTGATTTCTATGTGTTTCGAGCCCGTATGATTAAACAACAAATCCGATCGCTACAAAACTTGAAACCTTACATTAATTCACTATTACGGATCTGATGAAACTGGTTTCGTCGAAATCCGAGACAGTGGCCAAAGTGACTATTTTCATGTTAATTAATTAAATTATTATTAAATTAAATTTGTCGTTTTTCAAATTCAAATTTTATAACAATAAATTTTATCACTTTTGATTAACTTGTAATTATAATATTTTAAAACAAAATTTCCATGTCAAATTCAACTATTAATATTGCGCTAATTACATTGTTCGAATTCCAATTGCAATAAATTCATTAATTATAATTTAAAACCCAATAAATTGATTCATTTTGATTTCAATCTTTTTATTCAATCAATCATTACTTTATGGACATAGTTAACTTTTTTCCCATTTATTACATCATATTCTACAATTTTCATCTTAATTCATATTAATGCAATATTTACTTACATTTATTGCAATTGATTTACAATTAAGTTGCAACGGGTTAAATAATGCAGTGATAATTAAACCATTGATACAACTTACAATTTCAAATAAAATTCTATATTTATTGTTAACAAAAAAAACTAATAAATTTACATATGGATTAATTATTTTATTTTAATCAATTCCAATCAATTACATACAATTTCACCATTTAATACAACATTTAATTTATTTACTCATTTACAGTTTATACCCAATTTTAACTTTATAATCATTCTAATTAATTGAGATTTCATTAAAATAGTTATCAATTGCCTTAAATTAACATTAAGAAATTTCAGTTAATTAAAATTGCATTAAAATGGTTATCCATTAACTTACACTAACATTATTACATTTCATTCTAGTTATTATTCTTGTTTAAACTTGAATTTTTAATTTTTCACAACATTAAATTCCAAAACTTATTTAATTACTAAATTTAATTATCGAAATTTATGGGTCATTACACCGGTGATTTTGAAAAAGGTGATTTTTGAAGATTTTAGGAAAGAAAAAAGATACTTATTCACTTTATTTGATGTTTTTGAAGGAACCGAAATACCACTGGATGCTTTATGTTGTTTTGATTCTAGAGTTTCACCATCATTTATTCGAAGGAATCCCCTCCTTGTCATTATTGAGCTTTGATTTTTCTCATCCGAGAAATTTGAAAATAAAATTTTGAATTGAAAAAACCGATATTTATATCTAAATTTATAATTGAAAAATTATTGATTGCATATCATCTATTACTGGATATCCTCTATATTTTATTGCATATGATTGAGATATAATTGTTGATTGCATGTAGATTTATATTAGATTAGTTTTGCATGTAGGGTTACATCATATTACTTTTGTCAACATGATTTTCTTTTAGATTTCATAAGTTCAGGTATGCAAGAGATTGCTATTTGATTATTGTGCACCTGCGTTCGTAGAGGGATAATAAATTATTTTCCAAAATATAAATCAAACTCAAAAAGATACTTAAAATTTTTGGAAAACTTGAATTTGTTGATGATTTTATGCCCCATATATGGGAGGCCACTTGGCTTTTATTTTCTTTGATTAGTTTGGAGCCCACAGAGGATATTTATAGCAATACCGATCAAGCCGAGTAAAGGAGACGCCAGCTAAATATTCTTAAAATTTTAGAGTTAGAAAATAGAAATTTTTGAAAATTTTTGGATAATTAAAATTTGATTTTTGAGTTATACCTTGGAATGAATGAGTGGAAGGGAACTAGTTGTTATAGGTGAATGGATTTAAAAGATTTGAAAATTTTGGAATCTATTCCAACTAATTTGTTTTGAAAAGTTAATAAGTTTAATGACCCATTCTAAATAATAGTTTTAAACTTAAGGGTTTGGAAATATTTTCTTCATTAGAAATTTCAGGGATGAAATTCATTTAAAGGGGGGAATGTAACAACCCAAAATTCTTGTCATTTGATTTTAAATATTTAATTAATTTTAGATATTTAAATATTTGGATTTTGGAATTTAATACTTGGAATTCAATAACAGTGATTGATTAAATATTTGAATTAAGAATTAAATATTTGAATTAAGAATTAAATATTTGAATGGTGAACCAAATATGAATTAAATAGATTTAATAGTGTCAATTAACTTCTTTTAATTAATAAATGATAATGGTGAATCATTTAGCAAATTTATACAATAACAAATGGTTCGAATATACAAAATAATAAGAAAAATCAAATTGTAATAAAACGACCCGAAATTTCACTACTTTGATTTGCAAATTTTTAATTAATTTTAAATATTCAAATAATTGATTTTATAGTGAAAATAAAACTCTTCTTAATAATAAATAATAATGGTGAAATAGTTTTTAAAATTTGTTTACAAAAATATATAGCTCAATGGGAAACAGAAAATGTGATCGGAAACCGTTTTTCGAATTTTCGACATTTCATCATATAAAAGTTATTTGAAATGTTGTGTACACATTTTTGTGTGTGTGTGTGTATTCAAAAATACGTAATGTTATAAACATAGATTAGTAATTTGATTAGGGTTAAGTGTAACTAATTAAGTTAAGAAAATGATGATGTGACGCTTTGGCAACTATAATAAAAAATAAAAAGAGAATGTCACATCATTAGGAAACATAAGTACACTACAGTACTTATGCATGTTGACTTTGATTTGATGGGAGGGTGGTTAGGTGTAGGTTGAAATAGGTGAGGTAGAGGAGAAGGTGTGACATGGCATGCATGGGTGGAGGGTAGAGTACATGAGGGTAAAAAGGTAATTTGTTATTTCTATTTCATATAAAACTAATTTTTCATTTTTCTTACTAATTTTATTTTCATTTTCTCTTCTCTTATCTTCCATGAAGCTTCACGAAACCTTTTAATGGCTTCCAAAATAACCTTTCATGTTTTAAAATTTCAAAAATTAACTTTTAAATGTTTTAAAAACTTGTTTAAAAGTTCCTTCTTTTCCATTTAAATTTCTTCCATTTTAGAAATGCTTTCGGCCATAACTTCTTACAAAAAAAAAATCCAAAACCAGATTTTCTTTTTTTCAAATCATGTATATTTCCAATGGCTATAACTTAGACGCTCCAAAAATTCATTTTTTTTGCAATAGTGTTTGTAAACCAAGATTTTGATGTCCGAAAATACTCCTCACTATTTTGGCTATAACTTCCTCAAAATTTAACTTTTTTGAGTAATTCTTTTTTTTAAATGATAGAGAAAGAATAATCTAAAACTTTCCTTTTGATAACTTTTCCAAATCCAAAAGGAAAGTATACAAAAGTCGAGTGCAAGATGACCTATTTTTAAGAAGAATTTTCGGTTTTCCAAGCTTTCCGAGCGTTAAAGTATTTCATGTTTTCAAAACCTTTGGTGAGCTTAACTCATATTTAATTTTAATATATCATATCTATGATGTTATAAACGTCTATTTATTATTTGGATGTTTGTTAAATTGTTTTATTGCCTTTTTGGTTGCATTTCCAATTGGAAAATGTATGACATCTTAATTTGATTGTTATAAACCAATATGATTATCTATATGTTATCCATAACCATTATTTTGTAAGAAAAATATGTAAAGAGACCCAAAAGGAGTTTCTCACCCATAAACTATTTATTTACATCCATATGCTGTTATTGATGGTTAATTGAAATTAATTTATGATATTCCATTTAATAGTTTAAATGTTGTTATAGCGATTTTCGCTATACCATCGTTTATTAATCTTTCATCCCCAAATTCTGCTAAAAAGAATATTAAAAATTTATTAATCATTTTGATTAATGATAGTTTAAAATAATCAATCTTTTAAAATAATTAATTTGAGATTAATTAACTAATTTAATAAATAATGATTAAAATTGGTTTATCTTTAGATTTAATTAATCGTTTTTGCTAATGATGTTTTATACTTAATTAATCATGTTAATTAATTATTATTTGAGTTTAATTATTATTTTAATTAATGATAATGAAGTTTAATTAATTTATTGAACTTAATTAATTATTTCAATTAATGATAATTGAAATTAATAATCATTTTAATTAATGATATTTAAAAGTAATAAATCATTTGAAATAATGATTTTTGAATTTAACTAAATATTCTAATTAATGATTGTTTTTAAATTTGATTAATTATTTTAACTAATGATTTTTAGAATTTAGTTAGATCATCTTAATTAATGATGTTTTATAATTAAATAAATCATTATAACAAATGATGTTTTAATTAATTGTTTTAGCTAATGGAGTTTGAATTTAATAAATCCAATTAATTTATGATTATTAGAACTTAATTAACTTTTTTAATTAATGGGATTTAAAATTATTTATCATTTTAATTAATGATGTTTAACGTTAATTATTAATTCAATTAATGATTATTTGAATTTAATAAATCATTTAATATTTAAAGTCAATTAATTTATTTAATAAAAGTGATGAAGTAAATTATCTAATATAATAAAATTGCTTTAATCAACCAATTTCAAGTTAATAAACTTATTCGACAATGATTTTTAAAGTTGATTTACCAATGTTGTAAAAGTGTTTGGAAATAATTATTTATTTTATTATAGACAGATAATGGATTTGTTTATTTAAAAGAGATCTTAAATGTGATTAATTATCTCTCGGGATAATTGATATTGTTTTAAAGTTATGAAAAGGAATTTGAACTCGATTATTGGGATATTAAGTTGGATATTCTTTTGGGTGCACGGTCTGATGTTGGTTTAGGCCTTCGGGGTCGCGCGCTTGGAAAAATTATTCTCTTAATGTTTTAACAATCAGGAACAAATTCTAAAAGTGTTTTACCAATACAGAAATCAAGCCAAAAAATTTAGTTCGTTTTTAAAAAATAACAAGGTTGATTCATTTATGGAAATGAATTATTTCTGTAAAATGAATCACTTATATCTAAAGATTTATTTGTATAACTAGCACTAAACATCGAAGAAGTAGACTTGTCGTTATTTCAAAAGTTAAGACTAATCATGTGACATGACTTTGAGGTAACACTACCTTGACTTATTCGGACTATTGTTAACCCAGAAATAGTATAAGTTTGAATTCAACGAGTGGTGATAAATATACAAGACTTGATTTCCAAATACGATCATTTTGTGTCCTCGATGGTTGGTATCTTAGCTATGATTTACTTCAGCCACTTTGTCTCATTAGTCTAAGATGATGTGTTACTCATTTGAGCTTTGTTATCCTTTATTGGAAATGACTAAACCCAAAAGCGAGTGGGGGCCAAGCTATGTGGGGTTGCTCTCATTAGGGTATCTTTACATCCATCCTAGATTGGATTCGGTGTTGCGCATTGAGATGTGAAATACTTGAATACTCGATAAGAGTTGGCGGGGTCCGTCTTGGAGGATTTTGAGAGCCATCGGAGTTCTCAAGTATATTTATAGAGGTATACTTTCGATGAGGGGTGAGCACCCTTCTAGTAATTTGTTGGAAAATTTCCTTTCCTTATTTGATTCGTATCCTTGAATCTGTTTTTGTTTTAAATTGCCACGAGTAGAGCCAACTCCTTATGGCATTTAAGTGTTGATTAAGTCCATTCTGTCGAGTATGGGCTGTTACTTTATTTAGCCCATTCTATTGAGTTTGGACTGTTACTTCGTTTTGCCCATTCTATTGAGTTTGGACTGTTACTTATTTATCCCATTCTATCGAGTTTGGACTGTTACTTTATTTAGCACATTCTACCAAGTGGACTGTTTTCCCGGTTCAATCCATTCTGACTTGTTTGGATTTTACTCGGTTTATTTCCATTCTTTCAAGTGTGGTTGATATTATTTATGCTTAACCATATTTGTTTTTGTTTCCTGATATTCATTTCTGTTCTTGCCTATATGGATGCTATTCTTGTGAGGTAAAAACCCATTCTGCTTTAGTGGCGTGGCTCACAGAATTTTTATATATGTTTCCCCTTATTCGAGTTATTTCACGCTGGTATTTCCAGATTATCTGGGTGTTATTTATTTATAGTGATCGGGTTAGACCAAGTATTTTCCCTGGTTGGCTTTCGTATTATGGGATTCATGGAGGGGAGCTGAAGATTCACCTGTCGTAGTATCTTATTTTTTCGTTGTATTGTATAGTATACCTGTAGGTAATTGTAAGGTTTTGAGTTGGTCAATACTCCTATGTCATGGGCAAAGAGATTTGCTTTGGGTCTTAAGCATTGGTTGTAGGTTCATTGTTTAGCTTATCCTTGATAGGGTTTACTTTTGATTATGTTGTTGAGATGGTTCTCCTCTGAGAGAATGCCCATGAGATAGCATTGAAATAATGAAAGTGAAAAGCCATTGGAACTCCAACCAAGGCATAATGACCATGATACAAGGAAGATTGAACTTGTTCATAAAAGAAAAACCAGCCTAGTTTGTCATTCTTATAGCATATGAGAGGCGTTTCGCCATGAAATCATCCAGCTAGAGTGAAGTGCAAGTGCTTCATTTAGTATCGGCTTGATCACTTAAAGAAGGACTGTCCTATATTGTCAAAGGGTGTGGGATGACTTGTGCCTCTTAGGCTTTACTGGGTCCTAGCGGGCTTACAGCTAAGGAAAATTGGAAGGAGCTTACGTAGTGAGGTATGCTATATTTTTGATAATTCACTTCTATTCCATCTGACACTTTAGTGGTAGATTTTATTTATTGCTAGTTACTTGGTAGATAGGCTAAACTTGACACATTTCATAGTAGGTTAAGCCTTCGGTAGAGATAAACTATGTATGCATCACCTTAGTTGCAAAGCTGAGGTGAAGTGATCGAAGTGTCACCATTCGAACCTGATGCTCGAGCTTTCAAGTTGAGTGGGTTTGGTCGATAAAGTATGACTTGGATTTATATTCAGGTTGGGTTCCGTAGATGCCTAGTAATGAGCAAAGACCGAGCGGATGACTTATAGGCATTTGTCTAGAGTTGTTCGAGTTATCATTGTTTTCCTTTATGTCTGGAAACCTCGGTGATGGGAGTAATCCTATGTGCCGAAAGGGACATTTTCTAAAGATTTTCCCATTCATGTGCTAGTTCTTAACCTATAGTTTGATCATAGATTTTCTTGGTGATTTTCACTAGTTAGGATAGGGTTTTTCACTTGATTCTGATAGAAGAGCACTTCAGTAGGATTCTTGGGTTGATGGAGAAATTTCTAGAGCACGACCTTAATCGTGCAAGGAGATTTCTGTAGTTGGATTAAGGAACCAGATCCGATGGTCGACCCTAATTTAGCAAAGAAATCTTATGAGTAAACAAAGGGTTGGAATGGGTATTGTGTCATTAAAAATTATTTTTAGAAATTATAAAATCATAGAATAGTATAGTTATCATTGCGTGGGATAGTTCAGGGTAGGATTTCTTGACTAGTTTTGTGTCGATTCAGATAATCTCCTAAGTGACGAGATGATAGTTTACCAAGCGAGCGTCGTAGAGTAGTTAGTATATTATCGTTGTTAACATTACGCAGTCATGGTGAGTTTGAACCCAAGCAAACCTAGGCAACTATAAATCTTCATTTTTAATGATGATATACATAGTATAATTTTCTCCTTTGGACACTGAGTTTTGTTTAAAAGAAAAGGAAACTAGAGGCAATTATTGCTGGATTTATTCAAGAGTTTAGAGACCCGATGTTCTGCATATCATATAGGTTTTCCTCTTTGTTGCCGAGAGGTGCAGTAGTCATTCGTGCGTTATATTCACGAAAGGAGTTGCACCACTTAGGTGTTTATTCGTGCGTTATATTCACGAAAGGAGTTGCACCACTTAGGTGTTTATTACTATTGAATGTGGAACGGACTTATTGGTGTTTATGGTTCAACATGTGCGTTTGGCTTTTGATGGTTACCGAACATGTTGGTGGACTCTTTTAAATATTTTATTGTTTGTATTCTTATTTGTTGCTTGTTATTATTTGTGCTTGATATTGTTTGTTGTTTGTTATTGCTTGTTGCTTGCTTCTGTTTAGACTATTTGATCTTGTTTGTTGTTGTTGTTGTTTGTTTGATTTGATGCTAGTTGATTTTTATTGTGCCTGATTTTGTTGCTTGCATGTTTGATAGTTTGAATGCTAGTTATTGTTACTCATCATTATGTGCTATTGTTTGATGGTTTCTTACCACTTATAGTCATTGATTGACTAATTATATGAGATAGTTAAGTGCATGTCAACTGATAGGTGATGATAGCTTCCTAACTTCGAGGGTTTAATCTAGGTACGTATAGTTATATGAATTGTATCGATCTTATATTAGTGACCGTACATCGTGTCAGTCTTACATTAATGACCGTGTACAATATTGATCTTGTGTTAGTGATCATATATTGTATTGGCCTTGTATTAGTGGTCTTGTAGATCATTGGCCTTATATTAGTGGCCATGCCTATTATTCGATCGAGATGGATGTCATCGAGATGGATGTCTGGGTACGTTAGTGTACTGGCATGTTCATTTGGAATTGTTGGATTGCCATATGTGTCCATTTTTAACTTCACCCATCAGTAATGAAGGGTACTAATTTTTATTCTTAGCTTCTAGAATAGATCACATATCATCCACGCCTATTATGGGGCGAGAAGGGATCTATACGAGTCCACTGCCTTTGATGTGACTCGAAGTCAGTGGTATATTTTGAGATCGAATCACTTGAGCTTACTTTCCAATTGATTATCGTTTATAACTATAGTAGTATCGGTCACTACACTGAGGTTATACATGTTTTAATTTTGTGTTTTTGCAATCCTCTTGGTATAGTACAATTAGGTACTTGATAGCTTATATATAGCTATTTAATGCTTATTTGCTTAGACTAATGTATAAATAGTGAGAAGCTTTCTTAAAAGAGGTATGGATTTTTGGGAATGTGGGATGATGTGGGCCATTGCATATTTCCTTGTGTGTGATCCATTCCAATTTGGAAGTTCCGAGATACTTATAGTATAAGGAATGATACCGTTGGAGTTTTCTAAAACTGAGATTCAGGAAGTTTGGTCAGTCCTATTATTTTCTCGTACTATGATTAATTTCGAGGAGGAAATCCTTTTAAAGAAGGGACAATGTAACAACCTACATATTTAATGGATAATATATTTAAATGGTTAATTTAAATATTAAGTCGTTATTGAATTGACAGTCTAAAATGTGACTTTTCGAATACGGTCCAATTAGTACTTGAGACCACTTTGGAAAAGCCTGGATCGACGTTGTGAATCAAAATGAGTATAAGCATTAATATATTTCGATCGACAGATTTTTAACTAGTAGCCTACATTCGATTTGCAAATCGATCCAAAAAGCTAACATTTGTATACAATGGAATTAGGTGTCGAAAGCTTTTCCATTGAGTCCGGAACGACATCTGGAATTTGAATGTGTATAAAGTTCGATATGTTCGGAGTTTGGAATTTGGGGGATGAATAGTGTCGGATGGAGAGATTTGGGGCTTTGCCATTAGTTCCTATAAGTGGCTAATTCCCTTCATTATCTTTCATTCATTTCTCATTCGCATTAGTTTCCTCTCCACTTTCTCTCACGGCCTCATATCACCCCTTAATCACCTCCTTAATCTCCAAACCCTATAACCACTAATAAATTTTCTGAAATCAAATAAAAATCACCGTAATTCCTCTCTTCCAATTCTCTACAAAACCCATAAAGAAATTGGCATGGATCAGGGTATTGGTGTGCATTTCAAAATTTAAAGTAAGCAAAAATTCGGTTTTTGGTGATTAAAGCCTGACTTGGGTTTAATTAAAGCAAGTAAGAGGATTCTCCTTACTAATTTATGTGTTATACTTCATATATTTCACTATTGATGATTATAAAATTATATAAAGTGATTTGGAGATTATTTTGATTTGGGTTTATGATTGTGTTATAACCATGTTTGCTTAGCTAATTAATTGTTTAAGACCCTAATTACTATGTCTGAAAATAGTGTGTCCTAGAATTGATTTGGGCTAATTGGGTGATTAGTTGTGATGTTATTGTTTGATTTGGGGTTAATGAAGTAGTGTAATGATGTGCACAAAATATTAATTAACTAATTTGAATTGATTTGCAAAATGTTAGTAAGCTAATTTAATGGATTTGTGAACTCTACACTTATCAATAAAGTGATTAGTGAACTTATAAGCCTTAATTTGTATTTATAAAATGGTTTCTTTATTTTATAAATGAAGCACATATTTTATAAAATGTATAGGAGATTTTATAAAATAGTGAAAAGGTGAATACTTGATTTTTGATGAGTGATAAAGTATTTTAAATGCTATAAAGTGATTATAAGCTAGCATGATATTTTAGAAAATGATTTATGATTATATAAAATGATATAAAGAGATGTTTCACTTTTATTGAAGACGTTTGGTAAATAAAAATAAGTTTTGATTTAAGTACTAATTGAATTACTTATTCGAATATACATATACGTGTATGTGCACAAGCTAGTATACGTATATGTGCATTTGGAGCTAAGTGATGATTAAAAAAAAGATAATACCGTGGTCATATTTGTTGTGTGATTGTTTGTTTATACAGAAATATAATTGATTGCAAGTCTGCTGCAGGCATTTTACATAGCCATAGCGACTATCGCGTGTGCTAACTTGTGTGAGAGTATACCGACTCGAATAATTGTCCTGGTGAAGTCTAAAATGTAATTTATGTTTGGTTGTGTGTTGTGTGATCATGGGTATGTAGGTCTGCATAGATGAGTGCATCGACACACGTATAGGTTATGCACAAGGTCGGGTATGTCATTTTGGCATGTTAGAGGAAGTTGGGTCGCCATAGTCGCCCATAGAACTCTACTCGTGTAAAGAGTGGATTTTGCTATCGGAATCAATTTTCGATTACTTATAGAATTCACTTTCGAAACTTCAACAAATGAACACGGGTAGATGTATGTTGGGATGGAGGTAGGCTCCAGTAGCAAGGCGACTCATTGGGTGAAGTGTCGGAGGAAACGATGCGCGAATCGACACCAGTTTGGGGAATCTACTTACTGCCCAGACTCACTACCTAAAAACTGCCAATTCAGTAGACTGATCTGGTCAATTCAGTCAATTGGTCAAGAGGACAAATTCCATCTCGGCCTGGTTCAGTCGATTGAATGACCCTTCAGTCGGCTGACCTGCCATGTGTTATGCAAACTTCAGAACACGATAACTTTCGCATGCGAAGTTAGATTCAGGTAGGGTTTGGACCGTTGTTCACCATTTTTAGTGTTATACAACTTATGAAAGTTTGGTGGGTTTTAGAGTACTTTGATTTTAGGGACCACGTGAGACCCACCTTGGCACGTATTACAAAATCGAAGATTTTGAGGTAGACCGGGAGGGTGTATACGAGGAATACTATTGCATTGAGGTTATGCGTTCCATCTGGAATGCAAGTTGGGTTATTATAAGGTTTTGTTATAGTTGTTCATTAGGCCATGGTGATTGTAGCCGCGCATGGCGATTCCATACGTTATACAAGGAGTGAGTCTGTACTATAAGATTTCAACCTTAGAGTAATATAAGATTTGTTTGGTGTTAAATTATTGTGACACACCAAGGGTATGGACTTATGTGACCTATCTAGGTTTTATCATGTTGTAGTGTACATAGAGTGTTGTTGATGGCCATGACACACTCGAAACTATTTTAGAGGTACCGTGAACATCTTTATCTTGTTGTAATCACTTGGACATTTTTAGGTCCTACGTTCGTAATATTACAAACGTTTGGTCTTAGCAGTAGTAACCATACGCGTTTTGACATACCTATTTGGTCTTAGCAGTAGTGATCATATGCATTGTGGCGTATCTATTTGGTCTTAGCAGTAGTGACCATATGTGTTGTGGTGTACCTTATCGGTCTTAGCAGTAGTGACCATACACATGAGGTGTATCATATCGATCTTAGTAGTAGTGATTGTTGTTTTGTTATCACGGTTTGAATATGGTATATTTTACCATATTATTAGTAGTTGTGGATTAGTGTAATGCAATAGAAGATACTGTGCTAACTTGTTGTTACAAGAGAAGATCAGGTTATGGTATGATCCCTACTTTTGAGATGGATTTACTATACTTGTTTATACGTTGTCTGAATTTCCCTTGAGCCACGTTTGTGGAGAGGTCCGACTATGATTTAGTAGTTCCTGTTTATGTGTATATAGTTTTAATATATAGTATTTTGGATAGTTTCCCTCGCACGAGACTTTATGTATGACCCTCATTTTATCTTTGTCTGCTTATTCCATGACAACTCTCGGGTACTTGATTGAGTAGTTCGGGAGTCAGGTGCTTTTGGGAATATGCTAGTAGAGTGCGCAACTAGAGCATTTTGGAGGCATAGCATTGATGTTTTTAAGATATATATACTTGTCATTTTAATGTACATGACATACCTGTTATTTATTACAAGACTATTGTATTAGATATTTATTCAAGACTCTATGTTTATTTTGGTGTTGATATATTCTAATTGTACTGGTATTTATTTGTCATTTGCTTCTGTTAGTGCAGTCTCTTATATATTGTCGTCTTATTCTATTCGTGAATATTCAGTATATTATGTATTATCATTCTATTGTGAGATCTTATCAATGTCTTGGTTTAGTATTTTGTTCTAATTTTACCCCAATGATCTACCTTTTGTGATATTCAAAAGTCGTGTGATGATGTAAAGTACCTATTTTTGGATATTATGAAGGGCGCACTATTGTAGTGACTGCCAGTTTCTCTCTTACAAACTCAAAAACCAAGACCCCATTTTCCTCCCATTTTATAAACCCATTATATTATGGAAAAAAATCCATAATACGTCTTAGTAATTTATTTAGTTTAAATCCATTTTAAATCCTTCTAAATAACATATATTGATATGCACATATATTACTTTTATATATGTACCAAATAAATTACTGATAGCACCCCTAAATAATTGTAGATGTTGCTCAATTTTATAAAAAAACACCCCAATATAAAATTACAATAATTAATATTTCACAAATATTAATCAATTTGTAACTATTATAAATCAATTAAATCAAGTATTTTTTCAGAGACTGATTAGATACAGTTGTAAGACACATAGTTGTGAGACTCACAGTTGTGAATTTAACTAGCATTTAACATTTAAACAATTCAAATACTAATGTTCACACATCATCTTATCTAGAGTTGTGATAGTCTGACATAGTTGCTCGCATGCAATCTCATCAATAAAATTTCGTTTTACATATTTAAGCGGTACCTTCTAGAAACAATTATTTACACTAATTCTCTTCGTCAACGCTATATCGTTGTAGAATTTATGGAATATGGTTTGTTCTAAAGTTTCAATATCATCCACATTCAAATCGGTTAATACGTAAATAGATTCCTTGGTTCAATAATAACATTTATTACCAACCGTACCACTATGGCTACATATCTTAACTTTGAGTTGACTATAATTAAGGTGATACCAAGCTCATACAACCGAGGAGACGAATTCTTTGTTAGATAGTGTTTGACTTCTAATGCTTCAAATGATCATATTTAATTATGGTTGCCAGATGGTCGCTATGTCGTGATCTAACGTTGATCAAAGTAGAGCATCCACATTGAATTTCAACAGTATTCTCAGATCGAGAGAATTATGTAATATCATCACTCAAGGTTTCCTGTTTGACCTAGTTTTTATTAACCAATAAGAAACTCTTGGTCGAGATAGTTAATTAATAACTGTCGATATGTAATCCCTTGGTGCCCCAAGCAACCATGAGTAATGCAATGCCCAACATTTATAAAGCGTTATGCATTTTTCTCTCAACGTATGTATCAATATCCTTTTTCGAAACATCTTGATCGGGAATACTTAAAATAATGTGTTATTCAATATTGTGATAAATTTCTCATGATTGCAACTCTTTGTAATTATTATCACTTAAAATATCATTTAAGGATTATTCTATGAAATATACTTTAATAATTATTTAATTAATGTATCATAATACAACAAGTATATATAGGAAAACAAATACCATTTATTTCAGATGAGATTTTATTACAGAGTTAGCAATTTATAATAATTTATAGGATTTTCCCTAGGGCATACCCCTGACTGTCTCAACCCTAACGATCCACCATTTATAGTCCTCGGAATTGGAGCACTAATTTGGGAGTGTATAGAATTAAAGGGTCATGAAATGTGGTTTATTATGCTTGGTATTGGAGCTTAGGTTACCTGATTCCTATAAGTTGAGAACCTTTTGAGAGGGCGTACTTGTGTGTGTATATATATATATTAATAAGAAAGAAAAATACATATGCACACACCATTCAAATTTATAGTTATATTAACTACCTTAGAAAGTTGCTAATGAATCCCATTTACAAATAGTTGAGATGGATAATAACGCTATGGTTGGTGTGAAGAATGCATACGTAGAGAATCCTTGCATAAACGTTCCACTTTGGTTAATTATATATCTTTAGACTAGAGCGCAAGTCAATAATAACCTGGAAGCGCCTATCCAACATGCACAAGGAGTATTTCTTGTAAATACACCAATTATGAACTTTGCCAAACTATGTAGAGACTTCTAAGCTTATGTGGAAAACCATACGTAGGTACCTAATCTTTTTATGGATATGAAGGCATGGATGCACACATTTGATAGGTTCTTTGGAATGTTAATTCTAGGTGATGTTGTTAGAAGGCAGCTTACTGCTTATCATCTGCAAAGAGAGGCTCTAAATTGTTGGGATATCATAGTGGCAAAAAACAACACCATAAATATTAGTTTTAATGATAACAACTACATAAACATTAGTAAAAATGATTTTTCAAGTTTATATATGATATAGTATAGGAAATACAGGAATGCTATCAAGAAAATTGCAGGACAATCAAGTAGAGATGCAGTTTACTTACTAAGGCATATAAATACTAAAACTCAAGTACAAGGCCAGGTAGATCAAGTGGAATCAAGATCAAGGGAATAAAAAGGGACTAGAAGCAAAAAATGAGATTCAAAGGCAAGGCTATGAGAACACAAGAGACTTAAGGAACAAAGGCTAGAAGAGTACAAGACAACAACTGATCAGTTTTTAAAGTACATAAAGTCTTTAATTTAACTATTAAATGATCCCATAGAAATTCTTTGACTTTCACTTTTTAACTTCCTATTTTATTCTCCATAATTTTTTTATAGAAGTAAAATATTAGTTTTACAATTTAAAAGAGTTAAAACAATTTTTATAAAATGACTGTCATTTTACAGTAGAATATGTCGATATATCCTGAATTGTTTGTTGACACAACAGCCGTAAGTTGCAACTTTTAATTCTAAACAGATGGACACTTCCTTTCAACCCTTTGCGAAAAGTCACTTCTCTTCATCTTCTATTTAAGGGCTTTAGACAACAAAATTTTCAAGTACTTCCCTCTCATTTCTCATACTATCAACATTCACACGATTTGCAAATAAGTAAATTTATTTACATACATTTATGCCTTTTGAATTCACTCTCTTTCTCTCTATTTCTTCATGGATTTACAATCTACAAAAAGTTAGGGAGACCATTTACAAATTTTATATCATTTACTCTATGTTCGTATCCTATATCTTAAAGAAATCAAATTCGTATTGCTACCATAAATCTAGAGGAAGTAGTATTCAAGACTACTTGAAAATGTGATCAAAAGATTCAACTTCTTATAGATATTAATCTACTATTTATTTGTAAAGATGTATCCTGCCATCCGTAGAAAGTAAGGATTGTATAAGTGATCTTGACCACTTGTGAAAACTCAAAAGGTCAGACTTTCTTGCCACCCATGGAAGTGCAAGCAGTTAGCTGTGTCCCACCACTCATGGAAGGTCATAATAGGTGTTGCTTGCCACCTGATTCAAATTCAAGTTGTGAAGGCATACTTGCCATCTATGGAATTGCAAGTTTATATAGCAAAAGATTCTATATGGGGTAGAAAATGAGATGTAAGATTAATAATCCAAACCAATATAACTTTTTAGAATCTTCTCTTTACTTTTATTACTTTTACTCTTTATATTTGCTATATTACTGTCTATAAATATGATTATGTTCTTGTTAAGTTTGATAACCATAATATTATTTGCTAATAAATTTAAAAATACTATTCACCTCCTCTGGTGGTATATTATTCTTAAGATCGATTTCACAAAATATTAGGATAGCGCATCAAACTCCATACTTGGTATCATGGAATTTTGGTTTTCAAAATTTCATAGTATGATTTTGGAAAAGTCTAAATGGCTAGTAAAACAAATAAATATTTAATTTTTTCATAGAGGACAATCTACAGTTGGACCACCACCTTTTGATGTTAGTAATTATGTTTTTCAGTCATGTGGGATGAAAATTAACTTACAGTATAATAGTTTAGATATATGAATATCATACAAAATGAGTACATTAAGCCCTAGACTAATTATGCAAGATGGTCCAATAAGCGAAAGGTACATGAACTCAATAATTCAAAGGCTACAGATTTTTTGATATTACGCCTTGGATAAAAGTAAGTTCAATAGAGTGTTTGTTTGTAAAATTGCATATGAAATTTAGAGTACATCACAAGTCACACATGAAGGAACTTGTAATGTTAAGCAAACAAAGATTTCTATGTTAACTAACCTGCTTTAGTTATTCAAAATAAAATCCAATAAATCTATTTTTGATATATATTCTAAATTTCAAGACATATTGCATGATTTAGTTTCACCAGGAAATTTTTTAACCGAGGAAGACCGAGTCCGAAAAAATTCTATGTCTACATTCAGGTAAATGAGATCAAAAGTCTTTAGTGACAAAAGAGGCAAACCATGTAAGTACTATGAGAGTAGAAAATTAATTGGTAATTTATTGTTAAATAAAGTTCAATTTCAGGAAAGAAAGGAAAGTCAGAAAAATGAAAAGAAGTCACATTCTTTTAATGCTACAATTGAAGAACAAGGATCTGTAATGACCGAGGTTTTTGACCCTTAAAAATTGATACTAATACGTCCACTGTATTACATGTCGAGAAATCGAATGTTGGAAACCTGATTGTTAGAGGGAAGAAAGAAGGAAGTAGATAAAAAGAAAAGTAAACAACACAGAATCTCATAGCGAAACGGAAAATCTATAGTATACCATAAACCTTTATAGAAAAGCAAAACTGTAATATGTGTATATACAACCATCAATCAGAGTGTACTAACCTATTTCAGCCTGGACAGATTATAACAGCCCGTCCTCAAAATTTCTGATAAACACAACAATGAATATAGCGAAAAATAACCATCTACGTAAATATGTCTCTAGGCCTCCAACTCGTCTCTTGAAGCTCCAAGCATCCAAACTAATCTATAATATACTCAGTCTGACCCGAGCATTATAAAATAATATCCGAGTCAGTCTGGAAAACCAACATAAGAAAACACACCGAACTGGATTTAAAGTTATAAGAAAATCTTTGAAAATCAAAGGTATTTCGTAAGACCACGTCACATATAAACATGACGGGTTTTTACCTTACGATAACCAAACCACTTTTATATACAAATCATGTGATATTATAATAGTGTCTAAGTACAAGTACTTATTAAAATAGCTGAAATGCTTGCACCTCACATTTCAACATAGTTGAGCACAATCAAAATCGTATAGTGCTTATTGGAGAATGGATTCTATACAATGACTAGGCATTGGGGTACCACCTATCATGGTACACATCTAGAAAATGTACCGAGATCAAATCTATCGATCCCTGCCAACACAAGACTGGCCTACCCCTTACATGATAGTACCAAATATGTCATCACCCCAGTTGCTTTGCAACCCTATCTAGATCTCATGCACAACCAATCCATAAATATGTAGATGTAGGATATCTAGAAAGGTGACAACACACCCTAATGGGTGCGACCCACTTAGCCTTGCCGCATCTCCCCTGATTTTCAGTCATTCCTAGTTGATGAGGCTTGAGGCTATGATTACCTTTCAAGAAATTTACACTTACAATGCTCATTGCCCTCCAACGACAATGTGCTGATAGCATTCACCCATACAAGTTGTTCTGGGTCCGAACAAACCAAATCTCCAAAATCACCGCCTTTATTATCTTCACAATATATAATTCGCAACTCTCAAATCGATCAAAGTGGTTTTTGAATAATTAAATCTGATCCCGGTCTCTTCAAAACGATCAACAAAATTGGCTAGATTTGATAGTTGGTTATTTAACTATCAAATTTCACACATAAGCAGTCACTAGGCCATATTATAAATATTTCAAACATTTTTCTCAAAATATCTTTACAAGGATATATATTCAATCTTTTAAATATTTCAATATTTGAAACACTTTCGGATATTTATATCCATAACAAGATATTCTCAAATCATATCAACACTTAGAAATATTTCCAAATCCAACTTATAATTCATTACTTAGAAAAATATTTCTATAATAATCATTTCGTCGCTACATATCTCCAAATCTATAGTTATAATCCTTAGGAAAATATTACAAGTCTATTTCCTAAAATCATTTCTAATACCCATACTTAGGAAATATTAAGTACTTATCTCGTATATCTTCAGAATTATATTAATTCCCTTTACAATTTCCAAAAAAAACCATTATATATATTTATAATCCACTAACCATTTATAACTCCTTTAATGAATTCAGATTCATTTTCGAAGTTCCCGTATCGAAACACTTTGGAAAAATTTCCTTTTCTCAAATTTTCTTAAGTTCACGAATTCCATTATAAGATTTTCTTTTATAAAATCACATCCATTCAATAAAATCTGGTTTACAAATCTCGAGAGTATTTAAAAATAAATTCCAATTACTCACTTTTAAATTATGTATAAAATAATAAGCATTTCAAAGGATAACAATTTATTTTCAAACCACGTTTAAGTAATTATTTAAAATATCAAAAACTTAAAATATCAAAACACTTTTAAATAAACAACATAACTCATTCTTAATTCATTTTTTAATAAAACTAATCTATTTACAAAGCTTATTATAAAAATTTAAATTCTTTTCAACTAATATTAAATATTTGAATAACCAACTTTATAAAATATTTAAATACTAAAAACAGTTTTAAAATTACCTAGTTTAATAAATAAAAATTCCCTTTTTTAAACCAAACTTTAATTCTCGATAACAATATATTTTTAAGGTTCCAATATAACCAATTTCAGTTTATAAATCCCTCTCGATTCATAACACATCGATTGCATTTCCAATTTCATAACCCTTCTCACATTTCAAAAATAGAATCGACTATATCTTTCAAAAACCGATTTTCACCTCTCTTATAAATTCACATCGCGAATTTATATTTCCAATTTATCAAATGATAATCATTTCATGTCATTTATAAACATCGTTTATAAATTTACACACTAATTCGAGTTCCACTTGTTTTATAAAATATTCTCATTTATAAAATTTCGTTTATAAATTCATCCCTTCATAAATCTCATTATATTTTCTAAACTACTTTAAATCTTGATTTCAACTCCTTTTCCATATTTTTAGAAATATCACTTAAAATTCATTATACAAATACTTTATCCATCATTTTAAAATCTTTATTTAAAATCCTTTAGGAAATAGTTAAGTAAAAATCCAAAATGAAGTTATTGATTTTATACAGTCAGTTTCTTTTAAAATAATCCAAGATTACACCAAAAACACTTATTTTTCGAAAATTTATTTTTAAATTTCTTTCTAAAACTCAAAATATCACTTATAATATTTCAAAAATCATTCCTTTATTTAATTCAAATTCATTCCGTTAACATAATCCAAATTCAATATAAATATTATTTCCACAATCGCCATTGAAATTCTTTTTTTTAATTCAAAAATATTACTTATGGTACTTATAATACCAAATTAAGGTCAGTGCTACTATAACATCCAATAAGTCAAATCATAACATAATTTATAGCAGATTATTCACACACACACACACACAAACACCATTCATCACTATATATGAAACTAAAATCAATATTTTTGAGGAATCTAGTTAGATCCCTCCAACCATAGGTGTCATATAATCAGAAAAGATATAATTACCCCTTCAAGGCAGGATATCGCAAATAAAACGGGTCATCCGCTATTATGCGGGGTGCATAGTGTCTCTTCCACTCCAATAGAAGAGAATATTCAACCCAACTAGTGTAAATATAGTAATTCATCCAAACAATCATTTAGCATTTTTTATCCATTATAAATTAAACTAGTTATCCAACAAGATAAGATTAACTCACCGAAATTTCCATTGTGTCGTTACGGTTTGGAACTAAAACCGGATGATGTCCGATTTTAGCCCAAATTTCCATTGACTTCAAATTCATCCAAATCTATTCCATTACGAAGATTTCATCGATACAAGCACGATGCAAAAAGTTTCGTCTCGATCGGACCTCGTATGGGAGAGATATGAATCTTAGAAGTTACCAAAACATCTTTGAATTAAATAAAATAAACTAATCCCAACTTCACCTAATTTACAATTGTGCCATCTTCCCTAATCTCTTGCTCCAATACACGCGTTCACGTCTCTGTGCATCTCACCCAACAACATGGAGCTCCAGACCTTGATTTCAAATTCCGAAGATGCCATCGTCTTCCTCTCCATAATATGCACCTGTCCATCACCACACCACCTGCCCTAACCCCTACAGTGAATCACGACACCCAGGTCGAGCCGCATTGTAGCACGAGGTCGAGGTAACCAAAAAGGTCGCATACCCCAAACTCGTCCTCCAACTGCTCCTTGCCTCATTGAATCAAAATCCATCCTCAAATCCACCAATCAATCCATAAATCTCACTCAACCCTAAACCCTAGTTTATAAACCCACAACCTAAACTATTCTAGGCTGCCGCACCCATGCTCATCACCAAACTCCATCAAATCTCCTACCAAGTTGAAGTTATAAGCATGATAAAGCCAACACAATTTGTTTTAGAAATTTCCATAGAGTATTTTATTTGATTTTAAAATTTGAAATGAGAAAAACCGCACGTTTTTGCTGCAGGCATTCCTTTTAAACTGGGATGGAGTTCGTAGGGGAGGGATGGGCTTGCATGGTGTAGGGTGGCTGATAGAGATTGTTATCCCGCCTTTTAACAAGACCTTGGCATAAAGGACTTGACTAGAAACCAAGGACAATCCGTCCCCAAGATCAGTTATACATAGGTTCACTATGGATACTGGCAAATTTGATCCGAGTCCGTATCGAACTACAATTAATAAGGTATGACAAGCAAAGCTATGAAAGACAACGTTTCAAATTTCAGGTCAATCGAACTTCATGTGCTTACGTTATTGATCGATCAAGAGTCATGTAGAAGACCTCATTTCGTATCCATATAAGCCATCCTACTTCATATCCATACAGCTTCGTATCCATCGACTTCATCTATCACTTCGTATCCATCTCCATCTTTTTTGTATCCATCGCCCCATATGCATCAATTCGTATCCTTCCATTAAGGCCCTTCGATTCGTAACCATCAAACAAAAGCAGCATGTTTCGTATCGATCACTCACTTGATTGATACAAAGGGCAGAGCCAGGTATCGATACGAAGGCTACATCAACTCTCGATATGAAAGCAGCATACAAGGATCGATACAAAAGGAGTAACACTATATCGATACGAAGAAGGAAATGTCAATCAAGAAAACGGTCACTCAACAGTCAGCATGAAATGTGGATCTCCTCTGAACTACTGCTTTATGTCATCAATACACAACTAATCGATAAGAAATGGGATTGATACGAAGGTCTATCGATACGAAGGTATCGATACACATGCTTCAGCCAATTTCAAAACCAACCTAGGATCTATCATAACTCAAAATCTACAACTCCAAATGTTATGAAATTTTCATGAGAGCTTGCTTACCACCTCAAGAATGTCTCTAATCGATCTCAGCCCAAATGGACACCATTTTGATCGATACGAATGGAATGAGGATCGATCCCAGTCGATCCCAAATGACCCCTGATCAATCTGGTGGGCTCACCCACATATGAGAAGGAGCATTCCAAGTTCAAAGGTAGATATTTCCAGACCATACCTATGTATAGCACCTCTACACCTATAAAAAAGGACTTTTGACTCCACTACGCCGTTACTCTGTAGCAACTCCATTGTAACTCGAGTGTTAGAGTGTTGTACTGTTGTAATTAGTTATCAATCATCAATAAACAGCAAAACATTCAAAGTGGACGTAGGCTACAATGCCGAACCACTATAATTTCTTATCCTTTTCTATTTCTACATGCTTTTATTGGTGTGTTTGTTAGATTAGCCTCCATTTCCATTTAATTTCTTCATTTTAATCTCTTCAAACACATCCGAAGAGTGTTGCGCCCAATTTTGGTATAAACAATGACCAAAACTTTTCATAAAAAATCATGTAACATTATAATTGTTAGGAAATCAAATCTACGGTTTCGATGGCAACAACTATACAATGGAAATCGAATATGCATATATATCTCTATTTACAAGTAATTGCAAAATTATCATCACTAAAGACACATGAATAAGGCTCAAAGAACATTATAAGAGAAGACAAGTCGATAGGATCAATGAAGCAATAACACAGATGCACATAAGCAACATGCACAAGTTTAAGACGTCTGAAGACACTAGCCAGACGTCTGAAGAAATCCTCTGGAATTCAAAACAGATAGGATTAGACGTTTGGTTACTGTACTCAGACGTCTGAAAGGCTACTGTATACAAAAAATATATAGAGCCAGATGTCTGAAACATATACCAGACGTCTGGTACTGAACTCTGATTTTGAAATTCAAACTACAACTGCCACACTTGAAAAGACATCTTTGCTTCTCTTCGCCGCAACTCTTCATCACCATCAGAAGCGACCATAGAACACTTGTTAATGTATGCAACTACTCAAGGAATCTCTCTACCACTATAAATAACATCAAGAATTAAAGAAAAGACCTTACCTTACTTACTTGTGCTCTTTACTTCTATACTCTGATATATTCTTGATCTCTAGCAATCATATACTTGTATTTCACTCTTCCATATATTCAGATCTTCTCAATCAACATTCTCAATATATATATATATATATATATATATATATTGGAAGCAATTGTACTTAATAAGTCAATATCCGTGTTATAGAACACATACTTGACAAGAACAAGCTATTGTAACCAAGCCTATTCCTCCGGACAAAGTGAGGGTGTTTGATAGCCGAATTTCGAAGGGGAGCTTCAGGACTGGACGTAGGACGGGAGGTCCGAACCAGTATAAAATCCTGGTGTGCTTATTCTATATTTACCTAGATTAATTTTATATTAGTTACATCATATAGTTAGTCACATATACTTGCACATACACTACACGATCCACTATATAGACTTTCAATTGGTATCAGAGCAAGGTTTGATCAAAGTACATTAACATGTTTTTGAATCATTTTAATATGGCAAGTATTTTCAAGAAGGACATTCCACAGCATGACCCCACTTTTTAATGGCTCTAACTATGCATATTGGTCAACACGTATGAGAATTTTTATGGAAGCTAATGGTTTAGAAATTTGGTCAGCCACTCGAGATAAATATGAAGCACGTATTATTGCTATGAACACATGGACCGATGCACAAAAAATAGTAGCTTCTAATAATGCCAAAGCTATGAATGTTTTATTTTGCTCATTATATAAAAATGAATTCTTACGTGTCATGTTGTGTAATACTGCATTTGATATTTAGCGTAATTTACTAGTCACACATGAAGGCACAAACAAAGTTAAACAAACGAAGATTTCAATTTTACAAAATCAATTCTCATCATTTAAAATGAAGTAAAATGAATCTATAATAGATATGTACTCTAGATTTCAAACCATTCAACATGATTTGATGGCACTTGGAGTCAAATTCACAAATTTTGCTTTAGTATCTAGAATAATCAATTCTTTAACTCTAGAGTGGGAAAGAAAAGTATTAGCTATCGAAGAAGCTAATGATCTCTCAGCACTCTTAGTTGAATAATTGATAGGAAATTTAATGTCCTATGAAGCAATTTGTAAGCACAAAAAGAACTAAATTCAGAAAAGAAGAACATAGCATTCCCAGCAACAAATGAAGACTCCAACTTAAACGAAGAAGAAATTGTATTTATTGCCCAAAATTATAACAAATTCAAGAAATTTAGGCAAATGACTAAATTTTAGAAAGGAGGAAAATCAAGCTCAGCGAACCAAACATTAATCAAATACTATAAATGTGATCAATTTGGACATATGAAGAAAGACTGCCCCAAGCTCAATAATGATAAAAAGAAGAACAAATTTGAAAAGTTCAAAAAGAAGAAGGCTTTCAAAGTAATATGGGATGACTTAGATTCTTCATCATCTGAAAATAATAGGGATAGTGACGGAGAACAAGGTAATATATGTTTTATGGCACAAACTGATGAGGTGTGTCCCGAACTTAGCTAAGACGAATTATTAGAACTTAGCATCGAATTAGATGATAAATTTAGAAAAATTAAAAAATTGAACAAAGAACATATAACCAAAATAAATAGATTAGAACTTGAAGTAAGAATGTTAAAAGATGAAAAATTATCTTAGAAGAAGAACTAGAATTATCTCAAGAAAAAATTAAAAATAATTTGGTAGAAAGCGAGGCTATTGCTATTGATTTTGATCAAACTAAAATAGTGAAGGATAATTTGTTAAAAGAAATGTCAACTTGAAGAGCAATATTGAAATATTGAAATTGAAAATTTAGAATTAAAAGAAAAATTAGATAAAATTACAGATAATGTTTCAAAATTTAATAAAGGAAAACAATATTCAGAAAATCTTATTGAAACTTCAAAACCATCAGGTAATAGAAATGGAATATGATTTAAAAATACTCCTAAACAAAAAGGAAATGATGCTAAGAATTATAGCTATAATAATATGAATAACAAAAGTATGAAAATTTGGATTTCTAAGACAAATAATAATTTGATTAGACAAAAAACATTAATAATTTCTTAGAGAATGTAGTCTATAATAAAAATTATATTTATAAAGGTACCAAACCATCTTGGGTGTGGCTACCTTTTTCTAACATCTAGGACCCTAACAAAGTATATAGGTACCAATTAAAACATCTTTTATTTTGCAGGTAGCCAAAATAACAAATAAGGAGAAATGGATACTAAATAGCGGATGCTCCAAGCATATGACCGGAAATTCAAAAATGTTATCAAATATAACATAGATCGATGGTGGAATGGTAACCTTTGGAGATAATTCAAAAGGATATGTCGTGGGCATTGGAGAAGTCATCAACTTTGGTATTTCTAGCTCTCCTATTATTACAAACGTTTTATTTGTAGAAAATCTAAAACACAACCTACTAAGTGTTAGCCAATTATGCGATAAAGGTTTTCAAATCAATTTCGAAAAATATAGGTGTAATATTTTTGATAATAATAAATAACTTATATTTGAAGGTTTTAGAAGCAAAAATATTTATGTTCTAAACATGAATATAAATAAAATTTCAAATTTATGTTTATCCGCCAAACATGATGATCCATGGTTATGGCATAAACGATTTTGTCATATCAATTTTAAATATATTAATAAATTAGCAAAATATGAGCTAGTTAGAGGTTTACCTAAAATAAATTATAAAGTAGAACATTTATGTGTCGATTGTCAAATTGAAAAACTAAAGAAAAATTCTTTAAATCTAAAAATAATATTTCTAATAAACAACCATTAGAATTATTACATTTAGATTTATTTGGACTAACGAAAATACGATCTATAAATCATAACAAATATGTTTTCCTAATAGTTGATATTTTTCGAGATATACTTGGACTTTGTTTTTAAAACATAAAAGCGATACCTTTGGTATGTTTAAAATATATGCTGAAAGAATTAAAACACAAATGGACTTGAAAATTAAAAATATTCGAAGTGATCACGGTGGAGAATTCGAAAATGATTTTTTTACTAATTTTTGCGATAAGAAAGGGATAAATCATAAATTTTCTTTTCCTCCCACACCCCAATAGAATGGTGTAGTAGAAAGAAAAAATCATACGTTACAAGACTGTGCACGAACACTACTGAATAGTAGTGGTACACCAAAACACTTTTGGGCTGAAGCTATTGCCACAGCTTGTTATGCATTGAATCGAGCAACCATACGTCCTATGACTAAACAATTTTTTTTGAAATTTTTTTGGAAGAAAACCTTAAGTATCGTACTTTAAAACTTTCGGATCAAAATGTTTTATATTAAATACAAAAGATAATTTAGGAAAATTTGACCTGAAGCCCGATGAAGGAATCTTTGTTGGATATTCGGATCGAAGCAAAGCATATAGAATTTTTAATAAAACGAAATAATACTATTGAAGAAAGTTCACATGTTTCGTTTGACGAAAATTTTATTAATCATCGTACTAATGATGATGAAGAAATAATTCCAATAAAAAATACAATAAACTCTATTAATAATGATACAAATGTGCAAAATAATACTTTGATATCATCCCCTAGAATTCTTAAGGATCATCCAAAAGATAATATCATTGGAGATCTAAATTCTAGAGTAACTAGAAATCAACTTAATCAAATATGTCATATAGCATTTGTGTCAAATTTTGAACCAAAAAATTATAAAGAAGCTTAAAATGATAATTTTTGGATAATAGCTATGCAAGAAGAACTAAACCAGTTTGAACATAATAATGTTTGAGAATTAGTTCCAGGACCTGAAGATCAATCGGTTATAGGAAAAAAATGGGTATTAATAATAAAGCAGATGAAAACGAAAATATTGTTAGAAATAAAGCACGTTTAGTTGCTCAAGGCTATAATCAAGAAGAAGGTATGGACTATGATGAAACCTTTTCTCCAGTAGCAAGATTGGAAGCCATTCATACATTACTCGCCTTTGCAACTCATCACAATTTTAAACTATTTCAAATGGATGTCAAAAGTGCTTTTTAAATGGTTTTATTAAAGAAAACGTACATGTAGAACAACCCTTATTATTCGTTCACGAAAAATATCCCAACCATGTTTTTAAATTACAAAAAGAATTATATGGATTAAAACAAGCTCCTCGTGCATGGTACGAACGTCTTAAAATCATATAATTACATGTGGTTTTCAAATGTCAAAATCGATACAACCTTATTTATTAAACGAGAAAATAACGATATTTTAGTAGTACAAATTTACGTTGACGATATTATATTTGGTTCAACCAACGAAAATCTATGTGATCAATTTTCAAATATTATGGAAAATGAATTTGAAATGTCAATATGGGAGAATTAAATTTCTTCTTGGGTTTGCAAATAAAACAACTTGAAAATGGTATTTTTATTCATCAAGAAAAATATTGTAACGATCTATAACGTCATTTTGAAATGGATAAAACTTCGAGCAAACCAACACCAATGAGTACTACTGTTCACTTAGAAAAGGATGATAACAGAAAGGATTTTGATGAAAAATTATATCGTAGCATGATTGGTTCTTTACTACATCTGACAGCTAGTCGACCCGATATTATGATGAGTGTATGTCTATGTGATCGATTTCAAGAAAAACCAAAAGAATCTCACCTTAGAGCCGTTAAACGTATTTTATGGTATCTATCTAGTACTAGAGATTATGGTTTGTTTTACCCTAAAGGATCATCGTTTGAAGTAGTTTCATATAGTGATGCGGATTTCGATGGATGTAGAATAGATCGTAAGAGTACCAGTGTAACATGTCACTTTATCGGACAATCATTAGTTTCAAAGTTTAGCAAAAAGCAAAATTGTGTTTCTTTATCTACTTGCGAAGTCGAATATATCTCAACAGCTCTAGCATGTGCACAAGTGATATACATGAACAAACACTTACGGATTTCGACAAAATTATTAATAAATCTCCAATATATTATGATAACATGAGTGTAACAAATTTATCAAAAAACCTTGTCAATCACTTACGAACTAAGCATATAGATATACGACATCATTTTTTACGAGACAATGTTGAAAAATGAACTATTTCATTAGAATACGTAAATACCGAGAATCAAATAGCAGACATCTTTACAAAACCACTAAATGAACAAATTTTTATTAAACTCCAATGAGGTTTAGGGATTTGCTCTCTTCATGATCTGCTCACTTAATAATCACTCCTTCATTTAGGCTATGATTAGCCATTAGTTTTCTATCCACAAATTGAATTAATAAATTCTGCACCTATGGTTTTTTAGTTAGTCAGTTTTTACAAATTTTCTATAAATAATTTTTAAACTTATATATAACAGTTATACAACAAGAAAAAACATATACATAATTCATATTTTTTCAAGAAACAAAATATAGTTATGACACTGAAAATTCTTATATATCCATCTCGAAACCTACAACGGATAGCTCGGTGGATACACCACAACGGCTTCCTACACCCACATCAAATCAGGAGCCGACGTGTAGGTGGTCCTCATATCACACGGGATTCACTCTCGATAGCAAGAATTCCAAAAGATCTTTATTTGTTTCTCCTAACACAAAGGAGAAAATTGATGAAATACATCACAATCAAAAACAACAAATAGATCTTCAACAAGAACTATATTTTGACTAAAAAGTCACAGCACGTCGACTAAGCTTTTTGGAACAAGTAGCGATGAAGTTTTGTACTTCATGGAAGAAAGATGTCCATGAACCAATTCCGATGCCTTGTAGTTCGTTGGATCCCTCTTCCTCATATCGTACACCTTCGGATCCTTCACCAAGACGATTCTCTGGCTCCCTGAGACCCCACGAACGTGGAAATATATGGTCTCCACTTAAACCATGGAGGGACAACAAGTCAGAAGATCATAAAACTCCATCGCCATCTAAACAGATTATATTTTTATTATACGTGTATCTATGTTTATTTGTTATTTTGATTCACATAAATAATACTACATTTAGTTTTATAAAATAGAGAATTGAGAAATAAGCAAAACCATTAAATTTTAGGCCATTATTAGAAAAATTGCCTATTTCAGATGTTTGGATATGGATCTCAGACATCTGACATACCTCGAATTTTTTTAGCACTATGCATATGTCAGACGTCTGTTATACACCCCAGACATCTGAAAATTTGCTTTGCCTCCTAGAAATTGAAATCAGACTATTTCAGACGTCTGAACTTCGATCCAGACGTCTGAGTTATGTCTCGACCACCAAGTTTTAAAAACTTGACCTATTTCAGACGTATGGAAAAACTCTCTGACTATCAACTTTTTAAAATTCGATCATGCCAGACGTCTAGCAGATAAACTAGACATCTTAATTTATCTAATGTATTCGAATTAGGGCAAACCAGACGTCTGAATTTGCTTCCAGACATTTTAAATTCAACCGACATTTTAAAAACACCCAGATAACGTCATTTTTTTTACTTTCATCTCTATTTTTTCAACTGCGATTTCTCCATTGACGATTTTCTTCTCAAAATCATCTTTTTATGCTTGCTGAATTTACAATGCCTCCTAGAACTAAAAATCCTAAGATATCCAAAAGAAAACAGGACTAACCAACATCATCCTCAAATCCTCAAGTTTTCTCTGATGATCAAATAGAAAGATGGATGAATCGAGGACCACACTCAATCAAGAGGTATGAGGATATACAAAAGAAGAAGCTTCACATAGGTCCATTTTATAACCTATTTAAATTTTCAATGTATGATTTTGATGAAATGTGTGAGAATGTCGGACTAGAAACATTGATATCGTTCACACCCAATGACATCCAAATCGATAAATTGGCAATATTTCTTTTTTACGCAAATTTGAATAGCACTTCAGTATGGAACACAGAAGATGAAGATAATTGGCTATGGTCTAGCGTGTATGGCAACACGATTAGACTCACTCCTGGCATAATAGGTAGAACTGTAGGATGTTCTGACACGGGCGAAGATTTATACAATATTCCCAATATGTGCTTCAAAACAAGGAATAGTATAACCATCAAATTTAGAAGGATGAAATGCCAAAATTTGCCTTTAAATATCTACGTCTAAAAGCACGACTTCTTACTTGAATGATAATCAATACCATCGTTCCACGTATGGGAAGTCATGAGCAAATAGCCGAGTTAGAGCACAAAGCCTTATATGCTCTATTTAGCGGAACAAGGGTGAATTGTGCCAAATTTATCTTTGACGAGCTCAAACATTTTTGGACTCGATCATGGCCATTAATTAGCTACCCCACATATATTATGAGACTTTTACGTGCTCACAACATCTCTTCATACTTATCAGCTTTTGAAGAAATCTCCCCAAAATATGCTTCTACCAAGTTTTTCTCACTGATGCACTTACCCAAGATTCCCCTAGAATTTATATCTTTTGAAGATTGGACACACAATCGTCAAACCAAACAAGTTGAGCCTCCACCTTAACCACACAATGAACCATCTCAAGAGGAGGAACAACACCGTGAAGCAACTCTACCTCCTCCTACACTATTTGATTATCCAAGCCAGGATGAGATTGTGGAGACTCGAACAGAAACAAATCCAAATGAAAGTGTTCGAGATCTCACCCTTGAAAATCAACATATATTATCTCAAAATCAAAAACTTTTGGCTATGCGTATTGACAGCTTTGAAACATCTTTTGCTACATGCGTAGCAACAATTGAAGAATCACTTTCAACTGTCTATTGGCTCTCAAAGAAGTACTTCAATGGGTTCATGGTCCGACACCTCCTTCTGAAGATTGGACAACCCCAGTGCCTACTCCTCCCATGAAACATTCCAAACTTTCTAAGGACGAACCTCTAAAACAAGCTTTGACATCTCCTACAAATAGCTCTTCCCAAAAAGAAGAAACAGGGGATGATCAAGAAAAAGCTTCTTCGAAGAAATCAAAGATTTTAGGGCTTTTAGGATTTCAACTCTTGTACAATTGACAAAATCTATGAATGTAATCAATTTTGAATTATTAATGAAATTTTCCTTTGTGCGTTATCTTTGACGATTGGCTAAAATTTTATAATTCTTTTTGATAATGCCAAAGGGGGAGAAATATAAGTATATCTATAAAACATTAGAAATAAGCACATATTCAGGGGGAGATTATAAATTATATATAAATACATTGTATAGTTGTCATCATAAAAAATGAGGAGATTGTTAGGAAATCAAATCTACGGTTTCGATGGCAACAACTATACAATGGAAATCGAATATGCATATATATCTTTATTTAAAGGTAATTGCTAAAGTAACATCACTAAAGAGATAAGAACAAGGCTTAAAGAACATTACAAGAGACGACAAGTCGATAGGATCAATGGAGCAATGACACAGATGCACATAAGCAACATGCACAAGTTTCAGACGTCTAAAGACACTAGCCAGACGTATGAAGAAATCCTTTGGAATTCAAAACAGACAGGATCAAACGTCTATTTACTGTAATCAGACGTTTGAAAGGCTACCGTATACAAAAAATATATATAGAGTCATTCATCTGAAACATATACCAGATGTCTGGTATTGAACTCGGATTTTGAAATTCAAACTACAACTACCACACTTGAAAAGACATCTTCTCTTCTCTTCGCCGCAACTCTTCATCACCATCAGAAGCGACCTTAGAACACTTGTTGATGGATGCAACTACTCAAGGAATCTCCATACCACTATAAATAACATCAAGAATCAAAGAGAAGAGCTTACCTTACTTACTTGTGCTCTTTACTTCTATACTCTGATATATTCTTGATCTCTAGCAATCATATACTTGTATTTCACTCTTCTATATATTCAGATCTTCTTAATCAACATTCTCAAGATATATTTTTATATTTTGGAAGAAATTGTACTTAATAAGTCAATATCCGTGTTACAGAACACATACTTGACAAGAACAAGCTATTGTAACCAAGCCTATTCCTCCGGGCTAAGTGAGGGTGTTTGATAGTCGAATTCTGAAGGGGAGCTTTGGGACTGGATGTAGGACGGGAGGTACGAACCAGCATAAAATCCTGGTGTGCTTACTCTGTATTTACCTAGGTTAATTTTATATTAATTACATCATATAGTTAGTCACATATACTTGCATATACATTACACGATCCACTATATAGACTTTCAATAATAGCATCTATTATACAAATAATAATCAACATAGCTGAAATTGTTATCATTTTTAAATTCCAGCATTACTAGGCTCTACAAACAAAATGGCAGGCAGTGGTGGATTTTGGATTTCATACAAATGACTAGGTGAAGGGATTACTTTTCCGAAACTCGGTACACCTCTATAGGGATGTACCTAGGGTTCAGATACTGGGCGCCTAAACCAATACAAGACCGGCCTACCCCTCGCTGGATAATACCGAATATGTCATCATTCCGGCCATTACTGACCTAAAATCCATAGCCACAAGCATACATCAACGATAATAAGGTACACGATGTCATAGCGTGTAAAGATATATCTAGAAGAGTGATGACATCTCCTAATGGGAGCGACCCTGTAACGACTCGATATTTTCAACCATTCACATCCATTATAAGTGTATAGGTAGACACTCATGCCAGAATTGAATTGCTCAAAATACCGCATTGTAAATAAAAATTTGGCAAATCTCAGAATATACAGTAAATAAAATCACAGATTCACAGACACAGAGTAATTAATGATGCAGCGGAAGTAAAAGAGATAGTAGTTCATGAAGCTACTATATAAATATATCAGAGTTACATAAAATACAACATAAGAAATAAAGTACAAAAGAAGTCTCACTACATAAAAATCTACTAATACAAGAGCTGAAAAGGACCAACAGACTGAAAAGATAAAACTAGACAAGCAGATAATCTCCAGTGATTCCAATCTCTAGAAGGTGGAAATCCAAATCTGTGAATAACTCAGGCTGACCCGAGCGTAAATAAAAATACAAACACTCGAGTCAGGACATACATACTTATACAATGTAAACCAACTCAAGTGAACTGTAGAAAAAGTACAAGTAACTTAGAAGATGCTTGGGACCGCCCATCCTCTAAGGATCCGTTAAACTATTTATTATATTGTAATATACGCTATATACAGTAGTGTCTAATCAGTAAAGTATAATCATATAGAAAATAGCGTTAAGGGGATGGTGAACCTTAACGCGGTTGGATCTTTAAAACCAAAATCGTAGTGGGCTCGATATAAGGATATGACAAGGCACGCGAGGCAATGCCAGGGTGGATACACTGTTTGCACTCCGGACCGGTGGTGACGGCAAGGCAGCAGCTTTCGCCCACCTCGAGACATACCCCCGAATCAAAGTGGCGCCACCGTATCGAATCATAAAAGTAATAGAATGGTTTCCGATGGAGCATGCTCGATGAAAGGGTGCGACCTTTTGTGTAGCCCGGTATAGCTCCTGTTTTAGTCATGTATGCCAACTCACGGGAGTTGGGTCCACGTAATATACCTCGAGAACGTGGCCACTATCCTACTTCATTCGGGAATCTCCACCGCGTACACAGTTGTTAAAGTGGTTTTCGGTATTGGCCTGCTATAAGACAATATCCGATCCCAGTCTCTTTAACAACCAATCGTTATTATAACCCGTGGTTATAACTTTTAAAACAATATTTTATACTTCAAAATAAAATATCCCTTTCAATCCAAATCTTTATCAAAATAAAGATTAAATCATTCCCAAAACCATTTCAATATATCAACATACCATATCTTTCAAATTCAAATATTTATCAAAATAAATATCAAGTCATTTCTAACCATTTCAATATATTAAATTATCATATCCTTTCAAAACTTCCTTTCAAATCATTTTATTATCACAATATCATATCTTTCAAAACTTCATTTTTAAATCATCATATCTTTCTAAAGCTTCATTTCAAAACATTTAATATATATCAAAATATCATATCTTTCCAAAGCTTCATTTGAAGACATTTAATATATATCAAAATATCATATCTTTCCAAAACTTCATTTCAAAACATTTAATATATATCAAAATATCATATCTTTCCAAAACTTCATTTCAAAACATTTAATATATATCAAAATATCATATCCTTCCAAAGCTTCATTTAAAAACATTTAATATATATCAAAATATCATATCTTTCCAAAGCTTCATTTCAAAACATTTAATATATATCAAAATATCATATCCTTCCAAAGCTTCATTTCAAAACATTTAATATACATCAAAATACCATATCCTTCCAAAGCTTCATTTCAAAACATCATATAAGTTCAAATCCAAATATTCAACTTTAAATACCTTTTAAATTCAAAGATATCATTCATTTATTATCATTCCAAATCACCTTCTATATAGCTTATATTTTAATCAAAATAATTCATTTAAAACATTTAAAAGTTAAGTTTATTTACTTTCAAATCAAGTATTCAATTTCCAAAGATTTAAACCATTTTGAGTTCATTTACTAAGTTAAAACCATAAACATTGAAAATTTCAATCTTTTACAGCATTCAGAAAAAGGTGCTGAAAGTTATACTTAAAAACATTTCAATTTAAACCATTTAAAAATTAAAAAAAAAAATCATAGTTTAACATTAGAAGATGTTCATTAAATACTCTTTCAATTAATGATTTTTATAAAGCAACGTTTTATAATTAAATCAAATTTCACAAATCCACTTGATAAATTCAAGTGTAAACTTCCTATTTTTGCATTTAACACTTTATTAACATTTACATTTTCAAATTATCATTTCACAATTTAAACTAAATTCCCAATTTATTTAACTAACTTAAAACTTAAAAAAAACCAAATTCCACATTTCCAAATCAAGTTGTATTTTCAAATTTCACTTTTTAAGCATTCATTTATTTAACCACTTAAATTCATAGAAAATCAATAATACTTTAATAAATCACTTAAATTCAAATTTAATCAAATTATCATATTTACCAATTTCCAATAAAATTAAATTGCCATTTTATTCATATAACTTAAATATCGTTTTTAACCAAAATTCCAAAATTCCAAACTTAAGTCAAATTCAATAATCCAATTTAACCATTCATTAATTACATTTTTAACTCATAGAAAAATCATAATTTCTTTATTTTAAACGTTTAGAAACCTATTTAAATCAAATTTCATAAATTTGTATTTTAAAAATACTTAAAAATATCCAAAATACTTTATAAAATAACTAGGGTCTGTTTATAGTTTTCTAACCTAGGTCAAGTGATATGGATATGTATCATTTCAATCCGCAGTTTAAAAAGAAAAATCCGGGTTCTATCATTTCAAACCCGCAATCCTAAGTTAAATAAAATAAATAAAAACCGTTCAAGCTTATCATTTCAGCCCATAATGATATTTCCCTATTCTAAAGTCTGTTCGGGTATGTATCATTTCAACCCATAGCTATTTCTAATCTACAAGGAACTTGCAGTGTGATGAACAAATATAAATGAACTGTATCAACATATATATAATAACAAATGATATGACATGAAATTTAACAGGTTTAACATCATATATAACTAATCACAAGCATTTATACATCATATGATTTTTCTACACATTCAATTGTTGTTTTTTCACAACTGCATAAGTATAAACGTCGTGTGAGTTTTACTCACTTGTATAAGCTGGAGACAACGATCAAAAGCACAAACTGAGATCTTCAGAGGCACGATAGCATGAAAAAGATTCAAGTTTGCGAGAGCCAAAGATTAATTGCCTTGAACACATTCAAACAAGACAATTCAAAATACATAAGTTTTCAAAGCCAAATTACACTAAACAACACTAGGAATCAAAGCCTAAGACAAAGACAAATGCTTTGCACTTGTTCTCAACTTCACATACTTCAGTTATGAACTGAAATAGCATAGCCAAGTCATGGATTTAGGTCTAGTTTGGGTCCCTATAGGGTCGGCCTAGCCTGGTTGATGGTGTGGAGAAGTGTAGGTGTAACATTGAATCACTACAAGGCAAATACATGGCAAATATCAACATTTCTATGCTATATATGGTTCGGCCAGAGGCTCTAGGGGTATGCTCAGAGGTCTAGGTGGTGGTGGATGATGTGTCAGAGGGTGGTGGTCAGATCTGGTCTGGTGGTGGTGGTGGAAGTGGTGGCAAAAGGAAGGTGGAGGTGTTGGAACAAAACTAGGCTAGATTGAGCACAAAGGTGATGTGATGGTTGTGATTGTTTTTGGTGGATTTTGTGTAGATCTTGGCCTTGGGTTGGTTCAGCCTGGGGAGGAGGTTTACTAGGATGGGTGATGGTCAGAGGAAGGGGGTGGTGGAGGCAGCCTAGGTGGTGGAGGTGAGGTGGCCAATTCAATCTAGTTGAGGAACAATGCCAAAATTCAAATAGAAAATAGGAAAAACAAGAAAAGAAGAGATGAAGAATTACCGAAACTTTCCTCAGTAGCCATGGCCAAATTTTTTTTTGTTTCAGAAGTGAAAATGAATGTACATGAATAAGAAATAGAGTATGCAGCTGAAAGATGTGGATAGTATAGGCTAATAAATAAATAAAAACTGCCAAAGAGTAAATGAGGAAACGGTAAAAGAAACGACTTACGTTTCAAAAGCTTTTAAAACCTTTGGTATTTCCTTAATTTATTTATATAAGTTTATATTACTGAAAATAATAATGATTCAGTAACAAATTTCAAAAATATAACCAAATATAAAATATATATAAATATTTATTAATTATATAAGGTTAAAATAAGAAAATAGCATAAAATTGCAAACTAGTCTAGAAAAATGGAAAATAAACAGAATGAACTTTGGAAAATTTATATGGACTTGTAAAATTATTTATAACAAAGATAGATAAATTCTAATTTAAATATAATTTAAATAAAGAAAATAGCAAAGAAAAATAGAAACCAAGCTTAATAAAGTGAAATAAATTTCAATAGACTTTTGAAAAATTATATTATCACTTTAAAAATATTAAAAGACAAAATAAACTTAAAATAACATAATAACACATAAAAAAAATTAAATTTAAAGAAAATAGAAAAAGATTTAAAGAAATTGCTTAAAAATTTAAAAACAGTGTCCAGAAATTACAAATAAATCACCATTGACTTTGAAAAATTGTTTACTTCGTTTTAAAATTATTATAATACAAAAATATACGTACAATAACATATCTACTTATATAAATATGACAAGGAAAATATAATTTATATAATTTAAAATAGACAAAATTGCAAAATAAAACAAATTATACTCAAAATTGAGATGTACATAACTTTCACAGTTTAACTCCGTTTTCAACGAAACGAAAAGCAGTGTTCAAGTTATTTCATCTATTTTCATAATAAAAGGTAAAATTTAAGATTTAAAATAATTTAAATTTGAAGTTTAAAATGTCACAGTTTGAACAGTTTGACCAGAAATTCACTTTATAGTAAAATATTCAAATTATACTAATTTGAACTATAAATCACTTAAAAATCAACATTCATATTTAAAATGAAATATTTTAAATAAAAATAAATTTAAAATAATTAAAATAAAATAAAGTCAAATTTAAAATATATAGGCAAAAATCTAGGGTTGTTACACTCTCCCCCACTCAAAACTTTTTGTCCCTGAAAAGGAATGAGGTACGGGAAAGCACAGACAAAGATAGAGTGAAATAGGATTAAGATAAGATGACAAGGAGATTGAAATTATACCTGATAACTATTGTTATAGGTAAGTTTAACAAGGTGCAGATTATCAAAGATTATAGAAAGATTTCTAAACAGAAAGATTATAGAAAGATGCCTATACCAGTCTATAGCAAGATAAGGATGATAAGGACAACCAAAAGATAGTTTGAAAAAACAAAATAAGGAAATAAATTTGAAAGCATGGAAATTTCAACTTAATTTTTTTTCCCTTTTTTTCCATAAGTTAAATAAATCGTTAACTATCTCAAATTTCATTATCTTATTATCCAACCATCTTAAATTAAATTTTTTTAAAACCATCGGTTTGAAAAATAATCATTTATTACACTCACAATGTACTTAATAAATTTTATTCTTCTTTATTCCTAATTAAAATTAAATTTATTCCGCTCAATATATATATCACTTATGTTAAATATACTTACACTTATTATAACTGCTTTCTTTTATTCTTAGTTCTTTTAACATTATTTTATATTGTAAATTATTCAATTACCCATTTATTCTATTTACTTTGTTAATCTCTTTTTTTCAACTAAAATTTAAGTGTATAATGTTTATTATAACCACTCAAATTTTATTTATAAAATCTTTTTATATTGTATATTATCCAATTACATTGTTAACTTCTGAAATTAAGGTAAGTTATATTGGAATGCAATTGAGTATTATACAAATAAATCTTTCCAATTCAATTATCTCAAGTTTGAATTATTTATCCAGAATTTTTGATTTTCTTTTTATAGTTGAAATTATTCTTTAAAAATAAAATTTATGAATTAAATTTCCGATTTCTTCAAACCATTTAGAGATAACTAAAGGTATGTACATAGTTTATCAAGTCAAATTTAAATCATATATCTATATATATTATAAATCAAGTCATATTTTAAAAATTCAATTCAAATCAATTTGATTTACCAAAACAAAGCTGTAGTAAGTCTACAGAGCGGTCTCTTCACTTCGAAACTCAAAAATGAACGTTGATGATGTCGCGATCATCACCGAAGTTATTTTCTAGCGACAAAGAAAGAGCACTAATTTTTAAAATTTCAAGTTCTTTGAAAACAAATTTCTATTCGAAAATACTTTAAATAATATAACCCTTTAAAACTTTAAATACAAGGTTTGAAACCATCAGAGATTAAATTCTCAGATTTCTTGTTCTAAATTCATTTCAGTTCCCAAATCAATTTATAAACAACTATCTATAAATTAATTTATAGAACAATAAATGATAAATTAAGTATTATCATTTCAAATAATCAATCTAAATCAGTTTATTAAGTTCCATAAATTTACTTATATATCAAAACTTATTTCATTAACCAAATTTTAAAATAATATTGTGTCAGTTTGTTCTGTCAAAGTGTTTTATAAATCCTATCGATAGCGTTGACAAGACAAATCGATCAGAAACCCAATTCAACATCAACAACTCAAAAAACACAATATATAAACAAAATATAGATATGCAAGTACAATTAAAAATGTTTGGAAGAATAGATTGGAAACAAAAGACAAGATGATTAAATAACAGAGTAGGGTGGTGGGTAAGCTTAAATAAATCGCGGGCAACCTTAACCGGGTCAACCGTGACTTAAATAATAAGATCGATGTGGATTTTCTATGGTAAATCTACAATCGATCTCAATAGATAAAGTTGGAATAACAAAAGATATTAGCATCTAAACCAAGGATAGATATAAATCTCTGGTGAATTGATGCTAATTGTAAAGGAGTTTCCCCCTTTTTCAATTCAATTTGAAATTGGCGTGATCGCCGACTCACTAAAAAGATCATTCGAAGCGAAGTTGTGAGATACTCCAGAATCAAAAGAAGATGAATAGTGAAGGACACGAATGGATTTTGGAACCGCAGGGAACATTCCAAAATTCAAAGGAATCGAGTCAAAAAGGAAGAGATTCAGACTCGAATGAAAGTGATTCTGTAAATACATTCACTCCATATGCTGAGTTTTTCCTAGTGCTACCAAAGCTCTGATACCAACTGTAACGACCCGATATTTTCAACTATTCGCATCCATTATAAGTGTATAGGTAGACACTCATGCCGGAATTGAATTGCTCAAAATACCGCGTTGTAAATAAAAATTTGGCAAATCTCAGAATATACAGTAAATAAAATCACAGATTCACAGACACAGAGTAATTAATAATGCAGTGGAAGTAAAAGAGATAGTAGTTCATGAAGCTACTATATAAATATATCAGAGTTACATAAAATACAACAGAAGAAATAAAGTACAAAAGAAGTCTCACTACATAGAAATCTACTAATACAAGAGCTGAAAAGGACCAACATACTGAAAAGATAAAACTAGACAAGCAGATAATCTCCAGCGATTCCAATCTCCAGAAAGTGGAAATCCAAATCTATGAATAACTCAGGCTGACCCGAGCGTAAATAAAAATACAAACACTCGAGTCAGGATATACATACCTATACAATGTAAACCAACTTAAGTGAGCTGTAGCAAAGGTACAAGTAACTTAGAAGATGCTTGGGACCGCCAATCCTCTAAGGATCCGTTGAACTATTTATTATATAGTAATATACGCTATATACGGTAGTGTCTAATCAGTAAAGTATAATCATATAGAAAATAGCGTTAAGGGGATGGTGAACCTTAACGCGGTCGGATATTTAAAACCAAAATCGTAGTGGGCTCGATATAAGGATATGACAAAGCACGCGAGGCAATGCCAGGGTGGATACACCATTTGCACTCCCGGACCGGTGGTGACAACAAGCCAGAAGCTTCCGACCACCTCGAGACATACCTCCGAATCAAAGTGGCGCCACCGTATCGAATCACAAAAGTAATAGAATGGTTTCCGATGGAGCATGCTCGATGAAAGGGTGCGACCCTTTGTGTAACCCGATATCGCTCCTGTTTTAGTCATATATGCCAACTCACGGGAGTTGGGTCCACGTAATATACCTCGAGAACGTCGCCACCATCCTACTTCATTCTGGAATCTCCACCGCGTACACAGTTGTTAAAGTGGTTTTCGGTATTGGCTGGCTATAAGACAATATCCGATCCGGGTCTCTTTAACAAGCAATCGTTATTATAACCCGTGGTTATAACTTTTAAAACAATATTTTATACTTCAAAATAAAATATCCCTTTCAATCCAAATCTTTATCAAAATAAAGATTAAATCATTTCCAAAATCATTTCAATATATCAACATACCATATCTTTCAAATTCAAATATTTATCAAAATAAATATCAAGTCATTTCTAACCATTTCAATATATTAAATTATCATATCCTTTCAAAACTTCCTTTCAAATCATTTTATTATCACAATATTATATCTTTTAAAACTTCATTTTTAAATCATCATATCTTTCTAAAGCTTCATTTCAAAACATTTAATATATATCAAAATATCATATCTTTCCAAAGCTTCATTTCAAAACATTTAATATATATCAAAATATCATATCTTTCCAAAACTTCATTTTAAAACATTTAATATATATCAAAATATCATATCTTTCCAAAACTTCGTTTCAAAACATTTAATATATACCCAAATATCATATCCTTCCAAAGCTTCATTTCAAAACATTTAATATATATCAAAATATCATATCTTTCCAAAACTTCATTTCAAAACATTTAATATATATCAAAATAACATCTCCTTCCAAAGCTTCATTTCAAAACATCATATAAGTTCAAATCCAAATATTCAACTTTAAATACCTTTTAAATTCAAAGATATCATTCATTTATTATCATTCCAAATCACCTTCTATATAGCTTATATTTTAATCAAAATAATTCATTTAAACCATTTAAAATTTAAGTTTATATACTTTCAAATGAAGTATTCAATTTCCAAAGTTTTAAACCATTATGAGTTCATTTACTAAGTTAAAACCATAAACATTGAAAATTTCAACCTTTTACAGCATTCAGAAAAAGGTGCTGAAAGTTATACTTGAAAACATTTCAATTTAAACCATTTAAACATTAAAAAAAAATCATATTTTAACATTAAAATATGTTCATTAAATACTCTTTTAATTAATGATTTTTATAAAGCAACATTTTATAATTAAATCAAATTTCACAAATCCACTTAATAAATTCAAGTGTAAACTTCCTATTTTTACATTTAACACTTTATTAACATTTACATTTTCAAATTATCATTTCACAATTTAAACTAAATTCCCAATTTATTTAACTAACTTAAAACTTTAAACAAAACCAAATTCCACATTTCCAAATCAAGTTGTATTTTCAAATTTCACTTTTTAAGCATTCATTTATTTAACCACTTAAATTCATAGAAAATCAATAATACTTTAATAAATCACTTAAATTCAAATTTAATCAAATTATCACATTTACCAATTTCCAATAAAATTAAATTTCCATTTTATTCATATAACTTAAATATCGTTTTTAACCAAAATTCCAAATTTCCAAACTTAAGTTATATTCAATAATCCAATTTAACCATTCATTAATTACATTTTTAACTCATAGAAAAATCATAATTTCATTATTTTAAACATTTAAAAACCTATTTAAATCAAATTTCATAAATTTATATTTTAAAAATACTTAAAAATATCTAAAATACTTTATAAAATAACCACGGGTCTGCATATAGTTTTCTAACCTAGGTCAAGTGATACGGATATGTATCATTTCAATCCGCAGTTTAAAAAGAAAAATCCGGGTTCTATCATTTCAAACCCGCAACGCAAGTTAAATAAAATAAATAAAAACCGTTCAGGCTTATCATTTCATCCCATAACGATTTTTCCCTATTCTAAAGTCCGTTCGGGTATGTACCATTTCAACCCATAGTGATTTCTAATCTACAGGGAACTTGCAGTGTGATAAACAGATATAAATGAACAGTAACAACATATATATAATAACAAATGATATGACATGAAATTTAACAGGTTTAACATCATATATAATTAATCACAGGCATTTATACATCATATGATTTTTCTACACATTCAATTGTTGTTGTTTCACAACTGCATAAGTATAAACGTCGTGTGAGTTTTACTCACTTGTATAAGCTAGAGACAACGATCAAAAGCACAAACTGAGATCTTCAGAGGCACGATAGCATGAAAAAGATTCAAGTTTGCGAGAGCCAAAGATTAATTGCCTTGAATACATTCAAACAAGACAATTCAAAATACATAAGTTTTCAAAGCCAAATTACACTAAACAACACTAGGAATCAAAGCCTAAAACCAAGACAAATGATTTGCACTTGTTCTCAACTTCACATACTTCATTTATGAACTAAAATATCATAGGCAAGGCATGGAATTAGGTCTAGTTTGGGTCCCTATAGGGTTGTCCTAGCCTGGTTGATGGTGTGGAGAAGTATAGGTGTAATATAGAATCACTACAAGGCAAATACATGACAAATATCAACATTTCTATGCTATATATGGTTCGGCCAGAGGTTCTAGGGGTATGCTTAGAGGTTTAGGTGGTGGTGGATGATATGGAAGAGGGTGGTGGTCAGATCTGGGCTGGTGGTGGAAGTGGTGGCAAAAGGAAGGTGGAGGTGTTGGAACAAAACTAGGCTAGATTGAGCACAAAGGTGATTGTTGTGATTGTTTTTGGTGGATTTTGTGTAGATCTTGGCCTTGGGTTGGTTCGGCCTGGGGAGGAGGGTTACTAGGATGGGTGATGGTCAGAGGAAGGGGGTGGTGGAGGCGGCCTAGGTGGTGGAGGTGAGGTGGCCAATTCAATCTAGTTGAGGAACAATGCCAAAATTCAAATAGAATATAGGAAAAACAAGAAAAGAAGAGATGAAGAATTACCTAAACATTCCTCAATAGACTTGGCCAAATTTTTTTTGTTTCAGAAGTGAAAATGAATGTACGTGAATAGGAAATAGTGTATGCAGCTGAAAGATGTGGATAGTAAAGGCTAATAAATAAATAAAAACTGCCAAAGAGTAAATGAGGAAACGGTAAAAGAAACGACTTACGTTTCAAAAGCTTTTAAAACCTTTGGTATTTCCTTAATTTATTTATATAATTTTATATTACTGCAAATAATAATGATTTCAGTCACAAATTTCGGAAATATAACCAAATATAAAATATATATAAATATTTATTAATTATATAAGGTTAAATTAAGAAAATAGCACAAAATTGCAAACTAGTCTAGAAAAATGAAAAATAAACAGAATGAACTTTGGAAAATTTATATGGACTTGTAAAAATATTTATAACAAATATAATAAAATAAAAATTTATTCACAAATAAATATATAAATTTTAATTTAAATATAATTTAAATAAAGAAAATAGCAAAGAAAAATAGAAACTAGGCTTAATAAAGTGAAATAAATTTCAATAGACTTTAGAAAAATTATATTATCACTTTAAAAATATTAAAAGACAAAATATACTTAAAATAACATAATAACACATAAAAAAAAATTAAATTTGAAGAAAATAGAAAAAGATTTAAAGAAATTGCTTAAAAATCAAAAACAATGTCCAGAAATTACAAATAAATCACCATTGACTTTGGAAAATTGTTTACTTCATTTTAAAATTATTATAATACAAAAATATACATACAATAACATATTTAATTATATAAATATGACAAGGAAAATATAATTTATATAATTTAAAATAGACAAAATTGCAAAATAAAACAAATTATACTCAAAATTGAGATGTACATAACTTTCACAGTTTAACTCCATTTTCAACGAAACGAAAAGCAGTGTTCAAGTTATTTCATCTATTTTCATAATAAAAGGTAAAATTTAAGATTTAAAATAATTTAAATTTGAAGTTTAAAAAGTCACAGTTTGACCAGAAATTCACTTTATAGTAAAATATTCAAATTGTACTAATTTGAACTATAAATCACTTAAAAATCAAAATTTACATTTAAAATGAAATATTTGAAATAAAAATAAATTTAAAATAATTAAAATAAAATAAAGTCAAATTTAAAATATATAGGCAAAAATCTAGGGTTGTTACAGACCCTTAGCCTTGATGCTTCTATCCTTGTTTCAGTCTTTTTTGGGGAGTGAGGCCAAAAGAGGTATCGATTACCATTCACATATCGAATCATCATTATCATCTTTGAATGCCACATTGCCATTCCCATTGAATACTAATTGTCAGACACTCATCTATACAAGTTTCTAGGAATCGAACAAATCGAAGGTACTCTCCTACCACATTCTATAGGATCAGTGGCCACATCCCTTGCAATGGATATTTCATAATGAAGAGGCTACTGCTACTATATATATTGGGATTTTAACCCCAAATGATCAACAAGCAGTCCTTCACTATGAAAATTCTAAATATCAATATCATTGAACAACCTACACAATCGTCACATATATGTTGGTCCGAAGTGGTTTTCAGATAAATTTGATCCTGGTCTCTTCGTACCAACAGCACAAAAGCATTTCTCACCTCGTACAGAAACCAAGTCTCATAGACTTATCATGTTTTCAACTTTCAACTCGCTATCCTTCGGCCAAGAAGGAAGCTCAATAGATTGGAATAATCACTCCGCACTACACGAATCAACATTCTCAACACAAACGATAATTAAGCCTACACAGTCAGTTGCGTACTAAGTGCACGACTAATTAGTTTTTACATCAAGTTGAGAAACTAAAATGACCAAATTTGATAGTAAGTTATTTAACTATCAAAGCAACAAACAAAATCTATCACATAAGTAGTCACCGGGCACGATTTTAGTAATCGTTTATAAGTCTAATCACTTTCCAATTCTTCACTTCGAAATATCATTAAAAAGATGACATTCAAAACCATTTCACTTATTGCATATTTGGAAGACATTTCATAAATATTTTAATAATAAGTGAATTCACAAATCATTTCATTTCAACACTTAGAATATATTTCATATACTTAAATCGATGATTAAGTATATATGCAAATCTCCTTAAGGAAAACATTCTTCAAAACAAACTTTATTTGGGTCAAAACGAATGTTGCGTAAAACGTCGTTACGGCAACCCAAAAATACTAGTATGGGGATTCAACTAATTATATTCAATATTTTCTTTCGAAAATCATTTACTATAACAAAAATGTTAGTGTCCATGCCTTCCTTACTTTTCACGAAAGCGTCTACTTGAACAATAAATGTTGAAATCTATGTTTTCGATATTCAATGCAATTTAATTCATTTTTCAAAACCATTTAAACTCCATTTATAAATATCACTTACAAAACATTTTCTTAATAAATTATTCACTTTAAAAACATGAATATAATTCTTTTATAAACTTCCATATTTAACCTATCAAAATAAGTTGATTTCGCCTTTATAACACAATTTATATATCTTGTTTCTATTTTATGAAAAAATCTCGTTTCGTACTCACTTATATTTATAAAGTTTAATGTTATAAATCCATTCTTTTCTAAATTTCATTTATTATAAAAATCCAATTATAAACTCTTTTCATAAAAAACTAATTTAATTATAAAAATCCTTTTATAAAAGGCTAACTTTAAATCTAATATAAAATATTGGTTTCAAATCCAATTATAAAACTATTCATCATATTTCAATTTCAATTTCATTTTCAATATATATTAAACATCGTTTAGAATCTATTATTCTTTTTGTAAAACCTATACTTTTGAAATCTTTTATAAAAACCATTCAAAATATTATTAAACATTTCAAAAATCACTTAGAAATCCATTTTAAATTGAAATCATTATTTTAATAGTTTAAATTTCCAAAATATGTCCCAATGCTACAACAAAACTAAATAAGGGGATATACATCAATAATAGCAATCATGGCATCCATCATATCAAATATCACATAATACAACATATATAACAATATGTGCAAATAAACGTCAATCATAGCGAGGAATCATGTTGGTTCCCTCCAATCTATCACCTGCAACAAATATACATATGATAAAATATATACAATGTCTACATCGAGGTAGAAAGGTGTACAAAGGGTTATCCACTCATAAATGGGAACGTATAAGGTCTCATCCGCTAAAATATGCTGGAATATATCCAAACCGACTTATATATATACATATACATATACATATACATACATATATATATATGTATGTATAATATAACATCCAAACAAGCATCAATCATCATAAGCTAATTTATTGTCATTTTCATAAAAATATAAGTAAGACAGAGAGAGTGAGTTTTAGTCACTTTGCTTGCATTCATCATTGCAGCATATTATTTCGATTAAAAATTAAACGAGCATTTAATTTAAACCAAAATTTTCAATAGCTCCAAATCAATATTAACCATCTCTAAATGGTAGTGCTGGTCAATAGGAACCGAATGCAATTCGTTTCATGCGAAACGGACCTCGTTTGTAAGAGTTATGGATTTATTAGTGTTGAGATAATTAATACTTTATTTGTAACAACCCAAACTCCAGTGGGTTCGGCTTTTTTGCAAAAATGCTAAAACCCAAGTCCACTGAAACCCCGCAAATAGGAAAATATAAATATATCAGAGCTCAATTATCTATCTCATAGCGAAATTGATTAAAATATAATAGTAAGCAAATACTCATCCAAATAATGACACTTCCCTAGCAAGTTTCACATAGCTGATAAGTCTCTACCATCTACCTAACTTGTACGATGTTATGAGGAGGGGGTCAGAACAAAAGTTCTGGTGAATGGATAAGTTATATACTTCTAGGCTCAATTCTACATATATCGTTTTATTTCCATTCACTCTTATATTAGGTTTATTAGGTTACAATATTCTCACCTCTATTCGTGAACCGTACCTATCTACTCCATAGTAGATAAAACCCAGTAACTAATATATACATATATGTAGTTATATGCCCAATGACTACATTAGTCCTAGGTACCACCCATGGTACCTTTTGTATCCTCCTCGAAAAGGGCTCCTCATCTAACTTCGAGAGCGTTCTGTAACTACATCTGTAAAGGAGAGCTTTGTAAGGCCTACAATACAGATGCTCCACCATTCTACTTCGTAGTTATATCTGTAATAGACTGATTCGTAAGGCTACAATACAGATACTCCACCATTTTTCTTTGCGAGCGTTTCGTAGCTACATTTATAACAGACCGCTTCGTAAGGCCTACAATACTGAGGCTCCACTACTTACTATGAAACATAAATCACATCCGCACTAGTCTATACCAGCGCTCGGACATCCACAATGTACCACCCAGTGCGTACATCAAGGACTACGATCATTCTGTCTACTATATAAATCCCACTAACAAGGTAACCCTGTAAGGAACTCAGTCAAGGATTTTCTATATCTATGAAGGACTGCTTTGTTAGGCCTACAATACTGATATTCTAGTTGGTCTATCCCTTTCTCATCGTGGCTATGGCCCCACACAGCCACATCTCAACTAATCGTAGACTTCTAAAGAGTTAATTGGTTATGCCCTACTGTAAACAATCTAACGTCTAATTAGCAGTGCCCCTATCCAATGTCTCGATAGTGAAAGAATCATTGGCCTATTGGTTTAACTCTAGTCTTTCCCGAAATCACTCTTGGTCTTGATGCTGGCCGATATCCGCATATGACTATCCTTAAACTTACTTGCAACCACTGGAAATACGAATACCCTACTCCGAACACCAAGCCATTCTGACTGCCTACAAAGGTCCGCTTCGTTAGGCCTACAATGCTAATGCAGTCAAGGCATACTCTCTTGATGGAACACCTACTAACCCGCATTCGAGGATGCAGCTTTGTTAGGCCTACCCAGAGGGCCATCCTAGAGTATCCACATTTTTCGTTGAAGTCTCGTACTTCTTTAAATCCCAAAAATACTAAGTTGGGCATCCTTCTCCATTGCTGAAATCCGTGATGAACTGCTTCGTTAGGGGCTTCATCCTTTGGGCTGCTCCAAATGCATTTCGATTCTTTCATTAGACCCTAAGTCTAATCTTTTAATTTGCATTTAGTTTGCTTTCTTATTCTGTTCACTACTTATTTTAATTTAATTAGCATATTCTTTCCCTCATCTCACTTTTAGCTATTGTGAGATAACCATAGGTCTAATAAGGATGTTTGTTAGTATGAGCTACATTCGTTATCTTGTTTATTTAACTTAATATATAAATCCCATAGTTCAATAAAATAAGCCTCTTTTATTATTTTTGTGTTATTTGTTTATCAACTTAGTATAAGTTGCTTAAATAAGCTTCTATCATTATTCTCTACTATCATTGCTTACCAATTTGTTATAAGTCTCATGACAAGCTTTTCCGTTCTTATTTCATAATTATAACTTATGTTATAATTATGCTTGTAATTGTTACTTTTTCTGTCTCGTTCTTAACTTCTTCATATTGGTTCGGTTTTGGAAAAGTTATATATGGAAACTGATCAGAAAATCTCCCTGGACGCAATAGCACAAGTTCCGGAGCTATATTCCAATAATTCCAAAATTATTTATTTTCATTACTTAATGTTATATGTTACATTTTAACTATATAGAAATGCGGGGTGTTACATTTTCCCACCCTTAGGAAATTTCGTCCCCGAAATTTGACAAGGGTAAAATTTATGTAATCTCTCACATTAATTACAACCATTTTTGTACATCCAATTTTGCAACCATCCGTGCTTTTATGAAAAAGTGTTTTTCAAGACAAAGCATACGCATGTACATAAATCTCTAAGAGGTACCTCTTATATGAATGCATTTTATTTTAAAAGTTTACTTTTAAAACATGATGCACACAACCTAAATATACTTGCAATTTCTATATGAATGCAATTTTTCGAAAAATTAAAATATTTTTCACCTAATTTTTTCACACTCCTATTAAATAGGGGTGTAGTTCAACCAATTTTTCATCCAAATCCTAAAACACAACTTTTAATATTCGAATTTCAGAAAAATCTAATTTCATGAATTTAAATTCTTATGTTATAAAACGAAGAAGCTTTATTTTTCTCCGATTTTCTTTTTCGTACATTTACGATACGATACTGGATAGATGACATACGTAGGCTAACATAGCCATCATCTCGGGCTAGGAGGCCTATGCCCTTGTCCGCCTTGGCATAGGAAGGCTCTAATAAAGGAATCGAAACAGCGAAGGCGCTCCTCCTGCCACATAGTTCTTGCCTCAAAATCACATTGAGACCTAGATAACTCATAATGTCTCCTAATCACCTCCTGTTGTCCCTGAAGAATCTTTACGTGCTCCCTAGCATGTCGTTCTTTCCTCTTGGCAAGGGTCCTAAATGGATCCTTGTAGCTCATCGGTGGAGGGGGCTGAGAAAGTCCTGCTCCCTCTCCCAAAGATCTATATCCATGTCCATATCCCCATGTACTCTGCGTCGCGGGCTCTAATGGCCAAGCGGGCCATTGGAGACTTGGTATATCCTATGTAATCTCCAAACGATGGCGCGGGAAAGTGCTAATGCTCATGAAAGTATTGGGTGCCTGCCCATGTGGTGGGGGCAGTGGTGATGGCTGCTATTCGTGCTCCTGCTTCTCCTATGGAGCCTGAATCTGGGCCAATCCTATATTCAACCACCTCAGAGTGGATGAATATATCATGGGGTGGGCCTACTCACTGTAAGTCTCTCTCTCCATCTCAACTCCGACCCACCTGAAGACCTGTGTCAAAAGGTGACAGCAAATCATAGTAAATGTGTGAAGTCCGGTCACTGTCATATACTGGACCATAATCGTCCTAGCCTAGTTCACCTGCAATCGTCCAATTATGGCATAGGTCACTTGCCTCATAATAGGATAAATCGAATCAAAACTCCCCGTCTTAGGGAAAAGGTTATGCTGTAAAATGCGGATAACTAACCTGCTAACGGAGTCAACCGCCCAGTGCTACAGTCGGGGTGCTGGGGGTCGAAAAGAATCTGCTACAAAACGACCATGTCTGTCATCTCAATCTGCGCTATCTCTAAACCATACCCTCTGACATCTAAAATACCATCTATTTAAAACTATCCTAACTCTCTTGACCTTCGATTGGAAGAGCACCTCCTCATCCTCATCGCTAGTATGTAAGTTAGCATCAAAAGGACATACAAACCTGGGATATGCTCGCTGCTCGAATGTATCATGGCTAAGAATCTGTCGTAGCCCTGTGTCCAAGAAGAGCTGCTCTAAATGTGTGCCTGGAAAATCAGCAAACTTCACTGCCCTTCCTTGCAAAAACTGGTGCACGGCTATATTGGAGTAGGACTGCACTATCCGCCTATCACTCTTACACCAAGCTATCTCCTGTGGTGCAAGGTGGGGAAAGAGGTGAACTAGATAGGGTCATGGAGTCATGGTGAAAAGCTTTCAGATATGTGGAAACGGAGTATGGATCCGAGTAGATCTCGCGATGCGCTTTGATTTGGCACTAATGGCGAGTTAAATGGTGGAGTTTTGGAGGTATTTGGGTGGTTGGAAGGGGTCATTTTTGGGTGCGGCTGTTGTCTTCGGGAAGGAAGCAAAAATGACGAAGAGATGCCGATGCATGCGTTTATATATGTGTAGTTTGCACTAAGGCGGTTGACCCGCCTTAGCTACAGGTCGACCGATCGGTCGTCCGCTTGGTTAATCGCGTGGTCGACCTGGCCGGCCTCTGTTATATTTTTTTTTGCGTCTTCAAGTAGCACCGTCTCCCGCTTCCCTTTAACTAATCGAAGCCTAAGCAAATTCTACCTACTACCGGGCTAACCGAGTCGTGGTTACGACTTAGGCTAAATATCTCAGTTTACTCTCCACCCTCCAAGTGGGGTCTTGACGTGTTCTATACTTCAGCTGAACCTAGATTAATATCCATAAGCTTGCTCCAACCACTTAAATCATCTAACCCATAAAAATTCTTTTTCAAAACAATTTTAGTTTCTTTGCAGCCATAAAAATATTTTTACGTACATAAACCTTTTCATACTTAAATAAGGATCTCAAAGATACGTCTCTACTTGGCTTAGACAGATGTTGCGTAAAACATCGTCACTACACAAAAAATACTAGTTTTCAATTAAAGTTAATAATATCTATATTTTTTCTACACTGTATATCTCTCTATTTTCAAATTCAAAAATGCTTTAAAGTTATTTGTCTCCAACTTCCCATATTTAAACTAATACAATTATAAAGCTATAAACTTCTAAAGTTAAAACTTGAAAATATTCCAAAACTTTTGAAATTCTTAAGAGTTTAATTGCTGGGCTAGACTAAAAAGTGGTTTTTAATTTGCTTTCACCTTTTCAAATATCCCTTACTGAATTAAAAAATCTTTGCCATATGAGTTTTTTTTTAGCTTTTGGAATTTCCTTGTTCCATGTTTTGACATACTAAATTGTTTTTCAAACTTTCTCCAAATATTGGTTTACTCAAAACAATGGACTTCTCCTTGGGGTTTTAAGAGTGTGTATGTGTGTGCATATTTATGTAAAAATACAAATACGTTCGCTCGCTATCTACCTAGGAATCTAAACCTAGGATCTGATACTAAATGTAACAACCCAAATTCCAGTGGATTCGGATTTTTCGCAAAAATGCTAAAACCCAAGTCCACTAAAACCCGAGTTTGGAATCTGGTATCCTGCAAAAAGGCAAAGATAAATATATCAGAGCTCAATTATCTATCTCACAGTGGAATTAATTAAAATATAATAGTAAGTAAATACTCACCCAAATAATGGCACTTCCTTAGCAAGTGTCACATAGCTGATAAGTCTCTGCCATCTACCTAACCTGTAGAATGTTATGTGGAGGGGGTCATAACAAAAGTTCCGGTGAATGGATAAGTTACATACTTCTAGGCTTAATTCTACGTATATCGTTTTATTTCCATTTACTCTAATATTAGGTTCATTAGGTTACAATATTCTCACCTCTATTCGTGAACCGTATTCATCTAATCTATAGTAGATAAAACCTAATAACTAATATATACATATATGTAGCTATATGCCCAATAACCATATTGGTCCTAGGTAACACCCATGGTATCTTCCATGTCCTCCCCAAAAAAGGTTCCATCGTCCAAATTCAAGAGCGTTCTGTAACTACATCCGTAAAGGACTGCTTCATAAGACCTACAGTACATATGCTTCACTGTTTTGCTCCGTAGTTATATCTGTAAACGACTGCTTCGTTAGGCCTACAATATAGATACTTCACCGTTTTGCTTCACGAGCGTTTCGTAGCTACATCAGTAAAGGACCGCTTCGTAAGGCCTACAATATGGATGCTCCACTGCTTACTGTGAAAACCGCGTCCACACTAGTCTATACCAGTGCTTGGACATCCACAATGTACTACCCAGTGCGTACATTAAGGATTGAGTAATCATTCTGTCTACTATCTGAATCCCACCAACAAGGTCTACCTTGTACGAAACTCAGTTGGGGATTTTCTATATCTATAAAGGACTTCTTTATTAGGCCTACAATATAGATATTCTAGTTGGGATGTCCTTTCTCATCGTGGCTATAGCCCCACGCAACCATTCCTCAACTAATCAAAAGACTTCTAAAGAATTAAGTGGTCGTGCCCTACTACAAACAATCTAACGTCTAATTGGCGGTGCCCCCATCCAATATCTCGATAGCGAAATAATCATTGGCCTATTGGTTTAACTCTAGTCTTTCCCGAAATCGCTCTTGGTCTTGATGCTGGCCGATATCCGCATGCGACTATCCTTAAACTTACTTGCAAGCACTGGACATATGAATACCCTACTTCAAACACCAAGCCCTTCTGCCTACCTAGAAAGGTCCGCTTCGTCAGGCCTACAATGCAAATGCAGTTAAGGCATACTCTCTTGATGGAACACCTACAAACCTGCCTTCGAGGATGCAGCTTCATTAGGCCTACCCAGAGGGCCATCCTAGAGTATCCTCATGTCCCGTTGAAGTCTCATACTTATTTAAAGCCCAAAAATACTAAGTTGGACATGCTTCTCTATTGCTTAAATCCATGATGAACTGCTTTGTTAGGCGCTTCATCCTTTAAACTGCTCCAAACGCATTTCGATTCCTTTATTAGCCCTAAATGTAATCTTTTAATTTGCATTTAGTTTGCTTTCTTATTGTATTAGCTACTTATTTTAATTTATTAGCATATTCTTTCCCTCGTCTTACTTCTAACTATTGTGAGAAAACCATAAATCTAATAAGGAATGCTGTTAGTATGAGCCACATTCGTTATCTTGCTTATTTAACTTAATATATAAATCCCTAAGTTCAATAAAATAAACCTCTTTTATTATTTCTATGTTATTTGCTTATCAACTTAGTAGTTTAAAAAGCTTTTATCGTTATTCTCTACTATCATTGCTTACCAATTTATTATAAGTCTCACGATAAGCTTTTCTATTCTTATTTCATAATTATAACTTATGTTATAATTCTGCTCGTAACTGTTACTTTTCTTCTTTTATTGTCCGTTATGTAATTACAAGTGTTTCTTGTCTGCTCTAGTCTGCCTTCTTTTATTGTGATATAGAATTGTTTAATTCTCTAATATTACATAATTCACTTATCATAATAGTTGCCTAGTTAATAGCTTGCACGGTAAATGCAGACTTAGGCTTCTAATTTTTTTTATAGCCTTAAACCCTTAAATTAAAAATATTCTTGTTTCAAATCATACTTACTTTATTATCCGCTACTTTAGGAAGTAATTCTATTTTATTTGGTTAGTTATGAAAACTGTATAATCCATTTCCACATCTTAATATTGGATAATACTATAAATAATAATCCGTAACTGCAAGGTATCTCTTTTACTATTTTGGAGTAGTGTCAAATACAATGGTTTCTCTATTTTACACTAATTACCTGTTTTTATTTCTTTTATTCTGGCAGTTATGTTTACAGTTATCTTTTAAACATTAAATTATGGAAATATATCCTATTTTCTAAACTAACCAATTAATCAAATAATTACTCCCAAATTAACTTTTCCCGTTTTAATGCAATTTATTACAGTAATTCTATTCTTCAACTTTTATTATTTTACATCTAATTTCCTTCATTTTAGTTTCTTGATTATATAATCCATATTCGCGTTTAATCTACTCTAATCCATACACGAAGAAAAAAGGAGGGGATAGAAGAAAACTGACGCTTGCATAAAAATCCAAAACGTAGAAAAAGATGTAAATATGGCATAGAAAATAGTGTATAAATATTGATACTATAAATAAATTGCAATTTTGCTTATAGTTCAGCTCGATTTAATTAATATGATTAATTACTGAATAAAATATTCTACATGGGAATCTAACGATAATATATCTTAAATTTAAAAGATATATAAATAAATCCACTCATCTGTCATCCTTAGCTTCGCTTGTGCTCCGATTGGCTCCACGATCCTTCTGGATCCCCTTCTTCCAAGGTATATAATATTTTAACTTAGAAGATCTTCTCCCTAGATTTTATTTTCTTTTTAGGTTTCAGCCTTCGGCCAAGAACCCAAAGAAATATTTTCTATTTAGGGTTCAGCCTTGGGCAATAAACCCATGGGAGAAAATCTAATTGCGAAAAGATAGCTAGGCCTAAGGTCCTTTTTATACTGGAGCTTGGAGACCTTAGATCGTTCGATTCTTGGATTGAACCTAGAGCCACCACGTCACAGGGTCGTTTGGAGCCATAGGACCGAAGAACGTATGGCTCAAATTGCACAAAAATAAGAAAACACGTCACTGTAAGTACCTAGAAAAAAATTCGCCCAGGTCGTACGCTGGTCGATCGCCCTTAGCTAGCGGTCGACAGTTGTGCCTATTGGGTCGACCCTCTGGTCAGCCCATATCCGTGTTATATTTTTTTCCGCTCGGTTGCTTATTCTGTCTCGTTCTTAACTTCTTCACATTAGTTCAGTTATAGCAAGTTATATATGGAAACTGATCAAAAAATTGCTCTGGACGGAAACTAATCAGAAAACCTTCTTCCTCATTTTCATTTTCCCTCTCTCACATTTCCATGCCCCAGGCTCGACTCAAACCCAACGTCGATCAACTATCTTCGATTGCCGCCCCCACCTTCGATCACCAGAGCATGATCAGAGACCACCACCTCGAAGCTCACCCTCTACCACACATGCGCCAGCAAGCATGAGGCGCTTGGCCGCTCTATGGATTTGAGAAACGCGCATGAATGCCAGCTCTTTGTGGCTCAATTTTGGCCTTCACACTCCACTAAATTCGATCATCACCGTTGAGATTATAGAACTCGATGAGCTCTCATTTTCTTGCTGGAAGTATTTCGTAGAAGTCGATGGATTTGGAGATAATGGAGGAGGAACGATCGAGTTTTCTTGGCCACTAAAATTTAATTGGAGACTAAGGTTTCATTGGCTAGGATTTGATAGTTTAGGATCCTTATATACGCAAGTTCAAAAAACTTTTCATCCGAAAATTTTCCGAACTTCAAACAAAGCGTTCCACCTGGCGCTTATATTGTTTTACACCTATTCCAAACATAATGGAATATGTATCAGAGGCTAATTCCATCGTATTTGAAAGATAGGTTTTCGAATCGAATTATTTTAATTAAATTTACTTAAATAAATTTCTATGCGTTTCAGCTTCGCATGACCAAACCGTAAGTCCAATTGCCATGAAATTTGAAATCCTATAATAACTCACTATTACAGATCCAATGAAACTAGTTTCATTGAAATCAGGGACAGTATTAAAAATGACTATTTTTACCCGTTAATTAAATATAAAAATTTCCAATTTCTATAAATTAACTTTTAATTCATATTTAAATTAATAATGTCATTCCAATTCAAATAAAATTTATATCAACATTGGAAATCATTTTTATTCATATTATATTCAATATTCAATTAATTAACTGATTTAACTTATAAAATTTACTTTTCAATATTTAAATTGATTAAATATTCTAAATTTGAACGATTGAAAAACTAGATCGTTACACCATCCATCTGTAGGTGGTAAGTGGTACTCATCTTTAGCTTGGTACCTAACACTTCGTATAGACTCTTCATGGATTCGCTAGTGGACAAAAGTGAACAAAGTATCTCTGTCAATGACTATACTTCTAGGAATTTAATACAGTCTAACAATATTCCTCATAAACAACTTAGCTAAAGTAGTTGCCATCTTTGTCGACTTAACGTGAATAAAGTGTGCACTCTTGGTCAGTCTACATACAACAACCCAAATACTTTCATTTCCCTTATTCCACCTTGGCAACCCATCAATAAAATCCAAGGATATAGAATCCCAATTCCAAATTTGCACTTCTAAAGGTTGAAGCAATCCACTTAGTTTCTGATTCTCGGCATTTACTTATTGGTGATTTAACATTGCTTCACCCTTAAGCTTGTATCTCTTTTAACCCTTCCTATAAGAAACTCATCTTCATATCCCTATACATCTTAGTATCTCCAGGATGAATAGTAAACTTCAATCGATGACACTTCGTATAAACTTCCTTGTGTTACCAACATCTGGAACAAAAAATCACCCCTTCTTCCTCAAACATCCATTCCGATTAAGATAAAAATCCTTTAAATCATTAATCTTAGTTCCACCTTCAAGCCTTCTTGCCTGTTCAGCTGGTAATGGATCATCTCTCTACTTAGAAGCAATTCTTTCAATCATTACTGGTCGAATTTCCAATGACGACAACATGGTGTTTCCTAATTCGAACTAGCTGTAGATCTTAACTGCACATCACAAGTAGTTACTGCCTTTAGTCTTTCCATTCTACTAACATAGCTAATACCATATGCTAATGTTTTCTGCTAAGTGCATCTGCAATTTTATTTCCTTTACTAGGATGTATACTCAATACCAAAATCTGCTAAAAACTACATCCACCTCTGCTATTTCATATTCAATTCCCTTTGAGAGAATAAATATTTCAAGGACTTATGATCCATAAACTACTCGAATCGTTCTCTCAACATATAGTGTCTCCATATGTTCAAAGTAAAGATCACTGCTGCCAACTCTAAATCATGAGTCGGATATCTAACCTCATGTGGTATAAGCTATCGTGAAGCGAAGGCCATTAATTTACCTTTTTTGCATCAACACGACTCCTAACCCTGTCCACATGCATCCGTATACAGCACCAAAATTGATTTTTATCTAGAACAACTAACATAAGTGCATATGTCAATATATGTTTTAGCTTTAAGAATGCTTCTTCAAATTTATCGGTCTAGACAAAACTTTAGGTCTTTCCTTGTTAGTTTAGCCATAGGTGTCGCTATGCATGAGAAATCCTTGATAAATCCCTGATAATAACCAGTTAGTCCAAGAAAATTCCATATCTTGGTCAAAATTTCGGGTCCTATCTAATTATTCACAACTATAATCTTAGCTAGATCCATAGATAACTTTTTTCTAAAACTACATGACCAAGAAACTTTACTTCTTTCCTCCAAAAATTATTCTTTGAAAACTTCACTTTGAGTTGATGCTACCTTAACATCTCCACTATTTTGAGATGAACTTCATGATCTTGTTCATTCTTAGAATATGTAATGTCATCTATAAACACCAACATGAATCTATCCAAATGCTCTCATAATATCTGGTTCATCGAATTCACAAAGAAAGTATGCGCATTAATTAGTCCAAAGGGCATGACTAAACATTCATACACTATTAATATAATGCTATCCTCCGTTACTCTCAGTTGATGGAACCCTATTACCAAATCCAATTGAGAAACTACCTTGACTCCACTCAACTAATCAAACAAATAGTCTATTTTCGGCAAAGGATACCGATTCTTCATTGTCTTCTCATTCAACTTACAATAATCAATATACATCTTTAGCGATCCATTTGGTTTCTTCATGAACACCGTGGCCGCTCCTTAAAACGAACTACTTGGCATAATAAAATTCTTTCCTTCCAAGTCCACTAGCTGCACCTTTAACTCTTTCATCTCAGTGGTTTCTTTCTGCTTGGCGGTCTACTCATGGGTTCATCTCTAGGTACAAGATCTATTCAAAACTCAATAGCTTTTCTTGGTAGGTATTTCTATAACTGGCTCAAAAACATCTGCAAAATCTCTTACAACAAAAGCACGATTCACTTCATCCTCCGCTTTAATTGCACCTAATAATGCACATATATTAAAACATGCATTCTCTAATGAATATATAATTTGGTCATCACTATTGGGTGTCTTAATGATATATTCCTACCTTGGAAAAATGTCATAGCGTCATATATGCTTAACCAATCCATACCCAAAATAATCTCAAAACCCATAAAAATCAAACACATACAAATTGCAGGAAAAAGTATGACCTAGCAACTCAAATTCTAAATCGTCACCTCTCATCCCGAGAGTTGCATAATCTTCTATCTGATTCGCAACCCTTAAGGAAGTAATAAGGTAAGATGGTTCTAGACTTAACTTATCTACCAAACAATGCGAGATCCTATGAATTTTTTTTCTTTAACTAGACCACGTCACGGTGTCGAATAAAGGAATGTGATGCACAAGTATCGAATAATATTTTAATAGGTATGAAATGACTCAAAAGCATACCTTCCATCATAGACTTTCCTTTCTCCTCTGAAGTCGGTCCAGAAGCTGATGGCTCCAAAGCAAAAACTTTCCCTTTATTAGCTTTGGCCGGTTTTGGACATTCATTCTTGTAATGCCCCATCTGGTTGTAGTTCAAACACTTCACACTTTTCTTTCCACAACTTTCTTTCCCTTATAGGTTCGACACTCATGAGCAAAATGCCCTTTTCTTGAAAAAAGCGCTCTTTCTTATCACTCTTGAAGAAAATAAGATCAAATTTCCCTTTCTTGGCAACTCTGCCCTACTATGCTTCCTCCTTTTGAAAGAACATCATTTTCTTGCCTTGACGTGCATGAGTCTCAGTCGACTTGTCCTTTCCAAATGTCAAAAGCATTTCCTTATTTCTTATCACCATCTCCACTCTACATTATATGGATCTCTAACATATGGGATTGTTGCTTTGGTAATCTCCAGCTTCAAACCCAAATGAAATTCTCATTCCTCTTAATTACCGTGTCCATGGTACATATCCGTATTTGGATAACTCATCAAACTTAGTTGCATACTCTAGAATAGACATTTCTCCTTGCTCCAAATCTGCAAACTTTCTACGCAAAGTTGACTTGGCTGTCTCAAATAAGAACCTTTCCTCAAACCTACTTCTATAATTAGTCCAAGTCAATTCCTCCTCTAGGACTCCTACGGTCATGCTATTCCACTAGTACAAAGCAGCTCCTTGCAACTACCTTGATGCTAACCTCCTTTTTTGCTCATCGTTCAAGCCAAAGTCAGCAAAAATTCTTTCATAGTGCAGCAACCAATTCTCAACTTCAATAGCGTCTTCCATTCCTAGAAAAGGTTTTCCTCCAAGACTAGTGTAATCACGGCTCAACTTGGCATAGTTATTGCCAACTGGCACCTCAAGATTAGATCCTCCGGCATTAACAGCATTACCTCTAACCAAACCAGCAGCAGCTCCAGGTCACATCATATTCATGAAGAACTGATACATAGTCCCCATATCTATTGATGGGATTCCAGCACTTACATTAGCATTCACATTTGGATTATCATTTTCTTGTCGACCCGGATTCCTTCTAGTATTGGGTTAAACATTTCTAATAGTTGTGGTGCTTCCTCCACCTAGATTCGGTCTTCTGTTTCTTGCTTCTATATCTTGTATTCTCATAATCTACATATAAGCCTTAATAAGAAATAGAAGAATGGTCTAAGTGAAAGGGGAGAATACATACTTACATATATAGCAAATACAAGTATGTTACTATAGCAGTATCCCATACCCCAATCTTATTCTCTAATTTATTGGACTATGTTTTCAAAAACTTTTAATCTTTTAAATTTTACATAAACTTATGCTCTGATACCAATTTGTAACATCCCTATTTTGAGGTCCGAAAATAATCGCTACCGATGTTGAAGTCATCAATAGTATTATTCTTTAGTTTATAATGTGGTTAGGTTGATCGTCAATAATATTAAAAGTACATATATATGAAAAAAAATCAAACATCTCTCATTGACCAAACTTTTATTATGGTTCAGGAATAAATTTCCACATTCATTACATAATCCCATTCGTTGCCCATGTTTAAATAAAATATAATAATAAAAAAATACATCAGATGTGACATATAAAGATGCCTTCTTGGTTGATCAGAGTCTTACAATTGACAGTTATAAATTATGTTATTACATCCACTCAAACATAGCATAAGCTTAAAACAACACAACGAAAATAAAAACTCCAAATATGAGCTAGCTTGTCTCCTGCATGTCTTCAAAAGCTTATGCATCTAACCTGAAAATCCCTACTCCTGACCTACTTAATCGAGTACCAAGAGTTTAGCGGGAAAACAAAAATTCGTGATAGACAAAAAATCTGGTATGAATAATTATATACCATCTCAAACCAAATAGATATCTAGTGAGACCACACCACTTAGCAAAACTAATTTTCGCCTCGCTAATATCTTACCAAATATGTCAATCATAAATCTTGCACATGCAACCACAATGATTAGAATAATCATAACAAGATCATATGCATGTATGTAGCATAAGTAAGTTTGACTAATTTATCCTCCTAGAGACATGCACTCCCAAGGTTTACCCTTCCAAACATACACTACTTGTCTCCAACCAATGGACTATCTGTCTTAACCTGTTAGTTCTCATGGGATCACTATGAACCATTGGTTTTCCTAATAACATCTCTTCCAATTGTAGTTTTCATGGGATCACTATGAACCTATTAGTTATCACTAAAAACACTCTTCAATCATAATTTTCATTGGATCACTATAAATCTATTATTTATCACTAATTACATCTCTTTAATCATAGTTTTCATGGGATCACTATGAACCTATTAGTTTCCACTAATATAATATCTCATATCATAGTTTTCAAGGGATCACTATGAACCTATTAGTTATCACTAATAATATTTTTCAAATCATATTCTTTTGATCAATTTTGGGCATCTTAACATACTAGATCTATCTGATCTCCTAGATGCAATTCTACTAACATAGGAGCTAAGTCAGACCATACTCACTACTGGGACAACAATCCTAAAATGCAATGTTGGGTCATAATGATATGAGTATGCCAATGCTAACTATGCAATGTAACTGATCAAATGAACATCATTCATTAACATATGTTCACTCAATAGTCATTGGCATCACAAACTACTTAATTTCAGTAATAATTCATTTGGCAAAATCCATATAAAACAGGGGCTAAAACACCATTTTATTTCCTTGAAATTATTTATCTTTATAGATGATTAATAACTTAAAAATCATTCTTTAAAACAAGGAAAACATATCCCATCACTTATCCAAAACATCGCCATCTTTAAATACTCTTTAAATCATTAGTTATCAAAAATGAGGATGCCGAACCTCTAAATTAGTTTTCAAAAATAAATAATTCTGATTTATAAGACATAAGGTCGAGATCAATTGTTTTCAAATTTCTAATATACATAGGTTGTTGCACCTATAAAATTTAGCTTTTGGTTTGTATAGTATAAGGCTTATGTGCCCAAAGAGAAAATATGTCGAATTTGTAAGTTTATGGCATCATTTCCACAAAACAGTAGTTATTGAGAATATAGCTTACGACATCACTGCCACAAAACAATGGACGGAATTTATGTTTCTTAGAATGGATTTCGAAAATAAAGAGTGCTACATTTTAAATGAACCCTTTAAGTTACGAAATCATAGAATTGTCGAGACTCGAGAACTAGAGTTACTAAACTCCTATATATATCTGGGTATTGGACTTCTATATGAATAGATTCATTACTTACCCGCCAAGCAGACATCGTATGTATCTTTTCATACAGTATCGACTATTAATTGGGATTTCGGCCATCTAGGTTGATGCAAGGGTAATTCTATAAATAAATTTACAACCGATTCATTTCTTCATAAAGACATTTCTTTTCACTAACTCTTATCCCTTGTCAAATTCCTATTGGTTAATAAGATATTTTACCAATTTTTTTTAGAAACAGTCGGAAGTTTAGATTACCTTTCCCAAAATAATTTGCAAACCCATTTTAATTATATTGTTAATTAATATTAATTAAAAACTTTTCTAGCTTAATAAATCTTAGAAAATCATAACCTCTTGGGAAAAATCCCCAAAAACATCGAAAAATCAGAATTTATCTATTCTATCTCCTACAGAAATTTCAAGGCCAAAATAGTTATTTATTTATTTATAATAATTAAAACCCGAAATAAACACCTTTTCCATCTTAAGAAATTCATAAAATATTCACATTAATTTGGTAAATTATGTAACTAAAAATCCATCTTCAAAATAATGATTTACACATCATATCAAAAAATCAAATCAATTGGAAATCAAAAGCTTAGGTTTTACCTTTCAAACCCATTAAAACAATTTCATAAAAATTCCAATAAATCATCATTCCATCCAACAATGATATCAACCATCAAGTTATGATATATTGTCATAAACAATTCGAAAATCGATCAATAATCCAAAGTCAAAATGCAAGCAAAGAGATGGCACTATTATTCACCCTAAATTGGATTAGAGATTGAGATTTGTTGTTGATTGATTTCCCAAAGCCTTTTCCATGAATCCCTTTGAGATTTTCCCCGACTTCTTCTCTTGTTAATGATCGACCTTGGTTATATTTGATTTGATTAGAAAACATAAACGAATAATGAATGTGAGAGAGAGTGTTTAAGGAATGAATGAAGGAATAATTTCTATTATGCCCCTCTCATTAATCTCTTCTCATTCTTAGTTGTAAATCATTCTTATTAGTTGTTAATTAAGGCCAAACCTAATTTATTTTCAAATCTCTTTCTTTTTGTCCGCACACATTACATTATTCTATTTAATTTATCTAAATAAATCTCCCGAATAATGTTAAATCAAAATTTAGGGTGTTACATATGAAGGATGATTTAGACCATGAATGTGGAAGGTAGAACAATGTAAAAAGTACTTTTTACACTCTTAGACTTTTGGCTCACATTCATCCCTTTTATCTCCTAGATCTAACTCTTTGCCACAAAGTGTGGTCAAACATGAGCTTACCTTGTTTTCTAGATTTGAAATCATCGTACATCGTTTGTATTTATGATAAATCTAAAAGAATTAAAACTAAGTGGATATAGGCAGTGATTTGATGCCGAAGCACTATCAAAATTCATGTGTTTATGCTGCCCTTTCTCATATTTGATTATCTATTCTCATTGTTAATCAATTTAGGGTGTTATGACACTTTTTAACCTAATTTTTTTTTGTAGTTTCACTAAGAAATGAGCTTCTCAAGTAAATATATAGCCTAGGATTTCGAACATCTAAAAGTTAGATCTGGAAGTTTATAGCTATAGATTTGAAGGTTCTTGGGTTTGAGGAAGAATCTTGGTCAAATATAAAGCTAATGTCCCCTAGAATGACTTCTGCTAGATCCGATGTTGTTGCTAGAGAAGATAATGCTTCTCAGCTCAACGAACAGACTATGCAACCAGCATATGCTTTGCCAGGACCTTCTTCCTCGCAAGAGATGGTGAACAAAGCTAAATTTGATAGGACGATGGCTAAAATAAACAAAAGGATGTTAGATAGCTAGAGTATGATCTTTGAAAGAATGGAGAAATGCTTTACTATGTTAACCCAACAACATAAAGTCATAGGAAGAACCGAGAGATTCATCATCTTTAAATTATAAGGGAGAAAGTCTAGCTTCATCAGATCAAAATAGAAGAGAAGATAAGCAAAAGATGAAGAGAAAGGATGCTAGGGCATCGAAGAAACAAAGTACAAGAAACGTTCTAGCAATGCGCAACATGGTCGATACCAGCTGCAATATACTTGGTACCAACTATGTTAAGGGTGGTAGGAGTGGACAACCACTTAATGTAGTGAACCTTTTAAAGAGGATGATTCAAAGGATACTAGTAATGACACTAGGTAGAATTCTAGTCCGTAGAGTGATGATATCCATATGAATGCCACAAAACCAACAAGACGTCGTAGAGTGTCTGAACAAGTGGCTCCCTCAAAGATAGGAGATCCTAGACTTCACGAGTCTAGCCGAGAGTGTTTGCAGAGTTAAGCAGTCAGGGCAGTCCTTAATAGTCATTGTTCAACTGCTCAAACCATTAAAAAAGTTCATAGAAGATATGTTTAGGGAATTTTTGAATGAAAATCAGCACAGAAGTGACGATGAAAGGGGCCTAACACCCAGTAGGACTGTGTTCGCTAATGATATATGGCAGGAGACTCATCCTAAAATTTTGGTGATGCCAAAGATGTCATCTTATAATGGAATGACAGATCCAATACAACATCTATTTAAGTACGAATGACACATAGATGGTGCCCATGCTACTAATGTGGTGAGATGTAGAAATGTAACGACCCTCCATTTTGACCATCGGAAGTTAACACCGAACACTACCACTATGTTCCAATGTTGCGCATCTAATCGACCAAAGGGCATATTGTTAGGGTAAATAAAAAGAAAAGAACAGAGAATAGAATCTCACAGTGTAATCGAAAATATATAATATAACAAAGACAGTATAAACTGTCTCTTAAAAAATACAAAGTACATCAGAGTTAAAAACAAACCTTATCAGCTAAGCAATGAACCTGCAAACAATGCTTAAGACCCAAAGCAAATCTCTTTGCCCATAACAAAGGAGTATTGACCAACTCAAAACCCCAAAAGAAAAAGGTTAAACCGGTTAACACTCCTTCACTAACAAGCTGTTCTATTCAAGATGGATAAAATACTCAACCTACACACCCTTCTCGATCTTAAAAATGAAATGAGAACTTATAGCGATGCCTGAATAAATTCTGAATCGCAGTTTAGCTTATCAGCCACAAAATTTTTGCATCCTACCCAACCAAAGTCTCCCATCTCCAAATTGTTGAGAAACAATACCACCTACAAGAACATTCCTAAGACTTATATCGACGAAAGCCTTCTATACATGTGTCCAGGATTGCACCTTAACAACAGCCTCAGGACTCTAATATGGCTCCCCTCCAAGGCTAAGGATGCTTTGAAGAGTCTAAAGCTGGTGAATCTAAAAATATTGTTGCCTAAAGGGCCACATTACTTTTGGGGCTAACCCTAATTAGTTGGAAATGTTCATCGGTGACGTAACATCTTTTGCGGTTGTTAAATAGTCTTTGAACTAATCAGGCATCTTGGACTGCATATCCACTAGCGCTCATGTATTTAGTCTGCTCGTATGGATAACCTGAGGAAAATACCTTAGCAACTAGTAGTAGAAATAATTTAAGTTCAAAAGACAAGAAGTGTATGCAATATTATATAATAATAAAATACAAGTATGCTCTCTCAACGTATCTCCAACTACAAGATTGATCAACTCAAACTAGCCAACTTGGTCCGACTGTTGAGCGTACACACTGATACCAACTGTGACAACCCGCCCACCATAATACCCAAAGGTATGTGCCTTACATCATCGCACGAATTTCGAATACCATAGAAGACAAATCATCGGGGTAAAATTAAAAAAAACACTAAATCAAGGCATTGATAAGGTCTCATAATAGAATTACAATATATGATACACTGAATATACATGAATAGAATAAGATAACAATATATAAGAGACTACATTAGCGGAAGAAGCTGACAGTAAATTTTCTTATAGAATAGTCAGAATACATCAACTTCAAAATAAAAACGGAGTTCTAAAAAATATCTGATACAATAGTCTCGTATACAAATAACAGGTCTATCATGTACAATAGAATGACAAGTATATGTATCTCAAAAACATTGATGCCACGCCTCTAAAATGCTCCAGTTGCGCACTCTACGAGTGTAACCCCAAAAACACCTAACTCCCAAACTACTCAATCGAGTACCCTAGGGTTGTCATGGCATAAGGTAAAGAGAAAATGTGGGTCAGACATAAAGCCTTGTGTGAGGGGAACTATATATTAAAACTGTATACAAATAAATAGAAACTACTAAATCACAGCAGACCCTGTCCACAACTGTGGCTTATGGGAAATCTGGACTGCCTATTAGTAAGTACAGTAAATTCATCTCAAAAGTAATGGATCATACCATAACCTGCTCTTCTCCTTTAACAACAAGTTAGGACAATATCTTCTATTGCAATACATTAGCCCAAAACTATTAATAATATAGTACAAATATACCACGATCAAACTGTGATCCCAAAACAACGATCATTACTACTAAGATCAATAGGATACACCACATGCATATAGCCTCTACTACTAAGACCAAACAGGTACACCACAACACATATGGTCACTACTGCTAAGACCAAATAGGTACGCCGCAACGCGTATGGTTACTACTGCTAAGACCAAATAGATATGCAACAACACGTATGACTACTATTGCTAAGACCAAACATTCGTAAGATTACGAACATCGGATCCAAAAATGTCCAAGCGATCATAACATGATAAAGCTATTTACGATCCCTCTAAGACTGTATCGAGTGTGTCATGGTCATCAACAATGCTCTAGGTACACCACAACAAAGTCGATACCTAGGTAGGTCACATAAGTCCATACCCTTGGGGTAGGCCACATAAGTCCATACTCTTGGTGTGTCACAACAAGTCACACCAAAACAAATTGTATATCGCTCTAAGATAGAAACCTTAGATTACGGACTCACTCCATATATAACGTATGGAATCACCACGTATTGCTCCAATCACCACGGTCTAAAAACCCACCAGACATTTCTAACAAATCACCATAATATCCCAAATTGCATTCCAAATGGAACGCATGACCTCGGTGTCATATTACTCCTAATATATACCCACCCGGTCTACCTCAAAATCTACATTTTTAGAATATGTGCCAAGGTGGGTCCCACATGGGTCCCAAAATTGGAGCACTTTAAAATCCACCAAAATTTCATAGTTTGTAGGCCTTGAAAAATTCTAAACAATGGTCCAAACCTCACCTTAATCTGACTTCATATACGAAAGTTATCGCACTTCGAAGTTTGCACAACACGCAACAGGTCAGCCAACTGAAGGATTCAGTCGATTGAACCAGGGCCGAGATGGACTTTTTCCTCTCGACTAGTCAACTGAATGGACCAAGTCAGTTGACTGAATTAATAGTTTCTAGGAAGTGATTCAGTGCAGGGAGTAGATTCCTCGATCAAATGCCATTCATGTGTCTTTTCTCCAACGCTTCACTCGATGAGTCGCCTTGCTACTATAGCTTGCCTCCATCCCATCGGACATCTACCGAGGTTTATTTGTAGATGTTTTGAAAATAAATTACATAAGTAATCAAAAACATATTTCGATACTAAAGCCACTCAGGACTAGAGTTCCACAGGCGATTATGGTGACCCGGCTTCCTCTAACACGCCAAAACGAGATACCCGGCCTTGTGCGTAGTCTATACATGTGTCGATGCACTCATTTATGCATGCTTATGAACACATGCTCACACAAAACATGGCCAAACACGAATTACATTTTGGACTTTACTGGGATGATTACTCGGTTCGGTATACTCTCACACAACTTAGCGCACACAATAGTCGCTAAGGATATGTGAAATGCCCGCAATGGACTTATTATAAATTATATACCTATATAAACAAATATTCACAAAAAAACCATAACTATAATACTATCTTTGTTTTTAATTGTCACTCAGCTCCAAATGAACGTATACATGCTCGTGTACATGTACGTATATATATATTCGGATAAGTACTTCAATTATTACTTAAATCAAAACTTACTTTTATTTACAGAACTTATTCAGTAAAAGTGAAACGTCTCCTAATATCATTTTATAAAATCATAAACCATTTTCTAAATTATTGTACTAGCTTATAATCACTATGTAGAATTTAAATTACTTAATCACTTCATTTAAAATGAAATATTCACTCTTTTACTATTTTATAAAATCACATACCCATTTTATAAAATATATACTTCATTTATAAAATCATGAAACCATTTTATAAATACTAATTCTGGCTTATAGAGTATCTAATCACTTTAATAATAAGTGTAGAGTTCAAAAATCTCTTAAATTAGCTTTTTAACATTTTGCAAATCAATTCAGATGGGTTAGTTAATATTTTATAATGACGTGCACAACATTGCACTACTTCATTGACCCCAAACCAAATAATAACATCGCAAGTAATCACCCAATTAGACTAAATCAATTCTAGAGCTTACTGACTATTTTAAAACATAATAGTTAGGGTCTTAAACAATTAATTAGCTGAGGGAAACATATTTATAAAAAAAAAATTAAACCCAAATCAAATCAAAAAATCTCCAAATCAATTTATATAATTCTATAATCATCAATAATCAAATATATGAAATATAAAATATAAATCAATAAGGAGAATCATCCCATTCACCTTAATTAAACCCAAGTCAAGCTCCAATCATAAAAAACCCAATTCTTGCTTACATTAAGTTTCGAAATGCACACCAATACTCCGATCCAAGCCAATTCCTTCGTGGTTATCGTAGAGAATTGGAAGAAGGGAATTATGGTGATTTTTATTTGATTTTAGGAAATTTAATTAATGGGTTTAGGGTTTGGGGATTAAGGAGGTGATTTAGGAGTGATTAGTAGGCTATTAGAGAGAGTGGAGAGGAATCTAACGTGAATGAGAGATAATGAAGGGAATTAGCGATTTATAAGAAACTAATGGGCTAAGCCCCAAACCTCTCCATCCGACACTATTCTTCCCAGAAATTCCAAACTCCAAACATATCGAGCCTTCGACTCATTCCAATTTCGGATGTCATTCCCAACTTAGTGGAAAAGGTTTCGAGACCTAATTTCATTGTAAACAAAGTTAGCCTTTTGGATCGATTTACGAATTAAACGTAGGCTGCTAGCTTAAAAATCCATCAATTGAAATATATCGATGCTTATACTAATTTTGATTCGCAATATCGATCCAGGCTTAACGAAAGTGGTCTCAAGTTCTAATTCGACCATATGTGAAAAGTAAAATTCTAGACTTTTAATTCAATAATGAATTAATATTTGAATTAACTATTTAAATATATTGTCGTTAAATATGCGGGTTGTTACAGATACTTCTCTTTAACTCACATTATAATTTCAAGCCCTAGCCTCTACTTTACAATCTTACTTTTTGGCTCCTTTCTTCCCATTCATAGATACCCTCCTCCATAACACCATCTTTTCTGAGTTCATCACACCTGATAAACTAAAATACAAATTTATCCAGTGGTGAAGCATTAATACTAGCAATAGTGGTGCTGATTCAGAACATAGGTGACCGACTGGTTAAGGTGTTGTTCTAAGGCAATTCTTGTAAGATAATTTTATACGTTACATATTTTTATATTATTAATTACATTATAAAAAAATTATATGTGGAATAATTGTCTCCCATAAATATTAATGCATAAAAAAATTTAAACAATTATTTTGGATGTAACTATTATTTAAAATTAAAATTTAAAAAAAAATATAAATTAATTTCAACCATATATATTTTTATACATGTGTATAATATTTTTCTAAATATTTTTATTATTTTAAAATGAATATCTACTATTTTTAAACCCTAAAATACTTTAAGCCAAGTTTAATACACACACACACACAGATATATATTATATAATATTAAATATGTTTTGGAAATAAAAGTTAATAAGTTTATGGTCGAAAGAAAATTTTGACATATTATATATATTTGTTAATAATTATTTAATATAATGTTTTAATAATTTTGAACAATATGTATATACAATTATTTCTTTCTCCTCCCTTATGTTGAGTTTTCAATTTTTCTTGATAAATGATTAGCTACAAAAGGGTTTTCTAGTGAACGTGCCATTAGGCACAACTGGTACACTCCAAAATAACTCTAACTTGGGCATCTCTACCCTTAGCCATGAACCTCCTTTAAATTTTTGATCGACTTAATTCTTCTATATTCGACCCTTATCTATATATAAGTTAAAGTGGAAATTAGGTTTAAGGGCTTCTATTTGCAGGGTAATAAGTTTTAAGGACAACACTTCTAAATAATTAGTTTTAAGGACAATTTACAGCATAATGATAAATTCATTTATCTTTTTATGTTATACAGGAAAATGATAAATCCTTTTATTATTATTTCTGTATAACTGAAAATGATAAATTCTTTTATCTTTTTCCTGTAAAATGTCCTTAAAACTAATTTTTCAGAAGTAGTGTCCTTAAAACTTATTACCCTGGACAAATAAGCCCTTGAAGTAAAAATCCCCTATATTAAATTTAAAACACATTCTCCTATATTAAAAAACATTTTTGGCCAAAGTATATTTGCATATAATATATATTTTCATATATTAATTTATTATTTAATGCATTATTTATTATTAAATTATTATATAAACATATATCTAATTTACAAACTTAATTTTGGATTTAAAATAAAAAACGTATATTTTTCTACTCATATAGCATTTACACATATTTCATTAATTTTAAAATTTATTTTATGAAACGTGAATATATTGATAAATTCTTTTTACTTGTTAATTTTTTTATATGTTTTAAATATCATGGATATATATTAATCAAAATTCCTTTGTAGCATATTTATGTTATAATATTAATAAAGATACTATAATAATCTTAAGATCCAAATCTGAATTTAAAATTGTAACATCACGTATTTTGGTCGTTTGATTTTGAGTATTTAAGTAGTTTTAAATATTGAATTTGGAATATAAATTAATTTTGAATATAGATGAATTTAAAATATCCAATATAGTGATTTAATTAATAAATTTAATTATTGAGTTAATAATTAAAAATCGCTTAAATAATTGAATTGGAGTAGAATATGAAATAGGAATGATTTCTAATATTTATATAAATTCTGTTTGAATTAGAATTGGGTAAGTTTAAAACTGGAATTTTAAAGCGATTTCTTAAAGATTTGAAATTGTCGATTTAATCGACGCGTTAAAATAGCGATTCGGGATACAGTCATGGAATTTAACAAAACTGGTTTCATTGGATATTTAATAGTGTAATATTATTGAATTTCAAGTTTCGTAGCGTTTGGAATTATCGTTTGGTCGTATGGGATAGAAATGCATTGAAATTTATATCGAAAATGCAATATAATAATTAGGTCCAAAAAGCTATCTTCTCCATACGATCGATTCACGACTTGAAACCTTTTCCATTGCGTTCTAAATAGGGTTATAACATTATAAACGCCTAGCAGCACGCCTCCATAGGGGTTCAAAATTTCGAGATATGCAATGAGAGATATTGGAATAAAATAATATATATACATTTATAAAATCAGATCAAAATCAAATCAGCCCCTTCTCCATTCAAACATGCAACATTTCCTTCCTCCCTTCAAATCACAACTCTTTCCTTTTTTTTAAATCTGCCTGTTCAAATCAAATGAGATAAAATAGCTCCTCTCCTTTCCTTCTTCAGCTTAACGAATCAATTCATTCACATAAGCAAAGAAGGAAAAAAATGGTTGCACCATAAATCGCAAGCCATTCTCTCGTTCTTTCCTTCTATTCGTAATTAGCTTGTATACAAAAAAGGGCAGAACGTAAATCAAATTCCTTTGAAACAAAGAAAAAAAAGAACATCATAATTTCGCGAAGGGGGGAAGCAACAGCGATCGCGGACATGGTGGTCGTGGGAGAAGTCGTGTTTGGGAGGCTCGCGATTTTCACCTACAGTCTTTGGGTTTGTTTGCCTGTCGTACTCATCGAGCTTGAGACTCGAGTGGAAGGTGCGTGAATCGAGCAGTTGTTTGGGGTCGATAGCCGAAGTCGAGCAGATGGAGAAGAGCAAGCGACGGCGAACAAAGGCGGATGACAAAAGTGACATTGGTGCACGGCGTCTCTGGTGGGTCAAGCTCGTTTACGTCTAAGTGTCGACCTGGATCGTTCGAGTATAGCAAAGGAGGAGGGAGTCACGGCGATGGCGAGTGGGTCAGCGGATGGTGTGGTGATATATGGATTTTTGGTCGAGGCCTGAAAATGTCCTGTAGCGTGCTGGAAGTGATTAGCATATTAGTTAAGGTAATTTAGTTTTTAATTAAGATTATAAAAGGGATTAATTTTAAATTCATTTTGATTAATGGGTAGTTAGTTTAATTAATGAAAAAATTCATTTACTTATATGCAACATACATTCTTTTTCTTCTTTAAAATGATAATTTGCTTGTTAATTTTGTTTAATTTTAACCGTATATTAATGAAATGTCATATTAATTCGTACAAGATTTGGGAGAGAAGCTGTGTATCTTGGTGAAGTGGATGAGCAAGTTTAATTAAGGTCCAAAAATCATGAAGGAGGGGTTCGGAGCTACGAAATCTAAGCCAAAGGATTTAAATTGGAACGATTACAAGTTAAAATCAAGGTGAGTAAAATCTCACTCATTTGGATAGATAGTATAATTTAAAAATGTTGAATTTAAATTATTGGTTGTTTGGATGAATTTATAAATTTTTATCCGTTGAGTGTTAAATATATATACTAGTATTTGGAGAGGTATTCACGCACATTATAGCGGATGAGACCCTATGTGCCACACAAAATAGCGGATGGCCCTATATACCACGATATCCCTCTTGAAGTGAGATTGGTATTTTTATGTTGTATTAACATCTATGGATGTAGGGATACAGGTTGGAGGGATCCAACTGGATTCCTCAAACATATTTTTTATATTTCATATATAGTGACATATGATGTGTGTAGATAATCTGTTATCGATTATTGTTGAAAATTTGAATTATTGGGTGCTATAGTAGCACTGGCCTTTAATTTTGGTATTTTTAAATACAATAAATATTATTCTTGGGAATTTGAAGGAATAAAAAGGGATTTTGGATATAAAAATATTTATGTTGAAAATTGGGTTATTTTAAAGAAAACTGAATTGGAAAATTAAAAAAGTAGATTTTTGTTTAAGTTGTACTTAACTATTCATAAATTGTTTCAAGTTAGAGATTTTTAAAAATGAATTATATAAAAGCATTTATAAATGATATTCCAAAAATATAAAAAGGAGTTGAAGTCGACATTAAAAATATATTGGAAGTTATAAATGGGATTCATAAAGGAATGGATTTATAAAAAATGGAACTTTATAAATAAGACTGTTTTTATAAACAGGTAAAACTCAAAGGAGTTATAAAAATTTATAACCGATGTTTATAAATAAAGAAAACCGATATCAGGATGACGAATTGGGAATATAAATTTATGGGGTGAATTTATAATTGAGTATGGAAATAGGGCAAGAAAATGCAGTGGATACTATTTTTGAAAGTGAAAATGGTTAAGGAGATCAAAATGGAAGTGATGTGATGTGATTCAAGAGGAATTTATAAAATTTAATTGGTCATTGAGGTTTTTAAAGTATATTTTTAATTTTGAGAAGTAAATTCGTTTTTGAAAGGAAATTTTTATTATTTAAACAATGAAATTTTAAACTAGTTCGGATTGAAATACTTCAGTAGGTAGATTTTCAAATATTAAGTATTTAGAAAATTCTAACTTTTAAAATCTGCCTTGAAAATTTATTTGTCTATCTAAAAATGAGTTATTGATGTTATAAAAGTGTTTCCACATATTAAATAATTACTTTGACATGTTTTTAAAAATAAATTATTATTCTTTTAAATACTTATTATATATATAGAGTTTTAAAATGATTGAAAATTTTATTTTATAAATTCTCTGGAGATTCGTAAAAAGAGGCTTATAAAAGGATATGATTTTGGTGACGAATTTTATAAGGGATTTGGAGGAAATGGAATTCCAAATTATTGAATATGGGGAAACTTCGAAAATAAAATTTGAATTTATAAAAGAAGTAATAAATTGTAGAATGGGGTATAAATAAGTATACTGGGTTTTGGAAATGGGAAAAGGAATTTATTAGTGATTCCGAAGGCTTATGAGATAAGTTACGAAATATCCTCTTAAGTATTGATATTTGGAAAGATTTGGAAAATAAAACTTATAATATTTTCCAAAGTATAAAAATGGAAATTTGGAAATATTCCTAAGTGTTGAGATGGTTTGAAAATATCATGTATGGATTTAAGTATTTGGGATTGTTTTCAAATATTGGAATATGGAAAGGGTTTGAATATATATATCTTAGTAAAGATATTTTGAAATAAATGTTTGAAGAATTATAAAATAAGGCTAGCTTCTACTTATGGATGTTTTATTGATAATTAAATAACCTACTATCAATATTTGCCAATTTCGTTAATCATTTCATAGAGACCGGGATCATATTTAATTATCCAAAAACCACTTCGATCCGGTTTGAACGTTACGAATGAATACTGTAAAGATGAGGAAGATGGTGATTCGGTTTGTCCAGACCCACGACAACCTGTATGGACGAATGCTATCAGAACATCGTCATTAGAGGACGATGAGCATTCTAAGTAGAAATGTTTCTTAAAAGGTAATGCTTAGATTCAAGCCTCATCAACCGAAAATGACTAAAACAAGGGAGATGCAGCAATGCTAAGTGGGTCGCATCCAATTAGGGTATGTTATCACTTTCCTAGATGTCCTTGGAAACCTATATATTATGGATATGGTTGTGCATGAAAGAAGGAGCGGTCGATTGTAAGGGTGGGAACACCTAGGGCGATAACATATTCGGTCTATCCAGGTTAGGGGTATGTCGGCCTTGCGTTGCAGGGGATCCCAGTGTGGTACTCGGTACATTGTTCTAGAGGTGTAGTGTGATGGGCGGTACCCTAGTGGCCCAGTCATTTGTATGGGATTCATTCTCCAATACGAGCCTTTATGTTTTGTTTGTAGAGCCTAGTATGCTGGAATTTAATCAATGTAACAATTTCGGATATTTAAATAAGTATTTGTATTTAGACACTATTATCATATCGTGGGATTTTCTATAAAATGTTTGATTATCGTAAGGAAAAAACCCGTCCTGTTTATGTGCGACGCGGCCTTATGAGATACCTATGTTTCAAAGGATTTTGATAACTCTAATAATTCAAATTGAGTGTGTTTTCTCATGCTGGTTGTGACGACCTAGAATTTTGGACATTTGAAATTGGAATGTTCAATTGATTTTAAATATTTAAAAGGTAATTTTAACTTGAATTTCAAATGTAACTGTAACGACCCAGTATTTTCAATCATTCGCATCCGCTCATGTCGGACTTGAATTGTTCAAAATACCGCGTTGTAATTAAAATTTGGCAAATCTCAAAATATACAGTAAATAATTAATCACAGAATCACAGACACAGAATCAGAATACTCGCAGCGGAATTTAAAAATACTTAGTGGTTCATGAAGCCACTATAAATAGTCTCAACAAATACAAATTACAAAGTCTTCCATCCCAAATATAGTTTAAATCATCAAATAGAAAATCCAAAAATCCCAAAGTCTTGATTTCATAAATAAGATAACGGACAGAAAGAAGCCAGCAACTTGAAAGGATCTACAGAAGTCCTAGCTCCGGGATGACGACTGAACTGCAACTCAGGCTGACCCGAGCGTAAAATAAAACATAAACACTCGAGTCAGGACATACATACTTATATAGTGTAAGCTAATTCAAGTGTACTGTAATATAGAGCAAGTAACTTAAAGGATGCTTGGGACCGCCCATCCTCTAAGGATCCGTTAAACTATTTACTATGTAGTAATATTCGCTATTATAATAATGTCTATTAGTAAAATAAACTTACTTTTAAATAGCGTTAAGGCTTTACATTTTCCACCTTAACACGTAATAGTCCCAGTAGTCCATCCAATATCATAGTCCCTCCTGATCGGGAAGCCACCATAGGATACCACACGGGCTACGGGAGAAAACCAAACTCGTACAAGGCTCGCTATGGTAGATGACACGGCACAACTAGGCAATGCCGGGGTGGATATACCAATTACGCTTCCGGACCGATGGAAACGCGTAGCCGCAGCTACCGCCCACCTCGAACAACACTCCCAAATCAAAGGTGCGCACCAAAACAATCACAAAAGTAATAGAATGGCATACGAAGAAGTGCGTCCGATCAGAGGTGCTACCTCATTAATCCGTCAATCGCTTCTGTTTTAGTCACCTTATGCCAACTCACGGGAGTCGGGTCCACGTGTTTACCTTAAAGAAAACGTCACCACCATCCTACTTCATTCTGGAATCTCCACCGCGTACACGGTTGTCAAAGTGGTTTTCGGTATCGACAGAGAGTATGCCAGATATCCGATCCCGGTCTCTTTAACAACCAAACGTTATTGTAACCCGTGGTTACAACTTTTTTAAAAATGGTATTTATATTTTGAAATCAAAATAAATTTCAAATACCTTCAATATCAAAATATTGTTTTTAAACATTAGTCATTTTATAAAATGGTCCATTTAAATCTATTCAATTTATTTTAAGAATTGATTGCCTTTTTCTCACCTTTTTTTTTAAATTAATTTCTTCCATTTAAAACCATTCAAAGTCAATTCCTTATTTTTATTAATTACATATTAACTTCGAAAATTTAAACCCATTTCCCCAAATATTATTTCCATAAATTTATTTTTAAATAATCAAAATCCCAGTTTCTGTAGCACTTATGAAATGCTACCTGAAGTCTATAGGTTAAAACAGTTCGTTTATAAAAGACAGCATTTAAGTGCTGTAATAGACTATTAACTTAACCATCATGTTTTAAATTCCCAAATATAACTTTTTATCAATTATTTACTTAACTGAAACCTTATTTTTAACAAAATTCAGATATTCCCAAAATAAGTTATATTCCAAAATTTATTTAAACATTTATTTATTTATTTAACATTTTTAACTCATTCAAAATCAATATAAATCTGATAAAATTCCTTTAAATATATTTAAACCAGAATATTATAAACTTACATTTTAAAATAAATTTAAAATATTTCAAAAAAACTTTATATAAACCACGGGTCTGTATATAGTTTTCTAGCATAGGTCAGGTGATACGGATTTATATCATTTCAATCCGCAATTTACAAAACCCCGGGTTCTATCATTTCAAACCCGTAATCCCAAGTTAACAAATCAAATTTAAACAATTAAATAAATATATGGATAATAATTGTCGTTCAGGCCTATCATTTCAGCCTATAACGATCTCAATTTACAGGGAACTTGCAGTGATGATTTAACAGTAAATAAGCATTAAATAATATAATTGCAACTATATTACAACCGATAAACAACTGATGAGGTGTCAATTTAAAATGGGGTTTAACATCATACGTTATATCACAGGCAGATGACATTTAATAAATAATTTACAAATACACTTGCGATAATTCACAGAAATATAGGTATGTTTGTCTGGTGAGAAATACTCACCTTAAAGCTGCAGAGATTTTGATTCAAAATGAAAATCCCCCAAAAAAGAATCGCACAGCGGGTAACGATCAAATTTTCCCCGGATGTCACGCCTAGATTCAAGATTCAAACACCGAATACGTGACTTTAAAAATTACATTCAGAGCAAAAATTTTGAGACAATTGGAACGAATAGAGTAAAAGAAATTTTGGTTCAGCTTTTGCTCGACTGCCTCACCCCACATCCCGACCCCAACTTCATAGGCTTGGCAATGCTATTTATTATTATTATTATTTATATTTTTTTTTCTAACGGCATGTCCAACTTATCTAGTTTGAAAAATATGTATTTACACAAACTTGCGTCTCTGCCTAATGCAAACTCTCTCTGTTCATAAATACAATACGTCTCTGCCACTTTAATTTCAAAACATGTACACATGCACCTAAACACGCTACTTCATGAACCATATACGTGTACTCTGCACTCCTATTCTCTTTCTCTACCAAATATCAATTTTCTTTTTCAACACGTGAATTAGATTTGCAAAATTATAAACACTTTGGAAAAAATATGCAGGCAGCACTTATGCATGGCACACACAACTACTATATCACAAAGTATTCAGATAGCTCCAAATATATTCCCATTTGCTAACTCACATCACTATGACTCACGCATCTATGATATATGTTTAAAAATGATATTGCACTGCTTCCTAGTTCAACACGCTCAGCCCAAAATTTAAGAAAAACTGAATGCATGCTTCATGTATCTACAATATATGTACGGCCCTGCCTATTCACGAAACTGACATGTATGTGTGCAGATATGTTTTGTTTGAGGTGAGGGTATGCTCTAGATATTAGTTGATGAAATTTATATGCTCGGTTATGAAAACTTAGAGGGATGTGCCGTGGTGGAGAAGTAGCCGAGCAAGGCAAAAGGGAAACAGAGAACAACAAGAAGAAGAAAGGGAAAAACTGGGAAGAAGAAAAGAAAAAGTAAAACCATTACCTGATAGAGGCTTCAGCACAAAAGAAGAAGAAGACTAAACTATGAGATGCAGATGAAAGTTTTGGACGAGGCTATGTATTTATAAAGAGGAGTTGCTTTGTATGCAAGGAAGTAAAATATACACGTGAAAAATCAAGGCAAGTTATCTCGGTAAGATTTATGATTCCTAGTCTACGCAAATTTGATTGAGATAGCAGTGAATTTCGTACTAAATAAAAATGGAAGTGTTGATTTTTTTTTGTGGATAAGGCTTGCGTGATTTACTTCCCAGTTTGGTTTGTTAGAATGGATAAGTCTGCGTGAATAAAAATGAATACAGGGACATGCGCAAGAAATAAATGGTAAGAGGCAAATGCCAAAAATGTTAAAAGAATAAAATTTTATGTCACGCGCAAAGGAAGGCAAATTGCTTTTCTTTAGATGATATATGCGTGATTTACTGCCAGATATATGAAAAATTTGATTTCAACGTTATCTTTTTTCATTCTCTCCCCAATTAATAGTTGCGTGATTTATATAGTCTGAGAGATTTATATACAAAGAATCAGCAAGTATTAATTTGCTTTGGATGCTACTTCAAGGACAGATTTGAATGCATGCGTTGATTTATGTCACGGAGAGAAAATGGTAAGAATTGGAAAAGATTTTGGAATGAAAAAGTCATATACAAAAATTAAAACCCAATTGAAAGCTATGGAAAAGGTAACGTTTACTATAAAACTACTGGCTGATATTTTAATCCATATATATATAAATATGATTTTTAAAATACGCCAAACTGACGCATTACCTTACGCCCAAAATTTATGCAAAAATAACATTTTTAATTTATACATTTTTACGTTACTTATATCATTACAATGCATGCCCTTTTTAAATGCGAAATTTAACAGTCTGTAAAACACTGAATTTTACAAAGTTATTACTTAAATTAAATTCGCTTACAATTTTTGTATTTTAAATATACAAAATTCATTTTTTATTAACATTGCGAATTTGAGTTGTCTTTTAACAAAATTTAAAAACTTCAAAACTTTCAGTTTATGTTTAGACTTTTAGGAAATGATTTAATCAAATTAATATATATATAAATTGGGAAGTAAATTTTAATGGAAAGAGAAAAATAACGTAAGAAATATGAGTAAAGAGAAAAACGCATATGAAATAGGCAAGCAGATAGGTGAATGGATATTGCGCATGACTGAGATTTAGAAGAAAATTGTGTTTTGAAAAATGCAAGAAATAAATTTTGTTGAATGGAAAAAAATCTATAGAAATCAAATTTTTAAAGTAATGCGTTGAATTTAGAGGCAACATATTTGATTTGAATGCTAGAATATTCCTTCCCTTTAAAACACATGCCACTGATAAATTTACTCATTTACACTAAGGTCATATTTTTAAGAATGTGTACCATAGCCATAATATTTTATGCCCAAAATATACCGAAATAACGGATTAAAATTCTATAAGTTTTCTTATATATATATATATATATATATATATATATATATATATATATACGGTATTTATTCCCTAAATTTACGCGCCCTTTTTAACGCGTAATTACCCAGTTCATTTATATACTAAAAAAATTCGAAATTCTGACCGTGCTGAGACTCAAACTCGTGACCTGTCGTGAATAGCCCAGATGTCTTAACCACCTAAGCTATTAATGTTTCTTAATTAAAACTTGATTGACTAGAAATTAAGTTATTTACCATCTTCGACAAAAACCCAAATTTCCAAATTAAAGTTAATTCTTAACCATGTCAAAATTTCAGAGATCTTATTATTTAATTAAAAATTTGGTCAATTGTTTTTATTTTTAATCACTTTAAAATTTAGATTTTTTTTATATAATAAACCCCAAAGTTTTAAAATACAAGTGAAAAATACTTGTTAAAAATTTGGGCTGTTACACTCTCCCCCACTCAGAACTTTTCGTCCTCGAAAAGGAAGAAGGTAGGGGAATAGAAACAACCTGAAAGAAAACTAAATTGAAACTTAAATTAGAATCATTAATCTAAACAATAAAAATTAAATTTTAAATTAATCATTGATTTCATCTATTTATACTTAAAATTTTAACATTTATTTATTTACATATTTACTTGTATAATATCCCTACACTTAAAAAAATCATTCATTTTTTTATCCAAATTTTACACAAGGTATTATAACATTCTAATTTAAAATGTTTAATTTTAGTCCAAATTTGAAATGGTAATTTAACTTAATTTTTAAAGTAAATTTACCATTTCCCAAAATAAACTAAATTCCTCATTTAGTTTCTTCTTTATTCCAAACTATAATTAAATTTATTTCTCTCAATATTTTTCTCATCTATGTCAAATATGTTTACACTTATTACAACTGTTTAAATTTATTCTTAGTTCCTTAACATCATTTTATATTAAAAATTATTCCATTACCCTTTAATTTTATTTTCCTCTGTTAGTCTTTTTATAACTAGAGTTTAAGTGTATAACATTTATTATAACCACTCAAATTTTATTTATAAATCTTTTTATATTGTATATTATCCAATTACATAGTTAATTTCTGAATGATTTAGGTAAGTTATATTGGCACGCAATTATACAAGTAATTTTTTTTTCCAATTCTATTATTCAAGTTTAAATATTCATTCAAAATTTGACTTTATTTTATCATTAGAATCACCTTTTAACATAAATTTATGAATTAAATTTCCAATTAACTTCAAACCCTTTAGAGATAAATAAATACATACATATAGCATATGTCAGATCAAATTTAAATCATATATCTATATATATTATAAATTAAGTCATATTTTAGAAATTCAAATCAGTTAAATTTTTTAAGCAAAACTACAACGTGGTCTCTTTACTTCGATACTCGAAAATGAATGTCGATGATGTTGTAGTCATCACCGAAATTATTTTCCAGCGACAAAGAGAAGAGCACTAATTTTTAAAACTTTAACATTCTTTGGAAACAAATTTTTATTCGAAAATAATTTAAATAATAATATATGCTTTTAAGACTTTAAACACAAGGTTTGAAACTATCAGAAATTAAATTCTTAAATTCTTGTTTTAAATCCATTTCTGTTTCCAAATAAATTTATAACCATGTTTTATAGTTCAATTATTTATATAAGACAAAACAAATGGTTTACAAAACCATAAATAAAATCAAACACTATTATCTCTAAACAACTAGTTAAATTCTGAAAATTATACTTATATAAATAATATTAGTTTTTTCCCAAATGTAGGAATAATTTTTTTTCAAAACAAGTATAGAGATTCAAATTTGAAGGACTCAAATTAAAGATAATTTTGATTTAAAGATAAGTTGGAATCAGAAGATCCGATGGTTAAATAACAGAATAAGGAACCAGATAAGTTTATATAAATCGCGGGCAACCTTAACCTGGTCAACCGTGACTTAAAGAGTCAAATCGAATGTAGATTTACCATTCGATCCGAAGAGATAGAGTTCGGAATAACCAAAGATACTAGCATCTAAACGGAGGTTAAATATAAATCTCTGGTGAATCCATGCTAATTGTAAAGGAGTTTCACCCCTTTATTAGAATATTGGCGAGACCGCCAATTCACTATAAAGATCATCCGAAATGGAGTTATGGGATACTCCAAAAATCGAAAGAAAATGAATAGCGAGGGACACAAATGAACTTCGGAACCGCAGGGAACGTTCCAAAATTCGAAAAGGAAGAGATTCAAGCTCAAATGAAAGTGATTCTGTAAATCAAATTTACCATACATTCTAAGTTTTGCCTAGAGCCAAAGCTCTAATACCAAATGTAACGACCCAGTATTTTCAATCATTCGCATCCGCTCATGTCGGACTTGAATTGTTCAAAATACCGCGTTGTAATTAAAATTTGGCAAATCTCAAATTATACAGTAAATAATTAATCACAGAATCACAGACACAGAATCATAATACTCGCAGCGGAATTTAAAAATACTTAGTGGTTCATGAAGCCACTATAAATAGTCTCAACAAATACAAATTGCAAAGTCTTCCATCCCAAATATAGTTTAAATCATCAAATAGAAAATCCAAAAATCCCAAAGTCTTGATTTCATAAATAAGATAACGGACAGAAAGAAGCCAGCAACTTGAAAGGATCTACAGAAGTCCTAGCTCCGGGATGACGACTGAACTGCAACTCAGGCTGACCCGAGCGTAAAATAAAACATAAACACTCGAGTCAGGACATACATACTTATATAGTGTAAGCTAATTCAAGTGTACTGTAATATAGAGCAAGTAACTTAAAGGATGCTTGGGACCGCCCATCCTCTAAGGATCCGTTAAACTATTTACTATGTAGTAATATTCGCTATTATAATAATGTCTATTAGTAAAATAAACTTACTTTTAAATAGCGTTAAGGCTTTACATTTTCCACCTTAACACGTAATAGTCCCAATAGTCCATCCAATATCATAGTCCCTCCTGATCGGGAAGCCACCAGAGGATACCACACGGGCTACGGGAGAAAACCAAACTCGTACAAGGCTCGCTATGGTAGGTGACACGGCACAACTGGGCAATGCCAAGGTAGATATACCAATTACGCTTCCGGACTGATGGAAACGCGTAGCCGCAGCTACCGCCCACCTCGAACAACACTCCCAAATCAAAGGTGCGCACCAAAACAATCACAAAAGTAATAGAATGGCATACGAAGAAGTGTGTCCGATCAGAGGTGCTACCTCATTAATCCGTCAATCGCTCCTGTTTTAGCCACCTTATGCCAACTCACGGGAGTCGGGTCCACGTATTTATCTTAAAGAAAACGTCACCACCATCCTACTTCATTCTGGAATCTCCACCGCGTACACGGTTGTCAAAGTGGTTTTCGGTATCGACAGAGAATATGCCAGATATCCGATCCCGGTCTCTTTAACAACCAAACGTTATTATAACCCGTGGTTACAACTTTTTTAAAAATGGTATTTATATTTTGAAATCAAAATAAATTTCAAATACCTTTAATATCAAAATATTGTTTTTAAACATTAGTCATTTTATAAAATGGTCCATTTAAATCTATTCAATTTATTTTAAGAATTGATTGCCTTTTTCTCACCTTTTTTTTAAAAAAATTAAATTCTTCCATTTAAAACCATTCAAAGTCAATTCCTTATTTTTATTAATTACATATTAACTTTCAAAATTTAAACCTATTTCCCCAAAGATTATTTCCATAAATTTATTTTTTAAATAATCAAAATCCCAGTTTCTGTAGCACTTATGAAATGCTACCTGAAGTCTATAGGTTAAAACAGTTCGTTTATAAAATATAGCATTTAAGTGCTGTAATAGACTATTAACTTAACCATTAAGTTTTAAATTCCCAAATATAACTTTTTATCAATTATTTACTTAACTGAAACCTTACTTTTAACAAAATTCAGAAATTCCCAAAATAAGTTATATTCCAAAATTTATTTAAACATTTATTTATTTATTTAACATTTTTAACTCATTCAAAATCATTCTAAATCTTATAAAAATCCTTTAAATATATTTAAACCAGAATATTATAAACTTCCATTTTAAAATAAATTTTAAATATTTCAGAAAAACATTATATAAACCACGGGTCTGTATATAGTTTTCTAGCCTAGGTCAAGTGATACGGATTTATATCATTTCAATCCGCAATTTACAAAACCCCGGGTTCTATCATTTCAAACCCGCTATCCCAAGTTAACAAATCAAATTTAAATAATTAAATAAATATGTGGATAATAATTGTCGTTCAGGCCTATCATTTCAGCCTATAACGATCTCAATTTACAGGGAACTTGCAGTGATGATTTAACAGTAAATAAGCATTAAATAATATAACTGCAACTATATTACAACAGATAAACAACTGATGAGGTGTCAATTTAAAATGGGGTTTAACATCATACGTTATATCACAGGCAGATGACATTTAATAAATAATTTACAAATACACTTGCGATAATTCACAGAAATATAGGTATGTTTGTCTGGTGAGAAATACTCACCTTAAAGCTGCAGAAATTTTGATTCAAAATGAAAATCCCCCGAAAAAGAATCGCACAGCGGGTAAGGATCAAATTTTCCCCGGATGTCACGCCTAGATTCAAGATTCAAATACCGAATACGTGACTTTAAAAATTACAGTCAAAGAAAATTTTTTGAGACAATTGGAACGAATAGAGTAAAAGAAATTTTGGTTCAGCTTTTGCTCGACTGCCTCAGCCCACATCCCGACTCCAACTTCATAGGCTTGGCAATGCTATTTATTATTATTATTATTTATATTTTTTTTTCTAACGGCATGTCCAACTTATCTAGTTTGAAAAATATGTATTTACACAAACTTGCGTCTCTGCCTAATGCAAACTCTCTCTGTTCATAAATACAATACGGCACTGCCACTTTAATTTCAAAACATGCACACATGCACCTAAACACGCTACTTCATAAACCATATACGTGTACTCTGCACTCCTATTCTCTTTCTCTACCAAATATCAATTTTCTTTTTCAACACGTGAACTAGATTTGCAAAATTATAAACACTTTGGAAAAAATATGCAGGCAACACTTATGCATGGCACACGCAACTACTATATCACAAAGTATTCAGATGGCTCCAAATATATTCCCATTTGCTAACTCACATCACTATGACTCACGCATCTATGATATATGTTTAAAAATGATATTGCACTGCTTCCTAGTTCAACACGCTCAGCCCAAAATTTAAGAAAAACTGAATGCATGCTTCATGTATCTACAATATATGTACGGCCCTGCCTATTCACGAAACTGACATGTATGTGTGCAAATATGTTTTGTTTGAGGTGAGGGTATGCTCTAGATATTAGTTGATGAAATTTATATGCTCGGTTATGAAAACTTAGAGGGATGTGCCATGGTGGAGAAGTAGCCGAGCAAGGCAAAAGGGAAATAGAGAACAACAAGAAGAAGAAAGGGAAAAATTTGGAAGAAGAAAAGAAAAAGTAAAACCATTACCTGATAGAGGCTTCAGCACAAAAGAAGAAGAAGGCTAAACTATGAGATGCAGAGTAAAGTTTTGGACGAGGCTATGTATTTATAAAGAGGAGTTGCTTTGTATGCAAGGAAGTAAAACATACACGTGAAAAATCAAGGCAAGTTATCTCGGTAAGATTTATGATTCCCAGTCTACGCAAATTTGATTGAGAGAGCAGTGAATTTCGTACTAAATAAAAACGGAAGTGTTGATTTTTTTTTGTGGATAAGGCTTGCGTGATTTACTTCCCAGTTTGGTTTGTTAGAATGGACAAGTCTGCGTGAATAAAAATGAATACAGGGACATGCGCAAGAAATAAATGGTAAGAGGCAAATGCCAAAAGTGTTAAAAGAATAAAATTTTATGTCACGCGCAAAGGAAGGCAAATTGCTTTTCTTTAGATGATATATGCGTGATTTACTGCCAGATATATGAAAAATTTGATTTCAACGTTATCTTTTTTCATTCTCTCCCCAATTAATAGTTGCGTGATTTATATAGTCTGAGAGATTTATATACAAAGAATCAGCAAGTATTAATTTGCTTTGGATGCTACTTCAAGGACAGATTTGAATGCATGCGTTGATTTATGTCACGGAGAGAAAATGGTAAGAATTGGCAAAGATTTTGGAATGAAAAAGTCATATACAAAAATTAAAACCCAATTGAAAGCTATGGAAAAGGTAACGTTTACTATAAAACTACTGGCTGATATTTTAATCCATATATATATAAATATGATTTTTAAAATACGCCAAACTGACGCATTACCTTACGCCCAAAATTTATGCAAAAATAACATTTTTAATTTATACATTTTTACGTTACTTATATCATTACAATGCATGCCCTTTTTAAATGCGAAATTTAACAGTCTGTAAAACACTGAATTTTACAAAGTTATTACTTAAATTAAATTCGCTTACAATTTTTGTATTCTAAATATACAAAATTCATTTTTTATTAACATTGCGAATTTGAGTTGTCTTTTAACAAAATTTAAAAACTTCAAAACTTTCAGTTTATGTTTAGACTTTTAGGAAATGATTTAATCAAATTAATATATATATAAATTGGGAAGTAAATTTTACTGGAAAGAGAAAAATAATGTAAGAAATATGAGTAAAGAGAAAAACGCATATGAAATAGGCAAGCAGATAGGAGAATGGATATTGCGCATGACTGAGATTTAGGAGAAAATTGTGTTTTGAAAAATGCATGAAATAAATTTTGTTGAATGGAAAAAAATCTATGGAAATCAAATTTTTAAAGCAATGCGTTGAATTTAGAGGCAACATATTTGATTTGAATGCTAGAATATTCCTTCCCTTTAAAACACATGCCACTGATAAATTTACTCATTTACACTAAGGTCATATTTTTAAGAATGTGTACCATAGCCATAATATTTTATGCCCAAAATATACCGAAATAAAGGATTAAAATTCTATAAGTTTTCTTATATATATACGGTATTTATTCCCTAAATTTACACGCCCTTTTTAACGCGTAATTACCCAGTTCATTTATATACTAAAAAAATTCGAAATTCTGACCATGCTGAGACTCGAACTCGTGACCTGTCATGAATAGCCCAGATGTCTTAACCACCTAAGCTATTATGTTTCTTAATTAAAATTTGATTTTGCTAGAAATTAAGTTATTTACCATCTTCGACAAAAACCCAAATTTCCAAATTAAAGTTAATTCTTAACCATGTCAAAATTTCAGCGATCTTATTATTTAATTAAAAATTTGGTCAATTGTTTTTATTTTCATTTTTAATCACTTTAAAATTTAGATTTTTTTATATAATAAACCCCAAAGTTTTTAAAATACAAGTGAAAAATACTTGTTAAAAATTTGGGCTGTTACAGTAACCGATTATTGGATAATTAAATTTTTGAATTTAATAATTAGAAACTGGGTAAAATTTTGAATCTGGAATTTCAAGCTTGTTAAATTATTTTAAAGGCTTATAAAATTTACAATGAGGATATTGAAGATAGTAGAAGTGTTAAAATTTAATTTAAGGGTGATTTGTTCAGTTTTGAAATATATCGTCTAAATCGATATTTAAAAATAGCCTTTTAAGACACAGTATTGGAATTCGACGAAACCAGTTCCATTGAATCTATAATAGTGTATTATTGTTGGATTTAAATTTTCATAATGTTTGGAGTTATCGTATAGTCATACGTGATATAAACGCGATGAAATTTATATCGAAAATTCAATATAATAACTGGTCCAAAAAGCTATCTTCTCCATATGATCGAATTAGGACTTGAAACCTTTTCCATTGTGCTCGAAATAAGGGTATAATATTATAAACGCCTAGCGGCACAACTCGATAGGAGGATGAGATTTTAGGGTTTGTTTTTGAGACAATTTGAATTTAATTTTAAATTATATATTTTTGTAATCTGGTCACCATCAGTTGTTTCTTTCCCATCATTTTTTCCCAAATCTCTATAGACTAACCTACCCAATACGCCACGTTCTTTTCAACGTCGTGTCTTGCCCCCTCCCCTCTCTCATTTTTTTTTCATGAAAACTTTCGCTCTACATTGAGTAAAATGAAATCTCAAATGAAAGAAAGAAAAATTGTCGTCCTCATTTTTAAATTTGTCGCCTTCGTTGTAAAAATTAAGCCGCCCTCATTTAAACTCATGATTTATCCTTTCCCTTCTTCAACATTCAAATCGAATCAGCGGAAAAGAAAAAGGGAAAATGAGGAAATCGATTAAATCGATTTACAGCTTCTCGATCGAGGAAGATGCATACGTGGAAAGTTGAGCGCAAAGACGGGAAGCTCGAACGAGCAAGGGAAGGAGCAGCATTGACATGTGCGTGGGCGAGCAGAAATCTTGGGGAGCTCGAATTCATGGCACCGCTCGAGGTCGCATGAGTAGGGTAGGCCGATGTCGAGTGCATGTGCCTGGGTGGCTGTAGTCGAGGGCGATGCCGATTTTGTTGATATAGAAGATTTGGTTGAAGCTTGGGTTCACCTCTTTCCTATAAGTATAAGATAATTCACTTTTGATTTAAATGTATATAGGTTAGAAACAAAGAATATATATATATGTATGTATGTATGTATACATACTGGAAATCACTATTTTATTTTAAAAAAAACATTGGCGATCTGTTTTATAAATTTAATGATAAGTTAAAATATTTTAGTTGCAAACTGAAAAGAAATCTATTAAGGAAGTATTTATTTAAAACTAGATTAGTAAAATTTATTTAATGGTAAAGATGTATTGTTGGATTATTTCAAACATTTATAGACGATGTAATGTTTATACGAGGTCTGAATCGTGAAGAAAACAAGCCAGTTTGGATTGGATTGCAAGTTAAAAGGGCAAAGGTGAGTTAATCTCACTCACATCTGGATTTCCATAATTAATTTAAATAGTTAGAATTTAAATTATTGGTTGACTGATTGAATGTGATTATCATTATCAGTCTAGATGTAAATTATAATAGTAGTATATATATATATATATATATTGAAGTGATTGATATTCCCACATTATATGGCGGATGAGACCCTATGCGTCCTGCATAATAGCGGATGACCCTTCATACCGCGATGCTCCCCTCGGAGTGGGATTTGGTGTTTTATTTGTTGTGCTCACATCTATGGATGCGGGAAAACAGGTTGGAGGGATCCAACAGGATTCCTCAAAATATTGAAATTATTTTCATAATCTGTGATATGTTTTATTGATATCCTGTGATAGATTGTATTGGAAATCTAAGTTATTCGGTGCTATGGTTTGGATGAATATATTTTGGTATTTTAAATATAGAAATATAATGAATTGGGTTCTTAAAGGAAATGAAAAGAGAATTTTTGGAATGAAGAATGAAATTGATGTTTCTGATTTAAATAAGGATTTTAAATCATAATAAAGGGTGAATTTGGTGTTAATGGATTTTGGAATTGATTTTGGATAAATCAAGAGATAAATTTTAAAGGGAATTTAACTTAGGAAATCGGTTTGAAATGGATTAAGTGTTTTGGAAACTGTGATTTAAAGGATAATGAGGAATGGAAATTTATTAACTGGGTTTATAAATAAATTGAAATATTTATCAGTTGATAAATTTGTAAGCATAAATTCACGGTGGGAATTTATAAGGGGATGAGAAATGTGTTTTAGAAATAAAAGTGGTTTTATTTTTAAAGTGTTGAAAGATATTTACGGGATTGGGACGTAAATTAAATTACGATAAATCGGACAGGATTTATAAAGGATTAGATGGGCTATATTGAAATGGAAAGTGTATTTCCCTGTAAAGCCAAGTATATTTTCAAAGAAGATTTTTATGTATAAGTTGGAAGTTTTAAAGTTGTTTTAAAAAGAATGTTTTAGAGAAATTATTATTTAATTATTTTTAAGTAAATATTTATTAAGTAAATTATAGAAATGATTATTTAAAAGGTTTAACTAGTATGATGATTTGAATAGATATTTATTAAATATAATACTTTATATAATAATTTTATTTTTATGTGGTTTTGGCTAAAGTTTTACTTGGAAATTATTATAGAATTTCATAACTATTGTTTCAATAAAGTGACTTAAGTAGTTTTATTTAATATGTTTTAAGTATATATTTTTGGGTAAAGTGATTTAAATTATTAAAATCTAATTGTTATAAGACTGGGTGTTTTTCAGTGGAAATAAAATAATTGGTTGAATTGATTGTTTATGTAACGACCCGTATTTTACATGTCGATAAATCGTAAAATAGATGCCATCGAGTCGTTAGTATTGTTGTTAGGTCGTTTAGAGTTTGAGTCGACCAAAGCTTATGTCGTATAAAGGTTAACTCGTGTGGTGCTTAAGTCGTGGGTAGCTTGGGTCGTATGAGAGTTAGGTTGAGAGGAGCGACCTATAGATGTAACGGCCTAAGTATTTTGAGCGACTTAAGAGTTAGGTGGTGTAGGAGTTAAGTCGCATAGGATTTAGGTCGTGGGAGCGAGTTAAGGAGGCAGAGCGACTTAAAACAGTACGACCTAGTAGCTAGCGACTTAAGAGACCAGGCGAGTTAAGTACAGTGAGCGGGTTAGTGGAGCTAGCGAGTTAGCGGGTTAAGATTTGGTCGACCTAAGTAGGGTAACGACTTAAGGGTGAACGGCTTAAGGTAAGAAGGTCGTTCGTGCGACTTAGTATAGTTGGGTCGTATTGGGGCTTAGGTCGTATAAGGAATGGAGCGACCTAAGATTTAGCTGTGTTGTACTTAGGTCGTGAACGACCTAAGGCTTAAGTTGTTCTGGTATAAGTCGTAAGTCGTAAGGACTTGGGCCTAGGTGTTAAGTCGGCCATAAGTAGGTCGTGTGTGTGTGGTAGGTCGTTGACTCGGGGTTGAGTTAGGTCGTGTGACCCTGTGTTTAGTTAAGTCGTGTGGCCTGGGTTTGGTTAGGTCGCGTCTTAGTTAAGTCGTTGAGTCGCTGGGCCGTGTTAGTGTTAGGTCGTTAGGTCGTCTAAGCGACTCAGGAGGAGATGCGCATGAGTGTTAGGTCGTGAGTCGCATCTGGTTTAGTTGTTAGGTTGGCAAGGTCTGTTGAGTCGTGGACGACTCATGGGATAGGTCGGCGGCGACTTAAGGGGCGGCGACCTAAGGATTTCCAGCCTATAAATAGAGGGTTTGGCTCACTGTTTGGCACCGGATTTTGAAGCGACGAAGTGCTGCCATTTTGAGAGCTCGACTACAACATTTCTTCACTTCTTTTCTCCACTCTAATCTAGTACTTACATCCATCCAAGATTGAAGATCAAGGTTGAAGATCCAAGATCCAAAGTTGAAGATCTTCATCCAACAAAGAGAGATTTCATCGATTGAAGCGAGATTTTGCCGGATCAAGCTTAGTTCTTTGCTGTCTAGATCTGGAGTTAGTTGTTTTTGAGGTGTTTAGGTGTTTTGGTGAGTGGTGGTTATCTCTCACACGGAGCTAAAGGAGTATATTGGATCGGTGGTTTGTTTATGTGCTAAAGAGAGTGATTTCTTGCATTTTCCCTAAGTCTGCATGTAGATCCATCATCCATGAAGTTTTGATATCCATTTTAGTACATGTTTACTTATGCAAGTTCATTTATCAAGTTGTAGAAATATTGTTCATAATTCATGCTTGTTAGAATGCATGTTAGATTTGGACTCTTTATTTACGAAATTGCCATTATTGTTGTAATTGTTTATTTAGATCTTGTTTGAATGATTGATTACTTGGATTAATGTTTGATTTGATTGATTAGTTGATTGATAACTTGATTTGGACAAGTTGGTCGAAGATGATTCAAAAGCTAAGTGGAAAGGCTCTTGAATAAGGAAAGCTGCTTGTGGCATATGAAGCGGATGTTGAAGCTCATATGGATAGATTTGATGATGATGTTGAGATGGGACTTTGCCATGATGCGATGAGGCAAACCATGATGTTGAGATGGGACTTTGCTATGATGCGATGAAGCAAAGCATGATGTGTGAAAGCCTTGGTTTAATCCAAACGGGATCATCCCAAGCATGTTGATAACTCGGTGATGCGGTCCGAGTTTGTGGATAATGGTTAGCTTGAGAGGCGCTTGAGCTAGTATGGGAAATAGTCGTCAAGGAGGATGACTAGAAGGCTGAGATTTTATCGTTGTTGAAGGTTCTAGCATGCTCAAAGCAAGGGTACGTTGGGACGGGTCACGATGACGTTCCAAGCACGGGCTGCGACGACGTGCTAGTACTCTGGGTAGTTGCGAAAATTCCTAGGCACGGGCTGCGACGACGTGCGGAGTTATGTCTAGAACCGGGTTTACCATTAGCCCTTGACAGGCGGTCATTCAACTAACGGTGAATTCAAGGCAATGATAACAGTGATAGCCAGGGTCATGGATGTTTGGATGTTTGGTTGTATCATCACTTGGGTCAAGAGCGATGTTTTCAGGGTGCTTATCTGATCTTGGTTTAGTCCTTGGGGGTTTGTACTTGGAAAGCGCCGACCTTGACTCGAGTGATAATTGTTTTACTTAAATTGTCTGCTTTGCTATGTTTGTTTATGCTTAGAGGGTCTGGGGGCTATCACTGTAGAAAGAGGTGGAGTGGGATGGTTGGGTTCCTATTCCTTTTACCCTTTATGCTCTTTTAGTATGTTTGATAGTTGATTTACTGCTCACTAACACTTTTTTCTGACTCAAGGTTTTATGTTTAACTCTTATTACCTTGGGCTGTTCATCCATGTTGGGATGGGCAGACTAGGTAGCAGGTGACAGGTGCTGTTCTTAGTGGTCAACGCTGTTGATGACGAAGACGAGCTGGAGGCTTTTGCATATCGTTTTCTTACTATATGTACTGGATATTCCGTTGTTTGTATATTCTCTAAGTGATATGTAGTGAGGCTTGATGTATTGACTTTGCTGATTGTTGCATCAAACTATTATGAGTTTATATGATGAAATTCTGTTCTATGGAGCTTCACTATGTATATTTTCTATTGTATTTTGTCCATGCACTGTGAGTAATACGATAGATTCCGCTGTTTAATCTTACCATGACCATCGTCCATGACGGCCTGGCACGCCTTTCAACGCACTATTTCCTTGTTTCGGTGCGGGAGTCATGGGCGGTCGTCACATTTGGTATCAGAGCTTTGGTTGATCGATTTTAGCCAACGCTCGCTGACGTAACTATGTAAGAGAGACGTAAGTGTATTTTGATGGATGATTACTATATATAATATAGTAGTTTAGAAGGATTTGAACTCCTTATGTAGTTGTTTCTCAAGGTGTTCTAAATCATTCCTTTTTGTAGATATTAAGGATGAGTCGAAGTGAGAGACAAGCTGCTAGGGAAAGTCGTGCTGTTGGGGGAGCTACTGACTATGCTGCAATGTTCGAAGCTATGATGACTTCGATCATGAGAAGGATACCAACTTTAGGATTATCAGTAGATGTTGGAGTTCAAGTTCAAGCTCCAAAACCAGTAGATTTTGCTAAGCTGTGCAAGGACTATACTGCTCTTGGAGGAAAGGTTTTCTTGGGAACAGAATCAACCATAGAAGTTCAGAGATGGATAGATGCTTGTAAAAGGATTTTTGGTGATTTGGAAATTGAGGATGCAACTAAGAGGAAGCTTGCATCAAGACAGCTTCAAGGGAGAGCTTCGGATTGGTGGAATTCTATCACCATTGATACTCCAGAGGAAGAGATTACTTGGGAGCAATTCCAAGTTAGATTTGAAGCTAAGTTCATTTCTACAGCTCAGAAATCTGTTCTGTTTAAGAAGTTTGTGGAGCTCAAGCAAGGTGGGAGACCAGTTCTTGAGTATGTTTTTGAGTTTGAAGCTTTGTCCAAGTATGCTCGGTCGTATATTGAATCTCCCTATCAGAAGAATGAGAAGTTTGTGATAGGCTTGGACACTTATCTTGGGAGGCAGTTAGTGGATCATTTGGACGATCCATTTGAGAAGCTTGTGGAGAAAGCTCTCAGGCATGAGAATCTGTTTCCTAAGGAAGGATCTATTGTTGCTGTGACCAAGGAGCAAAATGGAAACAAGAAGAGGAAGCAGCAGCAGCAGAAGGGTAAGGATGGCCAGAAGAAGCCAAAGGGTGAAGTGATCTGCTACAACTGTCAGCAGAAGGGTCATCTCTCCAGGGATTGCAAGAAACCAAGAGTGCCGGCAAAGTGTCACAACTGTGACAAACCGGGGCATTTCAAGAGGGATTGTCCGGAACCGAGGAAGGACAAGCAGATTGTGCAAGCCTATGCTTTGGGGGCTGTGCCATCATCTTTGAAAGCTCCTACTGCTGATGAGAAAGGAAAGAGCGTGGTGGTTCAAGGTACTCTTTTCATTTGTGGTGTTCCAGTTAGAGTGTTATTTGAAACTGGGGCGTCGCATTCGTTTGTTTGTAATGAACTTGTACGCCGGTTGGGTTTGGAACCGGATATTGTTGATAGACCATTGGTTGTGACTAATCCAGTTGGAGGTTCGTCTTGTTTGTGTATGTTATGCCGTGGTCTAGTTGTATCGAGTCATGATTGCTCTTTTGTTTGTGATTGTTTTGTTCTGAACTTTGCGGGGTTCGGAATTATTTTGGGTATGGACTGGCTTAGAAAGTATGCGGCAAGGATTGATTGTGAGAGGCTGGAGGTGACAGTCGAGAATGTGGAGAGGCAAAAGGTTGTGATACGATGTAAGCATGAGGAAGGCGTCTTCATGAGCTTCATGTATTCGCTGGTTGTTCCACGGGATGGACTGTCATCGGTGCCTAATGTGAATGGATTTGAGGATGTCTTTGACGAGGTCAAAGGATTACCGCCGCATAGGGAGATCGAGTTTCGTATCGATCTAGTTGAGGGAGCCAGACCTGTTGTGATGCCTCTTAGGCGAATGGCGCCTAGGGAGCAGCAAGAGTTGAAGGTGCAAGTTGATGACCTTTTACAAAAAGGATTCATTCGGCGTAGCGTGTCCGAATGGGGTGCACCAGTTGTGTTCGCAAACAAAGCGGATGGATCGTTGAGGTTGTGTGTGGATTATCGTGAGCTGAATAAGGTGACTAAGACGAACAGGTATCCATTGCCGAGAATAGATGACTTGTTTGATCAGCTTCACGAAGCTAAGGTGTTTTCTCAGATGGATTTGGCAACGGGATTTCACCAGTTGAGAGTGGCTAAGGATAGTGTGCCGAAGACCGCTTTCAGGACACCTCCGGTTTTTATGAGTGGCTGGTAATGCCGTTTGGATTGACCAATGCACCAGCATATTTTGTGGATCTTATGAATAGAGTGTTCAGAGATCAGTTGAACAAGTTCGTACTTGTGTTCGTGGATGACATTCTGATTTATTCCAGAACTGAAGGAGAGCACAAGACGCACTTGCGTATTGTTTTGGAAATCTTGCGGAAACATCAGCTGAAGGCTAAGTTTTCGAAATGTCACTTCTGGAAGAGAGAAGTGAGATTCTTAGGTCATGTTATTTCTGGAAATGGAATAGCGGTTGATCCCGCTAAGGTGGCAGCAATCCAGGATTGGGTTAGACCTAAGAATGCATCTGACGTGAGAAGTTTTCTTGGATTAGCAGGATACTATCGTCGGTTTATCAAAGACTTTTCCAAGATAGCTGCACCATTAACAGGATTGACGAAAAAGAACCAAGTGTTCAAATGGGATGATAAGTGTGAGCAAGCTTTCGGAATCCTGAAAGAGCAACTGACAAGTGCTCCTGTTTTGACTATTCCAAGTGGGAATGATGAGATGGTGGTTTACACCGATGCATGTGGTACTGGACTTGGAGCAGTGCTAATGCAAAAGGATAAAGTTGTTGCATATGCAAGTCGACAACTAAAGCCGCATGAAAGGAATTATCCGACTCATGACTTGGAGTTAGCGGCAATTGTATTTGCTTTGAAGATGTGGAGACATTACCTATTGGGAGTTCGATTCGAGTTGTTTACAGATCATAAGTCGTTGAAGTATCTGTTCTCCCAAAAGGATTTGAATCTTCGACAACAACGGTGGCTAGAGTTTTTAGCATCATATGATTTTGGTATAGCCTATACTCCGGGAAAAGGTAACGCAGTGGCTGATGCGTTAAGTCGAAGACATGCAGGATTGGGATCCATGTTTTTGGAATGGAAGAATCTTGAGTATTTGGCTGGATTTGACTTCAGGCCTAGATGTGAATTGGAACCTGAGATGTTGGCAAACTTATCAATAAGACCTACTCTTGTGGAAAGAATTGGCGAGAGCCAAAAGCGAGAAGATAAGCTTGTCAGGATTATCCGTGATTTGGAATCTGGATTGGATCCAGAAAAGGATAAAGGATTCGAGGTCGATCGAGAGGGTTGGCTTCGGAAACAAGGACGACTGGTTGTTCCCGATATAGATGAATTGAGGGATGAAGTTCTGAAGGAAAGTCATCACTCGAAGTTGACAATTCATCCAGGTGGAAATAAGATGTATCGGGATATGAAAAGGACATACTACTGGGAAGGTATGAAGAAGGATGTTGGAAATTTTATTTCCAAATGTATGAATTGCCAGTTGGTAAAAGCTGAGCAAAAGAATCCCAGTGGATTGCTTCAGCCATTGGAAGTTCCTACGTGGAAGTGGGAGCAAATATCGATGGATTTTATCGATGGGTTACCTAGAACCGGAGCAGGAAATGAAGGGATTTGGGTAATCGTAGATCGTTTGACTAAGAGTGCAAGATTCATTCCTGTTCGATCTACTAGGACTGCATCGAAATTGGCTGAGTGGTATGTTAAGTGGATAGTTCGATTCCATGGTATTCCGAAGAGTATAGTGAGCGATAGAGACCCATTGTTCACTAGTGGATTTTGGAAGAGCTTCCAGGAAGTTTTGGAAACTGAGTTGTGTTTGAGTACAGCTTATCACCCTCAAACAGATGGTCAGACAGAGAGAGTCAACCGAGTTTTGGAAGATCTCCTCAGAGCATGTGTTTTTGACTTCGGAGGATCATGGGAAGACCATCTTCATTTGGTGGAAATTGCGTATAATAACAGTTATCAGTCCAGTATTGGTATGGCACCATATGAGGCATTGTATGGAAGACCGTGTAACTCTCCGACATGTTGGTTGGAAAAAGGAGAAAAGCTAATACTTGGGCCAGACATGATTCGTCAGACTTCGAATTGTATAGAGATCATTCGGCAACGAATGAAGGCAGCCCAAGACCGTCAGAAAAGTTATGCCGATAAGCGTCGTAAGGATTTGGAATTCGACGTAGGAGATATGGTTTTTGTGAGGATTTCCCCATTGAAGTATGTTATTCGATTCAGGAAGAAAGGAAAATTGACTCCGAGATTTGTTGGACCATTCCCGATCATCGAACGAATTGGAAAGCTCGCATATAAATTGGAGTTACCAGAAAAGATGGCGAGTGTGCACAATGTTTTTCATGTATCTTATCTACGGAAGTATGTGCACGACTCGAATACAGTGGTTTCTGCTGATAGCTATGAAGATTTAGAGGTTGATCCAGTTGTTACGAGACCTCGTAAGCCGCTTCGTGTTGTGGAAACCGACACGAAACAGCTTAGGAGGAAGACGATTATGTTGCTCAAGGTACAATGGAGTGATGATGTTAATGACTGTACATGGGAGGAGGAAGAGAGGATGAAGGCAGATCATCCTGAACTCTTCGAGGTATGGCCCTAAGGTGTCGTGACATCTCATGAATTTGTAGCTTGTTCTAGTCTTAGAATTCTGCATGCTAGGCTAGTAATTGGATGCATGGTTTGTTGATTGCTATGGATGGTAGGCATGCGGAATAACTTTGGTTGCTCTTGTTTGTTTGGAATTTCGGGGGCGAAATTCCTAAGGGGGAGAGAATGTAACGACCCGTATTTTACGTGTCGATAAATCGTAAAATAGATGCCATCGAGTCGTTAGTATTATTGTTAGGTCGTTTAGAGTTTGAGTCGACCAAAGCTTATGTCGTATAAAGGTTAACTCGTGTGGTGCTTAAGTCGTGGGTAGCTTGGGTCATATGAGAGTTAGGTTGAGAGGAGCGACCTATAGATGTAACGGCCTAAGTATTTTGAGCGACTTAAGAGTTAGGTGGTGTAGGAGTTAAGTCGTATAGGATTTAGGTCGTGGGAGCGAGTTAAGGAGGCAGAGCGACTTAAAACAGTACGACCTAGTAGCTAGCTACTTAAGAGACCAGGCGAGTTAAGTACAGTGAGCGGGTTAGTGGAGCTAGCGAGTTAGCGGGTTAAGATTTGGTCGACCTAAGTAGGTTAACGACTTAAGGGTGAACGGCTTAAGATAAGAAGGTCGTTCGTGCGACTTAGTATAGTTGGGTCGTATTAGGGCTTAGGTCGTATAAGGAATGGAGCGACCTAAGATTTAGCTGTGTTGTACTTAGGTCGTGAACGACCTAAGGCTTAAGTTGTTCTGGTATAAGTCGTAAGTCGTAAGGACTTGGGCCTAGGTGTTAAGTCGGCCATAAGTAGGTCGTGTGTGTGTGGTAGGTCGTTGACTCGGGGTTGAGTTAGGTCGTGTGACCCTGTGTTTAGTTAAGTCGTGTGGCCTGGGTTTGGTTAGGTCGCGTCTTAGTTAAGTCGTTGAGTCGCTGGGCCGTGTTAGTGTTAGGTCGTTAGGTCATCTAAGCGACTCAGGAGGAGATGCGCATGAGTGTTAGGTCGTGAGTCGCATCTGGTTTAGTTGTTAGGTCGGCAAGGTCTGTTGAGTCGTGGACGACTCATGGGATAGGTCGGCGGCGACTTAAGGGGCGGCGACCTAAGGATTTCCAGCCTATAAATAGAGGGTTTGGCTCACTTTTTGGCACCGGATTTTGAAGCGACGAAGTGCTGCCATTTTGAGAGCTCGACTACAACATTTCTTCACTTCTTTTCTCCACTCTAATCTAGTTCTTACATCCATCCAAGATTGAAGATCAAGGTTGAAGATCCAAGATCCAAAGTTGAAGATCTTCATCCAACAAAGAGAGATTTCATCGATTGAAGCGAGATTTTGCCGGATCAAGCTTAGTTCTTTGCTGTCTAGATCTGGAGTTGGTTGTTTTTGAGGTGTTTAGGTGTTTTGGTGAGTGGTGGTTATCTCTCACACGGACCCAAAGGAGTATATTGGATCGGTGGTTTGTTTATGTGCTAAAGAGAGTGATTTCTTGCATTTTCCCTAAGTCTGCATGTAGATCCATCATCCATGAAGTTTTGATATCCATTTTAGTACATGTTTACTTATGCAAGTTCATTCATCAAGTTGTAGAGATATTGTTCATAATTCATGCTTGTTAGAATGCATGTTAGATTTGGACTCTTTATTTACGAAATTGCCATTATTGTTGTAATTGTTTATTTAGATCTTGTTTGAATGATTGATTACTTGGATTAATGTTTGATTTGATTGATTAGTTGATTGATAAATTGATTTGGACAAGTTGGTCGAAGATGATTCAAAAGCTAAGTGGAAAGGCTCTTGAATAAGGAAAGCTGCTTGTGGCATATGAAGCGGATGTTGAAGCTCATATGGATAGATTTGATGATGATGTTGAGATGGGACTTTGCCATGATGCGATGAGGCAAACCATGATGTTGAGATGGGACTTTGCTATGATGCGATGAAGCAAAGCATGATGTGTGAAAGCCTTGGTTTAATCCAGACGGGATCATCCCAAGCATGTTGATAACTCGGTGATGCGGTCCGAGTTTGTGGATAATGGTTAGCTTGAGAGGCGATTGAGCTAGTATGGGAAATAGTCGTCAAGGAGGATGACTAGAAGGCTAAGATTTTATCGTTGTTGAAGGTTCTAGCATGCTCAAAGCAAGGGTACGTTGGGACGGGTCACGATGACGTTCCAAGCACGGGCTGCGACGACGTGCTAGTACTCTGGGTAGTTGCGAAAATTCCTAGGCACGGGCTGCGACGACGTGCGGAGTTATGTCTAGAACCGGGTTTACCATTAGCCCTTGACAGGCGGTCATTCAACTAACGGTGAATTCAAGGCAATGATAACAGTGATAGCCAGGGTCATGGATGTTTGGATGTTTGGTTGTATCATCACTTGGGTCAAGAGCGATGTTTTCAGGGTGCTTATCTGATCTTGGTTTAGTCCTTGGGGGTTTGTACTTGGAAAGCGCCGACCTTGACTCGAGTGATAATTGTTTTACTTAAATTGTCTGCTTTGCTATGTTTGTTTATGCTTAGAGGGTCTGGGGGCTATCACTGTAGAAAGAGGTGGAGTGGGATGGTTGGGTTCCTATTCCTTTTACCCTTTATGCTCTTTTAGTATGTTTGATAGTTGATTTACTGCTCACTAACACTTTTTTCTGACTCAAGGTTTTATGTTTAACTCTTATTACCTTGGGCTGTTCATCCATGTTGGGATGGGCAGACTAGGTAGCAGGTGACAGGTGCTGTTCTTAGTGGTCAACGCTGTTGATGACGAAGACGAGCTGGAGGCTTTTGCATATCGTTTTCTTACTATATGTACTGGATATTCCGTTGTTTGTATATTCTCTAAGTGATATGTAGTGAGGCTTGATGTATTGACTTTGCTGATTGTTGCATCAAACTATTATGAGTTTATATGATGAAATTCCGTTCTATGGAGCTTCACTATGTATATTTTCTATTGTATTTTGTCCATGCACTGTGAGTAATACGATAGATTCCGCTGTTTAATCTTACCATGACCATCGTCCATGACGGCCTGGCACGCCTTTCAACGCACTATTTCCTTGTTTCGGTGCGGGAGTCATGGGCGGTCGTCACATTTGGTATCAGAGCTTTGGTTGATCGATTTTAGCCAACGCTCGCTGACGTAACTATGTAAGAGAGACGTAAGTGTATTTTGATGGATGATTACTATATATAATATAGTAGTTTAGAAGGATTTGAACTCCTTATGTAGTTGTTTCTCAAGGTGTTCTAAATCATTCCTTTTTGTAGATATTAAGGATGAGTCGAAGTGAGAGACAAGCTGCTAGGGAAAGTCGTGCTGTTGGGGGAGCTACTGACTATGCTGCAATGTTCGAAGCTATGATGACTTCGATCATGAGAAGGATACCAACTTTAGGATTATCAGTAGATGTTGGAGTTCAAGTTCAAGCTCCAAAACCAGTAGATTTTGCTAAGCTGTGCAAGGACTATACTGCTCTTGGAGGAAAGGTTTTCTTGGGAACAGAATCAACCATAGAAGTTCAGAGATGGATAGATGCTTGTAAAAGGATTTTTGGTGATTTGGAAATTGAGGATGCAACTAAGAGGAAGCTTGCATCAAGACAGCTTCAAGGGAGAGCTTCGGATTGGTGGAATTCTATCACCATTGATACTCCAGAGGAAGAGATTACTTGGGAGCAATTCCAAGTTAGATTTGAAGCTAAGTTCATTTCTACAGCTCAGAAATCTGTTCTGTTTAAGAAGTTTGTGGAGCTCAAGCAAGGTGGGAGACCAGTTCTTGAGTATGTTTTTGAGTTTGAAGCTTTGTCCAAGTATGCTCGGTCGTATATTGAATCTCCCTATCAGAAGAATGAGAAGTTTGTGATAGGCTTGGACACTTATCTTGGGAGGCAGTTAGTGGATCATTTGGACGATCCATTTGAGAAGCTTGTGGAGAAAGCTCTCAGGCATGAGAATCTGTTTCCTAAGGAAGGATCTATTGTTGCTGTGACCAAGGAGCAAAATGGAAACAAGAAGAGGAAGCAGCAGCAGCAGAAGGGTAAGGATGGCCAGAAGAAGCCAAAGGGTGAAGTGATCTGCTACAACTGTCAGCAGAAGGGTCATCTCTCCAGGGATTGCAAGAAACCAAGAGTGCCGGCAAAGTGTCACAACTGTGACAAACCGGGGCATTTCAAGAGGGATTGTCCGGAACCGAGGAAGGACAAGCAGATTGTGCAAGCCTATGCTTTGGGGGCTGTGCCATCATCTTTGAAAGCTCCTACTGCTGATGAGAAAGGAAAGAGCGTGGTGGTTCAAGGTACTCTTTTCATTTGTGGTGTTCCAGTTAGAGTGTTATTTGAAACTGGGGCGTCGCATTCGTTTGTTTGTAATGAACTTGTACGCCGGTTGGGTTTGGAACCGGATATTGTTGATAGACCATTGGTTGTGACTAATCCAGTTGGAGGTTCGTCTTGTTTGTGTATGTTATGCCGTGGTCTAGTTGTATCGAGTCATGATTGCTCTTTTGTTTGTGATTGTTTTGTTCTGAACTTTGCGGGGTTCGGAATTATTTTGGGTATGGACTGGCTTAGAAAGTATGCGGCAAGGATTGATTGTGAGAGGCTGGAGGTGACAGTCGAGAATGTGGAGAGGCAAAAGGTTGTGATACGATGTAAGCATGAGGAAGGCGTCTTCATGAGCTTCATGTATTCGCTGGTTGTTCCACGGGATGGACTGTCATCGGTGCCTAATGTGAATGGATTTGAGGATGTCTTTGACGAGGTCAAAGGATTACCGCCGCATAGGGAGATCGAGTTTCGTATCGATCTAGTTGAGGGAGCCAGACCTGTTGTGATGCCTCTTAGGCGAATGGCGCCTAGGGAGCAGCAAGAGTTGAAGGTGCAAGTTGATGACCTTTTACAAAAAGGATTCATTCGGCGTAGCGTGTCCGAATGGGGTGCACCAGTTGTGTTCGCAAACAAAGCGGATGGATCGTTGAGGTTGTGTGTGGATTATCGTGAGCTGAATAAGGTGACTAAGAAGAACAGGTATCCATTGCCGAGAATAGATGACTTGTTTGATCAGCTTCACGAAGCTAAGGTGTTTTCTCAGATGGATTTGGCAACGGGATTTCACCAGTTGAGAGTGGCTAAGGATAGTGTGCCGAAGACCGCTTTCAGGACACCTCCGGTTTTTATGAGTGGCTGGTAATGCCGTTTGGATTGACCAATGCACCAGCATATTTTGTGGATCTTATGAATAGAGTGTTCAGAGATCAGTTGAACAAGTTCGTACTTGTGTTCGTGGATGACATTCTGATTTATTCCAGAACTGAAGGAGAGCACAAGACGCACTTGCGTATTGTTTTGGAAATCTTGCGGAAACATCAGCTGAAGGCTAAGTTTTCGAAATGTCACTTCTGGAAGAGAGAAGTGAGATTCTTAGGTCATGTTATTTCTGGAAATGGAATAGCGGTTGATCCCGCTAAGGTGGCAGCAATCCAGGATTGGGTTAGACCTAAGAATGCATCTGACGTGAGAAGTTTTCTTGGATTAGCAGGATACTATCGTCGGTTTATCAAAGACTTTTCCAAGATAGCTGCACCATTAACAGGATTGACGAAAAAGAACCAAGTGTTCAAATGGGATGATAAGTGTGAGCAAGCTTTCGGAATCCTGAAAGAGCAACTGACAAGTGCTCCTGTTTTGACTATTCCAAGTGGGAATGATGAGATGGTGGTTTACACCGATGCATGTGGTACTGGACTTGGAGCAGTGCTAATGCAAAAGGATAAAGTTGTTGCATATGCAAGTCGACAACTAAAGCCGCATGAAAGGAATTATCCGACTCATGACTTGGAGTTAGCGGCAATTGTATTTGCTTTGAAGATGTGGAGACATTACCTATTGGGAGTTCGATTCGAGTTGTTTACAGATCATAAGTCGTTGAAGTATCTGTTCTCCCAAAAGGATTTGAATCTTCGACAACAACGGTGGCTAGAGTTTTTAGCATCATATGATTTTGGTATAGCCTATACTCCGGGAAAAGGTAACGCAGTGGCTGATGCGTTAAGTCGAAGACATGCAGGATTGGGATCCATGTTTTTGGAATGGAAGAATCTTGAGTATTTGGCTGGATTTGACTTCAGGCCTAGATGTGAATTGGAACCTGAGATGTTGGCAAACTTATCAATAAGACCTACTCTTGTGGAAAGAATTGGCGAGAGCCAAAAGCGAGAAGATAAGCTTGTCAGGATTATCCGTGATTTGGAATCTGGATTGGATCCAGAAAAGGATAAAGGATTCGAGGTCGATCGAGAGGGTTGGCTTCGGAAACAAGGACGACTGGTTGTTCCCGATATAGATGAATTGAGGGATGAAGTTCTGAAGGAAAGTCATCACTCGAAGTTGACAATTCATCCAGGTGGAAATAAGATGTATCGGGATATGAAAAGGACATACTACTGGGAAGGTATGAAGAAGGATGTTGGAAATTTTATTTCCAAATGTATGAATTGCCAGTTGGTAAAAGCTGAGCAAAAGAATCCCAGTGGATTGCTTCAGCCATTGGAAGTTCCTACGTGGAAGTGGGAGCAAATATCGATGGATTTTATCGATGGGTTACCTAGAACCGGAGCAGGAAATGAAGGGATTTGGGTAATCGTAGATCGTTTGACTAAGAGTGCAAGATTCATTCCTGTTCGATCTACTAGGACTGCATCGAAATTGGCTGAGTGGTATGTTAAGTGGATAGTTCGATTCCATGGTATTCCGAAGAGTATAGTGAGCGATAGAGACCCATTGTTCACTAGTGGATTTTGGAAGAGCTTCCAGGAAGTTTTGGGAACTGAGTTGTGTTTGAGTACAGCTTATCACCCTCAAACAGATGGTCAGACAGAGAGAGTCAACCGAGTTTTGGAAGATCTCCTCAGAGCATGTGTTTTTGACTTCGGAGGATCATGGGAAGACCATCTTCATTTGGTGGAAATTGCGTATAATAACAGTTATCAGTCCAGTATTGGTATGGCACCATATGAGGCATTGTATGGAAGACCGTGTAACTCTCCGACATGTTGGTTGGAAAAAGGAGAAAAGCTAATACTTGGGCCAGACATGATTCGTCAGACTTCGAATTGTATAGAGATCATTCGGCAACGAATGAAGGCAGCCCAAGACCGTCAGAAAAGTTATGCCGATAAGCGTCGTAAGGATTTGGAATTCGACGTAGGAGATATGGTTTTTGTGAGGATTTCCCCATTGAAGTATGTTATTCGATTCAGGAAGAAAGGAAAATTGACTCCGAGATTTGTTGGACCATTCCCGATCATCGAACGAATTGGAAAGCTCGCATATAAATTGGAGTTACCAGAAAAGATGGCGAGTGTGCACAATGTTTTTCATGTATCTTATCTACGGAAGTATGTGCACGACTCGAATACAGTGGTTTCTGCTGATAGCTATGAAGATTTAGAGGTTGATCCAGTTGTTACGAGACCTCGTAAGCCGCTTCGTGTTGTGGAAACCGACACGAAACAGCTTAGGAGGAAGACGATTATGTTGCTCAAGGTACAATGGAGTGATGATGTTAATGACTGTACATGGGAGGAGGAAGAGAGGATGAAGGCAGATCATCCTGAACTCTTCGAGGTATGGCCCTAAGGTGTCGTGACATCTCATGAATTTGTAGCTTGTTCTAGTCTTAGAATTCTGCATGCTAGGCTAGTAATTGGATGCATGGTTTGTTGATTGCTATGGATGGTAGGCATGCGGAATAACTTTGGTTGCTCTTGTTTGTTTGGAATTTCGGGGGCGAAATTCCTAAGGGGGAGAGAATGTAACGACCCGTATTTTACGTGTCGATAAATCGTAAAATAGATGCCATCGAGTCGTTAGTATTATTGTTAGGTCGTTTAGAGTTTGAGTCGACCAAAGCTTATGTCGTATAAAGGTTAACTCGTGTGGTGCTTAAGTCGTGGGTAGCTTGGGTCATATGAGAGTTAGGTTGAGAGGAGCGACCTATAGATGTAACGGCCTAAGTATTTTGAGCGACTTAAGAGTTAGGTGGTGTAGGAGTTAAGTCGTATAGGATTTAGGTCGTGGGAGCGAGTTAAGGAGGCAGAGCGACTTAAAACAGTACGACCTAGTAGCTAGCTACTTAAGAGACCAGGCGAGTTAAGTACAGTGAGCGGGTTAGTGGAGCTAGCGAGTTAGCGGGTTAAGATTTGGTCGACCTAAGTAGGTTAACGACTTAAGGGTGAACGGCTTAAGATAAGAAGGTCGTTCGTGCGACTTAGTATAGTTGGGTCGTATTAGGGCTTAGGTCGTATAAGGAATGGAGCGACCTAAGATTTAGCTGTGTTGTACTTAGGTCGTGAACGACCTAAGGCTTAAGTTGTTCTGGTATAAGTCGTAAGTCGTAAGGACTTGGGCCTAGGTGTTAAGTCGGCCATAAGTAGGTCGTGTGTGTATGGTAGGTCGTTGACTCGGGGTTGAGTTAGGTCGTGTGACCCTGTGTTTAGTTAAGTCGTGTGGCCTGGGTTTGGTTAGGTCGCGTCTTAGTTAAGTCGTTGAGTCGCTGGGCCGTGTTAGTGTTAGGTCGTTAGGTCATCTAAGCGACTCAGGAGGAGATGCGCATGAGTGTTAGGTCGTGAGTCGCATCTGGTTTAGTTGTTAGGTCGGCAAGGTCTGTTGAGTCGTGGACGACTCATGGGATAGGTCGGCGGCGACTTAAGGGGCGGCGACCTAAGGATTTCCAGCCTATAAATAGAGGGTTTGGCTCACTTTTTGGCACCGGATTTTGAAGCGACGAAGTGCTGCCATTTTGAGAGCTCGACTACAACATTTCTTCACTTCTTTTCTCCACTCTAATCTAGTTCTTACATCCATCCAAGATTGAAGATCAAGGTTGAAGATCCAAGATCCAAAGTTGAAGATCTTCATCCAACAAAGAGAGATTTCATCGATTGAAGCGAGATTTTGCCGGATCAAGCTTAGTTCTTTGCTGTCTAGATCTGGAGTTGGTTGTTTTTGAGGTGTTTAGGTGTTTTGGTGAGTGGTGGTTATCTCTCACACGGACCCAAAGGAGTATATTAGATCGGTGGTTTGTTTATGTGCTAAAGAGAGTGATTTCTTGCATTTTCCCTAAGTCTGCATGTAGATCCATCATCCATGAAGTTTTGATATCCATTTTAGTACATGTTTACTTATGCAAGTTCATTCATCAAGTTGTAGAGATATTGTTCATAATTCATGCTTGTTAGAATGCATGTTAGATTTGGACTCTTTATTTACGAAATTGCCATTATTGTTGTAATTGTTTATTTAGATCTTGTTTGAATGATTGATTACTTGGATTAATGTTTGATTTGATTGATTAGTTGATTGATAAATTGATTTGGACAAGTTGGTCGAAGATGATTCAAAAGCTAAGTGGAAAGGCTCTTGAATAAGGAAAGCTGCTTGTGGCATATGAAGCGGATGTTGAAGCTCATATGGATAGATTTGATGATGATGTTGAGATGGGACTTTGCCATGATGCGATGAGGCAAACCATGATGTTGAGATGGGACTTTGCTATGATGCGATGAAGCAAAGCATGATGTGTGAAAGCCTTGGTTTAATCCAGACGGGATCATCCCAAGCATGTTGATAACTCGGTGATGCGGTCCGAGTTTGTGGATAATGGTTAGCTTGAGAGGCGCTTGAGCTAGTATGGGAAATAGTCGTCAAGGAGGATGACTAGAAGGCTAAGATTTTATCGTTGTTGAAGGTTCTAGCATGCTCAAAGCAAGGGTACGTTGGGACGGGTCATGATGACGTTCCAAGCACGGGCTGCGACGACGTGCTAGTACTCTGGGTAGTTGCAAAAATTCCTAGGCACGGGCTGCGACGACGTGCGGAGTTATGTCTAGAACCGGGGTTACCATTAGCCCTTGACAGGCGGTCATTCAACTAACGGTGAATTCAAGGCAATGATAACAGTGATAGTCAGGGTCATGGATGTTTGGATGTTTGGTTGTATCATCACTTGGGTCAAGAGCGGTGTTTTCAGGGTGCTTATCTGATCTTAGTTTAGGCCTTGGGGGTTTGTACTTGGAAAACGCCGACCTTGACTCGAGTGATAATTGTTTTACTTAAATTGTCTGCTTTGCTATGTTTGTTTATGCTTAGAGGGTCTGGGGGCTCTCACTGTAGAAAGAGGTGGAGTGGGATGGTTGGGTTCCTATTCCTTTTACCCTTTATGCTCTTTTGGTATGTTTGATAGTTGATTTACTGCTCACTAAGACTTTTGTCTGACTCAAGGTTTTATGTTTAACTCTTATTACCTTGGGTTGTTCATCCATGTTGGGATGGGCAGACAAGGTAGCAGGTGACAGGTGCTGTTCTTAGTGGTCAACGCTGTTGATGACGAAGACGAGCTGGAGGCTTTTGCATATTGTTTTCTTACTATATGTACTGGATATTCCGCTGTTTGTATATTCTCTGAGTGATATGTTGTGAGGCTTGATGTATTGACTTTGCTGATTGCTGTATCAAACTATTATGAGTTTATATGATGAAATTCTGTTCTATGGAGCTTCACTGTGTATATTTTCTATTGTATTTTGTCCATGCGCTGTGAGTAATACGATAGATTCCGCTGTTTAATCTTACCTTGACCATCGTCCATGACGGCCTGGCACGCCTTTCAGCGCACTATTTCCTTGTTTCGGTGCGGGAGTCATGGGCGGTCGTCACAGTTTATTTGATAGTTAAATAACCGACGATCAAATCTAGACCCAAAATATAACTTTGGAAATATCTTGGAAGGGTATGAGAATTATATGGTACAGTTACCATTCGAGGTGCTATACTATATGTACAAACTGGTTCTTTCTTCTAGGACGTTTATAAGGAAATCCGTCCACTAACGGTTAGGAGGTGATCTCCGATCTTATTCTCGTCTGTATATTTCCTAAAGAACCGAGGTTTAGTTTACCGAAAAATAGCGAACGTTGTTTCGAAGAGACCGGAATCAGATTTCTGATCCGAAAGATCCAACGAGCACGTTTTCGCGATGAGGACAAGAGCTTGGAGTCAAAGATGGAGCAGTGAAGTGCAAGGGCTAATCGCTACTATTCCAGAGGGTGATTCCAAAATGGATGTAGTAGGAGTAGTGCCTTCGGTTCCGTTCGGACCCAGAACGGACTTGTATAGTAGAATGCTTTTAGAACATCGTCAGAAGGACGATGAGCATTCTAAATGAGATGTGTTCTAAAAAGATAACGCTTATCCTCGAACCTCATCAACCGGGAATGACTAAAAATCAAGGGATATGCAGCAAGGCTAAGTGGGTAGCACCCAATTAGGGTAAGGTCATACCTGTCTAGTTGTCCCGTTTTATTCAGCTGTGTCGGTGGTTGCTGATCCCAACCTTAGGGTGATCTTATTCAGACTATCCAGTAAGGGGAAGCTTCGGTCTTGTGTTGTAGAGGATCGGGAGGGGTCCTCGGTATGCTGTTCTAGACCAGGTACCATGACAGGTGGAACCCCAGTGGCTAGTCATTAGTTGAAAATCCATTCTCCCTACATGCCTTTTGCGGTTTTGATTGTAGAGCCTAGTATTGCTGGAATTTAACGAATATAAAAATTTCGGCAATTTGAATAAGTATTTGTATTTAGACACTATTATGATATCAAAGGTTTGATAAGAAATGTTTTGGTTATCGTAAGGTAAAAACCCGACATGTTTATTTGTGGCGTGGTCTTACGAGATACCTTTGGTTTTCAAAGGATTTTAAAAACTTTAATAATTAAGTTGAGTGCATTATCTCACACTGGTTTTCCAGACTGACTCGGGTGTTATTTTATTATAATGCTCAGGTCAGAACGAGTATTATAAAATACATGATAGGATGTTGTAGAGCTCAGGAGACGAGCTGGATGGCGAGATGTATCACACATACTTAAAGTATATTCCGCTGTGCAGTATAAGCTGTATAGTCAGTTTTTGTGAGGACAAGTTAATATAACTATCAGTATTTTTCTATTGACTGTGTTGTACTCTGATGATGTAATGTATAAAATTGATATAGTCTTTTATGTAAAGATCATTTATTATCTATTATATATTGTTCTATTGCGATTGTGAGATTCTGCATTTATTTAGTTCCTTTTTTCTTCTATCTTCTTTCTTTTCTCTCAGCAATCTGTCTTTTCCGGCACTCGATCATTGGCATATTATATAGTGGCGTATCTGTATCGATTTTCGAGGGTCGATAAGGGCGGGTCGTCATATGTGGTATCAGAGCCGAAGGTTAAGCGAGAACCTTGGCTCTGGTGGGGATTACTCATTAGAGATAGAGTTAGTAGTACTCTAGAACGAGTTTGAGTGTATTAATAGATATGAGCGCGTATCTGTAAGTGAATATAAAAATTGTATTGTGTCGACTTATCGGTTGAGTGTTTATGAATTCTGGTCGGTGCAGTCTGGACAACTGTATCTATAAGGATTTCTAAACCCTTAAACTTGGCAAACCGACACAGTGTTGTTTTTAAAAGTGGGTAAAAGAAATAATTTTGCCCAAATTATATATATATATATATATATATATATATGAAAGAAAATAGTTTTCGTAAATTATTATAGTTATATATGGTTGCTTGGTTGTTAGAAAGTGATGATATTAAATTATTATCATTTCTGTGTGGAAATTGAAAATAAGAAAATAATGATTATAACTAAAGTTAAGGAATAATCTATATAACAAAATGAGATTTGTAAACGTGAATTATAAATATGATTTATAATTGAAATGAGATAAAATTCCAGAGTAATGTTTGAATACAAATTGGAAGGGTTTGAAATTTGAAATTTTGGAAAGTTTAAATTCCTTTGGGTTTGGAAATGGTTTTGGTTTTGGAGAAATAATAGTGATATTATTTCAGAAATATATTTTGAATTGGATTTGAATTCTGGTGAGATTTGGAATTTAAAAATATTTGAAAAGGGTTTTTAAAGAGATAAAGCACTAAACTCTTTTCCGTCGTCGGAATATAATTCCGATGATGATCACGACATCATCGGTGTTCATTTTCGAGCTTCCAAGAGAGGAATTGCTACCAACATGTTTTAAATTGGAGTTGTTAGTAAAACTGGGGTTGGTTTTAAAATTCAAAGGATAATTTGATATGCAAATGAATTATGTATATATAATTGATTTCAAATGATTTTGAAATGTTGAGTAATTGTTTAAAAGACTGTGGAATCTTATTTAAAATGCTTGTGGAATATAAGTAATTCTGAAAATCATATAAGAATTTGTTAGCATAAAATCTAACTTGAAGAAGAGTTAAATTAAAACAAGTGTGAAAACGAAATAAGTTAGAAAAGTAAGTCAATTAAATGAATTAAATTAAAAAAAGTTAGCAAACAGAATTTAAATAAGTGGAAAACTTATGGAAGTTTAAAAATTTGAGTGGAAGTTGAATGAAATTGAATCTAGATAAATAAAAGTGATTTCGAGGAAAAGTCTAAGTAGACTAAATGGAATGTTATTAAAATAAAATTTATTAGTTGGAAATAAATTTGTGAATGAACAAATGAATTTACCCTTTGTAAGTAAATGGAGTTGAAACTGAATATTGGAACTGAATTTGAATTGTGTTAAATAAAGTGAAATGGAAAATTAGTCAAGTTAGACTAAATAAAACAAAGGATTGAAAATAAATTTTAGTAAGTAAATTAATTGATTTAAGTAGGTAAGCAAATGAATTGAAATTGAATATTGGGATGATACTTGATTTAAATTGTGTAAAGTGAAGTGTAGAATTAATTTGAAATGGACTAAAAATAATTAAAGTTGGCAAAATAAAATCCATTGAGTTAAAAATAAATTAGCTAGTGGAACTAATTAAAGAAATGATTAATTAAATATGGTTTGAGAAATGGTGAATAGAATTCAATATAAATTTTGATTTGAAAATAAATTAAGCATGGAAAATAAAATGGAGTTCAAAATGGAGTTGAAAATTTAAGTTAAATGAAAATAGATGTGAAATCTTAAGTGGTGAAGTGAAAATAAATATAAGAAGTGTATAAAATATTCATATTAAACTTCAGAAATGGATGGCAAAATTCTTTAAATTTGGTATTGGAAATGTACTAAGTTAGTTAATGAATGAAGGTCTAATAAAGGTGTGTGAAATGATAAGTGGATAGAAATCAAAATAAAGGTGAATAAAAGAGAATTGATATAGTTAATAATCAATTAAGATAAATACGTAGGGTGTATGTAAATCATTTTATTCGCATAACGATTTGATCCAGATTCGAGCATAGAATTTCGAGATAGTCATATCGATCCGAGTTGGAATTTTTCACTCGATTTTCGACGGCGAACCCTAGGTATGGAATTTTGATTGGTTCTGGAAATTCTCTATCATAGTATATGGCTATGCAAGGAGAATGACGATTTCTGATCAAGAAACTAGATCTGAGACCACACTAGGAAGTCGGGTGGACGATACTAGTTCGGAAGTGAAATTATGTGATCGATTAAGCAATCAGATTTGGTATTGTGTACAGACAATATATGTACATTGTACGGGCTTGAATGAAATAGATATTGAATTTTTTTGAAAAGGAAGTGAATAAAATGATTTTGTATTCTATGATTGGATATTATTGCTAAGTAGGATATAGAAGTGTTTTAAAAGCAAAGGAAAATTGATGTTTTTGATTTCGAAAGATAAAATTTAATGGCCTGACAAAATGCATGTATTTAACTGTCATATGAAATTTGATGATTTTCTGATCTAGCCACTTGGCATTTTGTTTTCTTTTGAAATTTGGGGCCCGTTGAGGCACTTTGTAGTTTTCCGAGCTAGCCGCACAAAGGAGACGCTGGCAATTTTTTTTGAAAATTTAGGAAGTTAGAAATTTTTGATAAGTTTAAAATTGGGTCTAAACTATAATTTGAATTATCAATAGGATAATATTATTGGGAACCTATGTATGGTTTGGGAAGTTAGTAAGGGTGATAGTGTGTCTTTCATAAAAAGATTGTTTTAAGGAATTGTTAGAAACTGTTTGGTTTTGGGAAGATAGAAAACGGGCATTGGACCATTCTTCATAGCTAGTAATTTCGGGGACGAAATTCTTTTAAGGGAGGAAGAATATGACGACTCGGAATTTTGGACATTTTAAATTGGAATATTTATTGATTTTAAATATTTAGAAGTTAATTTTTAACTTCAATTCAAATGTAACCATTATTGGATAATTAAAATTTTGAATTTAATAAATAGAAATTGGATAAAGTATTGAATCTGGAATTTCAAGCTTGTTATAATATTTTAAAGGCTTATAAAATTTATAATGAGGATACTGAAGATAGTAGAAGTGTTAAAATTTAATTTAAGGGGGATTTTTTCAGTTTTGAAATATATCGTTTAAATCGATATTTAAAAATAGCCTTACGAGGCACAGTCTCGGAATTTGATGAAACCAGTTCCATTTGATCCGTAATAGTGTATTATTATCGGATTTCAATTTTTGTAACATTTGAAGTTATCGTTTAGTCATACGTGATATAAACGCGCTGAAGTATATATTGAAAATTCAATATAATAACTGGTCCAAAAAAGCTATCTTCTCCGTACGATCGAGTTAGGACTTGAAAACTTTTCCATTGTGTTCGAAACAAGGGTATAACATTATAAATGCCTAGCGGCATGCCTTGATCGAGGACGAGTTCGTTTTCAAGACAATTTGAATTTAATTTTAAATTATATATTTTTATACTCTGGCCACCATTAGCTGTTTCTTTTCCCTTCAGTTTTTTTCCCAAACCACTGTAGACTAACCTTCCCAACATGCTATGTTCTCTTCAACGTCTTGTGTTGCCCCCTCCTCTCTCTCTTCTTTTTTTTCATGCAAACTTTCCCTCTATATTGAGTAATATGAAATCTCAAACGAGAGAAAGAAAAATGGCCGTCCTCATTTTTAAATTCGTCGCCTTCGTTTTAAAATTAAGCCACCCTCATTTAAATTCGTGATTTATCGTTTCCCTTCTTCAACATTCAAATCAAATCAATGGAAAAGAAAATGGGAAAATGAGGAAATCGATTTACATCTTCTCGATCGAGGAAGATGCATAAGTGGAAAGTTGAGCGCAAAGCCAAGAAGCTCGAATGGGCAAGGGGAGGAGCAGCGTCGACATGCGTGTGGACGAGCAGAAATCTGAAAGAGCTTGAAGTCATGGCGACGCTCGAGGTCGCGTGAGTGGGGCAGGCCCATGTCGAGCACATGTGTGTGGGTGGCTGCAGTCGAGTGCGATGCCGATTTTGTTGATATAGAAGATTTGGTCGAAGCCTGAGTTCGGATCTATCCTGTAAGTGTAAGGTAATTCACTTTTGATTAAAATGTATATAGGTTAGAAACGAAGAATATATATATATATATATATATATATATATATATAGACACACACATACTAGAACTCACTGTTTAAAAAAAATATCGGTGATCTGTTTTATAAATTTAATGATAAGTTAAAATATTTTAGTTGCAAACTGAAAAGAAATCAATTAGGGAAGTATTTATTTAAAACTAGGTAAGTAAAATTTAATTAATGGTAAAGATGGATTGTTGGATTATTTCAAATATTTATAGACGATGTAATGTTTATACCAGGTCTGGAATCGTAAAGAAATCAAGCTGGTTTGGATCGGATTGCAAATTAAAAGGGCAAAGATGAGTTAATTCCACTCACATATGGATTTCCATAATTAATTTAAATAGTTAGAATTTAAATTATTAGTTGATTGATTGAATATGATTATTGTTATTAGTCTGGATGTGATATTATATGTAGTAGTATATATATTGGGGTGATTGATATTCCTGCATTATATAGTGGATGAGACCCTATGCGCCCCACATAATAGCGGATGACCCTTTATACCGCGATGTCCCCCTCGAAGTAGGATTTAGTATTTTATTTGTTGTGCTAACATATGTGGATGCAAGAAAATAGGTTGGAGGGATCCAACTGGATTCTTTAAAACATTGAAATTATTTTCATTATCTGTGATATGTTTTATTGATATCCTGTGATAGATTGTTTTGGAAATCTAAGTTATTCGGTGCTATGGTTTGGATGAATATATTTTGGTATTTTAAATATATAAATATAATGAATTGAGTTCTTAAAGGAAATGAAAAGAGAATTTTTGAAATAAAGTATGAAATTGATGTTTTAGACTTAAATATGGATTTTAAATCATAATAAAGGGTGAATTTGGTGTTAATGGATTTTGGAATTGATTTTGGATAAATCAAGAGATAAATTTTAAAGGGAATTTAACTCAGGAAATCGGCTTGAAATCGATTAAGTGTTTTGGAAACTGTGATTTAAAGGATAATGAGGAATGGAATTTATAAATTGGGTTTACAAATAAAGTGAAATATTTATCAGTGGATAAATTCGAAAGTATAAATTCACGATAGGAATTTATAAGGAGATGGGAAATGTGTTTTAAAAATAAAAGTGGTTTTATTTTTAAAGTGTTGAAAGAAATTTACGGGATTGGGACATAAATTAAAGTGGGATAAATGGAGCAGGATTTATAAAGGATTAGATGGGCTATATTGAAATGGAAAGTGTATTTCCCTATAAAGCCAAGTATATTTTCGAAAAAGATTTTTGTGTATAAGTTGGAAGTTTTAAAGTTTTTAAAAAAAGAATGTTTTAGAGAAATTATTATTTAATCATTTTAATATTTTAAGTAAATATTTATTAAGTTAATTATAGAAGTGATTATTTAAAAGTTTTAACTAGTATTATGATTTAAAAAGATAATTATTAAATATTATAGTTTATATAATAATTTTATTTTTTAGTGGTTTTGGCTAAAGTTTTACTTGGAAATTATTATAGAATTTCATAACTATTGTTTGAATAAAGTGACTTAGGTAGTTTTATTTAAAATGTTTTAAGTATATATTTCTGGGTAAAGTAATTTAAATTATTAAAATCTAATTTTATAAGACTGGTGTTTTTCAGTGGAAATAAAATAATTGGTTGAATTGATTGATTTTAGATAGTTAAATAAATGACTATCAAATCTGGACCCAAAATGTAACTTTGAAAATATCTAAGAGAGGTATGAGAATTATATGGTACAGTTACCGTTCGAGGTGCTATACTGTACGTATAAACTTTTTCGTTCTTCTAGGACGTTTATAGGGAAATCCGTCCACTAAACGGTTAGAAGGTGATCTCCGATCTTATTCTCGTCTGTGTATTTACTAAAGAACCGGGGTTGAGTTTGCCGGAAAATCGCGAACGTTGTTTCGAAGAGACCGGGATTTGTGATTCGAAAACCATTTCGATCCAACGAGTACGTTTTCATGATAAAGACGAGAGCTTAGAGTCAAAGATGGAGTAGTGAAGTGTAAGGGCTAATCCTGAGGGTGATTCCAAAATGGATGTAGTAGGGGTAGTGCCTTTGGTTCCGTCCGGACCTGGAATGGACTTGTATGGATGAATGCTTTCTGAATATCGTCGGTAGCACGATGAGCATTCTAAGTGAGACGTATTCTAAAAAGGTAACAATCAGCCTCGAACCTCATCAACCGGGAATGACTGAAAATCTGGGGATATGCAGTAAGGCTAAGTGGGTAGCACCCAATTAGGGTAAGGTCATCCCTGTCTAGATATCCCTTTTTATTCAGCTGTGAGGACGGTTGCTGATCCCAACTGCGAGGTGATCTTATTTGGACTATCCAATAAGGGGTAGCTCTGGTCTTGTGTTGTAGAGGATCGGGAGGGGTCCTCGATATGCTGATCTAGGCCAAGTACCGTGATAGGTGGTACCCTGGTGCCTAGTCTTTGGTTGAAAATCCATTATCCCTACATGCCTCTTACAGTTTTGATTGTAGGGCCTAGTTTTGCTGGAATTTAATTAATGTAACAATTTCGGCTATTTGAATAAGTATTTGTATTTAGACACTATCATAATATCAGAGGATTTGATAAGAAATGTTTTGGTTATCATAAGGTAAAACCCCGACATGTTTATTTATGGCGTGGTCTTACGAGATACCTTTGATTTTCAAAGGATTTTGAAAACTTTAATGATTAAGTTGAGTGTATTATCTTATGATGGTTTTCCAGACTGACTCGGATGTTATTTTATTTTAATGCTTGGGTCAGACCGAGTATTATAAAATATAGGATATGATGCTGTACAGCTCAGGAGACGAGCTGGATGGCGAGACGTATCACACGTACTTGAAGTATATTCCACTGTGCGGTCTAAGCTGTACAGTCAGTTTTTGTGAGGACAAGTTAATATAACTATCCAGTATTTTGCTATTTACTGTGTTGTACTCTGATGATGTAATGTATAAAATAGATATAGTCTTTTGTGTAAAGATCAGTCATTATCTATTATATATTGTTCCGCTGCGATTGTGAGATTCTGCATTTGTTTAGTTCCTTCTTTCTTCTATTTTCTTTCTTTTCCCTCTGCAATTTGTCTTTTCTGGCACTCAACCGTTGGCATATTATACAGTGGCATATTTATTTCTATTTTAGAGGGTTGAGAAGGGTGGGTCGTCACATTGGTTTTTCAGAACGACACGGGTGTTATTTTATTATAATGCTCGGGTCAGACCAAGTATTCCAGTTTCAGGTTAGAATGCTATGGAGCTCAAGAGGCGAGCTGGAGGAGTTTGAATGTATTTCCGTATTTGGTTTATATTTCCCCTGTGAGTACAAGTGATTATAATTATCTAGATTGATGTATAGACTATTGTACTCTGATTGTAAGTATAAACAAATATAGATTCTTTTGTATAAAAATCCGTTGTTATATATTATATTTTGTTCCGCCGTGATTATGAGATTCTGTGTTGTTGTACTATTTTCTCTTCTAATCTTTTCTTCTTCACCCCTAATGCGTATTTTCGGCACTTGAATATCGGCGTGCTTTACAGTGGAAGCATTGATGTCAATTTTTGAGATTCAAAAGTCCTAGTTTGTTACAGTTGGTATCAAAGCTGAAGGTTAAGCGAGAACCGTGGCTTTGGTGGGGATTACTCATTAGAGATATAGTCGGTAGTACTTTAAATCGAGTCGAATGTAATAATAGATATGAGCCCGTATTTGTTAGTGAATATGAAACGGGTTTATATTATGTTGATTTATCTGTTGAGTGGAATATAAATTCTAGTCGAATAGTGGGAAGCCACTAAATCGATAGGAGTTTCTAAACAGTTGAACACGATAAACTGACACAGTATTGTTTTGAAGGGGATAAATGAAACTTAAACTATATTTTGATATAAATGGAATAATTTTATGAAAAATTATTATAGCGATGTGTTTGGTTGTTATTATATAATCAAAATAAGATTATAAAAATTGAAATGGTTATATACATAGAACCAAATAGAGATTGTATAAATATGAATTATACAACTGGATTATAGTTAAAATGGATTCTTACTAGAATTTGGAGATCTAAAATCTCGGAAGCTTTGGACTAAATATTGGAAATGAATTGAATTCCCGGAAGTTTAAAAATGTTTTCCAAGGTGGTTGAAAGAGAAATGGAGTGTAATTTGATATTTTTGAATAGAAAATGTTTTAAATGGATTTTTGGAAGTAATGGAGCATTGAACTCACTTCAATCGCTGTAAACTAATTCTAATGATGACAGTCGCATCATCAGCATTCATTTTCGAGTTTCTAAGTGATGGATTGCTGCCTAAATTGATTTGATTCAGATTTGTTGGGCAAACAAGTTTTGTTTAAAAATTTCGAAAGGGATTGTTTTGGAAAAAATCAGGTTGATTTTGAAAATTCAAGGAAATGGTTTGTTAAACCAAAAAGAGTATGTATAAAATATATTTGATTTCAAAGTGATTTTGAAATGTATACCGGGTGTTTGAATTCTGGAATTTTAATATAAATGTTCGGAATTGAGACAATAATAAATTCGAATGGTGAAATTGCTATATAAATATAAGCAAGGAAGTGGAAAAATTTGAAATTGGAGTTGAATTCTTACTTGATTTTAAATTGAATGGATTAAAAAAATTGTTTAGAGTAAAATTAGTATAAGTATGAATAACTCGAATTCAGTTTTGAAATGTTTGTTAAAAAGGCATCGAAATTTAAACAAAAAGGGTGAATTAGATTTGAATTATTTGGAATTGAAATAAATTTGTACATGTGGACTTTAAAGTGACTATATAACTATAAGCTATAAAATTTGAATTGGATTGGAAATAAATCTTGAATGAAATAGAATTTAAGTGAAAATCTGGAGTTGTGAATAAATAAATTGGAATAGCTTATAAAAATTGAAATTTATGAAATAAAAACATACTTAGGCTATGAATAAATGTATAATCTCGAGTTAAAAATAAAATGCGAGTATATTCGAGAATATAATTGATGGAAATGTGGAAAATAAGTTGTGTGACTTATAAAATTGAAAAGTGAAATAGAAAATCCAAAATAAAAAAGGTTTGATATTTTGGTAAGGTAAATAAATCCAACTTGAATTATAAATATGAATTGGAACTCAAGAAAATTAAGTGAAGTGATTTTTGACATAAAAAACAGAAATTGAATGTGGAGCTTGAGTATAAACTAAAATTCGACAGAATGTAAGCGAATTAAATATAATTGGAAATATCGTCGAATAAAATAGAAGTGGATTGAAATAATAGTGACTTAAGTTATAAATAAATTAAGTTTAAGGCGTAAATAAATTGAACGTGGCCTTGGATACGAATTAAATGAATTCGAGAATGAATTGGAATATGAAAATAAATTGAAGTGAATAAATGGATGAACTAACTAATTAATTAATTATTAAATGAAATGGAAGTTGGTTGAAATGAAATTAAATTTAAGTTACATAGTTGGAATAATTTAAACTAAACGGATTAACTTAAATAAATATTTTGAATAAAAACTTGGTTTAAATAAATTTATGAAATGGTTCATAAATAAATTAGCATGAAATGATTCGAGCTTAATAAATTGAATTTGAATATAATGAATGTGGATATGAATGAAATGTAAGTGAATTAATTGTGAAAAAAAAAATCTGAAATAAAATAAAATTAAATTGATTTGGAATCAATTTAAAATAGTAATAAGCTTAAATGGTTATTTTATTAAATGAATAGCGCCAAATTTGGATAGAAAAATTGTTTTTCGATGCAAATGAAAGTAAGTAAAATTCTATGAATTAATAGAAGTGAAATAAATTGATTTTAAATCAATTTGGAGTTGATATAGTTATTTTGGCATAAAAATAAATTGAATGCAAGAAAATTGAGTTGTAAATCATTCGAATTGAATATAGGTTAATTGAAAATAATTAAATTGGCATCAGAACCTTATGAATCCTTATGATTATATGTTAGAATGCATTGTTTATGAAATTTACGTATTTAACTAGTTCAATGAATAAGATGTTAGTAAATTTTCATGTTTTGGTACTTACATGGTTTAAATTGAGTAAGTACAGGTACCCGGAGACTATCGGGCTAGAATTGGGTTGCAAAATTGCTTTTAAAGCAAATGCTTGCTTAATGATGCTTAAAAATGCTAACATAAGGTACGTTTTTGGATTTAATACTGCAAAATATAATGTTAATATATATAATCGGAAACAATTATAAGAAAAAAACGAAAATTTGTGAATGGCTCCCCTCTAAAACTTTTTGTTTGTAACGCACACCTTTGGCCAATTTGATTCGATGGAGAGATAAGCCATGAAGGGTGTAGAAAATGAAATCCCAACTGCAAGGCGACCAAGTATCTTAATTAGAGGTCCAGTACACTTCGCCAAACTATTCTTACTCTAGGCCAAGTATATTAATCCGGTAAAAGGCCAGCAATATCCTTCCAGGCTACTCATACGCTACTCGGGAAGGGTCCTACTTGTGCGGATGTTGAATCAGAATCAGAGAGATTCGTCTCTCCGGATTGGCTTTCGTCCTTGAGATGCTAATTGTCCCTTTGAATGGGTGAATGGAAAATTGCTCAAGTGGGCTGTGGCTGTACTCTTTCCTACTTTCAGCACTCATTCTTGCTTCTAAGCGTAGAATCAAAGATAGAATCACCTAGATCCCCTATCTTTTATTTTTGCAACCCGATCGCTCTTTTGACTTTGGAAGGTGCTTGCGTTTGAGCCCTTCCTCTTGCCATACGAAATTCTGCATTTCAATTTCGGGTCTAATCTACCATCCCACATGTTGTTCAGTATTCAGGTCTACTGGAGTAGCATTTTCATTTTGCCGAAGGAAGTGTGCAAGGTTATTGACCAGATCTCTAGATACACCGCTCAATCGGGAAATTGCTATGCACCTCCTCCTTGCGCTATTCGCTCCAAGCCAAGCAACAAGGATATATTCGGACCCGCTTCAATTAATTTGAAGAGGTATAAATATCTTTTCAATCGATTAGTTATATGAATGAAACGCAAATTTGGGAGCCTAGAGATAGAGAAAGGGGAAAGGCAAGGGGAGAGGCGTCCAAGGCCTTTTGTTCTTCTTGGCATCTGTTATTTTGGCACAAATTTTTTGGTTCTTAAAAAGAAACAGTTTGAAAAGGTTCAATTATATGAAATGAATTTCTAGATCTAGAAATTCCTTACCATCAAGTTGATAAAAAGCGCCGAATTCTTGTTGATCAAAAAAATGAAATATGTAGTTCTGTAAACTTCCTTAAACCTACTTTGCTTTGTTTTTTGTTTCATTCATTCGAAAGGTCGATCATAGCTGGAATTTAGGAGCAAATCCGGAAGAAGGCGGGAGGGTTAGCTGACCTATCATTGGACTTTCCTTTTACCAGTTCCTTTGTATTATTATGAGGAGAAGACCTCAGAACAAGGGATCGGGTCAATCAACAAGACAAGCCCGGACTGAAAGAGAGAGAAGGCCAACTTCCAACCGCCTTCAATTAGCGAGCAGCAAGGTTTTGTGAAATCTTCTAGGATGTTAATTGGTAAAAGGATTGGAGTTGGTTGAATGTATTTTCCAAAATAAGCCAATCCTTTTTTGGTAAGACCCGCATAAAAATATGCCACGTCCTGCTTCTATTTGTCTAGCGGTAATTCAAGAACTTCCATTTTTTTATTAGAAATCTAATCCCTTTTTGTTGGGTTGAATTAGTTTAGTTAGAGTCGCGAAAACCAGTCTAAAAAGAAGTCAAAAAGAAACTAAAAGGAGCAGCTGTTTGGCTCCTTATCTCTCCCTGGTTCTCTTCTGGGGAGGGCCCTTCTACCCAGCTGCGATCACAACTGCTGCAGTTCCCTCCGGTCCGTTCCCGGGTTGGGTTAGGGGAACATCCGAGCGATTGCCTTCGCGGATCCAAACGGTCAAGAGGAAGAAACTTATAATATCGTCGATTGATGTTAGGTTCACTATGGATACTTCTCTTTACAAGTAAAGGCAGAACGAATCTGCTCTGACATAGGAGACTATAAGAGCTGAGAGAGGGTTTCGAGACAGACAGCAGAAAAATAGCTCGCTAGATACTCGAGATGAAAGGATAACGATTTGTCACAACTATTCTACTTCGCTTATGCAAGATGCAAAAAAGAGGGCCCAGAAATTGAAATAGAAAAGAAAAAAGGGAGGTTACAGAAAGAAAAGCAACGACTGGAGTGGGAGAGTCAGAGTCGAAAAGAGGATTCCTCACTTCTTTCTCTCATTCAAAACCATGATTGAGTTGCGAAAACTTCTGGATAGGTATCCTACATCTGAACTGAATTCTTTTTGGTTAAAGAATCTCTTTCTAGTTGCTCTGGAACAATTAGGAGATTCTCTGGAAGAGATACGGGGTTCTGCTTTTGGTGGCAACATGCTATTGGGTGGTGGTCCCACTTATGGGGTCAAATCAATATGTTCTAAGAAGAAATACTTTGCCAGACCCTTTGCCAGAGCCAGCAGACGCTTCCATGGATTTTATCATCAACTTGATGAATTAATTTTAGGATGAACTAGATGGCCGAGGGAATCTGGGACGGAGGACTCGTAATATCTCTATAGATCTGGCAAAAGCGAAAGACCCCTTAACGTCAGGGGCTGATCGTTGAGCTCACTCTGGCCTCGCAGGGCGGGTCAGGGCACTCTTCATTATTTGGCTTCGCACCTCCCCAGAAGTATACTGGATCGGTGAAAAGGGTAATTTTTACCAAAGTTTTTGTGTTGTTGATTCCTCAACGATAGAAAAAGATCCATTTTGCATCATATCTAACGGATTCCTTGCTTCGGACCGAAGAAGTAATGTCACTCGATTATTATCAAACTGACTGCAATCCTTTTCTGCCGGTGAGGATCCCGCCAGAGCGCCTTCTACTTCTAATAGGCCACGAACTAGATCAGAAGCATTCTCAACGAATCCATAAGAAGTGATCCTATTCGTGAAATCCCGCCAAAAAACACGGAGTTGGATGTCAGCGGTTCGAGTCCGCTTATCTCCAGCCCGTGCACTTAGCTATCTCTCCGGGAAAATGAATATCCCCAGAAAAATTTTCAGTTCAATACTTTTTTTTAATCTCCACTCGGACTAATCCACCTAACAAATTGAGTTTTTATAGGCATTTTGCACGCAGCTATTGAAATTGCTGCTCTGGCTACAGTTTCTGCTGTCAGCTTCAATCTTTTGATCAGAGAGCCATTTTGTGAGGAAATAAGTTGATCAAAATTTATCACCGTGCGATTATTCAATATAATATAAGAACAAGAATTTCTATTTTCGAATGGAGGGTTCATAATGTAAAATTTATAAGATCTTATAAATTTTTAGAACATTTTTTTCGTAAAAATCATGAATTTTTCGGTCTTTATTCACTCTTGTCGAAAAGAGTTTTTTGTTTTTCGACCATGTGGGTTGATGTATATATATTTATCTCTCTTGTTATATTGCAACAGATCCTCGTCCGAAGGTGAATCTACCAAAAATTTCAGAAATTTAGGGTGTTAGAAAAATTTTAAAAATTTTTGGACAATTTTGTTAACGATAATTAATTTTCGAATTGTAATTGGAATAAAGAATTTTGGAAATAGAGTTTAGAACTAATTGTTTGGGTTGAAATTAAATGATTAGAAAAGTGAAATCCCAAACTTTCACTAAGTGGCTTTTGAATAAGTATTAGGTTTGGAGCATTTTCCTTCTTTAGCAATTTCGTGGACAAAATTCTTTTAAGGGGGGGGGGGAGGAATGTAATGATCCGGATTTTGGTCGTGGAGGAATGTAATGATCCGGATTTTGGTCGTCTGATTTTGAATATTTAAGTGGTTTTAAATATTGAATTTGGAATATAATTTGATTTTTAGATATGAAGGTTCGAATTGAAAACTTTAAAATGATTTTAAAATTCCCAATATAATGATTTAATTAATAAATTTAATTGTTGAGTTAATAATTAAAAATCGCTTAAATAGTTGAATTAGAGTAGAATATGAAATCGAAATTATTTCTAATACTTATAAAAATTCTATTTTAATTAGAATTGGGTAAAGAAGTTTTAAAATTGGATTTTTAAAGCGATTTTGTAAAGATTCGAAATCGTCGATTTAATCGATGCGTTAAAATAGCGATCCGAGGCACGGTCTTGGAATTTGATGAAACTTGTTCCATTTGATCCGTAATAGTGTATTATTATTGGATTTCAAGTTTCGTAGCATCTGGAGTTATTGTTTGGGCATATGGGATAGAAACGCCTTGAAATTTAAATCGAAAATGCAATATAATAATTGGGGTATGAAACGCTATCTTCTCCATATGATCGAATTAGGACTTGAAACATTTTCCATGCGTTCGGAATAGGGATTTAACATGAACGCCTAGCAGCATGCCTCCATAAGGATTCAAAATTTCGAGATATGCAATGAGAGATATTGGAATAAAATAATATATATACATTTATAAAATCAGATCAAAATCAAATCAGCCCCTTCTCCATTCAAACACGCAACATTTCCTTTCTCCCTTCAAATCATGTCTCGTTCCCTTTTTTTCAAATCTATCTGTTCAAAACGAACGAGATAGAATAGCTCCTCTCTTTTCCTTCTTTAGCTTAACGAATCATTTCATTCACATAAGCAAAGAAGAAAAAAATGGCTGCATCATAAATCACAACCCTCTCCCTCTCATTCTTTTCTTCTGTTCGTAATTAGTTCGTATACAAAAAAGGGCAGAAAGAACATCTAGTTCGCTCGAAACAAAGAAAAAAAAGAACATCTCGATTTTTCCAAGGGGGGAAGCAGCAGCGGTGGAGGACATGGTGGTCATGGGCGAAGTCGTGTTTGGGAGGCTCGCGATTTTCACCATCAATCTTTAGGTTTGTCTACTTGTCGTAGTCGTCGAGCTTGAGGCTTGAGGGAAAGGCGCGTGATGGGCATGCGGTGGATCTGGTGGGTCGAGTTCGTTTGCGACTAAGTTACGACCTGGATCATTTGAGTATGGCAAAGGAGGAAGGGGTCGCGGCGATGGCGAGTGGGGGAGCTGATGATGGATTTTTGGTCGAGGCCCGAAGATGTACTGTAGTGTGCTGGAAGTGATTAGCATATTAATTAAGGTAATTTATTTTTTAATTAAGACTATAAAAGGTGATTAATTTTAAATTCATTTTGATTGATAGGTAGTTAGTTTAATTACAGAAAAAATCATTTACTTATATACGTCGTATATTCCTTTTCTTCTTTAAAATGATAATTATCTTGTTAAATTTGTTTAATTTTTACTGTACATCAATGAAATGTCATATTAATTCATACGAGATTTGGGAGATAAGTTGATTATCTTGGTGACGTGGATTAACAAGTTTAACTAAGGTCCAAAAATCATGAAGGAAGGTTTCGGAGCTACGAAATTTAAGCAAAAGGATTTAAATTGGAACGATTACAAGTTAAAATCAAGATGAATAAAATCTCACTCATTTGGATAGCTAGTATAATTTAAAAATGTTGAATTTAAATTATTTGTTGTTTGGACGACTTTATAAATTTTTATCCATTGGATGTTAAATATATATATAGTAATATATATACTAGTATTTGGAGTGATATTCCCGCACATTATAATGGATGAGACCCTATGCGCCCCACATAATAGCGGATGACCCTGTATACCGCGATATCCCCCTTAAAGTGGGATTGGTATTTTTATGTTGATTAACATCTATGGATGTAGGGAAATAGGTTGGAGGGATCCGACCGGATTCCTCAAATATATTGTTTAATTTTTCATATATAGTAATATATGATGTGTGCAGATTATCTAATATTAATAATTGTTGAAAATTTGAATTATTGGATGCTATAGTAGCACTGGCCATTAATTTTGGTATTTCTAAATACTATAAATATTATTCTTGGGAATTCAAAGGGATATAAAGGGATTTTGGATATAAAAACAATTATATTAGAAACTGGGTTATTTTAAAAAAAACTGAATTGAAAAATAAAAATAATAGATTTTTGTTTAAGTTGTACTTAACTATTCGTAAATTGTTTTAAGATAGATATTTTTAAAAATGAATTATAGAAAAGGATTTATAAATGATATTCGGAAAATATAAAACGGAGTTGAAGTCGATATTAAAAATAGATTGGAAGTTATAAATTGGATTTATAAAGGAATGGATTTATAAAAAATGAAATTTTACATATAAGATTGTTTTTATAAACACGTAAAACTTAAAGGAGTTATAAAAATTTTTAAACGATGTTTATAAATAAAGGAAATCGATATCAGCATGATAAATTGGGAATATAAATTTATGGGGTGAATTTATATTAGAGTATGGAAATAGGGTGAGAAAATATAGTGGATACTATTTTTGAAATGAAAATGGTTAAGGAGATCCAAATGGAAGTGATGTGATGTGGTTCGAGAGGAATTTATAAAATTTAATTGGTTATTGAGGTTTTAAAAATATATTTTTAATTTTGACAAGTAAGTTTGTTTTTGAAAGTGAAAATTTTATTATTTAAACTATGAAATTTTAAACTAGTTTGGACTGAAATACTTCGGTAAGTAGATTTTTCAAATATTAAGTATTTATTTAGAAAATTCTAACTTTTAAAATCAGCCTTGAATTTTTTTTCTCTATCTAAAAAATAAGTTATTGATGCTATAAAAGTGTTTTGATATTTTAAATAATTACTTGAACATGTTTTTAAAAATAAATGATTATTCTTTTAAATACTTATTGTGTGTGTGTGTGTATATATATATATAGAGTTTTAAAGTGATTGAAAATTTTATTTTATAAATTCTCTTAAGATTCTTAAAAATAGGCTTATAAAAGGATATGATTTGGGAGAGGAATTTTGTAAGGGATTTGGAGGAAATGCAATTTCAAATTGTTGAATATGGGGAAACTTTGAAAATAAAATCTGAATTTATAAAAGAAGTTCAAAATTGTAGAATGGGGTATAAATAAGCATACTGGGTTTTGGAAATGGGAAAAGGAATTCATTAGTGATTCTGAAGGCTTATGAGATAAGTTACGAAATATCGTCTTAAATATTGATATTTGGAAAGATTTTGGAAAATAAGACTTATAATATTTTTCTAAGTATAAAAATGGAAATTTGGTAATATTCCTAAGTATTGAGATGGTTTGAAAATATCATGTATGGATTTAATTGGAATTATTGGATTTAATTGGAATTATTTTCAAATATTGGAATATGGAAAGGGATTTGAATATATATCTTAGTAAATATATTTTGAAGTAAACGTTTGAAGACTTATAAAATAAGGCTAGTGTCTGCTTATGGATGTTTTATTGATAGTTAAATAACCGACTATCAATATTGGCCAATTTCGTTAATCGTTTCGAAGAGACCGGGATAGGATTTAATTATTCGAAAACCACTTCGATCCGCTTTGAATGTTGCGAATGAATACCGTGAAGATGAGGAAGATAGTGATTCGATTTGTCCAAACCCAAGACAACATGTATGGATGAATAATATCAGAACATCGTCATTGGAGGACGATGAGCATTCTAAGCAGAATTGTTTCTTGAAAGGTAACGCTTAGCATCAAGCCTCGTCAACCGGGAATGACTAAAACAAGAGAGATGCAGCAAGGCTAAGTGGGTCACACCCAATTAGGGTATGTTATCACTTTTCTAGATGTCCTCGGAAACCGATATATTATGGATATGGTTGTGCATGAAAGAAGGAGCACTCGGTCGTAAGGGTGGGAACACCCAGGGCGATAACATATTCGGTCTATCCAGGTTAGGGGTAGGCCGGTCTTGTGTAGCAGGGGATCGCGGCGAGGTCCTCGGTACATTGTTCTGGAGGTGTACTATGATGGGCATTACCCCAGTGGCCCAGTTATCTGTATGAGATCCATTCTCTAATACGAGCCTTTCGGTTTTGTTTGTAGAGCCTAGTATGCTAGAATTTAATTAATGTAACAGTTTCAGCTATTTGAATAAGTATTTGTATTTAGACACTATTATAATATCACGAGATTTTCTATAAAATGTTTTGGTTATCTTAAGGGAAAAACCTGACGTGTTTAAATGTGATGCAGTCTTATGAGATACTTTTGTTTCAAAGGATTTTGATAAATCTAATAATCCAAATTGAGTGTGTTTTCTTACGTTAGTTTTCTAGAAATCTCGGGTGTTATTTTATTATAATGCTCGGGTCAGACCGAGTATTACAGTTTCAGGTTAGAATGCTATGGAGCTCAAGAGGCGAGCTGGAGGAGTTCGAACGTATTTCCTTATTTGGTTTATAATTCCGCTGTGTGAGGACAAGTGATTATAACTTTCCAGATTGATGTATTGATTATTGTACTCTGATGATTGTAAGTATAAACAAATACAGATTCTTTTGTATAAAAATCTGTTATTATATATTGTATTTTGTTCCGCTGCGATTGTGAGATTCTGTATTGTTGTTCTATTTTCTCTTCTAATATTTTCATCTTCGCCCCTAATGAATCGATATTTCTAGCACTTGAATAATGGTATGCTATACAATGGTCATATTGATGTCGATTTTCGAGGGTTGAAAATCTCGGTTTGTTACAGTTGGTATCAGAGCTGAAGGTTAAGCGAGAACCTTGGCTCTGGTGGGAATTACTCATTAGAGATAGAGTCAGTAGTACTTGAGAATGAGTCGAGTGTAATAATAGATATGAGCATGTATTTGTTAGTGAATATGAAATGGTTTTATATTGTGTTGATTTATCTATTGAGTGGCATATAAATTCTAGTTGAATAGTGGGACACCACTAAATCGATAGGAGTTTCTAAACACTTGAACACAATAAACAGACATAATATTGTTTTGAAGGGGGTAAATGAAATAATTTTACCCAAACTATATTTTGATATAAACGGAATAATTTTCTGAAAATTATTATAGTGATGTGTTTGGTTGTTATTATATAATCAAAATAAGATTATAAAAATTGAAATGGTTATATATATATATGTATAACCAAATAGAGATTTATAAGTATGAATTATACAAATGGATGAAATTTAAAATGGATTCATACTAGAATTTGGAGATCTAAAATCCCGGAAGCTTTGAGAAATGTTTTTGAATGGGTTTGGACTAAGTATTGGAAAAGAATTGAAATTCCGGAAGTTTAAAAATGTTTTCCAAGGTGATTGAAAGAAAAATGGAGTTAAATTTGATATTTTTGAATATAAAATGTTTTAAATGGATTTTTGGATGTAATGGAGCATTGAACTCACTTCTGTCGCTGGAAAATATTTCTGATGATGACGGTCACATCATCCGCATTCGTTTTTTGGTTTTTAAGTGACGGATTGCTGTTGAAATTGATTTGATTCTGATTTGTTGGGCAAATAATTTTTTTTTAAAATTCTAAAAGGAATTGTTTTGAAAAAAAAAATCTGGTTGATTTTGAATATCCAACGAAGTGGTTTGTTAAACCAAAAAGAGTGCGTGTGTGTGTGTATATATGATTTCAAAGTGATTTTAAAATATATACCGGGTGTTTGAATTATGGAATTTTAATATAAATGTTGGGAATTGAGAAAATAATAAATTCGAATAGTGAAATTGCTAATATAAGTAAGGAAGTGGAAAATTCTGAAATTGGAGTTGATTTCTTAGTTGATTTAATTGAATGGATTAAATTTTTTTTGTTCAGAGTGAAATTAGTTTAAGTATGAATAACTCGAATTTGGTTTTGAAATGTTGGTTAAAAAGGCATCGAAATTTAAATAAAAAATGGTAAATTAGATTTGAATTATTTGGAATTGAAATAAATATGTGAATGTGAATTTTAAAGTGACTATATAACTATAAGCTATAAAATTTGAATTGGATTAGACATAAATGTTGAATGAAATAAAATTTAATTGAAGATATGAAACTGTGAATAAATAAATTGGAAAAGCTTATAAAAGTTGGAATTTATGAAATAAAAATATACTTAGGCTATAAATAAATGTATAATCTCGAGTTAAAAGTAAAATGTGAATATATTCGAGTGTAAAAATGGTGGAAATGTGGAAAATAAGTTGTGTGACTTGTAAAATTGAAGAGTGAAATAGAAAACCCAAAATAAAAATGGTTTGGCATTTTGGTAAGGTAAATAAATCCAACTTGAATTATAAAAATGAGTTGGAACTCAAGAAAGTTGAATGAAGTGATTTTTGAAATAAAAATCAAAAATTGAATGTGGAGCTTGAGTATAAATTAAAATTCGACAAAATTTATGCGAATTGAATATAATTGGAAATATCATCGAATAAAATAGAAATGGATTGAAATAACATTGACTTAAGTTGTAAATAAATTCAATTTAAGGTGTAAATAAATTGAATGTGGCCTTGGATACGAAAATTCGAGAATGAATTCGAGTGTGCAATTAAAATTAAAGTGAATAAATGGATGAATTAATTAATTAATTAGTTAGTGAATGAAATGGAAATAAACTTAAGTTATATAATTGGAATAATTTAAACTAAACGGATTAACTTAATTAAATATTTTGAATAAAAACTCGGTTTTAATAAATTATGAAATGGTTCATAAATAAATTAGCATGAAATGATTCCAAGCTTAACAAATTGGCTTTGAATATAATGAATGTGGATATGAATGAAATGTAAGTGATTTGATTGTGAAAAAATCTGAAATAGAATAAAATTAAATTGATTTGGAATCAATTTAAAATAGTTATAAGCTTAAATGGTTATTTTATTAAATGAATAACGCCAAATTTGCATAGAAAAATTGTCGTTCAACGCAAATGAAAGTAAATAAAATTCTATGAATTAATAGAAGTGAAATGAATTGATTTTTAATAAATTAGGAGTGGATATGGTTTGTTTGGTATAAAAATGAATTGAATGCAAGCAAATTGAGATGTAAATCATTCGAATTGAAAATGGATTGATTGAAAGTAATTAAATTAGCATCAGAACCTTATAATGCTTATGATTATATGTTAGAATGCATTGTTTATAAAATTTACGTGTTTAACTAGTTAAATGAATGAGATGTTAGTAAATTTTCATATTTTGGTACTTACATGGTTTAAATTGAGTAAGTACAGGTTCCCAGAGACTATCAGGCTAGATTTGGATTGCGAAATTGCTTTTGAAGAAAATGCTTGCTTAATAATGCTTAAAAATGCTAATATAAGTTATGTTTTTGGATTAAAAATTGCAAAATATAAATATTGATACATACATACATATACATATACATATACATATACATATACATATACATATATATATACTTGTTTTTCGACCGTGCGGGTCGATATATATATTTATCTCTCTTGTTATATTGCAAAAGTTTCTCCATACAAAGGAGACTCTGCCAAAAAAATTCAGAAATTTAGGATGTTAGAAAATTTTGGAAGTTTTTTGTTAACGACAATTTGTTTCCTGATGACAAGTTTCAGGCTAGAATGCTATGGAGCTCAAGAGGCGAGCTGGGGGTGTCCAAACATATTTCCCTATTTGGTTTATATTTCAGCCGTGTGAGGACAAGTGTCCAGATTGATGTATTGATTATTGTACTCTGATGATTGTAAGTATAAACAGATACTGATTCTTTTGTATAAAAATCTGTTATTACAAGTTATATTTTTTTCCGCTGCGAATATGGGATTCTGTGTTGTTGTTCTATTTTTCTCTTCTACCTTTTTCTTCTTCACACCTATTGAATCGATATTTTCGACACTTGAATATTGGCATGCTATACAGTGGGCGTATTGATGTCGATTTTAGAGGGTCGAAAATCCCGGTTTGTTACAAAAGTGTTTTAGTAAATCTTAATTATATTTTTTAATTATAAAATTTGAATTAAAAATTTAATTACTTAGTCAATATTAGATTAGATACTATATATTATTTTAAATTTTAATTAAACTTATTTAATTGTTTTATGAAAATCATCACATATGTAAATGATGAATGTATACATTACAAATGCAAATCTCAACATCTATATACGTAGACATTCTCCACGTACACATTATTATGTTGCACTTGCACATTGTACACAAACCTATATATAATGATATACTCATTATTATATTATATATCAATTTATTAAAATCCATATATCAAATAAATCAAAAATAAAATAAAATATGATTTTATTTAAACAAATCAAATTTGATCTAATATAACATTTTAAACTTCATAGGCTCAACATGATCCAAAATAGAATATTTTTCGAAACCTACCTATTTTACCCATTGTAGACCAGTCTAGTTGCATTAATGTTATCAGAGCCCTAATGGTCTACATGGTTTAAATTAGCAACTTTAAGGCCAATTAATAAAGTCTACTTATCATTTGAATATCTATAATAGTAGTATCTAAGCTTGAGTTGGATAATCAAGTATTATCCTCTTCTTGACTATTGGCTTGGCCCAAGGTAGAGCATGCTCAAAAGGTTAGCCCAATCGAAAAGACAAAAAAATATTTGGGTAATTTTCAAATTTTTATTTAAAATGTTAAAAATATACTTTGAATTTAAAAGTTAAACTTAAAATATAAAACAAATTTTAGTTATAAATTACATTTTCAAAATTATCCCTAAAATAAATTAATATTTTCAAATTATTTAATAAATTAATTAACTAGATTAAATAAATAAATACAAGTAGATAATAAGCACATATATTAATATGTGTATGTATGTATATACACACACATATATATACAAATACATACATACATATATATATAATTTAAAATATTTAAGGTAAATTATAAATAAATAATTTGAAATTATTTAACTTAAAAGTTCTATTTATTAAATAAAATATTTATCAAATAAATTAATCAAATGTTAATTCATAATGTGTGTATGTATATATATTTATAATGACATATGTATACAAAACTTTAGTGTTATCATTAATATTCATCTTAAATTCATAAGGATTAACAAAATAAAATTTTGAATTTTAAAAAGATTTAATTAATTAGTTTATTAAATTAATAAATTAAAATTAATTGATTATGAAATAATTAATAAAATATATAATAATATTATATAACTTAATTAAATTATAAACTGTTATAAATAAATTAAACGTATGTAATATGAATGTATGATCTAAGTGAAAGTGCAAGAAACCCAACTTAGACTTAAGAAGCAAGTACATATATCGTACTTATACTGTGATTTTAGATGCATCTGACACTTGAATCACAAGGGTATTTCAAAAAAATAGATTATTCCATAAATCAATATCACTCGAATAAATGTATATATAAAGTTTGCATACTCTTTAATTGTTATGCAAACTCCAACTAAGATGTTATGTGTAGTACCATTAATATATTGACTAGACGAGGTAAGATACATGTATATATTTGTTAAGAAAACTTAAGGTATGTGCATTATACATCGGTCGTTGCAAAATAGTAGGTACCAGTGAATAACCTCTTTCGATTCGTTGAGCAAACTCAAGGTTGAGATGATATTAGGACAAAGACCATAGGTTATGAGTTGTATATGATACAACCAATAAATTTTTATCCGTTGTTTGTGGGCCTATGGTTTGTTGGCAAAACTTATGGTCAGAATCCCAAGGCAAGCAAGTTCTAACACCCATTAAATATTTTTAAAGATTTCTATGTCATTCTTAGGGTTTTGAGAAACATAAAAATCTACTGAGAGTTTATAAGATAAATGAAATGAAAACGTTTAACTTATCTAATAATACAAGAACATTTGTTGTATTTAAATTATTCTGATTTACTTAAATTAAATTTGCAGCAACATGACTAACCTAAGACTATTTTATAAAAATGATAAGCTTAATGGACCTAATTATATTGATTGTCTAAGAATGATAGTACTCAAATGAACATTTATGGTCATTAATTAGTGAACCTTTAAGTGAAAACCCACTGAAGGCATTGCACTAAGGTAGTAAAAGCTTATAACACTTGGGTAGTCGACCGCAAAATCTCTTAAGTTTTCATGTTTTCTATAATATGTTATGTAACTAACACAAAAATATGTCCGTCCATAAAATCTTCGAAAACCTCAAAGCTCTATTTAGGAAGCAATCTCGTTTTGCAAGGTATGAAATTACTAAGAAATTATTCAATAGGAAGATAGGTAAGGGTAGTAGTGTTGAGGAATTTGTATTGACTATGAAAGCTGTATTGATAAACTTTTAAAGTATGATGTGATTATAAGCAACGCACTACAGGTGGATTTGATCCTAGGCTCATTGACTTTGCGGTTTGCGCCACTCATATTGAACTACAATATGAACCTGTTGAGTATAATTGTAACAACCCTGCTTTCTATATTGTAAATTAAATAAATTTAAATAAATTTAAATTATCTGAAATTAATATTTGATCATTATTATTTTTGAAAGCAAATATTTGTTTACTTAAGGACTATTTAATAAAAGATTTTTTTAATTAATTGAATTAACTTAATAAATTTTTTTCAAAGAATATTGAAAATTGAATATAAAATATTTTTAAAGTATAATAATTGTTATGGGATTAAAGTAGTGGAAAATAAATAAGCAGACATCAAATTGAATAAAATTGACCAATTATCAAAATATAATTCATAGAATGAAGTTTAAATTAATTTGAATTAGATTGGAATAAATTTACAAACAAATAAAAAGAATTGCTAAAAAGAAAAGAAAGGAAAATTTATTTAACTTAAAAGAAGAGCACAAAATACAAGGCCCAAGCCCGTTTAAACTCAATTTCATCTTATCTTTTCTGGAAAACTCCTTCCCCTATTTCACAAATTTACGTCCCACAATCCGACCATCCGCTGCCTTCCATTTTTCCCAAATTTTCCATATTCAAAATCATGACTGGATAAATATACATACGTACACACACACACACATATATATATATATAGTATTATACGAAGCTCGGCTTCATCGAGGTCGCGAAAGGGAGAGTGGAAGTCTTCAATATAAGGCAAGCACCTGTAGGGGCATCACGGTCTAGTAAGATGTGCGAGCACTGCCTCGGCTATGATTTGTAAGGTGTCAAAGTTTCAACTTTGGTGATTGATGTTATTGCATTGGAGGAAGCAGAGACATGAACACTAACAAATGGTATTTTGGTGGTAGCCATGGGAAGGTTGAGTTGACCTGTGATGCTTAGCATGGAAAGTTGGCAGGCGAACAGCTTGGTATGGAGCTGATCTCATGCTCAAACTCCAAGGAAAAATTTATGGCAGCTCGGATTGGGGTGCATGTGGCACTAAACTAAAAATTAAACAATCATTGGGTTAAGGTGAGTTTTATACTCATATCTATATTTAATTTCCTTATATATATGTATATGTATGTATGTATGTATATTATAACATTCCCTGCTTGAAATCCAAAGGTGAACATCGATAATGCAGCAGTCGTCACCAAAATTATCTTCCGACAACGAAAGTGGGTTCAATATAATATGACAGCATAGATAAGTAAATAAAGCAAACTAACATTGCTCGTAACATGGCAGATTCTTTTTAATTTTCATTACAATTACGTCAGTCAAAATTTCTCAAAATCACATGGCCACGCAGGGGTCAAATATAATCGAAAATAACATTATAAAGAAACGGGTTCGCATATGAAGATGCGACCCGCACTCCATTATAAAGTAGAAATGATATTTGTAGTGACTAACTTATCTGTACAATTTAAGCTGACAATAAACCACGCATGTCCAACCAAAATGAATGGAAAGGAAGATTATTAAGGGAAAGAAAGAAGAAAGAAGACAAGAAGAAACTAAACACAGAATCCCATAGTCGAACGAATGATCTATAATATATAACAGATCTTTACAAAAAAACAAAACTATAATATATGTATGCACAAATATCAATCAAAGTATACTAACATATTTTATCTTGGGCAGTTACAACAACCTATCCTCACAATTACTAACAAATACAACCATGAATGCAATGGAAAAATAACCATATACATGAATGCATCTCTGGGTCTCCAGCATCTCTCCTGAAGATTCAGACATCCAACTAAATCTGGAAATGTACTCGGTCTAGCCCGTGCACTATTGGAAAACAACGCCTGGCTAAGTCTTGTAAAACCAGCATGGAAACACAATTAAATGGATTCTTAAAGTTTAAATAAACCCTTTGAAACAAAAGTGTTTCATAAGACTATGCTGCATATAAACACTGATAGGTTTTTCCCATATGATAACCAAAACCTTTTATATCATCAATCAAGTGATATTATAATAACGTCTAAAGGATAAAATAATAATAATCAAGTAATTGTGATGCTTGTGAGTGCACATCACAATAACACTAGGTATATAATCGAAAATCGATAAGGCACGTTCGCTAATTGTATTGGATTTCCATGGAGGTGCCCTCGGTGCTTCAAGGAATGGTCCTCCTAAACAAGGATCAAGGATATCCTTCCGAAGCAGCATACATCCCTAGTGATGTACCATAGGAAAGACATGGCTGGTCTCGCTAAGAGCGAGTGCATTGCCCCATTGCATGCGTAACAACTGTTAGTGACATCTAGAAGGAGTCGACAATAACCTATGGGTTTGCCAACCCTACTGGCCATGCCTCCTATCTTTGGTTTTACTCATTTCCCTTGATGAGGCTATGTTCGAAATTCCAGCTCACACACCATCATCAAAATGGATCACTGAATCCCACATGGATTCCAATACCCCAACGGGTCTCGGAATCGCACTGGATTCCCACATCTCAATTAGATCTTGAAATCATGCCCGGATTCCCATACCTCAATGGGTTTTAGAACCGCACATGGATTCCAACATCTCAATATATTACGAATCTCCTCCATAAGATCGTATATGGTTTCAGAGTAGTCATGGGTTTCGAGTCATCTCTTATGAGTACACTCTTCCTTTCCTGGGTGCCTTAAAAACCAATCGTAGATTTCCAAAATGCTCAATACCGGTTCTTTATGAAATAATCTGACAATACATAAGAGCGGGGATCACCCCTAGCCATTTAATTGGATGGATCTCCTTATCATTTGTTCTAGAAGAACGAAACGAGTTTATATGTACAGTATAGCACCACAGATGGTAACTATACCATATAATCCCCATGTTTCACCTATATATTTAAAGAGTTAAAAACCTTTGGTGTTAAGTAGGGAATATTTCCCTACCACCAAAATTAAGAAGAATTACACGTTTAGGCCAAGATTTGATAGTCAGTTATTTAACTATCAAATAAACAAACATTCAAATAGAAATTACATTTCCCATTGAGATCACTAAGCCTCATTAATTAAGTCTACATTATTTTAAAATCACCATTCAAATACTTTGGAAATCATTTCTATATACTTATCTCAACAGGATAAGTATGTTCACAAACACTATATTTTGTACATATAAAATATAACTATAAGCTTATCTCAATAGGATAAGTATATACATAAACCATTTCACTTCCAAAACTTAGAAAGTTGAAAACTCCTAAAAATAAATTTTTGAAGGTATCATTCAGTATCAATCATGAATCACAGTTTACACAATGGTTACATCGCGATCCTAGCGAATCCATCGTAAACTACAGGCAATCTTTGCCCACGAATTATGCCATGAATATCCACCATCTCTTTCCAAATTTCTTTATCTTATAAATATTTCCAAATCTATTTATAAAGCTTCTTTATAAATCTTCACTCTATTTATAAACATTCTTTATAAACATTAAATCTATCTATAAACATTCTTTCTAAATCTCAAACCTCACTTATAAAACATTTCCTTTTTAGAACTTTAAAATTCATTAATAAATTTCTTTTATAAATATCCAAACCATTTATAAAATTCTTTCCATAATTAAATAAACTTATTTAATAGACTCTTCATGTCCATAAGGTCCTCTTGATAAACCATAAGTTATTTTAAAGAACTTTAAATAACAAGTTATTATTTAAATATCCTTCTATTTCATTCAATTTAAATCTCATTCAAAATAATAACTTTAAAATCTCATTAATAATATATTAAATTAATTTTAAAACATTATTATTGTATTAATAAATTTACTTCAAAGTAATATTAGTATAATAATTAATTAATTTTAAAACGTTATTAAAACAATAATTAATTACTTTAAACTAATATTAATATGATATTAATTGACTTATAAATATAACTGAATAACATAAATCAATATAATTAAATAACTTTGATTAAAAGTAAAGTATACATAATCATTTTAAATAAATAATTAAAATATAATTAAAACATTTTTAAACCATAACTAAATAACTTTAAAATAATAATTACACATTCTTAAACAACATTAAGAAATAACTTCTAAGTATCATGTTTATAAAATAATTAACTTTAAATAATTATTAAAATAATTATTAATTATCCTTAAAACCTTATTAATAAATAACTACTGCTTTTAAAGAAAATCTAATCTTATTACTAAATAATAATTATTCTTAAAAGAACTTTCAAACAATTTTTAACTTTTTAAAATTAAAGGAGGCTTAATGATCACCCTAGTACTTACAAGCTACCATCTCATTTGAAGTCAACTTTTCAAGTTAATAATAGATATTTACATAATATTGGACTATATGAATAAATCCAACACTTAACCATCATTAATTAATGTATCACTTATTCATAGTGGGATATCAATTAATGATATATAATCAAATGTCCAAATCCATAAAATAGTAGAATGGAGATTTATTCTGCTAATTAATTGTAAAATTAATTTAATTAGAGGAATAGTGATTTATTCCACTAGCAGGCATTCCGATTGCCATATTCAATCCAATTCAAGTCAACAATATTTTATTTGGTCAAATAAACATCAATATTTAAGGTATGTAAATTTAAACGACATTATTAATCAAAATAACGTAATTTAAATCTGGTCCGTTTAAATATGTCATAACTTTATACTTGTCCAAAGCTATTAATAAGTTACACTAAAATGTTGTACTTGTCCATATGAGTACAACGCAAAAATCCATGTGTAAATCGTATTTAAAATGATCACGTTAGAGCATTTAAATTTTTTCGAACATAAAAATATATTTAATCCATATTTAACAAAGAATTTCTCACCTAATTGCTAAATGGGCTAGGCCCAAATGCAACATACGAACCCGAACTCACAATTACAGTTCCTTCTTCCTCTCCCTAGTTTGAAATGCCTGCTCCTAAAAAAAATCATGAACACCATATCCATGAGCATGTGTACAAGCATCCAAGTCCACCATCCAACCAACCGAAACCATCAGCGGGTTTGCCGCCATCTCCTCATTCAACTGCACACCACCATCATCGTCTCGGCACATCGAATCAAAAAGCGATCGAACGAAACCCCTCCATATACGACAAAACGAATGACATCTTTTATTACTAAAATCCACCAAAATTTCTCCATTCGGCCGCCTCTCCATCCTGATCACCACCCTAAGCTTCAAACATTAAATCCATGCACGAATCGAAGATAAATCCAAAATCTAGCTTTCGCCAACGTAAATAGTCAACGCGGAATCGTGCCTAAACTTCATCAAAAATACTACACTTCGATACGAACTCGACAAGGCTAGCGATGGCAATCAATTCAACTTGGGTTGAGAGAAATGATTTTTTTGAAATCTAAGAACAAAACTATCCCTTTTCTAATATTTGGCAATTTCTTGATCGACATTCAATGAAATTGAGTGCCATTAATTTTTTAAAATAGCATGGATTATTGCGAATACTTTCGTTTAGATTACTCGAGCTTAAACTCAATGGTTTATGAGTGGTTCATTTTTGAATGTGGAAGAGTGGTAACTTTTTTGGTTACAGGGAAGCAAATTCAGTCAACTAAGAAACTCATCCCTTCTTTGAGTATTTGAATTTATAGGTAGGGTAAATGATGTTTTCTAGACCAAAAGTCATAGTCGAAGTTAAATCAGGGTGGACAAAATGGCTGGTAGGGTGGAAGGGATGATAAAGAGGACAATGAAAGGCAAGGCAAGGAAACAAGATGGTGGCTGAGAGGAAAAAGGCAGTATACTGTGTGTACTTGTGATTGATTTTAAGTTAAATTCTAGTACCCCGCCACACCGGATCGCGTCCGATTATGAGCCGCGATCGACAACAAATTAATTACAATCACATATAGAGTTTGGACGTGATCACAAAACAACAGTAAAATAGACAAGTTATTAAATTCTGTGAAGTTTCAAAATGCTAAAGTTTGCCGTAAAATACGTCAAACGAAAATTTACTTATTCTCCAAACAAAAAATTATAGAAAATTTCTATAAATTAAATTAAAAATACGTCATTGGAAATCAAGTCTCAGTTCGAAATATATAATTTATCATAAATTAAATTAAAATCCAAATATTTAAATAAATTAAATATTCAATTTGAAGTCCCAAAATACGGGTTGTTACACTCTCCCCTCCTAAAAAGACTTTCGTCCATGAAATTGCAGCACCAGAATACTCAATATTATTCATAAGTCCGCATGATGTCCATAGATCATTCATATACTAATTCTGATTCGATCACTACTTGAATACATAACCTCACTTCCAAATTAGCATCGCTCACCAAATTTTGTAGTGTGGACTTTGATCAGGCTCCTTGATTAGGAACATCTGTTCCCCTTACATAACTATATAGTATGATAGAAAAACTTGGTTCCATATCAAGAACTCTAATCAAGTGCTCGTCGTCAAAAATCAAGTAATAGATCCTTATTTGGAACATTGTGAAACACCTCAAAGCCTTGTATTCGAATATTTGATCAAAACTATATGAAGAGAAATGATCCATATCCACCTCGGCACTTATTTAATTAGTTATTCCTAATACCAATTCTATTACCACTAAATTATTTATGAAAATATTTCATAAAACACAGCTTAAGCTTTTTCTAAAAAAAATCTATTATAATAACCTATTACATCCTGAGGGTATAAAACATTAATAGATTCAGACTTTATTTGAATTCACATAAGAATTTTAAGCATCCGAGGGTTTAATCAAAACACCTTTTGAAACTATACCATTTATTTTGGAAACTTAAGGGTTAAGTACTTGGACATTTATTTCAAATCTTATAAAATGTATCATATATATTTTAATCCATAATAAATATATATAGCCCGAATAACCCAAAAATTATACCAAGGAACCGGGTATTGTCAAACAAAATATTATATTCCTTTATCAAGAAGGATGTTACTCAAGAGAAACATATCTTCTTCCCGTTTTTAGTTATTTTTGAACCACTCGAATTAGTAGACTTTGAAACACCTTTTTGCTTTTCAAACCCCTTTTTGAAACAATACAAAATTTATTTTCCGATGGACAGTTTTTATCAAACTACAAGTTTCCAACTTACTTCGGATTCATCTGGATTCAAACTCGTCCCGACCGTACAATGACAAAGAGAATAATTTACTAAGTGCACAATAACATTAATCTAAGCAACATCTGATCGTCACTTAGAAGATTATTCCGATTATCACAAAACAAACCTGGACTTATTCCCCAAACCAAATCCAAAGGAATACACATTTCTTTTAAATTCTCTTTTTCAAAAGAATTTAAACTTGAAATTTATTTTTGAGTAAACAATATCCAAAACTATAATGATCCCCTTTTTAAGCCAAATTTAATTTATTAATTAACTTAATTTTTTGAATAAATTTGTGAATTAAATTGAATTTTTCCAAAATAAATAAAATATGTGTTTGTTTATATATATATATATACATGTTAGATTGTAAATAGAATTTTGATTGGAAATTCAAAACAAACATCTTATAAATAAATTGGATTTAAAAACTTTATATTTTAAAACTAGTTTATATATATATGTGATTATTTATTAATGTATAAATAGATTTCAAATAATTTTCTTTTAAATTGTATAAATATAAATAAAAGGAAATGTATTAATAAAAATAGAAAATATTACAGGCATGCAAATTAAAAAAACATAATAGCTTAAGTTTAAAATGAGATTTAATAAAAAGGTTGACATTCTTTCTTTTGAAAATACACATGAACTAAGTTTGTGTGTGTGTATATATATATTTTAAAAACATATAAGAATATAAACATTTAGCAACATAATACATAAATTTATAAAAATATAAGTAATTTATAAAATAAGAGTTTAAACATAAAAATATATGCTTATGACATTTGCAAAACAATTATAACATACATATACAAGTGTAAGCTTTGTATAATTTGCAATAAACAAGTGGGATACTTCATTTCCGATTTAATTTAATTATAAATAACATGTTATTAAAAGAAACCTGGCTATTCTCATTTTTAGTTCAAAGTTTAAACCCTTCTTTCATCTTCCCTATTTCTAAACTGAAAATAATAATAAAACCAAAGGAGAAAATCAAAACAACTATTTCAAATCTTCAACCTGAGATAATTCAGAGGATTCAACTCAACATAAATTCAAGAGCAAAGCAACTTCATAATCAAGTCTTAATCAAAGCAAAGATCAAATTCCATATTTCAAGTTCAAGATCAAAATTTCATTTCCTGTTTCTAAATCTATTTCCAAGCCCGTACGCTGTTCTTTTGATCCAGGTGAGTAAACTAACATTTTAAAGCATTAAATCTGTTTAAATCTTGATATATGTGGTAAATACTTGAAGTTAAGTTGTGAAAATGATGTGCATGGATGTTTTTAAACTGGAAAATGGTTGAACTTCTTTATAAATTGATGGTGCATGTTTGTGTATATCTGTAAGCATGCTTCTATTTGTATTAACAGACTTCAACATGTTTCAAAAATCAATTTCTCATGCTCCAATCATTTTCAGGTTATGATCATTGAAAGAAAAGTGATTGTATGGATGTGAATTTATTTTTAAAAATAGTTTTAGGTGAATGTTTCAAGCAATTATCTCGAGAATAAAAATTTATGGTAAAAAAATAAATTCAAGTTAAAATTAGGTTGTTAAATTCTCAAGTTTTGTTTATAGGAACAGATTCGTATTGGAAAAATATGATTTTTGATAATCAATTCATGATTTTTAAGTTTGTACATATTGAGAATTTCTAAGTTGATCGGGTTTGGGGTTTTTGTCGATTTTCGACGAACGGTGAAGGTAGGGTCGTTGTGATCGAGGCTGGAGGAAGCTAGGATGGTGGGGGTCTCAGGAAAAATGTTCATAGAATTTTATGGCCACCGTAGCGGTGGCGCGACGACGAAGTAGAGTTTTTCGTGTGGGTTTGGTAGACGATGATTGACAAGCTCGTACGACATCGAAGGTGGACTAGAGGTGATCGGACCAGGGGGGATAGGAGCTTGGGATGGTGGCGTAGATTTGGGTGGAACAACGAGGTCTCTGGTGGTCGAGATCGTCGGAGCAAGGCATTTTCGTTGAGGGGTTTTGGGTTCCAGTATGGAATCGAATTGCTCGATGTCGATTTCGTGATCGATTCGATGTTTTGGGTGGTCGTGGCATTTGTGGGGGTTTTTCGTCGACTTGTTGACGATCAGAGACTTGGTCGAAGATGGCCTGTTCGGTTGTGCACGTGCACGCGCGCGCGCGCGTGTGTGTGACTGGATGTAGTTTTGGATCGGGGAAGAAGAAGTTTACCTCGGGCTTGTTCATGAGAGATTGCGGAGTTGGCTCGTGCTTTGTCTCGGGTTGGGTTTCTTGTTATTTACCAGGTTTTAAAAGATAGTAGGTTTTTAAAATTTTGGAAGTGAATTTAGATACCAGCGATTTTAAATGAAAGGAAAACGTATACCAGGTTCTAAAATTTTAAAGAAATCATGAGCATATTTTTAAAAAGCCATAAGAAATGAATAAGATTTCAAGCTTGTAAATAAAGGAAATAAACATGTCTCCAAAGTTTAAAAGTAAAATTTTTTAAAAACAAAAGAAGATGTTAACAAAGTTTTCCTAGCTAATCACTAAACAAATTTTTAAAGCAAAGTATTATCAAGTTTTGTCAAACAAGTTTCAAACTTAAATTTTAAATTCAAATGTGATTTGAAAATAATTTTATTTGGTTTTGAAATAGTTTTATATTAGATTAATTATTAAATCTCTATGAGTTTCTAAATGCAATTTAATGATGTAATTAAATGGGATTAAGATTAGTGTTTTAAGTTTTAATCAAAAGGTCTTTAGTAATTTTGTATGTTAATAAGAAATTAATTTCAAACCTTTGATTTAAATAAGATTTAAAAAATAATTAAGTAATTAATTAAGATAATGGCTTATCTTAGATTAATTAAAGACTTAAGTAATTAAGGGTTAATTAATTAACTTAAGTAATCATAGGATAATTAATTAATGAAAGTAATTAAAGGTTAATTTATGAAGTAATTAAGAATAATTAATGGAAGTAATTAAAAGAATAATTACTCAATGAAATTAATTAAAGGATTAAATAGTTAATGTAAGGATTAATTAATTAATGTAATTAATTAATAGGTTGATTAATTAATGTAAGTATTAAGGGATAATTAATTACTTAAAGGATAGTTACTTAAATGTAAGTAATTAAAAGATAATTAATAATTAAAGGATTATTTAATTTATTAATTAAGGGTAAATTAATTAATGTATTTAAAGGTTAATTAATTAAGGTAATTAATTAAGGGATAATTAATTAATTTAGGATAATTAATTAAGATGGATAATTATGGAAGACTAATTAATTTCACTAATTAATTAAAATAATAACAAATGGTTTGTAATTAATTAATGTTAATTAAACAGGGCTAAGTAATTAATTCATAAGTAGTTAATTTATTTGGTTTAAATTAAAATTAATTATAAATTATGTGATTAATTAATCTTGCTTATGGATGATTATTGTATTGAATGCTTGAATTGATTGATATCTCCTTGCTTATGGATAAATTGATTATATTGAATGCCCTGAATTATCTGATATCTCTGATCTGTAATGTTCTGCGATATGAATTGTTTTGGATTGAGCTGTGATGAATGTAAATTATTTATTTGTGATGAATTTACATGTTTATCTGTGAATGAAGATAAGCATTACAGGATTATACCACTTATTGATATTATTGTGTTTGGATTTATGATGGTTGTGATATTCTATTATTGCCTGTAAAACCCCTGGACAACACACACCCCAATATGGATTTCATGGGAAATTGGTTAAGTCATGGGTATTTTGAAATTAATATTATTTTCAATGGTGAAAGAATTTCGAAGTTGAATTTTGAATCCAAAATGGTTTGGAAGTGAAATTGGGTTAAATATGAAAAACTTTTGAAACAGAAGTTTTGAAACTAAAATTATTTTGAATATAATATGGCTTCTTAAGGTTTTGAAATTTAAATTATTTTGGGAACTATGGTTTAAAAAGGGATATACAGGTTATATGATATATATATATATATATATATGGATTTTAAACCATTTTACAGGAATTATTTTGGGAATTTAAATTTAACTCAAATAAAGCTTGCCGAGGATGCGGCAGTTTGCTGATTTTCTGATTTATACTTTAAAAGGCTATAACTTGAGCAAATTTAATCGGATTTTCCCAAAATGAAAAACCTTTGTTTTAAAGTGATAATAGTTTTCATATTAAGAAAGAATTTCCAGTTTTTGTTGAAAGGATTTCGAGTTATGGGTAAATCAAATGGAAATAGTTTTGAAAGCTATGAATGAATCTTTTTTAAAGATTTGGTAAACCTTGTTTCAAACTGAAGAGGATCTTAAAGGTGGATCTTTTGTTTAAAAGGTTAAAAGTGGAAAATTTTTTAAACCATTCAAAAGGAAAGGTTTTGGGGAATAAAAGGTTGTGACTTAACCAAGATCCGAATGTATCCATATGCTTTAAAAATAAGCGCTCATTATTCGGATTAGCCGGGAGAGGACATTAAGTCATAAAACCCATTCCAAATAATGATACGACATTCATTTGAAGATGGTGGTTGAAGACCGGGTATTTTCGAAAATGAAAGGATGACCTGTTGATTGTCTCTGCACTAAGTTGCTCTGGTATAGAGATTATCCTAAGTGATGGGAAGTCCGGACATGATTAGGGAATATCCGGATTTGCAAGGGCTTCTTTCCTTAATTGGAGGAAGTGCCTTCGGTTCTATTCAGACTCAGGATGGACTTGTATGGACGTATGTCTGACGTTACATTTTGAGATGTAAAGCTGATTTCTATCAAATACATTTCTGTTTGGTGGCGGAGAATTTATTCTCTGTGCTTAATAGCCTTCTCTGAGACGTACAAGCTCAGAGGTTATGTAGTTGATATTTTCTAGTGATATATTCCCAATTGGGTAATGTGGCATGCTAAGTGCCAATCATTGGTTGATCGAAGCATGGCTTTTGTGAAAAGTGTAGCTTTGCGGGACGAGACTTCATTGAACCTCACACACTAAAAATAGTCGAAACAAGGAAGGATGCGGCAAGGTTACGGGGGCTCGCCCCTTAGGGTATGTGCATTTCCTTCTGGATAAAAAGTGGTATTATGGTATGGAGCCCAGATATTTAACTTGTGTGGTTGTTGGAATTTGTTGGCGAGGCCTCGGTAAAGGTCGGTGACGATCGAGGGATGGCATACCCGTGTCAGTTAGTTACTTAGTTATAGAGGTAATCCGGCCTTGTGTTGGAAGAGATCCGGTTAGGTTCTCGGGGCATCCATCCAGAGGCGTACACATTCGGAAAGGAAGTTCCTTAGCCTTGACCATTTGTTGGAAATCCAATCACCCAACACACGCCTTATATGGTTTTAGTTGTAGAACCTTCCATCTAACATGGTAGCTATAGTAGTCATACTATAATGGTACGTATGCTGGTTAAGGTTAATATTATACTTTCGAAATGTTTTCCACACTGTGCACTAATAATAATATCAAAAGGATTTTCACGTAACAAGCATGTTTGACTATCATAAGGAAATCTCCCCCATGTCTGCGATTGCATTGAGTGTGTGCCGGGAGGCCTTATGGTAGTTTCATTTTCCAAAAAGCATAGAGAATTTTTTTATTTCTTTTTGTTGTTTCTTTTTATTCAGACAACTATTTTTTTTGCTCACACCAGTCACATGGCTGACCTGGAGTTTATTTTTCCCTTTCTAAACACTGGGTGCCCATAATTTTCCATACGGGCAGCTTAGAGTCAGGTTATCTGATAGTCAGCTAGTAGGTGTAGCTTTTGGCAATCTTTGTAGTCTGTGTATTTAGGATCGCATTGTGCTATATTACAGTATGATGGTAGTTTGAGCTTTTGGTTTGGAGTTTTGGAGCTTTGGAATTGAAGATGTTATCTTTCCGCTGATGTTGCTGTGGTTTTCCGTTGCTTTTTTTTCCACTGTTGTATATATCTCTGATTATGTTGATCACTTCATATTGTATCATTGTTGTATCAATTGTTGTGTATCAATAAAATTATTCTTCTGTTTCCGCTGTGTTGTTTTCACCTAATGTGTTATAAGCTCCGGCGAACCAGGCTCAACGTTTGAACCTACGGCATTCGTATACGGGTAAGGTATTGGATGCCGATTTTCCAGAGTCGGTCCGGGCCGTCACGTCTGATATTAGAACTAAAGGTTGAGTAAGAACTTTTTCTTTGGAGTATAACTCATTAGGTGACTCATTAGAGATAGGGTAGAAATGCCCTAGAATGTGTATATTTCCCTATGATATCTTGTCTGTATGCCCCAGTTAATTATCTTACTATTCACTGATAGTTAGAATGAGTGCAATAAGAAGACGAGGTTGGGGACAGGGGAGTACCACTACGAATAGTCAATACCCTGCAGCAACAACAACATTGGTTTGGAAATAACTTTTTCTCATCAACATTCTTTGATCATCATCCAATTTCAATTTTTTGATGGCTTCGTAGCAGCTACAAGAAGAAGCTTCAGTGTGGTGGTGGCCCTGCGAATCTTTTTTACGATGTAGAAAAGTCCTTATTTCATATTATTTCCATCAGTTCCTATCAGTCTTTTCATTATTAACTTTAATGAATTTAAAATTTTATTTTGAATGAATTGGTTAACAAAATATGAAGCTAAAATTAGATTGTATCAATAGATCGATTTCGATTAAAACCAAATTTGAGAATTTTGTTGTGATTTCTTGTGAGGGTCCAAGTTCGAAGAGGGACAATCTAATGTATACTTTAGGGTACTCCGATCTTAGTTTGGAATCCATATTGTTTAAAAATTTCTTTTGTCCCGAATCGAGCACCATGCAATCGATTCTTTTCTATGATGGATCTAGCCCAAGAATTCCATCAGCTGAAAATTATGAAAAATTGTATCCGTTTGTCTATTTTTTGGGGGTCCAGATACATTCTACGAGTGGTTAGTTATGCCTTTCAGACTAACCAATCCCCCTGCATATTTCGTAGATCTGATGACCCAAGTATTTCGTGAAGTGTTGAATAAATTCGTTCTTATATTTATTGATGATATTCTGATTTGTTAAGCCAAATGTAGAATTGATATTCAGTTTGATCTGGTAATCCATTTCTCTATCTTTTTATATGTTCATCTGTTCTTTGTTTGTCTCCCTGTCGAGCAGATTTCTGGGACAAAATTTTCTTAAGGGGGTGGGGGGGAATCTGTAACGATCCCCTTTTTAAGCCAAATTTAATTTAGTAATTAATTTAATTTTTAGGATAAATTTGTGAATTAAATTGAATTTTTCCAAAATAAATAAAATATGTGTTTGTTTATATATATATATATATATATGTGTGTGTGTGTGTGTGTGTGTTAGATTATAAATAGAATTTTGATTGGAAATTCAAAACAAATATCTTATAAATAAATTAGACTTAAAAACTTTATATTTTAAAACTGGTGCATATATATGTGATTATTTATTAATGTATAAGTATATTTCGAATCATTTTCTTTTAAATTGTATAAATATAAATAAAAGGAAATCTATTAATAAAAATAGAAAATATTAACAGCATGAAATTAAAAAAAAACATAATAGCTTAAGTTTGAAATGAGATTTAATAAAAAGGTTAACATTCTTTCTTTTAAAAATACACATGAACTAAGTTTTTATATATATATATATTAAAAACATATAATAACATAAACATTATTAAAAAAATAATACATAAATTTATAAAAATATAAGTAATTTATAAAATAAGGGTGTAAACATAAAAATATATGCTTATGACATTTGTAAAACAATTATAACATGCATAAACAAGTGTAAGCTTTGTATAATTTGCAATAAATAAGTGGCATACTTCATTTCCTATTTAACTTAATTATAAATAACATGTTATTAAAAGAAACCTGGCTATTCTTATTTTCAGTTCATAGTTTAAACCCTTCTTTCATCTTCTCTATTTCTAAACTGAAAATAAATAAAAAATCCAAAAGAGAAAATAAAAACAACTATTTCAAATCTTCAACCTGAGATAATTCAAAGGATTCTACTCAACATAAATTCAAGAGCAAAGCAACTTCATAATCAAGTCTTAATCAAAGCAAAGATCAAATTCCATATTTCAAGTTCAAGATCAAAATTTAATTTCCTGTTTTCAAATCTATTTCCAGGCCTGTTCTCTGTTCTTTTGATCCAGGTGAGTAAACTAACATTTTAAAGCATTAAATCTGTTTAAATCTTGATATATGTGGTAAATACTTGAAGTTAAGTTGTGAAAAATGATGTGCATGAATGTTTTTAAACTGGAAAAATGGTTGAACTTCTCTGTAAATTGATGGTCCATGTCTGTGTATATCTGTTAGCATGCCTCTGTTTGTATTAACAGACTTTAATAGGTTTCAAAAATCAATTCCTCTTGCTTCAATCATTTTCAGGTTATGATCATTAAAAGAAAAGTGATTGTATGGATGTGAATTTATTTGTGAAAATACTTTCAAGTGAATATTTCAGGCAATTATCTCGAGAATAAAAATTTACAGTAAAACGACTAATTCAAGTTAAAATTAGATTGTTAAATTCTCAAGTTTTGTTTATAAGAACAGATTCGTATTGGAAAAATATGATTTTTGATAAACATTTCACCATTTTTAAGTTTGTATATATTGAGAATTTCTGAGTTGATCGGGTTCGGGGTTTTTGTCGATTTCTGACGAACGGTGAAGGTAGGTTCGTTGTGATCGAGGCTGGAGGAAGCAAGGTTGGTGGGGTCTCGAGAAAAATGTTCGTAGGATTTTCTGGCCACCGTAGCGGTCGCACGGCGACGAAGTTGGGTTTTTCGTGTGGGCTTGGTTGACGATGATTATTGAACTCGTACGATGTCGATGGTGGACTAGAGGTGATCAGACCAGGAGGGATAGGAGTGTTGGACGGTGGCTCAGCTCTGGGTGGAACGGTGTAGTTTCTGGTGGTCGAGATCGTCAGAGCAAGGCGTTTTTGTTGAGGGGTTTTGGGTTCCAGTATGGAATCGAATTGCTCGATGTCGATTTCATGATCGATTCGAAGTTCTGGGTGGTCATAGCATTTATGGAGGTTGTCGTCGAATTGTTGACCATTAGAGACATGGTCGGAGATGGCCAGTTTGGTTGTGCACGTGCACACATGTATGTGTGTCTGGATGTAGTTTTGGATCGGGGAAGAAAAAGTTTACCTCGGGTTTGTTCATGAGAGATTGCAGGGTTGGCTCGTGCTTTGTCTCGGGTTGGTTTCTTGTTATTTACTAGGTTTTAAAAGATAACAGGTTTTTAAAATTTTGAAAGTAAATTTAGATACTAGGGTTTTTAAATGAAAGGAAAACATGTATCAGGTTTTAAAATTTTAAAGAAATCATGACCAGATTTTTAAAAAGCAATAAGAAATGAATAAGATTTCAAGCTTGTAAATAAAGCAAGTAAACATGTCTCTGAAGTTTAAAAGTAAAATTGTTTAAGAACAAAAGAAGATGTTAACAAAGTTTTCCTAGCTAATCACTAAACAAATTTTCAAAGCAAAAGTATTATCAAGTTTTGTCAAACAAGTTTCAAACTTGAATTTTAAATTCAAATATGATTTGAAAATAATTTGATTTGGTTTGAAATAGTTTTATATTAGATTAATTATTAAATCTCTAAGAGTTTTCAAATGTAATTTAATTATGTAATTAAATGGGCAATTAAGATTATGTATTAAGTTTTAATAAAAGGTTCTTTAGTAATTTTGTATTTTAATAATAAAATTAATTTCAAACCTTTGATATAAATAAGATTTAAATACTAATTAAGTAATTAATTAAGATAATGGTTTATCTTAGATTAGTTAAAGACTAATGTAATTAAGGGTTAATTAATTAACTTAAGTAATCATAGGATAATTAATTAATGGAAGTAATTAAAGGTTAGTTTATGAAGTAATTAAGGATAATTAATGGAAGTAATTAAAAGAATAATCACTCAATGTAATTAATTAAAGGATTAATTACTTAATGTAAGGATTAATTAATTAATGTAATTAATTAAAAGGTTGATTAATTAATATAGTAATTAAAGGAAAATTAATTACTTAAAAGATAGTTATTTAATGTAAGTAATTAAAAGAAAATTAGTAATTAAAGGATTATTTAATTTATTAATTAAGGGTTAATTAATTAATGTAATTAAAGGTTAAATAATTAAGGTAATTAATTAAGGGATAATTATTAATATAGGATAGTTAATTAAGATGGATAATTAAGGAAGATTAATTAATTTCACTAATTAGTTAAAATAATAACAAATGGTTGTAATTAATTAATGTTAATTAAGTAGGGCTAAGTAATTAATTCATAAGTAATTAATTTATTTGGTTTAAATTAAAATTATTTATAAATTATGCGATTAATTAATCTTGCTTATGGATGATTATTGTATTGAGTGCTTGAATTGATTGATATCTCCTTGCTTATGGATAATTGGATTATATTGAATGCCCTGAATTGTCTGATATCTCTGATTTGTAATGTTCTGTGATATGAATTGTTTTGGATTGAGCTGTGATGAATGTGAATTATTTATCTGTGATGAATTTACAAGTTTATCTATGGATGAAGATAAGCATTATACGATTATACCGCTTATTGATATTGTTGTGTTTGGATTTATGATGGTTGTGATGTTCTATTGTTTCCTGTAAAACCCCTAGACAACACACACACACAAAAAATATGGATTTCATGAGAAATTGGTTAAGTCATGGATATTTTGAAATTAATATTATTTTCAATGGTGAAAGAATTTCAAAGTTGAATTTTGAATCCAAAATGGTTTGGAAGTGAAATTGTGTAACAACCAGGAAATTTCGCACCCAAAAATTCCAGATAGTTATGAAAAGAAGAAAGAGATAGAAGAAGAAGAAAAATCAGAAACATCAACATCTCACATTCGCAGCGGATAAAATATAATAATAAATAATAACAGTTTACAAAGCCTTCTGTATATGTCAATTACATTTATAATATATCAGAGTTACACATATATACAGTCACTGAATATACACAATTATCATGTCCCAGATTTACAATAATATAAATACAGCGGAAATACTCTATACGTTCTTGCCATCCAGCTCGCCTCCTGAGCTTCAGAATGTCCTTACCTAAAAATATGTAATACTTGGTCTGACCCGAGAATTACACCAAAGTAACACCCGGGTCAGGCTGGAAACCAGCGTGGGTAAACTCATCCAACATGGAATACAAAGCATACAACTTATATAGAACCCGGGGTAACTCGAATCAATTTACGAGTTCACAATATGTTATAGACATCACTTATTTCACACAAAGTTTTCTAAGCACCCAAGATTTGGATTTAAATAGTCCAATTCCTTTAAATCACTTCATTCTAGCCTATAGATTTCACATATCAATCTATAAAAATTCAAAGCGGTTTCAGGTATTTCCTAATACCCGACCCCGGTCTCTTCGAGTCTTATGTCATCCTAATCCAAGTTATCCAAATGAAACACACAAAATTTCATATTAGTGATATCAACTCATTCAAAACATCCAATACCATTTAATCATCCATAAGCAAAGCTTAATGACATACAAATTTAATTTAATTAATCCCGATTGAATTACTAACCTCAACCACTTAGATTTCTTCATTTAACATTAATTAATTTGAAATCAATTAATCAATCATTCCTTCATTATTCATCTTAATTTAATCAATTTGGATTAATTATCCTTCAATTACATTCAAGTAATTAACTTTAATTAACTTCACAATATTAATTATTCTTAACCAAAAATCAATAAGTAATCTTAATTACTTCATAAATTAATTAACTATATTAATTACATTAATCCTTAATCACTTATATTAGTTAATTTCTCATAAGTCACTAATTATTGATTAATTTATCTTAATTAATCAACCTTTATTTATATCATTGATTATATAAATTAATGATTTCTAATTATATTTTAATTTATCCTAATCTAAATTAATTACATTAATTAAACCACAATATTAATCATTCTCGATTAATCTCAACCTGTAATTAACTATCTTTTATTTACTTCATTAAATAATTTAATTACTCGTACTAAAATAGAAGTTCAAAGGAATTTAAACCAAATTCATTTTAAATTCAAATCAATTTAAAAATGCACTTTAACATTCAAGTTATTAGAATAAATTAAATTTTAAAAACATATTTGTTTGAAAACCCAGATTCACTCTTGAATTCCAGATTTAACTCTGATTTAAAACTTGTTTAAATCTTTGCTTACAATTTGACTTCAGTTTTTTAAATATCACTTTAGTTTCTTTCCAATTCATTCTTATTTTTATTTCTAAAATTATTTCATTTTCAAAATTCACCCTTATATTCCTTTCAAAAATCCAATTTAATATATTTCGATAACTTAGGGTACCGAAATATTCAAGCAACCCACAACATTCAATATTCCAGTTACCAATAATATCCATCATAGAATATCAATCACTTCAATATATACTACATACTACTATATATAATATAGTACATCCAAACAACCCAATCATTCAACCAATTATTTAAATTTTACCATTTAAATTTATATAAAAATCCAGGAGAGTGAGATTAACTCACCTTTGATTTTGCAATCCAAATCCGATCTTGATTTTTCTCTTTCAAATTTAAACCCTATACAAAGCAACCACACTTCATTGCCAAATCATCACTGCCATCTTCAAGCACCTGAACACTTCTGTCAATACAAAATAGTGTACGCATCTACATCCACATTGCCTTTCTACCATCAAACCAAATTGACAATCTTCCGTGCCACTATCCTACTGCTACTACTACTAACCTACTGCCTACTGCTACTAACCTTGCACCATCACCGTTTCCCTACTCCTACTGACCACTATGACATCACTACGAAGTGCACTGACACCAAAGCAACAACCTCCACAACCCAAACCAAGGCCATAAAAACAAAACTTCCATAAAAAAACTGCTACATTTCATACACCCGAAGCTGTGGCCATCCACTGACAATCAGTGGCATATACATTCACCTCATTACCACATCAGTCATAATCAGTGCAGCCGAGTCATACTCACCACAAACCAACCTACTTTGTCTTCCACTCGCGACTGCAAATCTCCCTCAACTGCAAAATCTAACCGCCTTCACACTTTCGCCCACCACTGTGAATCAACTCCACTCCAATCCCCTCGAATCCAGAAACCATCTCAACCTCCTTCCGCTTCGACTAACAGTATAAACAAAACTATGAGCACGAGCTCCAATTCTCAACCCATAGGTGCAATTTTGAAGGTTGATTTCCATTCGATTCGACATGATTTCTTTCTTCTCCCCCTTTTTTTTGGATCGACCATTGATTTCATTTTTTTTAATTGAGTTCGATTTCTGCTTTTGAGAATAGAGAGGGAGACGGGGATAAGATATAGGTTGGGGGATGGCTTCTTAAGTACGAGTGCTTATTTTAATTTTATTATATTATAAAATTTCCAAAACGTCTCGTTAATTGCCATTTAAAATTTTGAACTCCTCTTAAGGAATGCCGCTAGGCGATTATAAGGTTTTACCCGCATTTCGAACACGATGGAATGTGTTTCGAAGAGTAATTCGATCATATGCGCGAGTTACGGAAGTAAACGGTCAATTTTAAACTAAAACGATTAAAATAGTTTCTATGCGTTTTGAGCTGGCAGGGTCAAACGACAACTCCGATTGCCACGAAAATTGAAATCCGATAATAACTAACTATTACGGATCCAACAGAACTGGTTTCGTCGAATTCCGATACTGTGCCTCGGAAGGCTATTTTTAAATATCGATTTAAACGATATATTATTAAAATTAACCAAATCACCTTTAAATTGAATTTCGACCATGCTATTATCTTGAGTATCATCATTGTAAATTTTACGGGTCTTCAAACTATTTTTATCAAGCTTAAAACTGAAGATTCAATATTTTACCCAATTTCAGTTTACTAAATCCAATAACTTAATTGCTAAATAATAATAATATTTGAACTCAAGTTAAAGATTAACTTTTAAATATTAAAATCAATTAATTAGTCCAATTTATATTGTTAAAAATTCCGAGTCGTCACATTCCTCTCCCTTTAAAAGAATTTCTTCCCCGAAATTACTAGTTAGGAAGAATGGTCAATACCCGTTTACTTTACTTTTTCCAAAACCAAACAGTTATATCAACTTGCCATAACATATCTTTTATTAAAGACCCACTATTACTTCAACCAACTTTCCGAAACCTTCCATAGTGTTCAAACAATACCCTTTTGCTCAATCATTCAAATTTCAATTAAAAACTGAATCTTGAATTATCAAAATTTTCTCCAATTTTTTTGCTAACTCTCTAAATTTCCGAAAAATTTCGCCAGCGTCTCCTTTGCGCGGCTAGCTCGATACAACTACAAAATGCCTCTATGGGCCCACAAATTTCAAAAGAAAACAAAAAGCCAAGTGGCTGGATCAAAAATCCAATCAAATTTCATACAGAAATTTAAATACATACCTTTTAGTCGGGCAATTCAAATTTATCTTCTGAAATCAAAACCAATTTTCCTTTCCCTCTATAATACCTGCATAACTTGCCTAGCAATAATATCCAATCATAGCCTTTTAAAATCATTTCATACATTTCCTTATAGAAGTTTTCATATCTACTTCTATTCATATTAATCTTTCCCATTTCCATATGAATTTAATTTATCTTCAATTCTGAATATTAAATTTTTATCCTCCATTTATAACTGATCTATATCATTATTTTAAATTAGTTTCATCCATTAATTTATTTCAATTTCCAATTTGAAATCGTTTTCTCGTTAACAATAATTTCCCAAAAAATTTCAAAAATTTCCTAACTCCCAAAATTTTCAAATTTTTTTGGCAAAGTCTCCTTTGTACGGAGGAGCTTTTGCAATTTGACAAGAGATATGAATATATATACATCGACCCACACGGTCAGAAAAGCAAAAACAGTTCATATTTCCTTTTTTTGCGTAGGCGTACCTTTATTTAGCATTTTTAAGCAAGTGGCTTATTGTTTTAGCAATTAGCGCAACCAAATCCAGCCAAATGGCCTTCAGGTACCTGTACTTACTTAATTTAAATATGTAAGTGCCATATATATAGAAAATTTATTAGCATTTCACTTACTTTCAATAGCTAACACATGCATTTCATAAGCATTAAGAACCAAACATTTTCCATAAGCGATTTGCATGGTTTACAACACAATTTCTTACATTCAATTTATTTTTAATCCAATCAAGCTCATATTCAATTCAATTGATCCTAAGATCAATTTATTTAATCTCTACCCACTTATAGAGTTTTAATTACTTTTGTTTTAAGTCAAATGACAACTATTTTATGTAAATTCGACGATATTTGCTTAATAGAGTATTTTTTTTTAGTCTACACTACTTCAAATTAGTTTCAACTCATTCTGTATTTAATTCCATTTCATTTCTAATTTATTCACCAACCATACATTTGCATTTCATTTCATCTCTGCATTGGTTTCATTTTAAAACTGTTTCATTGAGCTTGACAACATTCGATGCTTATATTAATATCCATTTTCCATATAAATTTAACACATTTATTCACCCCATTTAAAAATTTTAATTCACCTACTTAATTCATTTTTGAATTTCTTTTATTTATACAAAACCATTCTCGATTTATTTCTACTCACCTGGGTTTTGTTTGCAACTCAAAACGTTTCTATTATAATAAACTTTCATTTCATTCGACAACACTTCCCTTATATCTAATTTACTTGCAAATCACGTTAAATATTATTTAGATCACACTTGAATTTTATTTGTAATTCAAACTATCGCTATTTCGATCCAACTCTATTTTATCTTAACAACATCTCTACTTATTTTAATTCCTCATCAAATGCAAGTCGAATTCTATTTATGATTTGAGTTCATCCAAACTCCATTATTAACTTACAATCCATTTATTTAACCGAGTTAAATTTTATTAATATACTCTATCAAATAATTTATTTAGCTAATTAGCTTACTTCTAACCTTTAAATCAATATTCGATTTTATTACCAAAAAAATCACTTCATTAAATTTTCCCGAGTTAAATTTTTTTCATAATTCCAGTTTAGATTTCTTTCATTTTCCAAAATTCCATCACTTTTATTTTAAAATTTTAGAAAATGCTTTTAAATTCACATAATACTATTAAAATAGCTCTTTATAAAAAATATTTCTTATAACTCGATGTCTCATCCAGTCCATCCTTGTTCTCATAGAAATTCAGTCATACGTTGATCAGGCGTAGGATTGAAAATCTATAAGTACTTGGTAAGCCCGTTTCAACATCCAGTGAAAATACTTGGAAAATAATTTTATTGAAAGTATAGAAAATATATTTTCAAAACAGTGGAAATATCTTTGTGAAAATGCTCTGGAAATCATCACCCCCATGCATGGTCGTAGTTACATCCTGGGTTACGTTGCCATCGCAGCAAAAGTCCATATAACTGTAGGCACTCCGCGCCCTCGATTACGCCATGGAACCCACAACAGATCGCAGTTACATTCCAGGTTTACGTTTCCATCGCAGCAAAAGTCCATGTAACTGTAGGCAGTTCGCGCCCCTCGATTTTCGCTGTCAAAATGAAACTTCTCCACTCCTACATAGGTCGTATTCTACTGATGGAAAATCAAATGCAGACTGTTGGCTCTCAGCAGCATACAAGACTTTCGCTATGTTACCATAGGTCGCAGTCTACCGACGTAAAATCAAACGTAGACCATTGGCTCTCAGCAGCACAAACTACTTTCGCTATGGTACACACTACTCATAATCCTCGGGAACTAGTTTTGTCCAGACTCCTCACAGGATCAACTTTAGAACCCCCCCTTGGGGATCAAGGCAGCACCACCCGGTGGCAGTCCTGAGAAGTTCATTTCAAGTGAGAGCCTTTTTCCCCAGAGCCATTATCAAAACACTTTATACTATACACATATAGTATCTTCCAAATCCTACACCTAGTATGATCTCATACAAAGCTCCTTTACACAAAATCGATTATCCCAAAATCGATAGTTCTTAAACTAGGCTTTCCAAATTCCAATATTGATTTTACCCAAAAATCAAAAGCCTTTCCAAATCAAAGGGTTCCCAAAATCTTTTTCCAAAATTCTCAGAAGATCCCTTTATATATATATATACATATATATATATATATAATCCTTGATAAAAATCTTTGGATCATTTCAATCTTGTATAAAATCCTTTTTATACTTCAAACACCTTCAAAATCCATTTTCTTCTGGCTATAGATTCCATAAGGGGAGTTTCATCTTATATAATAAAGATATATAACTTTGTTTATTCAAAATCAAATATTCAAATTTAATTACTCTTTCCAATATCAATTTCATTTAAAACTGTACGATGTACACTTATCATCTGTACGTTATACCAATCTAATTGCTCATTCGATCACATAATTTCACTTTCGAACTAGTATCGTCCACCCGACTTCCTAGTATGGACTCAGATCTGGTTTCTTGATCAGAAACCATCATTCTCCTTACATAGCCATAACTATGATAGAGAACATCTAGAACCAATCAACAATCCATATCCAGGTTCGCCGTCGAAAATCGAGTGAAAAATCCAAACTCGGATCGATAAGCTATCTCGAAATTTTGTGTTCGAATCTGGATCAAATCATATACGAATAGAATAATATACGTACATCCTACGTATTTAATTTCATTGATTTTTTGCCAAATCAATTTCTCTTCCTATTCACATTTCCTTTAGTTCCCATTCACTTATTTACAGTTGCTTCAATTCCATTGAATTATCACTTCAATTCTTATCTCAGTAGGGTATTTAATCAATAACAGTTTGAACTCTAACCAGTTTATATTTAGAAAATAGCTTGAAAATTTTAAAAATAGATAAGTAGTTGAAAAATAATTATTAGTTTGTAAAATAGCTGTAAAATAGTTAACTAATTGTAAAATAGTTGGAAAATAGTTAAATAGTTTCAGAGATTTTTGATAATTGTAAAATAGTTGTAAAATAGCAATTAATTTGTAAAATTGTTAAAAATAGTAATTAGTTTATAAAACAATTGAAAAATTGTTAAATAGTTCCAAAACAATTGTAGAATGAATATAAAATAATTTGGCTTTGAAAAAGAAAGGTTGTATATATTAAATAGCTTGGAAAAATAAGTTTATATTAAAACAATTTATATTGAAAATAGTCCAGAGTCAAAACTGTTGACTTGCCTATCCATTCAATTTAAATTTCCACTTCCATTTAAATTGACTCAATTCTAACTTGACTAACTTCAATTTCTATTGAAATTTATTTAACCCCAATTCAAGTTGAATAAATCTTGATTTCTTTCCCAATTTAAATCAAATTCCATTTGATTTTATACCTATTCAACTTTAATTATAATTTCAAATTATTCCAATCAATTTGGACTAATATCAATTGAACCCACTTCGATTTTAATATCATTTCAATTTAATCCAATCCAAATTTTCCATTTAAAAAATATTAAACTTATATATCTTCAATCAAAAATCCAATTAATTTAAATGAAATTCAATTTTGAACTAATTCAATTTCAATCTCAATTTTAAATCATCTCGAATTATATAATTTAGAGTTAAACTCTCAAAGGTTGGTTTAACTTTTTAAACCAAATTAACCTTCATTTAAAGTTTTTAAACAATTTAATTTCTGAGTTCTAATTCTAGAATTTCATTTCAATTAATTTAATTTTAATTTGGTTGTATTATATTACTGCTTAATTTAATTCCAATGATTTAACAACCAATCACCTTAATATTTATTAGAAGGAAATATTGCTTTATATATCAAAATATATTTTTATATAAAACCATTTTAAATTTTTATATAAGAAAATAACAAGTACGCTCTCATATATATATATATATATATATATATATATATATATTCAACTCATTCTAGAGTACTACGGACTCTATTTAAGGAGTAATCCCCACCAGAGCCAAGGTTCTTGCTTAACCTTTCAGCTCTGATACCAACTGTAACGACCTGGAAATTTCGAACTCGAAAATTTCAGATAGTTATGAAAAGAATAAAGAGATAGAAGAAGAAGAAGAAAAATCAGAAACATCAACATCTCACATTCGCAGCGGATAAAATATAATAATAAATAATAACAGTTTACAAAGCATTCTGTATCTGTCAATTACATTTATAATATATCAGAGTTACATATATATAAAGTCACTGAATATACACAATTATCATGTCTCGGATTTACAATAATATAAATACGGCGGAAATATTCTATACGTTCTTGTCATCCAGCTCGCCTCCTGAGCTTCAGAACGTCCTTACCTAAAAATCTGTAATACTCGGTCTGACCCGAGCATTACACCAAAGTAACACCCGGGTCAGGCTGGAAACCAGCGTGAGTAAACTCATCCAATGTGGAATACAATGCATACAACTTATATAGAATTCGGGGTAACTCGAATCAATTTACAAGTTCACAATATGTTATAGACATCACTTATTTCACATAAAGTTTTCTAAGTACCAAAGATTTAGATTTAAATAGTCCAATTCCTTTAAATCACTTCATTCTAGCCTATAGATTTCACATATCAATCTATAAAAATTCGAAGTGGTTTCGGGTATTTCCTAATACCCGACCTCGGTCTCTTCGAGTCTCATATCATCCTAATCCAAGTTATCCAAATGAAACACACAACATTTCATATCAGAGATATCAACTCATTCAAAACATCCAATACCATTTAATCATCCATAAGCAAAGCTTAATCACATACAGATTTAATTTAATTAATCCTGATTGAATTACTAACCTCAACCACTTAGATTTCTTCATTTAACATTAATTAATTTCAAATCAATTAATCAATCATTCCTTCATTATTCATCTAAATTTAATCAATCTGGATCAATTATCCTTCAATTACATTCAAGTAATTAACTTTAATTAATTTCACAATATTAATTATTCTTAACAAAAATCAATAAGTAATCTTAATTACTTCATAAATTAATTAACTATATTAATTACATTAATCCTTAATTACTTATATTAGTTAATTTCTCATAAGTCACTTATTATTGATTAATCTATCTTAATTAATCAACATTTATTTACATCATTGATTATATAAATGAATGATTTCCAATTATATTTTAATTTATCCTAATCTAAATTAATTACAATAATTAAAATACAATATTAATCATTCTCGATTAATCTCAACCTGTAATTAACTATCTTTTATTTACTTCATTAAATAATTTAATTACTCGTTTTAAAATAGAAGTTCAAAGGAATTTAAACCAAATTCATTTTAAATTCAAATAAATTTAAAAATGCACTTTAACATTCAAGTTGTTAGAATAAATTAAATTTTAAAAACTTATTTGTTTGAAAACCCAGATTCACTCTTGAATTCCAGATTTAAGTCTTGTTTAAAACTTGTTTAAATCTTTGCTTACAATTTGACTTCAGTTTTTTAAATATCACTTTCGTTTCTTTCCAATTCATTTTATTTTTATTTCTAAAATTATTTCATTTTCAAAATTCACCATTATATTCCTTTCAAAAATCCAATTTAATATATTTCGATAACTCAGGGTACCGAAATATTCAAGCAACCCACAACATTCAATATTCCAATTACCAATAATATCCATCACAGAATATATCAATCACTTCAATATATACTATATACTACTATATATAATATAGCACATCCAAGCAATCCAATCATTCAACCAATAATTTTTTACCATTTAAATTTAAAATAAAAATCCAGGAGACTCACCTTTGATTTTGCAATCCAAATCCGATCTTGATTTGTTTCCTTCGGATTTAAACCCTATACAAAGCAAACACACTTCATTGCTAAATCATCACTTCCATCTTCAACCACCTGAACACGTCTGTCAATACAAAACAGTGCACGCATCTGCATCCACATTGCCTTCCTACCATCAAACCAAATTGACAATCTTCCTTGCCACTATGCTACTGCTACTGCTACTAACCTACTGCCTACTTCTACTAACCTTGCACCATCACCGTTTTCCCCACTCCTACTGACCACTGTGACATCACTACGAAGTGCACTGACACCAAAGCTACAATCTCCACAACCCAAACCAAGGCCATAAAAACAAAACTTCCATAAAAAAAACTGCTACATTTCAATCACCCGAAACTATGGCCATCGACTGACAATCAACGGCATATACAATCACCTCATTACCACAACAGTCATAATTAGTGCAGCTGAGTCATACTCACCACAAACCAACCTACTTTGTCTTCCACTCGCGACTGCAAATCTCCCTCAACTGCAAAATTTAACCGCCTTCAGACTTTCGCCCACCACTGCGAATCAACTCCACTCCAATCCCCTCAAATCCAGAAACCATCTCCACCTCCTTCCACTTAAACTAACAGTATAAACAAAACCATGAGCACGAGCTCCAATTCTCAACCAATAGGTGCGATTTTGAAGGTTGATTTCGATTCGATTCGAAATGGTTTCTTTTTTCTCCCCCTTTACTTTGATCGGCCATTGATTTCATTTTTTTTAAATTGAGTTCGGTTTCTGCTTTTGAGAAAAGAGAGGGAGACGGGGATAAGATATAGGTTTTGGGATGGCTTCTTGAGTGCGAGTGTTTATTTTAATTTTATTATATTATAAAACTTCCAAAACGTCTCGTTAATTTCCATTTAAAATTTTGAACTCCTCTTAAGGAATGCCGCTAGGCGATTATAAGGTTTTACCCGCGTTCTGAGCACGATGGAACGTGTTTCGGAAACTAATTCGATCATATGCGCGAGTTACAGAAGTAAACGATCAATTTTAAATTAAAACGATTAAAACAGTTTCTATGCATTTTGAGCTGCCAGGGTCAAACGACAATTCTGATTGCCACGAAAATTAAAATTCAATAATAAATAACTATTACGGATCCAATAGAACTGGTTTCGTCGAATTCCAATACTGTGCCTCGGAAGGCTATTTTTAAATATCGATTTAAATGATATATTATTAAAATTGACCAAATCACCTTTAAATTGAATTTCGACCATGCTATTGTCTTTAGTATCATCATTGTAAATTTTACGGGTCTTCAAACTATTTTTATCAAGCTTAAAACTAAAGATTCAATATTTTACCCAATTTCAATTTATTAAATCCAATAACTTAATTGCTAAATAATAATAATATTTGAATTCAAGTTAAAGATTAACTTTTAAATATTTAAATCAATTAATTATTCTAATTTAAATTGTTAAAAATTATGGGTCATCACAAATTGGGTAAAATATGAAAAACTTTTGAAAAAGAAGTTTAGAAATTAAAATTATTTTGAATATAATATGGCTTGTTAATTTTTGAAATTTAAATTATTTTGGGAACTATGGTTTAAGAAGGGTTATATAGGTTATCTAACTATATATGTATTTTAAACCATTTTAAAGGAATTATTTAGGGTATTTAAATTTAACTCAAATTCAGCTTGTCGAGGATGCAGCAGTTCGCTGATTTTTCGGTTTATACTTTAAAAGGCTATAACTTGAGCAAATTTAATAGGATTTTCCTGAAACGGAAAACCTTTGTTTTCAAATGATAATAGTTTTCATATAAAGAAAGAATTTCTAGTTTTTGTTGAAAAGATTTCGAGTAATGGGTAAATCAAATGGAAATAGTTTTGAAAGCTACAAATGAATCTTTGTCAAAGATTTGGTAAACCTTGTTTCAAACTGAAGAGGATCTTAAAGGTGGATCTTTTGTTTAAAAGATTAAAAGTGGAAATTTGTTTAAAGCATTCAAAAAGGAAGGTTTTGGGGAATAAAAGGTTGTGACTTAACCAAGATCTGAATGTAACCATATGCTTTAAAAATAAGCGCTCATTATTCAGATTAGCTGGGAGAGGACATTAAGTCATAAAACCCATTCCGAATAATGATACGACGTAATGGAGTTCATTTGAAGATGGTGGTTGAAGACCAGGTATTTTCGAAAATGAAATGATGACCTGTTGATTTTCTCTGCACTGAGTTGCTCCGGTATAGAGATTACCCTAAGTGATGGGAAGTCCGGACATGATTAGGGAATATCCGGATTTGCAAGGTCTTCTTTGCTTAAATGGAGGAAGTGCCTTCGGTTCCATTCAGACCCAGGATGGACTTGTATGGTCGTATGTGTGACATTACACTTTGAGATGTAAAGCTGGTTTCTATCAAATTCATTTCTTTTTGGTAGCGGAGAATTTATTCTCTTAGCGTAACACCCTTCTCTGAGACGTATGAGCTCATAGGTTATGTAATTGATATTTACTAGTGATATATTCTCAATTTGGTAATGTGGCATGCTAAGTGCTGATCATTGGTTGATCAAAGCATAGCTTTCGTGAAAAGCGTAACTTTGTGGGAAGAGACTTTATCGAATTCATACCCCGGAAATGGTCGAAACAGAAAGGATGCGGCAAGGTTATGCGGTTCATGCACCTTTGGGTATGCGTGTTTCCTTCTGGATAAAAAGTGGTATTATGGTAAGGAGCCTAGATATTTAACTTATGTGGTTGTTGGAATTTGTTGGTGAGGCCTCGGTAAAGGTCGGTGACAACCGGGGGATGACATACTCGTGTCAGTTAGTTAGCTAGTTACCTCTGTAACCCAGCCTTGTGTTGGTAGAGATTCGATTAGGTTCTCGGGGCGTCCCTCTAGAGGCATACCCATTTGGAAAGGAAGTTCCTTAGCCTTGACCATTTGTTGGAAATCCAATCATCCAATACGCGCCCTGTATGGTTTTAGTTGTAGAACCTACCATTTAACATGGTAGCTATAGTAGTCATACTATAATGGTACGTATGTTGGCTAAGATTAATATTATACTTTCGAGATGTTTTCCACACTATGTACTAATAATAATATCAAAAGGATTTTCGTGTATCAAGCATGTTTGACTATTATAAGGAGAAATCTCCTCCATGTGTGTGATTGCATTGAGTGTGTGCCGGGAGGCCTTATGGTAGTTTCATTTTCCAAAAAGCATAGCGAATTTCTTTTGTTTCTTTTTGTTGTTTCTTTTTGTTCAAACAACTGTTTTGTTTGCTCACATCAGTCCCATGACTGACCTGGAGTTTATTGTTCCCTTTCTAAACTCTGGATGCCCATAATTTTCCACACGGGCAGCCAAGAGTGAGGTTATTTGATAGTCAGCTAGTAAGTGTATTTTGGGCAATCTTTGAAGTCTGTGGATTTGGGATCGCATTGTGCTATATTGCAGCATGATGGTGGTTCGAGCTTTTGGTTTGGAGCTTTGGAGCTTTGGCATTGAAGATATTATCTTTCCGCTGCTGTTGCTGTGACTTTCCACTGCTTTGTTTTTTCCGCGGTTTTATATATCTCTGATTATGTTGATCACTTCATATTGTATCATTGTTGTATTAATTGTTGTGTACCAATAGAATTATTCTTCTGTTTCTTCTCTGTTGTTTTCACCTAATGTGTTATAAGCTCTGGCGAACCAGACTCAACATTTGAATCTGCGGCATTCGAATATGGATGAGGTATTGGATGCCGATTTTCGAGCGTCGGTCCGGGTCGTCACAAAAACATTGATACACTAAACCCCTTTTAAAAAACTATTATTACCATTTCCAAAATTATTTTTACTCTAAAACTATCTCAAACAAAATAATTATTTCCTTTCCTTAAAATCATTTGAAATAATAATATACACATTTAATTTATAGTACATCAAATCTTACTTTTGGAATCAGTTATAATTTGTTTTATCAAAAAAATTATATAGCAAGGTCCTAATGGTAGCATGTTGCCCAATTAGAAACTCGAAAATGAATACCGACAATGTGACAATTATTGTCGAAATTATTTCCTGCGACTAAAGTGAGTTTAGTGCTTATATGCCCTTGAAAATCCTTAGAAATATTTTATTTCGAAAATGTTTTTAAATACTGTTATAAAGTTTTGAACCTTGAAAATCATTTTGCCAAATCCATCGGATTTAAACTCTCGGATTCCTTTCATTTATACACACAATTTATAAATCAAATTTATAAAATATCTCCTTTAAAGGAGATCATTCCTCAAATATTTATTGTGAAAATATTCTAGCATCCTTACATAAATCATTCTTCAAGTATTATTTCAAAAATATCTAAGTTTTCTTTTAATAACTTTTTTATAAAAACCCAATTTAAAACAACCAACTTTCACATTCAATCATCTCCAAAATACTTATTTCAAAATATTCCAATTTCCTTTTTTTATTTTTATAAATCAACATTTGTTAATACATGATTTTATCAAATCACCCTTTATATATAATCGTTTCTAAGATATTTATTTTGAAATATTCAAATTTTCTTTTAAATAAACACTCTTTGAAATCAAATTTCAACTCAATGTTATCAACGATGCCTTATGTTTAAATTGTGAAACTCAATGCACAGTTTCAATGTTCCCAAAATTCCTATCTATCCAATCCAGGTTTCAAAAAGGAAGATTCAAGATTGATTAATGGATAATAGTCAATGCTCAGAAACGACGAGCATGACTGATCAAATCCTAAATTATAATGATGGAATATTATTATTTCTATCAACCAAGCATAATCAATAATAACTATGTTAAATTTTTGAAAAATTATTCTTACGTATATAAAATATAATCTTAGGTAAAATTATTTCATTTACCCATTTAAAACAATATTTTTTTGGTTGGCCTTGTTCGAGTGTATAGGAAATCACTATTGATTACGTTGGCGAAACGCATCAATCAGAATTCTTAAGCCACTCAACAGATCAAACAACATAATATTAAACATTTTTATATCACAAACAAATACGTGCTCTTACGTATATATACACTCAAACTCATACTAGGGTCTTGCTTATCCTATCTCAAATGAGTCAACACCACAAAATCCTAGGTGTTCACTCAACTTCAGCTCGGATACCAACTGTAACGACCTACTTTTCCATACAGTTTAAGCTGACAATAAACCACACATGTCCAACCTAAATTGAACAGAAAGGCAGATAATTAGGGGGAAGAAAGAAGAAAGAAGACAAGAAGAAACTAAACAAACATAGAATCCCACAGCGGAACGAATGATCTACGATATATAACAAATCTTTACATAAAACAAAACTGTAATATATGTATACAGACATCAATTAGAGTATAGTAACCTATTTCATTCCTAGATAGTTATAATAAACTGTCCTCACGATTGTTGATAAATACAACCATGAATGCAATGGAAAAATAACCATATACATGAATACGTCTCTAGGCCTCTAGCATGTCTCGTGAAGCTTCAAACATCCAATTAAACCTGGAAATATGCTCAGTTTGACCCGGGCATTATAGGAAAACAACGCGCAGGTTAGTCTGGTAAAACCAATGTAGGAAACACAGTCAAATGGATTCTTAAAGTTTAAATAAACCCTTTGAAACGAAGGTATTTCATAAGATTACGCCGCACATAAACATGGACAGGTTTTCCCTTATGATAACCAAAACCTTTTATATGATAAATCCAGTGATATTATAATAATGTCTAAAAGCGAAAATAATAATCAAGTAGTTGTGATGCTCATGACTGTACATCACAATAATACTAGGTATATAATCGAAAATAGATAAGATGTGTTTGTTAATTGTATAGGAATTCCACGGAGGCGCCCTCACTACTTCGAGGAACGATCCTCTTACGTAAGAATTAGAGATACCCTTCCAAAGCAGTATACATCCCTAGTTATGTACCATATAAAAGACATGACTGGTCTTGCTAAGCCCGCTTGCATTACCCCATGCATGCATAACAACTATAAGTGACATCTAGGAGGAGCCGAGTACACTCTATAGGTTTACCAACCCTACTGGCCATGCCTTCTATCTCTGGTTTTTGTCATTTTCGTTGATGAGGCTACGTATGCATTCTAGCTCATGCACGGCCATCAAAATAGATCATAAAATCCCACATGGATTCCAATACCCCGATGGGTCTCAAAATCACACATGGATTCTCACATCTCAATTAAATCCTGGAATCACACCCGGATTTCCATACCCCAATAGGTTTTGAAACCGCCTATGGATTCGAATATCTTAATATATTACGAATCTCCTCTACAGGATCATATATGGTTTCAGAATGGTCACAGGTTTTGAGTCATCTCTTACGAGTACACTCTTCCACTTCCCTAGCGCTATATAAACAAATTGTCGATTTCCAGAATGCTCAATACCGGTTCTTTTGGAAATATTCTGACAATACATAAGAGCGGGGAACATCTCCTAACCATTTAAGTTGGCGGATCTCCTTATCATTTATCATAAAAGAACGAAACGAGTTTATACGTACATTAGCACCATTGATGGTAATTGTACCATATAAACCCCATGTTTCCCCTAGATATTTCCATATTTAAAACCCTTTGGTGTTACGTAAGGACTATTTCCCTACCACCAAAATTAAGAAGGATTACATATTTAGGCCAAGATTTGATAGTCGTTTATTTAACTATCAAATAAACAAATATTCAAACATAAATTACGTTTCCCATTGAAATAACAAAGCCTCATTAATTAAGTTTCCATTATTTTAAAATCACATTTCAAGTACTTTGGAAATCACTTCCATACTTATCTCAACATAATAAGTATATTCACAAACACTATATTTTGATACTTAGAAAATATAACCATTTACTATCTCAACAGGATAAGTATATTCATAAACCATTTCACTTCCAAAACTTAGAAACATGAAAACTCCTAAAAATAGATTTTTAAAGTATCGTTCAGTATTAATCATGGATCGCAGTTTACACGATTGTTACATCGCTATCCCAACGAATCCATAGTAAATTATAGGCAATCCCCACCCCTCGAATTACGCTATGAATATCCACCATCTCTTTCCAAATTTCTTTATCCTGTAAATATTTCCAATTTTATTTATAAATCTTTAATCTATTTGTAAACATTCTTTATAAACATCAAATCTGACTATAAACATTCTTTATAAATCTCAGACACCACTTATAAAACTTTTCCTTTTCAGAATTTTAAAATTCATCGATAAATTTCTTTTATAAATTTTCAAAACCATTTATATAATTCTTTCTATCTTTAAATAAACTTATTTAACAGACTCTTCAAGTCCATAAAGTCCTCTTGATAAACCATAAGTTATTTTAAAGAATTTAAATAATATGTTATAATTTAAGCATCCTTCTGTTTCATTCAATTTAAATCTCATTTAAAATAATAACTTTAAAATCTCATTAATAATATATTAAGCTATTTTCAAACACTATTATTGTATTAATAGGTTAGCTTCAAAATAATATTAATATAATAATTAACTAATTTTAGAATGTCATTAAAACAGTAATTATTTAACTTTAAACTAATATTAATATGACAATTAATTAACTTATAAATATAATTAAATAACTTTGATTAAAAATCATAGTATAGGTAATCACTTTAAATAAATAATTAAAATATAATTAATTTTTTTTAAACCATTACTAAATAACTTAAGAATAATAATTAAACATTCTTAAATAACATTAAGAAATAAAAATCATATTAGTAAAATAATTAACTTTAAATCAGTATTAATTAACTTTAAAACCTTATTAATAAATAATTATTACTTCTTTAAAAAAATCTTATTACTAAACAATAATTATTCTTAAAATATCTTTCAAAATAATTTTTAACTTTTCTAAATTGAAGGAGGCTTAACGATCACCCTGGTACTTACAAGCTACAATCTCATTCAAAGTTAACTTTTCAAGTTAATAACAGATATTTACATAATCCACGACTATATAAATAAATCCAACACTTAACCTCATTAGTTAATATGTCACTTATTCAAAGCGGGATATCAACTAACAATATATAATCAAATGTCTAAATCCATAAAATATCATAACAGAGATTTATTCTGTTAATTAATTGTCAAATTAATTTAATTAGTGGAATGGTGATTTATTTCACTAGCAGTTTGATTACCATATTCAATCCAGTTTAACTCAACAATATTTTATAGTGGTAAAATAAACATCAATATTTAAGGTGTATAAATTTAAACGACGTTATTAATCAAAATAACGTAATTTACATCCGGTCTATTTAAATATGTCATATATTTATACTTGTCCAAAGCTATCAATAAGTTACACTAAAATGTTGTACTGGTCCATACGAGTACAACGCAAAAATCCAGGGGTAAATTAGATTGAAAATGATCATGTTAGAGCATTTCAAAGGTTTTGAACATAAAAATATAATTAATCCATATTTAACAAAGAATTTCTCACCTAATTGCTAAATGGGCTCGGTCCAAATGCAACATACAAACCCAATCCCACAACAACAGTTCCTTCTTCCTCTCCCCACTTCGAAATGCCTGCTCCAAAAAACAACGTGCACGCCGTGTCTATGAGCACGTGTACAAGCTCCCAAGTCCACCATCCAACTAACTGAAACCATCAGCAAGTCGGTCGGCCACCATTTCCTCATTCAGCTGCATACCACCATCATCGCCCCGATTCATCGAATTAAAAAGCGATCGAACGAAACCCCACTCGAGTCCTTGTTTAGATAGTTTTTGAATCTAAGTATAAAATAATGTGCTTCCTATGCATACCTACCTGGTTTCCCTTATAAATTATTCTTTGATCTATAAATCATTCTTTTAAAGTATCTAACATGGCACCCCGCGCAATTCTTATATACCTTTAGTACTGGTACCACGCCCTTGTGCAAAACTTACTTAGCTTGCCGTTAAGGTTTTTCTCTTAACTCATATTACTTGGAATCGCCCGCCGTAGTATCCCTTTTTAATTCATTCTTTAGAAGTTTCTTTTATCTAATATTGCTTGGAATCGCCTACCACAGTATCCTTTTGAATTCATTCTTTAGAAATTTCTCTTATTTAATACCGCTTAGAATCACCCACCGTGGCATCGTTTTAAATTTATTCCTTAGTTCAAGCTGTGTAGACCTAGCTCCCCTTGCAGTATTTAACTAGTTAGTTATTTAAGCCTTGGACTACAAAGAAATAGCCGCCTGTAGTCTTTCTACATTTATTTGATTGATTTTTATACTACTTGGAAACTCCACTACAATAGAAGCGCACATGCAGCCGTTAAATATTTGTTTAATTTGGAACTGCTTAGCATCTCCCACTGTAGTTCTTGAAATTTGAATGTCTCTCCTCACCCTTTCTAGGTGTGCATTTGAGTGAGCATCCCCATCTGGCAACAATATCCCTTCCAGTACCTTGCCTTTATCTAATGCAGGATCCCTTCCCCATTCTATCCCGGCCTCTCCTGCGTCCCTTGACTTATAAGTCTTATATATTTATCTTTTCACCACAGAATCCTCCTGACCCATGCAGTATGCTCTACACTTTAATTATTAAGCTTTCCTCTCTAAATTTCGACGCGGTACGATCCCTTCATATTCAGCATAGTATATTTACTTATAGAAATAGAGCCACTGCCCCTAATTCCATACCCTGACAACTCTAACATTGTTGACAATGCCTTTACACATGTCGACATACTATTCATCCTTATTTTACTTTCTATCATTTGCAGCTTCCTTTTTAGCGAATAATTTGGTTTTGTCCCATTTTTACCAATACCTATTGGTATATTTTTACATGTAGCTTTTATTACTACACCCCCAACACCTATCTAACCCAGTGTAGTTTTTAGCTGGTTTTACCTCTATTTCATTATAGAAAATTCTGATAAATTCCCTAAAATTGCCCAAACCCCCATTCTTCCACAGTTTAACTTTATTTCACCTTTTTAGGGTAATTTTCTTGTTTATCACAAGTTATACAACTTCAAAAATTCATATAGAATTACACAAGCTTAAGAAAATATCTTAAATTGTAAACCCACTTCCCCAATCTGGTCTTAAATATCCTATAAAACATTCATTAAGTTTTGAATTCACTAGAATAGAGAAAGCACATGTAGTCATCCCATGTATGCACATCCTTTCCCCAAAGAATTTTTCCATCCTTTTCTTTTAGTTTGAGTAGTATAAAATGAATGAATAAAAATAAGTAATTTATATTGTCCCACAATAATTTAGGTCTGGGCCCTCAACCCGCTTCTATTAATTCATTTCCATTTACCCTTCTTATTTAACTTGCCCTTTTCCTTTAATTAGCCTATTTAATTAATTATAAATTTTTATGGTTATTATATATATATATATACGTGTGTATATATATATATATATATCCTGATTAGATTACATTATCTGGTTGAATTGATTGAATTATTCTGGATGAAATGTTTGTTCAGGATTTTGGACTAGATTGTGAGCTTTTGTGTATGTTGGATTTTTAAAATGCAAAGAGGATGCTTCATATTTGCATTTCATTTTGTTTCATTTATTTATGTTGTGTGTGCACTGTTTGGATGATCAGAATTCGATGTAATTTGACTCAGGCCATACGATAAAGTTTATATTAATAATTAATGATTTTGGATAATTTTGCTCCATGATTTATATTTTGGATGTTTGATTAATTTTCTAGTTTCTAAAAGATATTTGAAAATCTCTAAAGCATTACTAAAGGAATTAGGAATTTATTGAAGGTATTTTATAAATAATTTACTTAACTTTCACTTAATTTAGTTATTTTCATATTTACAAATCTATTTTAAACTTATATATATAAATAGCATTCATTTTGTTACAAAACTCTTTTTGAATCATTAGTATAATAATACCGTAAATTAGAATTGTTTTAGAGTCATAAAGAAATATACCACTATTGTTTAAAATATATATTTAAAGTAATAATATTATTTTAAGTGATTTTTATCATAAAAGTTATTTAAATACTTTTGTAAGAGTTTTCAGACCTTGAAAAAATATAGAATTCTTCTTATTAAATAATTGTAAGGTTTTAAATATGTTTTGAATGAAAAAAAAATTCTTTTATAATATAAGAATTCTAAATATGGTATAATTTAAAAGAAAATATTCTATTTCTAATTAGTTTGAGTCTAAAGTGAGATTTTGAATTATATTCTATGGTTTGAAATAAATGTAATTTATTTTGTAATTTATAAATTTATTTCGAAATGATATTTTATTATAGAAAATTATTAAATGAATTTAAAGCAGTATTAAGTGATTTTCAATATCAGCTATCATAGATTTTGAGCATATAGTGAAGGTTTTGAAATACAAATTATGGTTTAAAATAAAAAGAATTATTTTGGAGATCTATAAATTTATTTTAAATTATTCTTTAGTTATAGAAAATTATGAAATAGATTCTATGATTATTTTTGATGTGTAAAGTGATTTTGGAAGTTTCAAAGATATGTATAAGGGATTTGGATATGAATTACAGTATTTGAATATTTATATTGGGATTAAATAAATATAATGAACACATTACTCAACACATATAAGTAATTTAAAGGTTTCTATCATTTTCTGAAAATTTTTGAATATAAAAACTGATCCAAGAAGTTTTAATTACATTTTTATGAATATAATCTCTTTCCTAATTTATATATTTGGATATTTTGATTGTTTTCGTTCTATGTGATGAGGAATCTTAATAAACGGGGTTATAATGCAGTCTGGTATGGAACTTTTAGCAATATTTATGCGGTTATTCATTAGACTCATTATATATGATATTGTGAAGATTGAGTACAGATTATGAGTAATGAATAAATAATTGAGTATCGCGCAGTGGTATGGGATGCCATTGTGATATTTACTCGGTTATTCTTTGTGAGTAGATGACACTCAGGTGATGGGGATTTGTGGTGAGACTTACTGCGGTGAGTCATGTGTATAGCCATGTGTTGGCATATATGTAAAGTTTTGTGTTAGCTATAGAATACAGATAAATCTACCTTTGTCAAGATTTTTTTATGTTTTAGGAGTGAACCAGATTGACTAGTATCTGCCTTAGTGGCCTGATCATGGGGTCACACCGATCCATGACACCCTTAGTTATATACTGTTGTGTGCCTTTGCTATATGCATTCGCCCCTGCATCACCTAGGCCAGTAGTCAGTCACCTACAGGGCCATGTGTCGGGCCATGATAGAGTATAGTCCTCGCGTAAACGAGCCCAAAGGTGGACCTTATCATGATACCGACGGGTGGTAACGAACAATTATAGGAGTCATGTCAGACGGACACATGTGTGGCTCCTAGAGCAAGCAGACATGTTGTTAGTCTCCCACCTTATTCCGATGTATATGGTAGATAAACATATAATATTTATATTCCTACTAATACTATGTCAAGCGTATAATCAATCCCCGTATCTTATCTTTATATGATTAATAGGTGCATGATGTATTCTTTCTAGGTAGCTTATTGGTTTTAGGTAGATGACCTACTCATTATTGATTATACTTAGGCATTGCCGTATGCTAACCCAAACCTTTTATTAGTTTCTAGTATTTGATGATGATATTTTATAATATGAGATTGAGAGTTATATTTGGGCATTACCGTGTTCTAGCCTAACTATACTTGATGATATCTCATATTTGATGATTTCTAGATTTTGGTGATGATTTATGGAGGTGGATGATTCACCTAATTGATATTTATTCTATGATTTATTAATTGGCTTGACTTTATATGGGTGATGACATCTTTGTGCGTACTTTGATTGATGTCTCCCATATTACAGATGTTTTGATATAATGCTATTATTGTTATCATTCCATTCGTATGCTTTTCGTACACACACACATGTATGTATGTATATATTAGTACAACCCCTTGATTTAGATATAGTTTGACCCATATGTTATTTTCGTAATGCTCGGGTTAGTTCGAGATCTTTTAGGTACAGGGACAGTGAGACCAACTTTTGTAGTGGCATAGAGGAGGCTAGTAATTAAGTGTGGCAGTTAATCATTTGTATTGTATTATCTCTTATATGCATATTCATGTGATGTAATCTAGACATACTTTGTATATTTAGTATTATACATTATCGCGGTGATTCCGACTCTATGTTCTCTGTTATATACCGCATATAATGTATTGTTCTATCCTTAAAGCACGCATATTTATTGCTTTGTGTCTATATATGCATATTTTATGGTGAATTATATTCAACATTTAAATACATACTAGTTTTATTATCCAACAGTAATACTTTGCAGTACTCTTGGATAGTAAGGGTATAGAGGTAGGGCTGTTAAAGTTATCCTCGTCTAGCCACTCAATATGTTAAGGCCAACTGAGGGATCATTCAAGGATCAAAACACGATGTCGGCTATAAAGGCTAAAGCAACATCTTTGAAAAGTTCAAAGAAAGGCAAGCGGGTTTCTAAGAAAAGTAAAAAGGATTCTCATGCTGACAAAAGTGAATGTCACCATTGTCAGAAGAATGGGCTTAGGAAGAGCATTTGCCTGCATTATTTGATGATTTTCAAAGAAAAGAAGAATTTTTTTCTTCTACTCCTTTAATTATGTTTATGATTTAACATTATTTTGCAATCAATTAAGTATCTTAGGTTTTAGATACTGGATCTAGGACTCATATCTCTAATATATTACATTAACCTAAGGGTGACGACATGTAACAAAGTGTGAAATCAGGCTTCAAGTTACTAGTGGATCTCTAGTAGATGCAATTATAATCGGTGATAATCACTTGACTTTGTGGAATGGATATGATTTAGTTTTGAATAATCGTTATTATGTGAAAAACTTTATTTGCGATGTTATATCTGTTTATAGATTGTTTGAAACTTTTTTCGCTTTTCATTGTAAAAACAATATTATAAAAATTATGTTTGAGGGAAATAATATTTGCAATGGTGTTTTAAATAAAGAAATTTATGTACTTAATTGTAATCATATTTAAACTATTAAAAAATCTTCTGTTAACATCAATAATAGTTATTTATGGCACCATAAGCTAGGTCATATTAATGACAAAAGATTGCACAAACTAAAAATCAAGATTTTCTACCTTCATTTGATTATGAATCCCTTAACACTTATGAGTCATATCTCAAAGGAAAATTAACCAAGCACCGATTCAGTGGAATAAATGAAAGAGTAGATAAACTTTTGGGTCTAATACAATTGATGTATGTGGCAGAATGCCTATAGTGACTAAGGATGATTCAACTTACTTTGTTACTTTTACTGATGATTTCTCAAGAATAAGATAGCTATATCTTATAAAATATAAATTCGATTTATGCGAGATATTTTCAAGAGTATAGGAATGAGATAGAAAATTAGATGAACCATAAAATTAAAAATACTTCGAATAGATCGAAGTGCTGAGTAGTTGGATAAGGGATCCAATAATGTTTAAAAGATAATAAGATTATCTCTTAGATTACTTTATCATATACTCTACAATAAAATGGTGTTTTAAAAAGAAGAAATCAAACCCTATTAGATAAGATCCATTCTTATGATGAGTAAGGCCGCGTTACCTCTTTCCTATTAGGGATATGTACTGGAAACAACAATGCATATGTTGAAATTTGATGGTTACTAAATCTGTGCCTAAGACTCTACATGAGCTATGACATAGGAAGAAAACCCACCTCAATTATTCGAAGGTGTGGGGTTATCCAGCCTACTTTAAGAAAGTTGGCCCTAATAAACCTAGGGCAAAATTGGTGCTATGTAAATTTATAGGAAATTCCTAGAATTTTATGAGATATATTGTCTATAATACTAAAAAGCAAAAGGTTTCTTGACATGTTATCTTTTTAGAAAAAGAATTTTCATCAAAAGAAATTAATAGCAAAGTTTTAGACTTGGATAAGATTTGAGAAATTAACATAGAGGCTAAGCCAATGGAAGAACCAGATTCACCGTTATACCCAAACATGCAACCTATTAGATGGTTGAAGAGGGAATTTCATGCACCAGAGAGAAACAAAAATTTTCTTGTAAAGGGCAGGAAAGAGGACCGTGTCTTATAAGACAACACTCCTCTCTCATTTTAAAAAACATTATAGAGTAGGGACTGTACACTTTGGCTTGAAGATATGAAATCCAAAATAGATATAATGACAATAAAGTTTGGACTTTCGATGACATACCTGAAGGGATAAAACTTATAGGCTGTAAATGGAATATTAAGAAAAGGATAAATGCATATGGAAAGGTGGAGACCTATACGGCATGCCTAGCTGCAAAAGCTTTACGTCAGATTTAAGACATTGATTATAATGAGACGTTTTTGCTCGTAGCCATGCTTAAGTCCATAAGATAATGCTCACTAACACATGTTCTATGACTATGATATATGGTAGATGGATGTAAAAATGGCATCCCTAATTGGTAATTTAGAATAGACTGTTTATACGTCACCGCCTGATTGTTTCGAGGTTAACGAGAGTGAGGGAAAGACATGCAAATTGTTAAGACTAATATATGGTGTCAAAGAGGCTTCAAAGAGTTGTAAAAAGTTCTTTGATGAAATAATCAAATAATTTTGTTTTTACCATATTACAGAGGAAGCTTGCATATACTAAAAGAACACGGATGTGATAACGTGTTCCTAGTCTTTATGCCGATGATTTGCTCCTGATTGGTAGTGACATTATGTTTTTGCAGTCAGTGAAAGCATCATTGTTCAAGAACTTCTCCATGAAGGATTTGGGAGAAGCAACCAATATACCTAGTATTAAGATCTATAGAGATAGATCCAAGAGGTTGTTGGGATTGAGTTATCCCTATACATATATACCATACTAAGAAGGTTCAATGTAGAGAATTCTTAGCATGGAAATGTTTTGATGCAATCTAAACTTGTCCTTTTTAAGAAAGATGTTCCTCTTACCGAGGAGGAGAAGGAGCGTATGAAGAGGATACCATTTGTATTCAAAATTGGTTCCATTATGTACACTATGCTATGTACTATTAAATATATGGCTTAAGCATTAAGATGCATAGGCCGATATCAGTCCAATCTCGGAGAATAACATTAGATATCGTTGAAATGTATTCCTAGCTATTTAGAAATACCAAAGACTTACTTATTCCTTATATATAGGAATGGAGACCCCTTTATGAGGAGGTAACAGATTCCAGCTTTCAAAGCGATATCAATGGCAGTAAATAAACTAGTGTCTAGTTATGTATTTACATTGAATGATTAGAAAAGTTCCAAGTAAGAGATGGTAGCTGATTCAACGATCGAGATCGAGTACATATGTGACAACCTGAAATGTCAACGTATTGATTTGTGAATATTTAATTGATTTTAAATATTCAAATAATAGGTTTTATAAACAAAATAGAACTCTTTTAGATTACAAATAGAGATGGTAAAATAGTTTTCAAAATTGGTTTACAAAAATATTTAGTTCAAAGAAAAATCGAAAATGTGACCCGAATTTGTTTCCGAATTTTTGACTTTTATCGGCTAAAAGTTAAAAACGTTCTACATTCTAGCTAGCAATATACATACCTATTACCATAACTTAAGTATGCTAAAGTTTATAATATGGTAGAAATACATTTACTTAAGTTTATATGAATATGATGTGACACTTTCCTAAACATAATTGCACATAAGCATTTATAGCATGTTGGAAATAAAAAAGGAAGGGGGAAATGGAAAAAAGTGGGAAGCATGGAGGAAAATAAGCATGGCGAGGTGGCAACAAATTAGTGGAGGTTAAGTACTTATGGTATTTTGGTAATTTGGTATTTGCAATTTATATATAAGGACATTCCTAATTTTTATTCTTATTTCTTTCATTCATTCTCACTTGTTAAAACTTCCATCTTCTTCATGGACCTTTCTATGGCTTCCGTTTTATTTTCTAAAGTTAAAAATCCTACTTATTTCTATTTCAATCTTTAAAAACATTGTTTAAAACCTTCTCTTTTATTTCTGCGCTTTCATTTAGCCAAAAGCAAGTCCATACTCCACCCTCCAAGCTAGGACATACCTATCCCCCCTCGTGACCGAGTTGCTTTACCCTCTAAGGCCTCCAAAAGTGTAATTTTCCAAAATGAGAATCAAAGAGCTAGGGTCGATTCAATTTTAGTGGAAGTTTGGTTCATTTTGAGTAGATTTTTTGTAAGTTAAAGCTCACTCTTTTAAATAAAGTTTTAACTTTATTTCTGATAATTTTTTGGTTGCTAAATATGGTAATTGTTGGATGAAACTAATATCAACTTGTATGGGAATATATTTATTTGGATGTAGTAGTTGTTTAAAACTTGGAAAAATAGAGTTAAAGTTAGCAAAGTTTTCAAGTTAGGTTCTTTGCTTACATTATGATGTTATGCCATATATATATGTTTGTAATCATACATACAATGTTGTAAGTTAAGAAAATTAGCATTTGAGCTTGTGGTTTTGTTGTGACATAGAAAATCCCTTATTTCAACTAGTTTTACTTTAGTGGTTTTGTAAAGAAAAGTATATAAAGTTGTTTTTCAACAACTTTACTTTTAGTTTCCAAACCATTTATCCAAAGTTTATAAAGTAAGTTAATCATAAAAGATAGAGTTTTGAAAGTGTTTGGAATATAAAACAAGTTTCGAAAATTATAGTCATATAGCGATAGTCGTTATGGGTGTAGTTTGTAAAAACGACTCTTCTTGCAATAAAAAATTATTGTCACTTAAGTATTATTTGAAAAGTGTTTTCAAACATATTTTAAGTATGGCAAATAATTATTATTCAATTATTTATTGGTTTAGTTAATGATTATTTTTTTAATTAATTAAATAAGGTAATTAGTAATTAATCATAATAAAGGAAATTTATGCTTAATTATAAATTAAGTTAATTATAATCGGTTAACTAATTAAATATTTATTATTACTTAATGATTCATATAAAGATCAATTAATTTAATTAGAATTAAGGTTAATTAATAATTTATTATTAAAGATATGGTTTAAATATTTAATTAATTTCCAATTAAGTTAAGGACTTAATTAAGAATTAATTACTATTAAATAAAGGTTTAATTTACTAAAAGTTAAAGGATAATTATTATTTAATTATTTATTTAATAGTAAATTATTGTTTACTTATTAATTAAAGGTTAGTTACTATTAATAAAGAGTTTAAATGTTATTTAATTATTAAATAAAAGTGTTAAATTTTGAAACCATTTTATTACTAAAGATCAGTTTTGTTTAAAAAACCACTCTATTTCTTGAATGTTTTTATCCAAGGGATCTCTTTGTCGATTACCTTTAGGTAACTCTACATGAATATGAAACCTATGGACATCCATTTAACGGAATAAATTATCATTTAGCTAATTAAATTATATATGACATTTATTTGGTAGAATAAATCACAGTTCTTCCACAATTCACTAAGTAGATTATATCTATTTAAGTAAAGTAAAAACCCAGTTCTATCATTTAAGGAGAATCACATATATGTTGATTGATTATTATTGGCTGATTCCCTTTACATATCTGCTTGTTATGAAAATACCCATGTTATGACTTGGATAAGTTAAACTCAATTAAATGAAACATTGTGGTCACTAAGCCTCTTCCTAATTTTGTAAAGTCAAATATTTCATTTTATCCTTTTGATAACGGTTTAATGTTTATTCCATTTTAAATTATTTAAAGGATAACTAAGTAATTATTTTATTAAAGGTGTTTTGAAGTAATTTAACACTTTTTAAATGATTGTTTAAAAATCGCTATTTTGTTAATGAGATTTATGGATAATTAAATGAAGGATGTTTAAATAATAACTTGTTTACTTAATGGTGTTTTAAATAATTATTTTAAAATATTTAAAGGATAACTAAGCAACTATTTTATTAAAGGTGTTTTGAAGTAATTTAATACTTTTTAAACGATTGTTTAAAAATCGTTATTTTGTTAATGAGATTTATAGATAATTAAATGAAGGATGTTTAAATAATAACTTGTTTACTTAATGGTGTTTTAAATAATTGATCGTTTATTAAAGGCACTTTATGGATTTGAGTTTATTAAAGAAGTTTTGTTTAAAATAAGAAAATTTTATAAAAGAGTTTTATAATTGGTTTTGATATTTATAAAAGAGTTTTATAAACAAACTTGGAGATTTATAAAGGAATTTTATAAATAGATTTGGAGTTTTGGTAAAGGAGATTTTCGTTGTAACGACCCGGAATTTTAGGCAATACTAATTTAATAATCTGTAATAATAATTAAATTGGTTTGATAAATTATCTTTATAATTTTAATTTAAATTGGTGAAATTAATCTTTTTAAGGATAACAAATATTTAATCTGGTAAGTGTGGTCAATATCTTTTAACAATTTAAAAGTTGGTTAGAATTGTTTTTCACAAGATAATTGTTATTTTAAATAAGATAGTTTAAAAAAGGATTTAAACAAGCTCTGTTTTGTTTTCTCTTAAAAGTTTGAATTTAAAATGGTTATAAGTATATACATAAATGTTTTAAATTTTAAAAATACAAATATCATACATTTATTTGTTTTAAAAAACATAAGCTATGTATAAAACAAATGTTTATAAAATATCACACTTGTATATTTATCTAAAATTCAAAGTTTATTAACATAAAAACATTTCATATACATAAAAACATTTCATAAATACAAATATTCATATTACATAGATATAAGATATAAATATTATTTTTATAAGGTTTTAAAAACAAATTAAGTAATATGAGTAAACATATTAACTTGTTAAAAACACATGTAAAGTAAGTAAGCTAATAGGATGAAAATTGTAAATTCTTAAGGGACATGTGTCTTTATTTCAAAATTTTACTTTCTTTAATTTTAAATAAACATAACACTTTTACTTCCTTATTCTTCTTTTCATTTCTAAATTTTATGGCAAACCAGAAATTTTTCTTAACTACAAATCTGAAACCAAAGGCAACTCAAACCTGAAATTTGAATCACAGGCAAAATTTAAATTCTACAAAGCAAATCAAAAACCTGAAACTGCAAATTCAATCTGTTATTCAAATGAGGATGAATCTGCAAATTTACAATCTGCAATCAACCTGCAAGTGGAAGTCTGTATTTCTAAATCCTAAATCAACCTGCAATTCAAACTAAAGCTGCAATATCAATCTGCAATTTCAACATGCAAGGGAAATCAACAGCATCAAATTGTAAAGCAAGCAAATGCATTTTATGAGTTAAAGATCAAGCCTGGAAAATAAGAATTAAAATCTGCTCTGCTTCTCTAATGAACAGGTGAGTAAACAATTTTAAAAACAGTTTGATATGGTTTCATTGCCATGCATGTGATGATATTTATTTGTATCAAAATTCTTTTGCTTGAATCTAAATAAATTGGTATGAAAGTGTATTGAGCTTGTCTGTTACTTACATTCAAATTGCTCTCTGATGGTTACAGTGAATGTTTTATTGAAAAATTTCAATATATACAAATATAATCCATTTTAGGCTAAAGTATTTGAAGGAAAACTGTTTGTAATTGAATATTGAAGGTCATAACATAGGTTCAGGATTTTTAAATACAACAAAACATGTTTAGAATAAAATTAACAGTAAAAATCAAATTTGGGTTAAAAACCGATTATGGCAATTTGTAGTTTGAATTATACATCTAGATTTATGATAGAAAATGATGAATTTAGATGTTAAATTTGTAATTTTTAGATTGGTAATTTATGCGAAATTGGGTTTGGTTTAAAAATGTGATTTTGATGAATTTCTGATTATCCATTCAATAATATGATCTGAAATTCTGATCGTAGCATGTTTATGAATATAGAATTATGAAAAAAATACAATTTAATTTTTCCATAAAGTGGATTGTGTGAATTCGACTTAACTAGGGTTTTAGTGGGTTTTATTTTGGGCTTGACTGTAGTGGGAATTGCATCGCGAACGAAGGAACGGAGGTGTTCACACATGAAGGGAAATGGAGATCGAGTCTTGGCGTTTCGATGAGAGGTTGGGTAGGTTCACCATTGTCGAGATGGTTGGCGGTGGGTATGGATTTCGTGTGCGTATTTCTGCAAATTGTCGAGCTTAAGACTCGAATTTTGATTCGCAGAACATTGAAGAATCTGGGTATATTTTTGGAGTCGCAAGTGTCATTTCGACCAACGTTGATGATCGCGATGATCAAGCTTGGTCGGTGTTGTTGGTGCATGTGCACCGTGATGGCGTGTGCACTGAAGTGTTGCTTTGGAGAAGACGAAGGCAACTCGAAGTCGCTTTCGTGATTCTCGCGTGTCGACTCGAGGTAAGGAGTAATGTGGGTTGTCTCGGGTAGTAAGCGTGTCACTGCTGGGTTTATCTCGGGTTATAGGGTGGTTGGGTTTTTTTAGTACTGTAGCTTGGAAGAAAATGTTGCTGAGCTATAAACTTGTTATTGAATAAATTGAAGTCAAGTGCTAAGTAACTCGAGTGAGTTGTTTTGGTCCTGTAAGCGTTTTAGTTACAGTTAAAACCTGTGTTTAATTTAAAAGGAAATTAATTTACAAATTTTAAAACTTGATCTCTTTAAGTAAATGTTGATCAAACCTTTTAAGTATCAAGTGAATTTAAATATTGAATCAAGATCTCAAGTAAATTTTTTAAGTAAAGATTTGAAAACAAAGTTTCAAATTTATATTGAAATGGATAAGAAAATTTGATAATTTATGTGTTTTTTTAACTTTCATAGATGATATCTAAATGTTTATTTCCAAATAAGGTAAATGTTAAGATTTTCAAAACCAAATAGAATAATTGGTTTTTAAGTTATACAAATTTGATTAATTTCAAATAACTTATTTATAAAGATAAATAATGTTAAATTATCTTGATAGGAATTTGAGAGTACTTAATAGTTATGATTTGTTAATTAGGATAAATGAATTCTTAATTAATTAAGGATTTTGAAATTATAAGAAATTAATTAATTAATTGTTTAATTAATTTTAAATAATTAGTTAATTGTTTATTTAATTTTAAATAACCACTTAATTATGAATTAATTAAGTGTAATTACTTAATGAAGTAATAAATGGTTAATTATTGAATGTAATTAAGAATGATAATTGCTTATGAAAGTAATTAGAGGAAATTACTCATGGGAATAATTAGTTGAAGTGATTAATGGATAATCACTTAATGTTATCAATTAAGGAATTGATTAATATAATTGTTTTGAATTTAATTAATTATGGAGTAATTAATTAATTAAGGAATTAAGAACTATTTAATGATGGAATTAATTACTTTGTTAAGTAATTAATTAAGAGATTAATTAAGATTTATTAAAAGAAGTAATTAGAGATAATTACTTATGTAAGTAATTAAGAGTTGATTACTTAATTATTTTAGTTAATTAACTAATTAATGTGATTAATTAATGAATGAGATTAAATAAGGGTTAATTACAAAGTGTAATTAATTAAAATTTTAATTAATTAATAAAGTAATTAATTTAGGATTTATTTATTAATTTAATTGTTTAATAATTACTTAGTGAAGTAATTAAGATTTATTAATTAAAGTAATTAATCAAAGGATTAATATTATTAATTAGGAAGTTAATTAATTAAGATAAGTAATTACAAATTGTTAATTACTGTTTATGGTTAATGAGATGATTAATTACAAGTTAATTATTTAATTAATTAAAGGATTATTAATTAATAAAGATTATTAATTAATATAATTAATTAAGTAATTAATTAAAGTAATTACTTTAAGTGTGATTAATTAATTGTAATTAATTAAGGATTAATGTAATTAATTATAGTTAATTAATTAATGAAGGATCATTAATTATTGTAATTAATGATAGTAATTAAAGGATAATTACTGAATATGTTTAGGGATAATTACTTGAATGTAATTAAAAGATAATTAATCAAGGAAGATTAATTAAAGAAGGTCATTAGGAGATGATTAATGAATTTGATTTGTAATAAATCAATGAAGCAGGAGTTAGGATAATCCAAGTGATTAAAGGATAGTAATTAATTTAATTAGAGATTAATTAAATTGATTAAGAGAAAATCAATTCTGATATGGGTGATTGATTAATATTGAATGGTTGATATTGAATGATTGATATTGGATGTTGAATGATATTGGATAATTGATATTGGGTGTTGGGTTGATACTGGATGATTTGGATGACTACGATATTTATGATATGCTGCTTTGTGAAGATGAATATTGATATGAATTATCTATTGTGATAATGTTATTCATCTATCTGTTTATATCATCCTGAATAAGTTAAATTGTTTAAATCCCTTAAGTACAACTTGGACATTAAAATGGCGTTTGGTTTTGGTGAGACCGGGATCGGGTTTCCATATTTGGATATCCGAAAACCACATCGATTCCAATTAAACGTTAGGTCGTGAATCCAAGTGGAGCAAGTGAAGACTCGAGGTGTAAGGGCTATACGTCAGTATAACTCTGTGGGTGATTCCGTAATGAGTTTGACGAAATAGTACTTATAGATTCGAGATGGAGATTTAGAGTGCAAGGGCTATGGTCGTTGACTCTGAGGGTGATTCCAATATGAGTGCAATGAGATAGTGCCTTCGGTTTCGTTCGAACCCGGAACGAACTTGTATGGATTGAATGCTTTCAGCACATCGTCAGGTGGACGATGAGCATTCTAAGAGATGTGTTCTATAAAGGTAATCGCAGCCTCAAGCCTCATCAACCGGGAATGGCTAAAACAGGGGAGGTGCAGCAAGGCTTCGTGGGTAGCTCCCACTGGAGAGCAAGATTTACCCCTGTCTAGAAGTCCCTTTTTATTCGGCTGTGTGGGGCGGTTGAATTCCGGACAACCGCCGGGGTTGTCTTGTTCGGGACTGTTCAGTAAGGAATGGTCCCGGCCTTGTGTTGCAGGGGAGTTAGGGTGGCTCCTCGGTACGGTGATCTAGGCCACGTACTGTGACGGGTGGTGCCCCAGTAGCCCTGCCATTGATGGAAACCCATTTTCCCTACGAGACCCTACGGTTTTGTTTGTATTACCCACTTTTGTGGCTAGTAGCTGGAATTTAATAGATGCAACAATTTCGGCTATTTCTTATTTACTTGAAAACCCTAGACACTATTATAATATCACTGGATTTCCTATCAAATGTTTTGGTTAGCGTAAGGTAAAAACTTTTCCATGTTTGTGTGTGGGAAGTCTTACGTGATACCTTTTCTTTCAAAGGTTTTCTAAAGTTAAGCAATTTTAACCCGTTTACTCACACCAGACCCCTGTCTGACCCGAGTGTTTATTTTCTGTTTTATTAAACTCTTGGGTACTCATATTATGTATGAGTAGTCAAGTGATTCAGGTTAGCCTGACGAATTCTGGAGGAGATATGGAGCAGGAGGCTTCGACGTGTAGATATATATTATTTCCGCTATGTTTGTGATATCTGTATCTTGTATACTTGAGTTGTATGAATTAGACAGATGTTTATAACTGTCTAATATGTGTTGTATAGTTGTGTACTCTGATGTATTATGATACTGTGTAATATTTCATGTTAATTATTATATTTTATTCGTTCCGCTGTGAGTTCTCTGATGTTGTTTCTTTCTTCTTTCTCTTTCTTTTCTTCTTCTATCCCTTTCTTTCTTCACTAGTGATGCGATTTCCTTGGGATAGGAAGTCGGGTCGCTACAGTTGGTATCAGAGCATTAGGCTGAGCGAATACCTAAGCTCTGAAGTGTGTCTTTCTTTAGGGAGCGTTAGGTTGAGTAAATACCTAGGCTTTGTAGTGGTGTCTTTCTTGAGAGAGCGTACTTGTAATTTTTATATATTACTATATATACACACACATTTATATCTACCTAATCTGTTGGGTTATCTGTTCGGATTTTCCAACATAAGTTATAGAGGTAGATAGTGGAGTAGTGGTGTTTGTGTGTAACACGAATACCACTAATGGATAAGGTCCATATGTTGAGGTCGGAAGTATATGTCGAGACTGTAGACCTAATACCGTCTCGAGTGAGTTTTGTTGTTTGGAGTAAGAATTTCTCTTGTATCCGAAGGAAATCTTTTTAAAAGATTCAGAGTTTATCTTTGAAGAATAAGTTTGGATTTCGCTCGGGTAAGCGAATTATTCTTGAGTTTGGATTTGATGGAAGTGCAGAAGTAAGTGATGATATCTTGGTAATTGCGTGATGAGATGCAGTATCCTTGGATATTTTCTGGAGAAGTTTTCTCTTGAAGCAGTTTTAGAGGTGGTTTGGGAGCAGTCTTTACCTGATCAGGGAAGACTTGTCTGTGTAGTAGTTATCTGGATCTTCAATATGGAAGTTGGCTGTTCTGGAATATGTGACTAAGGTCTAGGAGTTGCTTCGCTTCGGCATGGTCTCGTTTGTCGTATTTTAAGGAGAGTGAGGTGTTGATGCTTGGTTTGGAGCCGAGTTTCTTTTGGGTTGTCTGCCATCTCAGAGGTCTTTTGTGTGGGTTGTTGATGGTTTTTGTTTTGGGGAAGCCTTTGAATTAGAAGTCTTTGGATAGCTGTGGTAGCAGTTCAGCTCAGAGTGATCGGTGTGCTGACGAGAAGGTCTTTTAGCTCTGCAGTATCATCGAAGTAGAGTTGGATGCTGCAGTGTGGCTTGTTTCTCCATTGGCTAAGGAATCTTTGTGGTTCTTCTTTTAGCAATCCGAGCAGATGGTGAAGTCTTCTTGAAGAGTTAACCTTGTTGGAAAAGCTTTAAGCTGTTCTAATTGGTAAAGAGAGGACAGTTTCTTTGGAATCCAGATTAGCTAGGATCGCAAAAGTGACTTGCGATTGGTTTGGAATTTTACCTGAGCATTCTTTTGTTGAGACTGAGGATTCTCATGTGGAAGTAAGAGCTACTGAGTAATCAAAAGGTCGTCTGCATCTGGAGTTCAGTTCCGTATTTGTTTTGGTCCCAGAAGTGATTATGGTAGCTAGCCCGGTATAGGATGGTTCTTGGAGAAGTAGAGATTGGTGTAGCAGCTCAGGAATTTTAGGAATTTGGATTTGGTTAGATCTAGTTTATGAGCTTGGATTCTGTAGTAAGGTTGTGTGACTGAGTCAGATGAGTCACTCAGATTTATATGGATTTGATGAACAAAGTTTCTGGTATATATTGGATAAGTTGTATTCGTGTTCATCAACAGTATTCTCCTCTATTTCAGAATCAAAGTAGTGCAGCGGAAGCAAGGCAGCAGCTGTGCAAGGAAGGAAGCAAGTTCTGTTTGCTATTGCTTGAGTAGTAGTGTTTGTGTTTTGGATTCCGACGGATTTTGGAAGGCTTTTTTTTGTTGTTGAATAGGATCCAAAAGCTAGTTTGCTTTGGTCTAGTTGTTTCTGGAAATATCAGCATAGGATGAGTTGATCAGGAAGAGATTGGTAGCCCATGATTATCTGTTGAGTTATACAGATATAAGATAAGGAATTGGAATTCGAAGTTGGAGTCTTCATTGTTGTTAAGATTTATCTGGTTAAGAGAACTAATATTGGATAAAATTGGATGGGTAGTTCCGAGGCATTTGAGATTTCTTATCGGTGTTCTGATAAGATAAGATCTGTTGTCTATAAGATTGAATTGCCAGTTTGGGTAGCTGGAATTCATTGAATTTCACGCATCTCTGAGGGAGTACGTGTATGATTCATCGATTGGTTGTTGAATCTGTAGTTCAGTTGGAATTGGATGTTGAGCTGGATTTGAGAGTAATCTGATATTCTGTTCAGATTGGTGGATCTAGAGAAGAGAGGAGCTCTGGATTTTGGTAGTGTAGTTAGTTTGTTAGTTTAGCTTCTGTAGAGCGAGTCTCCCAGTTATTTTTACTTGGGAAACTCGAAATAGTATTAAAGTTTTATTCTGACGTATGTCAGGATAATTAGTTAAGTTTGTTTGTGTGATTGATTACTATGATTGTTAGTAATTGGTTGATAAGTATGTTTGCTGTGTGGAATTAAAAATTTTGTTGGATTATTCAATTAACTTTGCTTTTAAATTTCGGGGACGAAATTCTTTTAAGGGGGGAGGATTGTAACGACCCGGAATTTTGGGCAATACTAATTTAATAATCTGTAATAATAATTAAATTGGTTTGATAAATTATCTTTATAATTTTAATTTAAATTGGTGAAATCAATCTTTTTAAGGATAACAAATATTTAATCTGGTAAGTGTGGCCAATATCTTTTAACAATTTAAAAGTTGGTTAGAATTGTTTTTCAAAAGATAATTGTTATTTTAAATAAGATAGTTTAAAAAAGGATTTAAACAAGCTCTGTTTTGTTTTCTCTTAAAAATTTGAATTTAAAATGGTTATAAGTATATACATAAATGTTTTAAATTTTATAAATACATATATCATACATTTATTTGTTTTAAAAAAACATAAGCTATGTATAAAACAAATGTTTATAAAATATCACACTTGTATATTTATCTAAAATTCAAAGTTTATTAACATAAAAACATTTCATATGCATAAAAACATTTCATAAATACAAATATTCATATTACATAGATATAAGATATAAATATTATTTTTATAAGGTTTTAAAAACAAATTAAGTAATATGTGTAAACATATTAACTTGTTAAAAACACATGTAAAGCAAGTAAGCTAATAGGATGACAATTGTAAATTTTTAAGGGACATGCGTCTTTATTTTAAAATTTTACTTTCTTTAATTTTAAATAAACATAACACTTTTACTTCCTTTGTCTTCTTTTCATTTCTAAAATTTATGGCAAACCAGAAATTTTTCTTAACTACAAATCTGAAACCAAAGGCAATTCAAACCTGAAATTTGAATCACAAGCAAAATTTAAACTCTACAAAGCAAATCAAAAACCTGAAACTGCAAATTCAATCTGTTATTCAAATGAGGATGAATCTGCAAATTTACAATCTGCAATCAACCTGCAAGTGGAAGTCTGTATTTCTAAATCCTAAATCAACCTGCAATTCAAACTAAAGCTGCAATATCAATCTGCAATTTCAACATGCAAGGGAAATCAACAGCATCAAATTGTAAAGCAAGCAAATGCATTTTATGAATTAAAGATCAAGCCTGGAAAATAAGAATTAAAATCTGCTCTGCTTCTCTAATGAACAGGTGAGTAAACAATTTTAAAAACCGTTTGATATAGTTTCATTGCCATGCATGTGATGATATTTATTTGTATCAAAATTCTTTTGCTTGAATCTAAATAAATTGGTATGAATGTGTATTGAGCTTGTCTGTTACTTACATTCAAATTGCTCTCTGATGGTTACAGTGAATGTTTTATTGAAAAATTTCAATATCTACAAATATAATCCATTTTAGGCTAAAGTATTTGAAGGAAAACTGTTTGTAATTGAATATTGAAGGTCATAACATAGGTTCAGGATTTTTAAATACAACAAAACATGTTTAGAATAAAATTAACAGTGAAAATCAAATTTGGGTTAAAAACCGATTATGGCAATTCGTAGTTTGAATTATACATCTAGATTTATGATAGAAAATGATGAATTTAGATGTTAAATTTGTAATTTTTAGATTGGTAATTTATGCGAAATTGGGTTTGGTTTAAAAATGTGATTTTGATGAATTTCTGATTATCCATTCAATAATATGATCTGAAATTATGATCGTAGCTTGTTTATGAATCTAGGATTATGAAAAAAATACAATTTAATTTTTCCATAAAGTGGATTGTGTGAATTCGACTTAACTAGGGTTTTAGTGGGTTTTATTTTGGGCTTGACTGTAGTGGGAATTGCATCGCGAACGAAGGATCGGAGGTGTTCGCACATGGAGGGAAATGGAGATCGAGTCTTGGCGTTTCGATGAGAGGTTGGGTAGGTTCACCATTGTCGAGATGGTCGGCGGTGGGTATGGATTTCGGGTGCGTATTTCTGTAGATTGTCGAGCTTAAGACTCGAATTTTGATTCGCAGAACATTGAAGAATCTGGGTATGTTTTTGGAGTCGCGAGTGTCATTTCGACCAACGTTGATGATCGCGATGATCAAGCTTGGTCGGCGTTGTTGGTGCATGTGCACCGTGATGGCGTGTGCACTGAAGTGTTGCTTTGGAGAAGACGAAGGCAACTCGAAGTCTCTTTCGTGATTCTTGCGTGTCGACTCGAGGTAAGGAGTAACGTGGGTTATCTCGGGTAGTAAGCGTGTCACTGCTGGGTTTATCTCGGGTTATAGGGTGGTTGGGTTTTTTTAGCACTGTAGCTTGGAAGAAAATGTTGCTGAGCTATAAACTTGTTATTGAATAAATTGAAGTCAAGTGCTAAGTAACTCGAGTGAGTTGTTTTGGTCCTGTAAGCGTTTTAGTTACAGTTAAAACCTGTGTTTAATTTAAAAGGAAATTAATTTACAAATTTTAAAACTTGATCTCTTTAAGTAAATGCTGATCAAACCTTTTAAGTATCAAGTGAATTTAAATATTGAATCAAGATCTCAAGTAAAATTTTTAAGTAAAGATTTAAAAACAAAGTTTCAAATTTATATTGAAATGGATAAGAAAATTTGATAATTTATGTGTTTTTTTAACTTTCAAAGATGATATCTAAATGTTTATTTCCAAATAAGGTAAATGTTAAGATTTTCAAAACCAAATAGAATAATTGGTTTTTAAGTTATAAAAATTTGATTAATTTCAAATAACTTATTTATAAAGATAAATAATGTTAAATTATCTTGATAGGATTTTGAGAGTACTTAATAGTTATGATTTGTTAATTAAGATAAATGAATTCCTAATTAATTAAGGATTTTGAAATTATAAGAAATTAATTAATTAATTGTTTAATTAATTTTAAATAATTAGTTAATTGTTTATGTAATTTTAAATAACCACTTAATTATGAATTAATTAAGTGTAATTACTTAATGAAGTAATAAATGGTTAATTATTGAATATAATTAAGAATGATAATTACTTATGAAAGTAATTAGAGGAAATTACTCATGGGAATAATTAGTTGAAGTGATTAATGGATAATCACTTAATGTTATCAATTAAGGAATTGATTAATATAATTGTTTTGAAGTTAATTAATTATGGAGTAATTAATTAATTAAGGAATTAAGAACTATTTAATGATGGAATTAATTACTTGTTAAGTAATTAATTAAGAGATTAATTAAGATTTATTAAAGGAAGTATTTAGAGATAATTACTTATGTAAGTAATTAAGAGTTGGTTACTTAATTATTTTAGTTAATTAACTAAATAATGTGATTAATTAATGAATGAGATTAAATAAGGGTTAATTACTAAGTGTAATTAATTAAAATTTAAATTAGTTAATAAAGTAATTAATTTAGGATTTATTTATTAATTTAATTGTTTAATAATTACTTAATGAAGTAATTAAGATTTGTTAATTAAAGTAATTAATCAAAAGATTAATATTATTAATTAGGAAGTTAATTAATTAAGATAAGTAATTACAAATTGTTAATTATTGTTTATGGTTAATGAGATGATTAATTACAAGTTAATTATTTAATTAATTAAAGGATTATTAATTAATAAGGGTTATTAATTAATATAATTAATGAAGTAATTAATTAAAGTAATTACTTTAAGTGTGATTAATTAATTGTAATTAATTAAGGATTAATGTAATTAATTATAGTTAACTAATTAATGAAGGATCATTAATTATTGTAATTAATGATAGTAATTAAAGGATAATTACTGAATATGGTTAGGGATAATTACTTGAATGTAATTAAAAGATAATTAATCAAGGAAGATTAATTAAAGAAGGTCATTAGGAGATGATTAATGAATTTGGTTTGTAATAAATCAATGAAGCAGGAGTTAGGATAATCCAAGTGATTAAAGGATAGTAATTAATTTAATTAGAGATTAATTAAATTGATTAAGAGATAATCAATTCTGCTATGGGTGATTGATTAATATTGAATGGTTTATATTGAATGATTGATATTGGATGTTGAATGATATTGGATGATTGATATTGGGCGTTGGGTTGATACTGGATGATTTGGATGACTATGATATTTATGATATGTTGCTTTGTGAAGATGAATATTGATATGAATTATCTATTGTGATAATGTTATTCATCTATCGGTTTACATCATCCTGAATAAGTTAAACTGTTTAAATCCCTTAAGTACAACTTGGACATTAAAATGGCGTTTGGTTTCGGTGAGACCGGGATCGGGTTTCCATATTTGGATATCCGAAAACCACATCGATTCCAATTAAACGTTAGGTCGTGAATCCAAGTGGAGCAAGTGAAGACTCGAGGTGTAAGGGCTATACGTCAGTATAACTCTGTGAGTGATTCCGTAATGAGTTTGACGGAATAGTACTTATAGATTCGAGATGGAGATTTAGAGTGCAAGGGCTATGGTCGTTGACTCTGAGGGTGATTCCAATATGAGTGCAACGAGATAGTGCCTTCGGTTTCGTTCGAACCCGGAACGAACTTGTATGGATCGAATGCTTTCAGCACATCGTCAGGTGGACGATGAGCATTCTAAGAGATGTGTTCTATAAAGGTAATCGCAGCCTCAAGCCTCATCAACCGGGAATGGCTAAAACAGGGGAGGTGCAGCAAGGCTTCGTGGGTAGCTCCCACTAGAGATCAAGATTTACCTTTGTCTAGAAGTCCCTTTTTATTCGGTTGTGTGGGGCGGTTGAATTCCGGACAACCGCCGGGGTTGTCTTCTTCGGGACTGTTCAGTAAGGAATGGTCCCGGCCTTGTGTTGCAGGGGAGTTAGGGTGGCTCCTCGGTACGGTGATCTAGGCCACGTACTGTGACGGGCGGTACCCCAGTAGCCCTGCCATTGATGGAAACCCATTTTCCCTACGAGACCCTACGGTTTTGTTTGTATTACCCACTTTTGTGGCTAGTAGCTGGAATTTAATAGATGCAACAATTTCGGCTATTTCTTATTTACTTGAAAACCCTAGACACTATTATAATATCACTGGATTTCCTATCAAATGTTTTGGTTAGCGTAAGGTAAAAACTTTTCCATGTTTATGTGTGGGAAGTCTTACGTGATACCTTTTCTTTCAAAGGTTTTCTAAAGTTAAGCAATTTTAACCCGTTTACTCACACCAGACCCCTGTCTGACCCGAGTGTTTATTTTCTGTTTTATTAAACTCTTGGGTACTCATATTATGTATGAGTATTCAAGTGATTCAGGTTAGCCTGACGAATTCTGGAGGAGATATGGAGCAGGAGGCTTCGACGTGTAGATATATATTATTTCCGCTATGTTTGTGATATCTGTATCTTGTATACTTGAGTTGTATGAATTAGACAGATGTTTATAACTGTCTAATATGTGTTGTATAGTTGTGTACTCTGATGTATTATGATACTGTGTAATATTTCATGTTAATTATTATATTTTATTCGTTCCGCTGTGAGTTCTCTGATGTTGTTTCTTTCTTCTTTCTCTTTCTTTTCTTCTTCTATCCCTTTCTTTCTTCACTAGTGATGCGATTTCCTTGGGATAGGAAGTCGGTTCGCTACATTCGTAACCAAAAGAGATTTACTAAAAGGATTTATAAAAGAAATTAATTAATGAATTTAAGATTTGGATTTCCCTTATCTGACCTTTTTAATTATGGTTGTATGGAACTTTTTCTCTAAGCTTAACATCGAAGGAATAGTTTTTGGGGTTATTCTTATTTCTAATTTAAAAAACATTTGTTTTGATCCTTTTGACATGATTTTGAAATAAGAAATCTTTCACAAATGTTTTGTGAATATACTTATGCTGGTGGGATAAGCATACAAATATTTTTGATAAACTTTTTGGAAAGAGATTCAAATAAATGATCTCGAGGCTTAGGGGTTGCTATGGAAAAATTAAAACTCTATATTGTGGTTTGATTACTTATTTGATAACTAAATAATCGTATTAGATCTTAATCTGTTTTTACTCAAGAAGTATATTGTGTATATTCAAGTTCCCCGGTGAGGACTCAAATACTTATTGCATACTTCCAAAGAACCGGAGTTGAGTTAGCTTGGAATTACTGCTTATTTTAGAGATACGGTTTTCAGATTTACTCGAACTACTCCAAAACTAATAACGTTCATGCTGGATTATTATGAAGTATGCTATGGAGCTATATTCTTCTTCCTAAGGGTGATTTTAAAATGGAAGGTAGTAATTGTTAAATGTATGTTCAATCTCGGAACAACTTGTATAAATGAATGCTGGCATTACTTTTCTGCCTGGAGGGCGGTGTTAGCATTCCAAGAGAAAATTTCTAAAAAAATGTAAAATCATTGCCTTAAGCCTCACAACCTAGGAAATAGCTAAAACATGGTAGATGTGGTAGGGCTATGTTGATCGCTCCAATTAGGGTGTGTCATCACCTTTTTAGATTATCATATTATTGATTTGGATTTGCATGAGAGGTCTATATAAAGGTTAGGAACAGCTGGGGTGATGACATATTCGGTACTATCCAATCAAGGTTGGTATGTCCTGCGTTGGTAGGGTTGCAAAGGTAACTGTAGCCCATAATACATTTTATCTAGAGTTGTACTATTTTTCGAAAGGTAGTCCCTTACCTAATCATTTGTTGGAATCCATTCTCCAATAAATGCTTTAGTTTTTGATTGTATACCTATTATTTTTATTATGTACACACATCACAGCTACTTGATTATTGATATTTTAAACCCATAGACATTATCATAATATCACTGGTTTATAGTATAAAATATTTTAGTTATCGTAAGATAAAAACACGTCCGTGTTTATGTGCGACGTATGAGATACCTTTTATTTTAATAAGGTTTTCAGATATAGAAATCAATATGATGTGATTGTGCTTTATCACGCTGGTTTACCAGACTGATCCAAGCGTTATTTTCTTATAATGCTCGGGTCAGCCGAGCATATTTTTTATATTTAACTGGATTTATTGGTGTTTTTAGAAGACGAGCTAGATTCTCCAAGATGTATTCACATATTTTATATTCTTCCACTATTTTGTTGCTTTGATTTATGTCTGTGTTTATCAGCAATTATAAGGACAGACTGTTATAACTGTCCAAGATGATAATAGGTTAGTGTAATTTGATGTTGTATATAATAAAATGATTTCTCTTTGTAAAGATTATGAATATTATATATTTCTCGTCATGAGGAGAGATTCTGTTCTGACTTTTCTTTCTTTATCCCCGATGACCTATCTTTTGGACACTTGATTGATCGGGACAAGAATACAGAGGATGTATTAAGTGTCGTCTTTAGGTCTAAGAAAGGAAAATCGTTACAGCATGGTATTAGAGCTTATGTTGAGCGAACACCTAGGCCTTGGTGGGGTAAACTAATTAGATATAGAATTAGTGATGCCCTAGAATGAGTAAACTCATTGGAGATAAGATTAGCAATATCCTAGAATGAGCTGGATATGTGTGTGTGTATGAGTGCGTATATGTTAATGTATAAAAATGTTTTATATTGTGTTGTTTGAGCTGCTAAATTTGGATTTTGGATTCCGGTTAATACGAATAGCTAAGGTTATTGATAGGGATCTTAAAACATTTGAATAAGGAAAATCAACAGAATATTGTTTTAAAAGTGGTAAATGTAATAATTTTACCTAGGAATATATTTTATATATAAAGGAATAATTTTCAAAATTTATATAGTTATCTATGATGTGTTGTTGTTTGGAGTTGATAATATTTAATTAATATAATATAAGGTTTGTCTAGTCATGCTCGTCCAGCTTTGAGAGATGACTATGTTTTGTTGATTTTTCATTTTACAGCATAGGTTGGATATATAGAATATTAAGGAACTTTGAAACGAACACCTGGTAAATTAAGTTTCACAGTTTGATTATAAGGCACTTGATGATATGTTAGGTTAAAACTAAATTTTTATATAAGGCGTTTATTAAAAAAGGAAGTATTTTAGACGATTTTATAAAAGGTTAGCTTTATAAATCAGGATTTTAAAATATATTTCGTAAATAAGATGGATTTTTGGAGAAATTAAATCTCGTTGGCTTTGATAAAGTTTTCAAATGATTCTTGGAAAAGCATTAGTAATTCTACTAAAAAATATTTTAAACTATGGATATTTTAAAAGGGAAGTTGAGAGTAAGATGTTTCTTTGAACAGTTCAGGGAATGAATTTCAATCTATTTTGTGATAATTTTAATAATCTTCTAAGTAAAAATTAGATGTTTGCTTATGCGAATGTGGTAGTGCACTTAGTAAATTATTCTCGTTGTCATTGTACGACCAAGAGGAGTTCAAATCCAAATGAATTCAAACCAAGGGGATGATAAATACTTTGTTGAAAATCATTTATTGGGAAATATAAATACGTAGAATTGTTTCAAAAAGGGATTTGTAAAGGAGAAGTGTTTTTCTTATTAACTAGCTCGAGTGACTCAAAAGTGACAAAAAATAGGTTGAAGATGTGTTCAGATGGTAAACACTTCTCTTAGGTATTACCCTTCTTGGTAAAGGAATATATGATACTATTTAGTGGTACTCAATTCCTTCATACCATTTTGGAGTTACTCGAGTTATATGTATATTTTCCATGGGTTAAATATATAGTATCATTTTAAATGATTTTTGAAATTAAACCTGGGTATTTGGCTTCTAAGTTTTCGAAATAAAAGGGTGTTCTGACAAATGAATGGATTAACAAATGAAATTTTTATTTGGGTTAAATTTATCAATAAGGTTTAATAAACTTTGTTTTCCTTTTGATTTTAACATCTAAGAAGTAAAAAATTATTTGATATTATTGGGTCGACTAGTAAACATTTTTACCTTAGAGGCTTCTAAGGAAAAGTAGACTCTATGACAGAATTTAGATACCAGCATCCTACTCTTCTTTTTTACTTACCAAACCGAATGGGTAAAGAGGTTGAATTGGTCGATTCGGTTTTGAGGACCAATTTTTTTTTGGGTCTACATCTAAATGGTTAATAGTGAATAGAACTAAAAATCAGATGCTTTGTATATGCTCTTTGGATGTAGTAGAGTATTGCACAAGTTAATAAATTAAAATGATTATATGAAAGTGTTTCACAAATAAAGTCGTATCATTTTAAATTTTTTAAATCTAAGCTGAAATTTTTATGAAATATTTTTATATTTTTTTTTGTAATTGGGTAAATAAGAACCCTTATACGGATACATAGGATGTACGTAGACCTTTCCTCCTTTTCACATAATTCTCGATCCAAGATTCGAGTATATAACCTAAGGTGTTTCATACCGTTTCGAAGAAGGATATATTACTCAATTTTTGATGGCGAACACTTGGTGGCAGTTCTTAATGTGGAACCAAAAATTTCTATCATAGTATATGGATATGTAAGGAGAATGGAGGTTTCTAATTAAGACGCCTGATCGAAGTCCGCACTAGGAAATCGAGTGAGCGATACTAGTTCAGAAGTAAAGATATGTATTTGAGTGAGTGATCAAATCAGACTTTGCATACGAATAATCCATGTACATTATATGGATAAATGAATAGTGTTAAGTGTTATTTGGGTTAGGGTTGTGGTTAAATTATGGGGTCAAAATTCATTTTAGGGGGGAGAATGTAACGACCGGGAATTTCACTGCCTTGATTTGTGAATATCTAATTAATTTTAATTATCCAAATAATAGATTTTGTAATAAAACAGCACTTTTTTAAATAAAAAATAATGATGGCAAACTAGTTTTCAAAATGATTTTAAAAAATATTTAGTTCAAAGAAAAATCGAAAATGTGACCGGAATTTGTTTTTTGAATTTTTGACTTTTCGTCGGTTAAAAGTTATAAAAAAAGTTGTAAACATTTTGTAGCACCTCGATTTTTCGACCCTCGAAAATCGCCATCAATACGTTCACTGTATAGTATGCCGAACAATCGAGTGCCGAAAAGATAAATTGTTAGGGGAAAAGAAAGAAGATGGAAGAAAGAAGAAACTAAACAAATATAGAATCTCATAGCAAAATGAATAATATATAATATTAACAGCTCTTTACACAAATCAAAACTGTAATATACATAACTCAAATCAGAGTACACAAATCAACAATTATTAGCCTAGACAGTTATAACAGCCTGTCCTCACAGTTGCTGATAATTTCAAACAACATTGCAGTGGAATGAATAGGTACGAGAATACGTCTCAGTCTCTAGCTTGTCTCTTGAGCTCCAAAGCAATCCAAATCTATATCTGTAATATGTTTGGTCTGACCCGAGCATTATTATAAAATAATAACACACGGATCAATCTGGTAAACCAGCTTGAGAAAACACACTCAGTTTGAATTACTACTATTATCAAAATTCTTTGAAAACCAAAGGTATCTCGTAAGACCACGCCACAAATAAATACAATGAGTTTTTATCTTACGATAACGAAAACATTTTTATAGAAACTCCAATTATATTATAATAATGTCTAAGGATCAAAATAACAATAATCAAGTAGCTGTAATGCTTCTGCTGTGTACATTATAATAATACAAGTATAGAATCGAAACTCGATAAGGCTCGTTCACTAATTGTGTACGATTTCCACGGTGGTGCCCTCGGTGCTTCGAGAACGACCCTTCCGGACAAGGATCAGAGTTATTCTTCTGAAGCATTATACCCGTCTAGCTGGGGTATTAGAGGAAAAACATAACTAGTCTTGCTAAGACTGATTGCATCACTCTGGCATGCCAAAAACAACTGAAAGTATCGGTATTGCTAGAAAAGGAGCCGATTACACCCTATGGGTTTGCCAACCCTACTGTTCATGCCTCCTATCTTTGGTTTTAGCCATTTCCACTGATGAGGCTACGTACAATGTTCCAGCTTACGCTCCGCTCCAAAATAGATCACGGAACCCCATATGGATTCCCACACCACATTGGCCTTGGAATCGCATACAGATTCCCACATCTCAAATAGATATTGGAATCATACATGGATTCCCTACCTAACGGTCTCGGAACCACACATGGATTTCAACATCTCAATATAACACTTGTAACAACCCTGGTATTGGCGATTACCTATAAAAATTGAATTATAACAATAGTTATAAGTTAATATTGAGAATCAAATAAAATTGAGAAGAAGATGAATTTTTATTAAAGTTGTTTATTTGGAATAAACAATGTGACTTAAGAATAAATATTGGGTTTTGTTAACTTTAAGTTAATAAATCAATTGAGTAATTATTTCAACATTTAATGGTTGGAATAAATATTTATAGTTGAAAAAAAAGTTTTTAAAACTTTATTTTGTTAAGTTTGAGAAGAAAATGATCAATCGTTGATTTTTATTTGAGTTATGCAATAGTGATGTAAGTTATTGGTTATATTAAACCTTTTATTGAATTTAAAAGGAGAAATATGAAAAAAGTATGTATTTTATTAAAATAAAAGATGAAATATTATTTGAAAATAATATTTTGATGTTTTAAAAAGAGTTATAGTGATTTATTGTAATTTATTTGATAAGAGAACAATTTTTGTATAAATTGTTGAATTAAAAATAGTGTTTTGTAATAAAATAGTGTAAATTGTGTGATATTGTCAAAAATAAGTTCTATTTGAGAAAATAACTTTTGATAGTTGAAATAAATTTTATCTTGTTAAAATAATAATTTTATTCACATAAATTTGTGCATATATTTTTATCTGGTCTTAAAATGAAGAAGATTGTACATATGTTAATAATATAAGATAAAAATGAAGTTAACTCTACATTTTCTCTAAATAATATTGCTTTGGGCTTCTTGTGTTAAGTTTTGAAACCTAAAATCCATTATCTGGATGTTTCTTGTGAGAAAAAAACTACTGTACGTAGTTTAGTTTTTCTTCCTCAGAAATAGAAAAGAACAAACTTACAGTAAACAGAAAAAAAGAAAATTATGGCTACCTTCAACTAAAACAAAAATTTCACCCTATTGTTGCTAATTCAAGAAGAAAATCACAAAATTAAGAGAATAGAAGGTAATCTCCACCAATACTATAGAATTATATCATCAAAATCCTAGAATTAGATATGAATTGTGTATAACTTTCTCTTTTGTTCTTGCATGTCTTTGAAAATTACAATTCTAGGTTGTTGAAGCATTTCTCAAGTAAAAGCTCGCCTCTTTTAACTATTTTGATATTGAAACTCAAGTATTTTGAAAGGTGAGTATCAATCTCACAAAAGTTAGCTCATGCAACGCCAAAAATCGCAAGTCAAAATAAAAAATTTGGTACAACATTCATTTTTAACTATTATGATTTTCTATGAAACTGTCTTGGATTACAACTTTGTGCAGTCATATCTTTCGATTCCGGCAACGAAATGCTATCGAATGTTTTTTGTAGACCATGTTTCATAGATTAAGCATGCCAAATTTTAGATCATATTGACCTAACTAGCTTATAGAAACATGCTGCCGAATTTTTACTCGGAGCATGTTTTGCCCATATTTTTACAGTGAAAACACTGCCTGAGTCCAACTTTGAGGCAACATATCTTTTTCATGCTTTGTCTAAATTTATTGGTTCTTGGTGCAGTTTTAATTTTTTTTGTTAGTCTTTATGCATGTTATATTTCAAGTCATTTCGACTTTTGTAGCATATACAAATATGCTGCCGAACTTCGACTCGGAGCATGTTTTTGCCCAGATTTTTATAGTGAAAACACTGCCTGAGTCCAACTTTGAGACATCATATCTTTTTCATACTTTGTCTAAATTATGTGGTTCTTTTTTCAGTTTAAATTATAGTTGTTGAGCTTTATGTATGTCAAATTTCAGATCATTCTGACCTTTGTGGCCTATACAAACGTGCTGTCAAACTTTGAATTGGAGCATGTTTTGCTCCATCCGTTGACAGTGAAATCTGGCTGCAAGTCCAACTTTGAGAGATCATATCCCTCTCATTTCTTATCCGATTGTTTCCATTATTTATTTTATTTAATGTAGAATTGTTGCACTCTATGCCTGCAATATTTCAAGGCTTTTAATCCTTTGTAACTATATGAAAATTTGCTTGGAACTTTGAATTCGAGCATGTTTGCTCCAGTTGAACATTAAATTGTTTTACCTTGATTTTTTTTTCGATGATGTTTTTTTTTTGATCCTAAGATGGAAGAGCCAATATTACCTTGTATCCCTATTTTGGATTGGTGAGTTTTTAGGGGATTTTCATATGATGATTTTATGAATAATTTCATTGAATATTTGTTAATTTTTGTTGTTTCTTTCCAAGTGCTTTCTTAACCGTTTCAGAAGATTCCTTTTTTAGCTTTCAAAATAAATATTTTATAATATTTATAATTAATATAAAGCTATTAAAATTATACATTATCTATGATAAAAGAATTTCAAAAGTTATTTTCCAAATGATTTCGAAGATAGTTCTAAAAGCTTGTTTTCTGTAATAAATTATTTTCTATATAATAATACATGTTTTTGCACTTATCGGACATATGAGAAAGAGAATAAAACGATTTAGTAAAACATGTGGTATGTGGCATGTGGCATGTGAGTTTACTTTTTCGGTTGATTCCGGACTTGTACGCTCGAACCTCTTGTGTATATTATTTTGAGTTGATAATTGAGATTTATAATTCCTATTAAAGGAATTATCTGAGATAGCCAATATTTTGGTGAATTGAGAGGTTCGAGATCTCCTATTATAGGGGTAATAATCAATGAGAACCACTTATATGTATGTTTCTTTACTCGTGATGAGGCGAGGCAAGTCTCGAGATGAGATTTTCCTTTTTAGGAATTATGGGTTACGCGAAACCACTATGAGATTTATTTGCACATGCCGATGATACGAGGCAAGACATATGAGTATACTGAGATTTCTAAGGTTTGTGATTTTATTTTTATGATGTGGAGTTAATTAGCGGTTAGTAAACCATTTAGTGCGAACGTGTGGTATGGGACACATGTTAACACTTTTCGGGTTTCTTTCCGAGAGTTTGTGACACATCCACGAGTATGCCAGTTCTATAGACCTTCGGGTCATCTGAGTTATGTGACTTCGGTCACCACGAGTTATGTGACTTCGGTCACCATGAGTTATGTGACATCGGTCACCATGACTATGACCTTCGGGTCCACGATTTAGGTACCTAAATTATGAATAGCACCGGACAAGAGTTTAGCACGTGCAGCAATGCTTCAGCTTTGCAATCGGGGATATGGCTAATCCAGGTTTTTTGAGTTTTATACGATTTCACAATTTTGAGATATTTTTGTTACATCGATGGCCTAGTGCTACATAAGATGTTATATAGGGGGATTTCGTTTTATGAGATTTGAACTCTATCTTGAGTTCCATGAGATTCATATTGGAATTTTGATGAGTTTCTCTTATGACTTTTATATTATTCCTTGTATTTGAGTTGAATGCCATTAAGTATGGATTTCTTATATTGAATTATACATATTCATGTGACAAACCTTGGTGAACATATACCATGCATTGAGATTATACTATACCTGTACCCTTTCTTTTTAGTTAAAGGAAGAATTCCCTTATGCACTTATATTTCTCTTATCTTATACTAATATCAAGTTCTAGCTAGCCTGACCCATGTATTTATTACTCGGGTCAGACCAAGTTGAAGGTTAGGTAGATGGAGTCTTAGCTTGCTTTACCTTTTGGGCTTCACCATCTACTTGGGATATGGCATAGTTTTTGTGTAGTAGCCTTTCTGTTGGGAACTTGTGATGTATATATATTCTTTTATAGGAAATGTATATATAAATTGTGGTTTTACACCACTAATGGCATGTTGTATTACATTTGATGTATGTATTCATATGTATTGTTTTTGTGTTGTCGTTCTATGACTTGTAATTGATATAGTTATTATGTTTTGTTTCTAAATCGATTCTATAGCCCCCATAGTAGTGTATTAGATAGGAATTAAGTATGTTGAATACTCGAGACGAAATGAAAAAAAGAGTATAAATATTGACTACTTATCTCTTATCTAATGCAATACTACGATGGTCGCCCTTAATCAGCCTTATTCTCCGCATTAGCAGACAGAATTACTATGTAATTCTCTTTATTAATGTGGGTCTCAGGGTGGGGCGTCACCGCTTGGTATCAGAGCTAGATTCAGAAAAAAAATGTAATAAACACAAAATAGTATACAAGATTACCGTACATCAAGTATAATACAAGTGTAAACATCATCCCTTATCTTAAACAAACCCGACTTTGTCCTTACCTTTTAGTTCCTTTGGGGGTAGATAGAAAGGAATATGTCTAGGAATGTTAGTTTTAAATTCCATAGTATTCCTTACTTAATGCATTTGAATTACTAATTTCTACCTCAGTTATGTCTGCAAGAGGAAGAGTTCGCACTTCGGAGGCGGGACCGTCCAGTGGTTCTCGTCCCGAAGGAATTTATATGTCGACCGACCAAATTCTCGAGCTTATTAGTGGCACTCGGCCTCCTGACCCAGCTCAGTCCTCTCCTCCATGCAAATCCGCATTTGCACGCATGTGCAGTGACTTTACCCACCTTAGAGGTAAGCCGTTCAAAGGCTCCGAGACAGTTCTTGAGGTTCAGGCTTGGCTCCGTACTTGCAAGCGCATCTTCACTCGCATGGAGATATCCAATCATCATCGAGTTCTTGTGGCATCGAGTACGCTACACGAACGGGCTTTAGATTGGTATGAGCTCCTTATTGCAGAAATGGATGAGTCCACCCTCACTTGGCAACATTTTAGAGACCATTTTGAGCTCAAGTTCGTGCTAGAATCCGAGAAGGCTTTTCTTTCCCGTTGCTTCCATGACTTGAAGTAGGGAAAATCCTCCGTATCTGATTATGTTTCATCCTTTGGGTCTCTATCTAAGTATGGGCTTGAGTTCATCAGCACCCCATACAAGAAGAATTTTATGTTCGTATCTGGACTTAAGAAGTATTTGGAGAAATCTCTCGTGCTTCAACTTAAGCTCTCATTCGAGGAGCTTGTAGATTCGGCGCTTCACCTCGAAGCCATCGAAAAGGAAAAGCATAGTAGCGATGAGGCCGAGGTTCGAAAGAACCCACACAAGTAGAAATTCCCTTTCCAGAGATCCAAGTCCTTTCCTCCTAAGAAGAAGAAGAAGCAAGGCAATTCTAGTTCTCATCCTCATGGCACACCTCATTCAGCAAAGGTCTTAGCCTGCTTCAATTGTGATTCTCGAGACCATCTAACTCGCGAGTGTCCTCATCCTTGCAAGTGCCTCTATTGCAAGCAAGAGGGACACATGATTTCTACTCGCCTTAAGAAGAAGAAGGATGCTCGTTCTGGTAATCTAAATGTGGCAAAGGGTTCTGGTAGTGCTTCTCAGTCTCGAGGTATATCTCCCACTATTTTGGAGGGTTCTATGTTGTTCCATGATCATTCTATTCGAGTTCTCTTCGATACAGGTGCGTCGCATTCATTCGTATCGAAGCGACTCATTGATACTTTATAGTTGGATGTTTCTTACTTGATTACTTCGTTGAGGATTGCGAATCCTATCGGGGGATCCGCAACCCTTAGTATGCTTTGTGAAGATTTGAGATCCTTATTCATGGCTTTTCTTTCCATGCGAATCTACACTGGTTCCTTCTCTTGGTTTTGATATGATATTGGGTATGGACTGGTTAGTTCGTTACGATGCCAGGATTCTATGTTTAGAGAGAATCCTATACCTTCGACATCCCAACCCTCCTGCTCAGTTGTCTCTTATACTTCGGGACGTCGATGGCAATTCCGCAGCTTCTTTATTCTCCTTTGAATCTCGAGACGATGATGATGTGTCTCGGATTCCTATTGTTTGTGACTTTCTTGTCAGGACACGATTCTTCGACTTTCGAAAATTCGACATCGACACTCACTTTATCGACTGCCGAGGAATCGAACGACGGAAAACCGAACACTGAGGGTTTTTTTTTTAAAAAGAGTTTTAAGAAAAGAAAAAGAGAGAAAAAGGTAGAAGATAGAGGGAAAAGAAAATAGAAAATTTTAAAATAGAACAGAAAGAAAATAGAAAACATAGAAAATAGAACGGAACAGAAAACAACAGAATCACACAATTCGCAGCGGAACAACATATAATAATAAATGAATAATCTTTAAACAAAGAACTATATCAGTTATTACATTACATCACATCATCATCAGAGTGTACAACAATATACAACAAACAGTGCAGCGGAAAAAGAAATACTATATAGCTAGTAATACGCCATGCCATCCAGCTTGCCTCCAGCAATTCCTGAATATCCAGAATATCCTGATAAACCTAACTCTTGACTGCCCATGTGGAAATTGGTGGGCACCCAGAGTTTAGGAAGGAAAACAATAAACTCCAAGTCAGTCATGTGACTGGTGTGAGAACTCAAAACAGTTTATTTATTTTTAAAATCAAAATAGAGGAATATTTTTAAGTCAATTCGCAATACTTTTTAAAAGTGAGACTACCATAAGGCCTCCCGCATACACACACAATGCAAACGCAGAATCGGAGGAGATTTCTCCTTATGATAGTCAAAGATGCTTGATACGCATTTAAAATAACATTTGATATTATTATTAGTGTATAGTGTAGGAAAAATTATTTCGAAAGTAGAATATAAATCTTAGCCAACATACGACCATTATCGTATGCCTACTATAGCTACCATCCAAACAGTGTTGCGACACCATAAGTGAATGATAGGTCCTACAACTAATACCGTACAAGATCGTATTGTTTCTTTGGATTTCCAACGAATAATCAGGCCAAGGAACTTCCCATTGCCACATGAGAATGCCTCTGGATGGACATCCCCGAGAACCAAACCGGATCTCTACCAACACAAGGCCGGGTTACCCCTAACTGAGTAACAACTGACCGAATATGCCATCCCCCGGTCCTTTGGGACCTTTTCACCGAGCGCTCGTAATCAATTCACACAATCATAACAAAGTGTTTTCAATATGAGTAAGTATCTGGGCTCCATATCATGATACCACCCTTTTCCAGAAGGAAATGGACACATCCTAAAGGGTGCTACCCCTCATAACCTTGCTGCTTCTTTCCTGTTTTGACCATTCACGGGGTGTGAGGCTCGACGAAGTCACGTCCACAAAAACATACTTTATACAAAAGCCATGCTTTGGGTCAACAAATGATCAACACAATGATCACTAAGATAGACGATCAAATAAATGATCCTATCACAAATAATCAACACAATGATCATTTCAGCAACACTCAGCATGTCACATTACCAATTTGGGAATATATCGCTGATAACATTCAACTACATAACCTCTGAGCTCGTACGTCTTAGAGAAGGGTGTTAAGCTAAAAGAATAAATTCTCCGCCACCAACAGAAATATATTTGAAAGAAATCGGCTTTATATCTCAACTTGTAAGGTCAGACACACAATCCATACAAGTCTGTTCCGGGCTCGAACAAAACCGAAGGCACTTACAAAGAAGTCCTTGCAATCCGGATATTCACAATCCTGATTGGATTCACCATCACATATGGCGAACTCAATACCGTAGCTACTCGGTGCAGAGTCAATCGACAGGTCATCCTATCGCTTTCGTAAATACCGGGTCTTCAACATCGATCTTCAATGCAATTCGCAACGACGTATCACATATTCGGAATGGGTTATACGACCTCATGGTCCTTTCCTGGTTAACCCGAATAGTGAGCGCTTATTCAAAAATAAGTGTGGCATTCAATTTCAAACAAATCACATCAATTACCCATTCAAAGGGAAATATTGATAGTCGGTTATTGAACTATCATTGGATATGCACACATCACCAGATTCCAAATAATTTTCCAAATTATTTATTTTCCAAAATATCTTTACAAGATATATAATTTTCACACTTCAAAAATAAATCAATATTTATTTTTAAACCAATTCTACTTTCTTTTATAAATTCCATAGTGAATTTATATTTCAAAATATCAATGAATATTCGATTTCAATTATTCATTTCAATTTATCTTCAAAAAGATAAATTCTCTAATATTCACCTTATACTGGAAAACATTTCCATACTTATTTAATAAGTAATTCACAAATCCATTTATTTTCAACACTTGGAAAATATTCAATATACTTGAATCGAAATTAAGTATATATTTCATTCTTTAAGGAAATCCTTCTCTTAACCATATTTATTTGGGCCAAAACGAATGTTGCGTAAAACATCGTTACGACAACCCAAAATCACTAGTATAGGGATTCGAAATTAAAATAGATATATAAATCCCAATACTATACAAAACATTTCCTTTCGGAAATCATTTACTATAACAACAGTGTTATAGTCCACCATTTCCTTTTATTTCTCGAAAACGTCTATTTCAACAATAAATGTCGAAATCTATGGTTTCGAATCTCAACACAATTAAAACTTCGTTAGATCATTTTAATTCTATTTCAAATATCACATTCAAAACAATTTCTTTAACATATTATTCACTATTCAAAAACGTGAATATCCTTTGTTAACAACTTTCATCACTTCTATTCATTTTATTTCAAAGGGTTATTCACAGTTCAAAAACGTGAATATAACTCCATTAATAGGTTTCAACAATTTTCTTATCAAAATAAGTCGTTTGCGAATTTATAAAACAACGTTTATAAATTCCAATTCTAATTATTTATAACAACTTCCTTTTACACATTTCCGTCATTAACCTATTCCAGTTTATCACTCAATTATAAACTAAAAGTTCATATTATAAGTTAAATACTTATAAAACGATTATTTTACAAAATCGTTTCTTTGAACTCCATAATTATAAATCTTATAACTTATAAGATTCAATTATTCATCCAAATATATTCTTTAATAATTTCACAAAATTTATAAATCTTACTATTTATAAATTTCATTTATAACCTCACCATTTATAATTTTATAAATCCCATTCACATATGCAATCCTTTTTCACTTCATTCAAACACTTATAAAAACTCGTTTTATAATTCAAATGTTTTAATTTATAAATATCAATTTATAAATCCTTTAATATAAATCAATTTATATTATTCTTTAAAACGTCTTTAATTTCCTTTATAATTTCATCCTTTCTCTTGATTTATAAAATAATCAAATTTTATAAATCCTATATTTAAACTTTTCACAATAATTCTAAAATATCTCGATTAAACTATTTTATAAAATCAATAGCATCATATTCTCAAAAATCAGTTTTTAACTGTATTCCACGAAAATCATAATTTTTATAACATTAAAAATTATAACGTTTACTTATTTAAAATGGATCAGTTCCAAAATTATTTTATAAAACGTATACTTTCTAAAATCACTTTAAAATCATTTTAAAATCCCAAAATCTGGTCCAATGATGCTACACACCAAATAGTCAATCACGACAACAACGATATCATATATCGATATGATAATCCATCAAATATCAAAATATCTGAAATCAAATAAATACTGTTGAGGAATCCAGTTGGATCCCTCCAACCTGTTTTCCTGCATCCACAAACATTAGCACAATACCAATTTCGCTCCAGTACGAAATTATCGCGGTATATGGGATTTAAATATTATCCGCTTAATAGACGGCGCAATAGGGTCTCATCCGCTAAACAAAAAATGCGGGAAATCAATAACTCCAATATATACATATGCCAATATATATATATTGCTATTATATATAATACCAATTTCACTGTTTATGAAATATTCGCGGTATATGTTTTTAATAAATAACATCCGCTTACTAACGGCGTATAATGTCTATTTTAACAATCAATAGATATTAATCAACATTCAAACATGCATTCAAATATTTTAAATCTAACTATTTAAAATAAAATCGAAACTGATTCGATTGAGTGAGAAATTCTCACCTTGATTTTTAATTTTGCTTTAGCGATTTATTTCGAATAAAATTAAACGGACGTTTAATTTTACCCAGAATTCTCACTAACTCCAAACGACTCAAATCCAACTCCATCGCGTAGTGCTCGATGATACGATTCCAACGCAACTGAGTTTGCATTTTTTCGACCTCGTATGAAAAAGTTATGAATTTTTGAAGTTTGTACACGATTTTAATAACAATTACAACATAACTTTTAAAATTTTATAACCTAAACCTGCATCCACCGTCCATTTCTATTTGCATCAGATCTGGCCGTCCCCTACCTTCATCTCCCCCACGCGAAAATCTACAGGCATCACGTACACAAACCGAACCCACAACCATCAAGCTAGGGTTTCAAATTGCTCCTCCTACACTCGACTATACTCGATCATATTACTGCCATGTCGAAGCCCTTCGCGAGAGCTACCTCCACCACCAACCACCTGAAGCTCGGCCACCTACATGAGCATGGAATTGCATGCAAAATCTGCAGGTTTCGGCCCCTTTTTCTCCTTCTACGCGACGTCGTTTCAGATCTCAACCGTATGGATTGAAAGCTCTCTTCATGATCTTCAATGTTGTAGTTAACAACTTTGGCTAATTCTTGCTGGATTGAGAGAGATTGAGGGAGAAGTGAGATTAAATTCTGGCCATACATTGGGGTAGTGGCGGCTATGATATTAGGGTTAGGGTTTGGAATGATTTTTCTAAATTATGAAGGAGGTGGGTGCTATTTATAAAGAAAAATCGAACACTATTCATCCGGAAATTCCGAACTCTGATTTACGCGCCGTAACCAGCGTTTCTAGGGTTTACCCCGCGTTCCGGACACAATGGAACAGGTTTCGAAAGCTAATTCAGACATCTGTGCGAGTTATGGCTATAAACGCTCAATTTAAATTAAACCGATTTAAGCGATTTTCTAGGCGTTTTAATTTGTACCGGACAAACGGTAAATCCGATTGACTTGAAATTTGAAACCTTACAATAATATAACATTACAGATCCGATGAAACTGGTTTCATCGAAATCCGAGACTTTTTGAAAAATGGCTATTTTAACTCGCCAAATTAAAATTAAAAATAATTCGATGCGTTTCGAGCCGCCACGATCAAACGATAACTCCGATTGACACGAAAATAGAAATCCGGTAATAACTAACTATTACGGATCCAATGGAACTAGTCTCATCCAATTCTAAGACTGTTCAAAAATTGACTATTTTCACTAGTCGATTTTAATATTAAAATATTCAATTTTCACAAATTAACTTTTAATTCGATTTTAAAAGTTCTAAAATATCATTCTAACTTCAACATGATAAAATAAAATTTTACAAATCATTTTCAATCATATTTAACTCAATTTTCAATTATTTCCATAATTTAACATATTAAATTATCGATTTAATTATTCAATTAAATCCAATAATTCAAAATAAAATTTATTTGACTTATAAATTCAATTATTAAATATTTTAAAATTAATTAAATATTAAAATTTTAATTACTAAAAATCCTGGGTCGTTACATTTCTAGACTTATTTGAACCTGTTTTGGGGTTACCACCCAAGCGGGCTATCGAGTTCCGCATCGACCTTATTCCAAGTGCACAATCTGTTAGCCGTCCTCCCACGAGGATGTCTACCAAAGAGAATGAGGAACTCAAGAAGAAACTCCTAGAGCATGAAGCCAAGTATTTTATTCAATCTAGTTCTTCACCGTGGGGAGCCGTGGTAGTATTTGTGAGGAAGTCCGATGGGACTCTTAGGCTATTCATCGATTATCGCAAGCTTAATGAGTTAACCATCAAGAACCGCTATCCATTACCTAGGATCGATGGTATGTTCGATCAGTTAAGTGGCACTAAGGTCTTCTCACAGCTTGACCTTGCCACGGGATTTCATCAACTCCGAGTTGCGGATGATAGCATTCCACTTACAGCTTTCCGCATTCGCTATGGTTCATATGAGTGGCTCATCATGCCATTCGGTTTGACGAACGTCCCAGCTTATTTCGTCGACCTTATGGCTCGAGTATTCTGAGAATACCTCAATAAGTTCGTTCTTGTATTCATCGACGACATTCTTGAATATTCTAAGTCCGACGCGGACCATGCTCGATATCCTAGAATTATATTAAGTACTCTTCGACAACATCAACTCAAAGCAAAACTTTCTAAGTGTCATTTCTAGGAAAAGCAAGTTAAGTTCTTAGGCCACGTTGTTTCTTCCGAAGGCATTTCGGTCAATCCTTCCAAGATCGAAGACATCCAAAATTGGAAGAGGCCTGAGAATGTTCATGAGATTCATAGCTTTCTAGGCTTGACGGGTTATTTCCGCCACTTTATCAAAGACTGTTCCCATATTGTCCTTCCATTGACTAGCCTTACTAAGAAAGGCGTTTGCTATACTTGGTCCATATGTGTGAGGCTTCCTTTCAAATATTGAAGGAGCTTCTCACTAATGCTTCTGTTCTTGTAGTCCCCGAAGGGAATTAGGATCTTATTGTCTATACCGATGCCATCCATAGTAGCCTCGGTGCTGTTCTTATGCATAAGGATAGGGTAGTTGACTATGCTTCAAGGCAATTACATCCGAACGAGGTTCGGTATGCTACCCATGATTTAGAGCTTGTCAACATTGTCTTTGCTTTAAAGAGGTGGCGTCATTATTTGTTGGGAGAGCACTTTACTCTCTTCACCGATCATAAGTCTCTCAAATACCTGTTCACCCAGAAGGAGCTCAACATGCGACAACAGCGTTGGATCGAGTTTCTAGCTTCATATGATTTCGATATTCAGTATACCCGTGGCAAGGGGAATCGAGTGGTTGATGCTTTGAGTCGCAAGCATTCAGCTATTGTTTCCATGATGATTGCAGAATGGAAATTTCTTGAGAGACTTTCCATGTGTGATATTCATGATTGTGCTTCCACATCCAACTCTCCTATTCTATTATATAGCATGGATGCTCACCCTACTCTTCTAGATCGGATTGCCGAGGCTCAACGACAGGACTCCAATATATCTACTCTTATTCAGAAGTGTAAGTCTGAATCCCATGATGATATTGAGATGAGAGATTTCAGCATCGATGTTAGTGGGTATCTTCAAAAGAAGGATCATCTAGTTGTGACTCCTATTCCAGAACTTAGGCGGGACATTCTAGCTGAATGTCACCGTTCTAAGTATATTATCCATCCAGGTAGCAGCAAGATGTATGCTGGTATGCGCCGCTTGTATTACTGGGAAGGCGTGAAGCATGATGTGGCAAGTTATGTGAGTAATTACATGACTTGTCAGCTTATTAAGGCCGAGCATCAGTGACCCAGTGGTCTTCTTCAGCCTTTAGAGGTTCCATTGTAGAAGTGGGACCAAGTTCCTATGGATTTCATTAATGGCTTACCTCGTTCGAGGTCAGGCCATAGCAGTGTTTGGGGTGTTGTGGACCGTCTCACTAAGTCATCGCATTTTATTCCTATTAAGTCGAATAGGACGGCATCTCTTTTATCGAAGCTTTATATTAAGGAGATCGTGCGATTGCACAGTGTCCTTTCATCTATTGTATGTGATCGTGATCCTCTTTTCACGAGTCACTTCTGGCAGAGTCTCCAGCAAGCTTTAGGCACAAAGCTTAATCTTAGCACAACTTATCACCCACAGTCTGATGGACAGACTGAACGAGTGAATCGTATTTTGGAAGACTTTCTTCGTGCTTGTATCTTGGATTTTGGTGGTAGCTGGGAGGATCACCTTCCTCTAGTTGAGTTTGCTTATAATAATAGCTACCAATCTTCTATCAACATGGCTCCCTTCGAAGCCTTATATGAAAGGCCGTGTCATTCTCCATCTTGTTGGCTTGAGTCGGGGGAAAAGCTTATTTTAAGCCCTGAATCTATTCGAGAATCATCTCAGAAGATCCATCTTATTCATGAGAATATGAAAGAGGCATAGAGTCATCAGAAATCCTACGTGGACAATCGCAGGAGGCCTCTTGAATTCTCAGTGGGTGATCTTGTTTATATTCGAGCTTCTCCTCTGAAAGGAGTGGTACGCTTTAGCCTGACCGAGAAATTGGCACCACGATATATTGGGCCATTTCCAATTTTAGAGCGTATCGGTCCTGTTGCTTATCGTGCAGCACTTCCCGATCAGTTTTCTAGAGTTCATGACGTATTTCATGTCTCTCAGTTGAGGAAGTGTCTAGGAGATCCAGATTCTGTGCTTGATTCTCGTGCTTTAGAGAAGTTTTAGGTTTCTCCAAATCTATCTTTTGTGCACGACGTATTTCACGTCCTCGAAACAAGAGTGTTCCGCTCGTGAAGATTCAATGGTCCGATAATCCCAATGACTGCACTTGGAAAACCAAAGAATTCATCGAGCATCGTATCCTGAATTCTTATCTTCTCACTCCGATGGTAAGAATTTTCCATTTTAACCTATCTATGTTTCCTTTGATTGATGAAATAAAGAGTGTTGAATATAGATTTCCTCTAGAAATTGCAAGGATGCAATTTCTATAAGGAGGGAGTCTGTAACAACCTAGTTGTTGGTGATTACCTATAAAAATTGAATTATAACAATAGTTATAAGTTAATATTGAGAATCAAATAAAATTGAGAAGAAGAAGAATTTTTATTAAAGTTGTTTATTTGGAATAAACAATGTGACTTGAGAATAAATATTGGGTTTTTGTTAACTTTAAATTAATAAATCAATTGAGTATTTATTTCAACATTTAGTGGTTGGAATAAATATTTATAGTTGAAAAAATGTTTTTAAAACTTTATTTTGTTAAGTTTGAGAAGAAAATGATCAATCGTTGATTTTTATTTGAGTTATGCAATAGTGATGTAAGTTATTGGTTATATTAAAGCTTTTATTGAATTTAAAAGGAGAAATGTGAAAAAATATGTATTTTATTAAAATAAAAGATGAAATATTATTTGAAAATAATATTTTGATGTTTTAAAAAGAGTTACAATGATTTATTGTAATTTATTTGACAAGAGAACAATTTTTGTATAAATTGTTGAATTAAAAATAGTGTTTTGTAATAAAATAGTGTAAATTGTGTGATATTGTCAAAAATAAGGTTCTATTTCAAAAAAATAACTTTTGATAGTTGAAATAAATTTTATCTTGTTAAAATAATAACTTTATTCATATACATTTATGTATATATTTTTATTTGGTCTTAAAATGAAGAAGATGGTACATATGTTAATAATATAAGATTAAAATGAAGTTAGCTCTACATTTTCTCTAAATAATATTGCTTTGGGCTTTTTGGGTTAGGTTTTAAAACCTAAAATCCATTATCTGAATGTTTTTGGTGAGAAACAAAATACTGTACGTAGTTTAATTCTGCTTCCTCAGAAATAGAAAAGAACAAACTTACAGTAAACAGAAAAAAGAAAATCATGGCTACCTTCAACTAAAACAAAAGTTTCACCCAATTTGCTGCTAATTCAAGAAGAAAATAACCAAATTAAGAGAATAGAAGGTAATCTCCACCAATACTATAGAATTATATCATCAAAATCCTAGAATTAGATATGAATTGTGTATAACTTTCTCTTCTGTTCTTACATGTCTTTGAAAATTACAATTCTAGGTTGTTGAAGCATTTCTCAAGTAAAAGCTCGCCTCTTTTCACTACTTTGATATTGAAGCTTAGGTATTTTGAAAGGTGAGTATAAATCTCACAAAAGTTAGCTCATGCAACGCCAAAAATCGCCAGTTAAAATAAAAATTTTGGTACAAAATTCGTTTTTTTAACTATTATGATTTTCTGTGAAACTGTCTTGCCTTACAACTTTGTGCAGTCATATCTTACGATTCCGGCAATGAAATGCTGCTATATTTTTTTTGTAGACCATGTTTCATAGATTAAGCATGCCAAATTTCATATCATTTTGACCTAAATAGCTTATAGAAACATGCTGCCGAGCTTTGACTCGGAGCATGTTTTTTTCCATATTTTTACAGTGAAAGCACTGCCTGAGTCCAACTTTGAGACATCGTATCTTTTTCATGCTTTGTCTAAATTGATTTTGTTGGTCTTTATGAATGTTAAATTTAAAGTCATTTTGACTTCTGTAGCATACAGAAATATGCTGCCGAACTTCGACTCAGAGCATGTTTTTGCCCAGATTTTTACAGTGAAAACACTGTTTGGGTCCAACTTTGAGACATCATATCTTTTTCATACCTTTTCTAAATTGTGTGATTATTTTTTCAGTTTAATTTATAGTTTTTGAGCTTTATACATGTTAAATTTCAAATCATTCTGACCTCTATAGCCTATAGAAACGTGTTGTCAAACTTCGAATTGGAGTATGTTTTGCTCCAACCGTTGACAGCGAAATCTGGCTGCAAATCCAACTTTGAGAGATCATATCTCTCTCATTTCTTGTCTGATTGTATCCATTCTTTTTTTACTTAAAGTAGAGTTGTTGAACTCTATGCTTGCAATATTTTAAGGCTTTTAATCCTTTGTAACTAGTTGAAAATTTGCTTGGAACTTTGATTCAGAGCATGTTTGCTCCATTTAAACATTAAATTGTTTTACCTCGATTTTTTTTCGATGATGCTTTTTTATTATCGGCTTGATCCTAAGATGGAAGAGCCAATATTACCACTTATCTCTATTTTGATTGGTGAGTTTTTAGGGGATTTTCGTATGATGATTTTATAAATAATTTCATTGAATATTTGTTAATTTTTGTCGTTTCTTTGCAAGTGCTTTTTTAACCGTTTTCGAAAGATTCTTTTCTTAGCTTTCGAAATAAATATTTTACAATATTTATAATTAATATAGAGGTATTAAAATTATACATTATCTGTAATAAAAGAATTTCAAAAGTTATTTACAAAACGATTTTCAAAAATAGTTCTAAAACCTTGATTTTTGTAATAAATTATTTTCTATATAATAATACATGTTTTTGCACTTTTCGAACATATTTGAAAGAGAATAAAATGATTTAGTAAAACACGTGGTATGAGACATGTGAGTTTACTTTTTCGGTTAATTCCGGACTTGTACGATCGAAACCTCTTATGTATATTGTTTTGAGTTGATAATTAAGATTTATAATTCCTATTATAGGAATTATCTGAGTTAGCCAATATTTTGGCGAATTGAGAGGTTCGAGATCTCCTATTGTAAAGGTAATAATCAATGAGAACCACTTATTTGTATGTTGCTTTACTCGTGATGAGACGAGGCGAGTCTTGAGATGAAATTTCCCTTTTTAGGAATTATGGGTTATGCGAAAGCACTATGAGATTTATTTGCACTTGCCGATGATACGAGGCAAGATATATGAGTATATTGAGATTTCTAAGGTTTGTGACTTTATTTTTATGATGTGGAGTTAACTAGCGGTTATTAAACCGTTTAGTGCGAACGTGTGGTATGGGACGCACGTTACACTTTTCGGGTTCCTTTCCGAGCGTTTGTGACACATCCACGAGTATGCAAGTGCTATAGATCTTCGAGTCATCTGAGTTATGTGACTTCGGTCACAACGAGTTATATGACTTCGGTCACCACGAGTTATGTGACATTAGTCACCATAGGTATGACCTTCGGGTCCACGAGTTAGGTACCTAAATTATAAATAGCACTGGACAAGAGTTTAGCACGTGCAGCAATGCTTTAGCTTTGCAGTCGGGGATATGGCCAATCCGGGGTTTTCTGAGTTTTTCGAGTTTTATACAATTTCACCATTTTGAGATATTTTTGTTACATCGATAGCCTAGTGCTACATGAGATGTTATATAGGGGGATTTCGTTTTTATGAGATTTGAACTCTATCTTGAGTTCCATGAGATTCATATTGGAATTTTGATGAGTTTCACTTATGACTTTTATATGATTCCTTGTATTTGAGTTGAATGCCATTAAGTATGGATTTCTTATGTTGAATTATACCTATTCATGTGACAACCCTTGGTGAACATATACCATGCATTGAGATTATACTATACTTGTACCCTTTCTTTTTAGTTAAAGGAAGAATTCCCTTATGCAATTATATTTCTCGTATCTTATACTAATATCAAGTTCTAGCTAGCATGACCCGTGTATTTATTACTCGGGTCAGACCGAGTTGCAGGTTAGGTAGTTGGAGTCTTAGCTTGCTTTACCTTTTGGACTTCACCATCTACTTGGGATATGGCATAGTTTTTGTGTAGTAGTCTTTCTATTCGGAACTTGTGATGTATATATTCTTTTGTGGGAAATGTATGTATAAATTATGGTTGTACACCACTAGTGGCGTGTTGTATTACATTTGATGTATGCATTCATATGCATCGTTTCTGTGTTGCCGTTCTGTGATTTGTAATTGATATAGTTATTATGTTTTTTTTTCTGAATCAATCCTGTAGCCCCTATAGTAGTGTATTAGATAGGAATTAAGTATGTTCAATTTTCGAGACGAAATAAAAAAAAGTATAAATATCAACGTACTTAGCTCTTATCTAATGCAATACTATGATGGTCGCCCTTAATTAGCCATATTCTCCGCATTAGCAGACAGAATTACTATGTATCTCTTACGAATACATTCTCGCACTTTCCAGGCACTCCATAAAACATTCGTCGATTTTCCGAAATACTCAAGACCGGTTCTTTAGGAAATAATCAGACAATACGTAGGAGCGGGGATCACTCTCTAACCATTTAAGTGGACGGATCTCCTTATCATTTGTCCTTGAAGAACAACGAGTTTATACATATAGTACAACACCTTGAACCGTAACTATACTATATAATTCTCGTGTTTTCCCTAGATATTTCCAGAGTCAAAATCCCTGAGTGTTGAGTAGAGAATTGTTCCACTACCACCAAAATTAAGAAGGATTACATATTTGGGCCAAGATTTTGTTAGTCGATTATTTAACTATCAAATAACAAACATTCAAACAATGATTACATTTCGCACTGAAATCACTAACGCTTATTTGATTTGATTTCGATAAATCGAATCTCCTTATTAAAATATATATATACTTATTTCACTGAAATAAGTATATTCACAAACCATCACTTTCAAATACTTGAAAACTATATTATAAAAATAGATATGGAAGTGCCATTCGGTATCGACCATGGATCATAGCTCGATGGTTGCGTCTCTATCCTAGAAAAACCAAACTTAACTTAGGCAATCTCTGCCTTCCAATTTCCGTCATGCAATCAACATAGATCTCAGTTTGCATAATGGTTACATCGCTATCCCAAGGAAAACATCATAAACTATAGGTAATCGCTGCCCCTCAAATTACGCTATGAAAATGTACCATTACTTCCCAAAATCTTTTGTTTGAAAATAAATTTCCAAAATTCATTTGTAACTACAAATCTTTGCATGATATTAACTTCTAGACTATCTGACTTTGAATAACGTCATTAAATTACAATTGAGCTATAAGCAATAACTAACTTTTTAAATAAGTATTTACTTTTAAAATAGATTATTAATAAAGGACTTTGAAAATGATTACGGAAGAATTTTAAACAAATTCAGATATCAAATAATATCATTTAAAACGTTTTACAGAATTATTTAATTAATATATTATAATAATTTCCAAAAACAACTTTTGAAATACGCTTAAGTAATTGATTTAAAATAAAATTTTCAAATAAGGTAATTGATGTTTAAATAATCGTTTATTAAATAATTACATTATCATAAGTAAATAGTTCGACTTTTAAATCTTGAAAAAAACCTTAAAACATTTAAGTGAAATAACTAATATCACTATAGGAATCATTTACAAATATTTGTATATATTTACTATATAAAACACTTCACTTCAGATTATATAATCTGAAGTTAAGCCAAAAACTTGTAACTTTCCAATGTTATGCCGAGGCTCAAAAGTCCCAATGGTACTTATCAACTACCATTCAATTCAATTTAACTATCAAAGTTAAATGACAAGCATTTACATAACAGTCATATATGTAAATCAAATCCACACTTAACCACGATTTGTTAACACGTTAATTTTTCAATATAAATCCACTTACATTGAACAGTGTCCAAATTAATCAAATAGCGGAATAAAAATTGATTCTGCTAATAAATTATCATTCAAAATCAAACTCTTTCATTTATTATCCAACAGTGTCTATTTGGCCAAATAGACCACATCAATATATTTCAATTCATTTTACGTTATAATTTAACAGCGTAACTTTAAAACAATCCATTTAACAATTCCACACATGCATGATTAAATATTGGAAGTAAGCTTAAAAAAACATAAATAGATAGCAATTCGAGATTGTAAAGATCCGTAATTTTTGTTAATTTAAATTGGTTAATTTAATAAAATTTTGGTAATTTAATATTGTAAGAAATAAAAATTTAGGATTATTTAATGAAATAATAACCAGAGTAAAATGTAGTAATGTTAATTTAAGTTAATTATTAATAAGTTGAATGAAATTCCAATCAATTGAAATGATTTAAAGGTTATACTTGGTTATAAAGTGAATATAGGAAAACAAATGTGAATATTGAATTAATTAATGAATAATATATAATTAAAGGTAATTGAATAAAATCAGTGTTATGTAAGTAATTATAACATTGGTTTAAAAAAATAATAATAATAAACTTATAAGTGCGATTAAAAGTAAATGGTAACAATTATTATAAGTTACCTATTTAATTAGTTCGTTAAATTTAATTTAAAATCAATTGCAATTAATTCACTTAATTAGTGCTTTAATGTAGATTAAATTAACAATTGAAGAATGTTAATTCAATAAGATGTAACCAATGTAAATTCTATTCATAATATTATAATTGAGTGAACAAAAAGAATAGAAATCAAGTCTGATCAATTTACTAGAATTTAAGCTATAATAAATGGATTTATTGAAATTAAATGTAATTAAATATTATGTTAATGGGAATTTAGATGAAATTGTAAAACATTAATGTACTAAGGTATGAACCAATGATAATTATATCCATAAGATGAAAATTGGTTGAATAACGAGATTGAAAGTCAAACAATTGGATTTTTTGGAAATTTAAATTTATAATCTCTGAATTTAGTGAAATTGAAATTTTATGTGATAATTGGTTATATTCAATATTAAATTGATAGATAAATTTGTTATAAAGGATTATAAATTAACAAGTGATCCAAAGTGATAGAAATTGTAAATTATTAAATTTGAATTGAAAAATGACTAGATTAACTAAATAATAATTTATTTAATTGACGTAAAAATAGCCATTTTGGCCACTGATTCGGATTTCGATGAAACCAGTTTCATCAGATCTATAATAGTAGATTAATGTAGGATTTCAAGTTTCGTATTGATCAGAATTATCGTTTGATCATACGGACTCGAAACGCGTAAAAATTAATTAAATTGAAATCAATTCGAAATAAACTGATTTTCTAGCTAAATTCTTCATATGACGAAATCAGGACTTAAAACCTGTTCCATTGAGTTTAAAACTATCCAAAACATCTATTTTGATATATGGGATCACCCATTTTCGTTTCGGAGGCGAAACGAGCTTTCTGGGTCGTTTATCGTTCAATCAAATCTTGTCCGTTCTTCCTATTTTTAGCTCTGCTATAAATAGCCAGTTATATACCCTAGTTTTCTCAACTTAGTTTTTTAGTACGTACAAATCTGTTTGTCTATTTCTATCTCCTTCTTTCCATGGTAGAAACCCTAATTCTCAAATTACAAATTCAATTTCAAAATCAATTCCAAAATCAAACTTCTCCAAACCTTATCAAATTATATAACAATTTGAAGCTCTCGACAAGCACAAGTAAAGTCTGCAGCTTGTTTTTCTATTCTGATAATGTTTTGATCAGAATTTGACCAGTTATCCACGATCGTCGATGGGGGGTGTTGAGATTCAATGGCAGATCTTCGACGACGGTTCGATCGGGTTGTATGGGAGTGTAGAGGAGGTCGAGGCATGATGATCCAAGGGTTTATTTCATGTTGAAGTTCACCGAAATTGCCAGACCTTGGCCGTTCTCATGCGGCGGCGGCCATGACTTGGAAACGCCATAAGCGTTCATGCGCTGACCAGAGGCGCGCCTTGGGTTGGTGGTTGCAGGGAGATGCTCTGATTGAGATAGATAAGCTACATGGTGGCGCGGCAAGCCTTTGGATGGTGGCGGTTGATCTGGGAGTCGTGTTTGAGAAGGGTAGTAAGGGTTTCAAATGGTAGAAAGGGGTATGACGAAATAATATAATTATTTTATTTGTTTTTAAATTTAAATTATATAACTTCTAACTGGCATAACTTGTACGTACGAGGTCCGATTCATGCGCGGTTTATTTTGCAGGGATCATATCAAAATTTCGGACATTTTGACGCTAGTTTGGGTGTATTCTGATGCTGTTTGAATTTTGAGCTTAAATAGGATTTTTATTCGATTTGAAATCGTAGGTGAGTGTTTTAACCCACTCACAACTTCTAAAATTACTTATGTTAGTTAAATTTAATTTACAATGAGATTAGAAATTTATTTATAGCTGTTTGGTATATTCAAATTGTTATTCCTGTTAATTCGAATTATTTTGAATTAAATTGTCATCTAATTTAGTACTGAATTTAAAATTACCAGTTAATTACCTGCGAATAATAATCAGTTATTTGTTGTAATTTTATTTGGTTGAATTAGATGATAATTATGATGGATGTTTGATTGTTGAAATTGGTTGATTAGATGTTATGTCTGATTTATATAATGTTACCACTCTGCAAGTTCCTTTGGTTATTATTAGAAAATCATTATAGGTTGAAATGATATATACCTGAACGATCTATAAATTAGGGAAAAATCATTGTGGGTTGAAATGATAGACCCGAGCAATTTTATGGATTTTAATATTAATTCAAAATTGCGGTTCGAAATGATATAAAACCGTAAAATTTTAAATTGCGGATTGAAATGATAAATATCCATACCACTTGACCTGTGACGACCTGATATTTTCAACCATTCGCATCCAAACATGCCGGAATTGAATTGCTCAAAATACCAGATTGTAAGTTTATATTTGGCAAAACTCAGCATATACGGTATATAAATAATCACAGAATCACAAACACGGAGTAATATAACAATATGCATTGGAAACAAAATGAATAGTAGTTCATGAAGCTACTATATATAAAATAAAGTTAAACAATATACAATAGAAGTCTCGAATACAATAGTCAAATACAAGAATCAGAATACATTACTAGAATCAACTGAATATCTGAAAGCTGGATAGATAGCTGGATCTCCAAGCGAAGCTCCAACTCCAAAGGCGAGTCTCGAATACTGGTACACTCGGTCTGACCAGAGTGTAAAGCAAAACACTAAACACTCGAGTCAGGATTAACATTCTTATATCAATAAATCCAACTCAAGTGAAGTAACAACTAAAATACAAGTAACTCAAAGGATGTTTGGGATAACCATCCTCTAAGGACCTGTTAAACATTTATATGTACGCTAAGTAGATAATGCCTACCAGTAATATAAAGTATCAATATAGTGTTAAGGCATTACCATTATCCCCCTTAACACATTTTATATAAGTGTCATAGTCTATACAGCACTGTAAACTCCACCGTAAGCTAGTGGGCTATCAAGGAATACTCCACAGGTATAACACAAAACAAATCGCAGTGGTCGCGTATAGGAATATGAGTATGACAAGGCACATGAGGCAATACCCAAGGTAGTGAAACTACCGTTTGCCTGATCCGAACTGGTGAGAACGCATCGCCGCAACGATCGCAACATCGCGAAACAACACTCCCAATTCAAGGGTGCGCACCAATCAAAAACAAGCAATGAGTAGTATACGAAGAAGTGTGTTCGCTTAGAGGTGGCTAACCTCATTGGCCCGGCACGGCTCCTGTTTTAGTCATTTCCAATTTGACACAAGCGTCAAGGCTATCCATTATCATTCTCTTTCTTCAAATCTAGCAACATACATCATTCCAACCACTTCATTCTAGATGACACTCCGCGTATAGTTATTAAAGTGGTATTCGGTTTATACAGTGAGTATGCCCCTAACCGATTCCGGTTTCTTTAATAACTTTCATAAATATTACACCGATTGGTCGTTTAATAAATTTCAAAAAAACCAAACCAATTTCAATCTCACTTAGAATTTGAAAGCCAACATTTCATTCGTCTTTCTATATCAATTTCTATAATTTACGTTTTAAAACTTCCAAATTAATCATTTCAAAACTCTATAATTCAACTTCTATTTTTATTTAAAACAATTCAAATATTGATTTAAATAGGTTTCATTAATTTAATTTAACATTCAAAGCAATTTAAATTCATTGATTGATTCATTAAGTAATCATTTAAATTAAGTAAATTTATCATTTGAAAATAATTCCAATTGAATTTTCAATTCATTAAGTCAATCACTTAAGTTTACCTACATTATAACAAAACTAATAAATTGAATTAAATTAAATCGTCAGATTAATTTCTTTAATTACAAGTCTCATATTAATTTCTATCATTCACATTTTCTTTTTTATTAAAGAAATTCAATTTCACTTATTTACTTATTTAATTTAAACAAATTTCAAACTTAATTATTATCGAAACTCAATTTCACTTATTAAAGAATTTAATTTCACTTATGAAAGAATTCAATTTTATTTAATTATTAAATAATTTCCAAAACTTGATTTAATAATTTACTTAAATTTAAACAACATTCTTTCATCTAACACTTTGTTAATCATAATAATTTGGAAATCAAAATTTAGAAATCATAATGCTTGGAATCATAACACTTCTCACTTAACTGTTTAAATATAAATAATAGTATTTACAATAGAATAGTTTATAATTTAAAATGGTTTATATAAAAATAGTTATAATTTAAAATAGTCTATATTAAAATTAATTTATATTAAAATAGTTTATATGAAATAAATTTATAAAGTAACATATATAAATAGTTTAGATATAATTTTAAAAATACTTTATATAATAAAATAGCTTCCTTAAAATTTCACAAATCGATTCAAATCAATTCAAATTCCAAAATTTAAATTTTATCAAATCTCAAATCATCAATTTTAATTTATTTCAGTTTCTCGATAAACCATTTCACATTATATTGATTTCAAATACGGAATTTTTTTAACCAAAAAATAAACCATTTCAATACTTTCAAAGCTTTAAATATTCAAACATTTCCAAATAAGAATTGATATATATATATATATATATATATATATATATATATATATCAAATTCACTATATAGCTTAAAATCAAGAATTTTACTATACCTAAAATAATCATTTACATAATATTAAAATCAATATTTATATAAAACCATATATTTCTTTCCGAAACCATAGAAATCATTTTCAAAATATTTATATATATGGACCAACGGTGTCTGTACGTAATTTTCTATCCTATGGTCAGGTGATACAGATATTTATCATTTCAATCCATAATTTAAATACATATACGGGTGTGTATGTGTGTGTGTATTCTTTCAACCCGTAATCCCAAATTCAATGTCAATGAAAAAATCGCTTGGGTCTATCATTTAAACCCATAACGATTTTATCCTATTCTAAAGTCCGTTCGGGTATGTATTATTTCAACCCATAGTGAATTATATACTAATAGGGAACTTTGCAGAGTGATAACAGATATGATAATAATATAACAAGCATATATCACCAATATAAATAACAAATAAAGGTGTCAGATGTCACAGGTGAACTGATACAGGTAATAGCATATATAACGGTGTAAATAGCTAACAGCGGCATATTTCAATTATCGTTTCAAATGAAATCAAATTTAATAAATAAAAGAATATTAATCGTGAGTGATTGCTCACCTTCAAAGGCTAGAGAAATTTTCCATGGAAATGTGCTACGAATCTAGAGCAAAGTGATATGGGCATGAATTCGATGGACAAAGCTGATAGATAGAAAGTCATGAATCAAAATCGATTTGATATATCAGAAAAAAATGTATGTTATTTTATTATTATTATATTACTTCTTTTTAAAAAAAATGTTCAAATCAAAACACATATTTTAAATAAACTATATATTAAAAATCAATATAACTTTAAAACGCATACAATTTTAACACCAATGTTTAATAAAACAAATATATTACCATATGCAATATCATATATATAATACTTTAACACTAATATAAAAACTCATACGCAATTACACAAAGGTATATGCAACACAGATTAAATGTAACCTTAAATATATATATCAAATTCAATTTACTATTTCTTTAAAATCTGCTGTGAAATAAAATCCATGTCTTACCGCTATATATATACTCATTAAAATCAAAGTACTTGACACATATCTTATTCAAAATTTTGCAGCCTATATTTATATACTACTAACATACGTACAGCTTGCATAGACACACATATATAGACTTATTAAAATACAATATATATTATCCTCTGAAAAGAATATCAACCTCACTTTATAGATAAAGTCTTTCTTACTGTATGCATACCTTTAAAATAGATCAGTTTACTAAGATATAAACCAATATACTTTAAACATACAAAGCATAGACATAGCCACTGTTCATATAAAACAGCAAATAGAACTATATCAACACACTTTACTTAATACTTAAACCTATTTATACAACTAATACAAACATATATATATATATATATGATATAAAAAAATCCAATTAATAATATAGTCTTAAAACTGCACAAAATGATATATATATATATCTGTGTGTGTGTGTGTGTGTGTGTATACATACATACACGCACACATACCTAGCAGTTACTATAAGAATTTAAAATATATATAAATACAACAGGACGTAATAGGATATAAAGTAATATAACATAACATACCCACTATAATTTTCAACGGCAGAGGAACAAAAAAATTTGTAAAACATATATACAAACATAACATTTATATACCTGTTAGTGCAAAAGGAAACATGCACTTCAGCCAAAAGAACTCGCATAATATATATAAAGTAGAGGATGCGGCGGCATAGGGTCATGTGGCGTTGGTTGTTAAGTGGAGGAAGATGGCTCATAAAAAACGAAAATGAGCAGGGAGGAGAAGACGCGAGTCGGAGGAGCAGGATGCTTCTCACACTGGCTTCGCTGCATTGAGGCGGAGGTCAGGGGCCACCGGGAGGGAACATGGATCTGGTCATTACGGTGAAGGGTTGGCCTGTGGCGATCAGGGGATGGCTGCGGTCGGGCTGCTCGCGGGGCAAGGTGTATGTGGAGGAGAGGGAAAAGACTTGGCTATGGTGGATATCGGCTGTTGTAAGGGTTTTGAATGCATGGTCGAGCTTTGGATAAGGCGAGATCGGTGGGAAAAGGTGGAGTTCTAGGTGCTACGATAGTTGCGTGTTAATATTTGCATGAGAGCAGAGGGGTTGGGGTTCAAATGAGGTCGTGCTTGTCTTGGTCGGAGAAAGTTGAATGGAATGCGGCAGACATTTATATGGGTGTTATTCCTTTTTTCTTTGAGATCTGGAAAAAAAGTTAAGAGCTCGGCAACAAAATTTTTGAGAAGAGGGAGAAGAATATGGGATAAGCGATGAAAGAAAATGACAGTTCAAAAGCAGGAAGGTGATTGGTTCTCAACTACAAACTTATATAAATCACAATATATCTTGTTCTCAGAGAATCGAAATGAATGTGAACGAACCAATGTATAAATGAAAAATGGAGAATGGTGACAGTCAAAAATTTAATTCCTTTGGGAATATTGCAAGAAAAAACAGCTGTTAGTTCAGACGGTGGATAATTGAAAGGCACGGGAAGCAAAATGACTTAAAAGCAGAACCGATACCACTGATCGGTTTATCGATTTCGTCGCGTACCCGCCGAAACAGACATATGAATATACCATGGACATCAGCACGACAAGACGATCAAAACGGTATATATATCAGTGGTACGATTAAATTATAAAAATTTGAATTTTTCTACTAGTGGAAAATGCAGCAAAAATGCAGAAAAATAAGGTCGACGGAACTAAAGAAGTCCAAATTTGAAAAAACAAAAAATGACATTTCAGTCAGAAGATCATTTAGAATTTTTATCTGTAAAAATATTCAGGTTTCGAAAATATTTTATTTTCATCAATTCCTAACTGATTAAATTGAAATAAAATTACACACGAAAATAAACTTTCATATTTCCGGATGAAAATTTACCAGTTGCTATATTTAACTAGACGCATTTCAAATATTAAATTTTATTTCAAAATTTTGTAATTTAAAATTTCAAAAAAATTCAATTAATTAGATAAATAAAACCATTAAAATTTATGGGTTGTTACACTCTCTCCAACTCAAAACTTTTCGTCCCCGAAAAGGAACGAGGTAGGAGAATAAAACAACCAGAAAGAAAATAGATTTGGAATACAGAATTAAACAATTGATTAAACCATATAAATTTCAATTTAAATCAATTAATATTCAATAATTTATTTTAAATTCAAAGTATCTCATTTCAGTTAATTTAATTTAAACTTATTAATATTTGATATAAAAGGTTTCTTCCAAAACAATATTTATTTATTTATTTATCCCATTTGATTTCACTTAAATTAAATCAATCTTAACTATTTCTAAATCGGTTATCTTATTACCCAGTTATCTTTAATTAACAATTTTCTAAAATCATAAATTAGCATTGTCATTTATTATACTCATATTTCTTTTATTCCAAATTAACAATATTAATTCTCTTTTATTCCAAATTATTATTAAATTTATTCCACTTGATATATCTTATCACATATATTAAATATATTTACTCTTATTATAGCTACTCAAGTTTATTTATAATTTTCCTGTATATTATTCAATTAACTTTTTATTCTATTCATCTCTATTTATCTTTTTATAACTAAAATTTAAGCGTATAACATTTATTGTAACCACTCAAATTTCATTTATAGAAATCCCTTTAGGTAAGTTATATTGGAATGTAATTGAGTATTATACAAGTAATTTTTTTTTCATTATTCAAGTTTAAATATTTATTCAAAGTTTGGCTTTATTTTATAATTAGAATCGCCTTTTACCATAAATTTACGAATTAAATTTCCGATTAATTTCAAACCATTAGATGTACAAATCAAATTTAAAATCATATATCAATATATTTTATAAATTAAGTCATACTTTAGAAATCCAAATCAGTTTACTTTTCAAAGCAAAGCTGTAGCAGAGCTACAGAATGGTCTCTCCACTTCGAAACCCGAAAATGAATATCGATGATGTGGCCGTAATCAGCGAAATTATTTTCCCGCGACAAAAGAGAAGAGCTCTAATTTAAACAATTAAAATTCTTTGAAACGGTTTCTATTTGAAAATATTTAAATACTATACACTTTAAAACTTAAATCAAAGTTTGAAATCACTGGAAATCAAATTCTCAAATTCCTGATTTAAATTCATTTAAATTCTTAATTAAGATTTTAAACCATGTTTTATAATTTCATTTATTTATCATATTGGAATAGTCAGTGGTTTACAAAACAATGATTAAAAATTAAATATTACCATTTTGTTGACCCATTCATTTAACAATTTAGAAAATTTACTTAGATATAATATAATCACACAAAATTTATTTTATTTACCAAATTTGAAAACAATATTGTGTCTGTTTGCTCTGTTAAAGTGTTTTGGAAATCCTATCGATAGCGTTGATTAGACGAATCGATCGAAAACCCAAATCAACATCAACAACCCAACCAACACAAAAAACATTTTAAATATTAATTCACAATACACTTCCTCGCTTGACGATACAAGAATGGATTACAAAGAAAGAATATAGAGAATCAAATTTGATGGACTCAAATCAAAGAGAATTTAAATTCAAAGATAGGTTCGAAACAAAGATAAGATAATTAAATAACAAGATAGAAAATGGAAAAGCTTATATAAATCGCGGGCAACCTTAATCGGGTCAACCGTGACTTAAAGAATAAGATCGATGTGGATTTCTAGGGTACATTTACATTCGGTCTCAAGAGATAGAGTTCTGAATTATAAGAGATACTAGCATCTAAACCGAGGATATAAAAATCTCCAGTAAATCGATGTCTATTGTAAAGGAGTTTCACCCCTTTACAATCATTCGAAGAATGACGAGACCGCCGAGTTATTGTAGATATCATTCGAAGTGGAGTTATGGGATACTCTAGAATTAAAAGAAGACGAATAGTGAGGGACACGAATGGATTTTGGAACCGTAGGGAATGTTTCAAAATTCAAGGGAATCGAGTCAAAAGGAAGAGATTCAAACTCGAGTGAAAGTGATTCTGTAAATACATTTACCCTATATGCTAAGTTTTGCCTAGAGCTACCAAAGCTCTGATACCAAATGTAACGACCTGATATTTTCAACCATTCGCATCCAAACGTGCCGGAATTGAATTGCTCAAAATACCAGATTGTAAGTTTATATTTGGAAAAACTCAGCATATACAGTACATAAATAATCACAGAATCATAGACACGGAGTAATATAACAATATGCAGCGGAAACAAAATGAATAGTAGTTCATGAAGCTACTATATATATAACAGAGTTAAACAATATACAATAGAAGTTTCGAATATAATAGTCAAATACTAGAATCAGAATACATCACTAGAATCAACTGAATCCGAAAGCTTGATAGATAGCTGGATCTCCAAGCGAAGCTCCAACTCCAAAGGTGAGTCTCGAATACTAGTACACTCGGTCTGACCCGAGCGTAAAGCAAAACACAAAATACTCGAGTCAGGATTAACATTCTTATATCAATAAATCCAACTCAAGTGAAGTAACAATTGAAATACAAGTAACTCAAAGGATGTTTGGGATAACCATCCTCTAAGGGTTCGTTAAACATTTATATGTACGCTAAGTAGATAATGCCTATCAGTAATATAAAGTGTCAAAATAGTGTTAAGGCGTTACCATTATCCCCCTTAACACATTTTATATAAGTAGTCTATACAACACTGTAAACTCCACCATAAACTAGTGGGCTGTCAGGGATACTCCATAGATATAACACAAAACAAATCGTAGTGGTCGCGTATAGGAATATGAGTATGACAAGGCACATGAGGTAATACCCAAGGTAGTGAAACTACCGTTTGCCTGATCCGGACTGGTGAGAATGCATCGCCGCAACGATCGCAACACCGCGAAACAACACTCCCAATTCAAGGGTGCGCACCAATCAAAAACAAGTAATGAGTAGTATACGAAGAAATGTGTTCGCTTAGAGGTGGCTAACCTTATTGGCCTGGCACGGCTTCTATTTTAGTCATTTCCAATTTGACACAAGTGTCAAGGGTATCCGTTATCATTCTCTTTCTTCAAATCTAGCAATGTACATCATTCCAACCACTTCATTCTGGATCACACTCCGCGTATAACTATTAAAGTGGTATTCGGTTTAGACAGTGAGTATGCCCCTAACCAATTCCGGTTTCTTTAATAACTTTCGTAATTATTACACCGATTGGTCGTTTAATAAATTTCAAAAAAACCAAACCAATTTCAATCTCACTTAGAATTTGAAAGCCAACATTTCATTCGTGTTCCTATATCAATTTCTATAATTTACGTTTTAAAACTTCCAAATTAATCATTTCAAAACTCTATAATTCAACTTCTATTTTTATTAAAACAATTCAAATATTGATTTAAATTCATATATAGGTTTCATTAATTTAATTTAACATTCAAAGCCATTTAAATTCATTGATGGATTCATTAAGTAATCATTTAAATTAAGTAAATTTATCATTTGAAAAAAATTCCAATTGAATTTTCAATTCATTAAATCAATCACTTAAGTTTACCTACATTATATCAAAACTTATGAATTGAATTAAATTAAATTCGTCAAATTAATTTCTTTAAATTACAAGTCTCATATTAATTTCTATCATTCACATTTTCTTTCTTATTAAAGAAATTCAATTTCACTTATTTACTTATTTAATTTAAACAAATTTCAAACTTAATTATTATCGAAACTCAATTTCACTTATTAAAGAATTTAATTTCACTTATTAAAGAATTCAATTTTATTTAATTATTAAATAATTTCCAAAACTTGATTTAATAATTTTCTTAAATTTAAACAACATTCTTTCAGCAAACACTTTGTTAATCATAATACTTTGGAAATCAGAATTTAGAAATCATAATGCTTGGAATCATAACACTTCACACTTAACTGTTTAAATATAAATAATATATTTATAATAAAATAGTTTATAATTTAAAATATTTTACATAAAAATAGTTATAATTTAAAATAGTTTATATTAAAAATAATTTATATTAAAATAGTTTATATGAAATAAATTTATAAAGTAACATATATAAATAGTTTAGATATAATTTTAAAAATACTTTATATAATAAAATAGCTTCCTCAAAATTTCACAAATCAATTCGAATTCCAAAATTTAAATTTAATCAAATCTCAAATCATCAATTTTAATTTATTTCAGTTTGTCGATAAACCATTTCACATTATATTGATTTCAAATATGGAATTTTTTTTAACCACAAAATAAACCATTTCAATTTCAATAGTTTCAAAGCTTTAAATATTCAAACATTTCCAAACAAGAATTGATAATTCTATATATATATATATATATATATATATATATCAAATTCACTATATATCTTAAAATCAAGAATTTTACAATATATAAAATAATCATTTATATAATATTAAAAATCAATATTTATTTCAAACCATATATTTCTTTTCAAAACCATAGAAATCATTTTCAAAATATTTATATATATATATATACCAATGGTGTCTGTATGTAATTTTCTATCCTATGGTCAGGTGATACGGATATTTATCATTTCAATGCATAATTTAAATACATATACGGGGATATATATATATATATATATATATATATATATATATATATATATATATATATCATTTCAACCCGTAATCCCAAATTCAATGTCAATGAAAATCGCTTGGGTCTTTCATTTAAACCAATAACGGTTTTCTCCTATTCTAAATTCTATTCGGGTATGTATCATTTCAACCCATAGTGAATTATATACTAATAGGGAACTTGCAGAGTGATAACCGATATGATAATAATATAACAAGCATATATCATCAATATAAATAACAGATAAAGGTGTCAGATGTCACGGGTGAACTGATACAGGTAATAGCATATATAATGGTGTAAATAGCTAACAGCAGCATATTTCAATTGTCGTTTCAATTGAAATCAAATTTAATAAATAAAAGAACAATAATCGTGAGTGATTGCTCACCTTCCAAGGCTAGAGAAATTTGACACGGAAATGAGCTACGAATCCAGAGCAAAGTGATATGTGTATGAATTCGATGGGCAAAGCTGATAGATAGAAAGTCACGAATCAAAATCGATTTGATATATCAGGAAAAAAATGTATGTTATTTTATTATTATTATATTACTTCTTTTTTATAAAAAATGTTCAAATCAAAACACATATTTTAAATAAACTATATATTTAAAAATCAATATAACTTTAAAACGCATACAATTTTAACACTAATGTTTAATAAAACAAATATATTACCATTTGCAATATCATATATATAATACTTTAACACTAATATATAAACTCATACGCATTTACACAAAGGTATATGCAACACAGATTAAATGTAATCTTAAATATATATATCAAATTCAATTTACTATTATTTTAAAATCTGCAGTGAAATAAAATCCATATCTTACCGCTATATATACTCATTAAAATCAAAGTACTTAACACATATCTTATTCAAAATCTTTGCAGCCTATATTTATATACTACAAACATACGTACAGCTTGCATAGACACACATACATAGACTTATTAAAATACAAGATACTCATACATAGTATATATTATCCTCTGAAAAAAATATCAACCTCGCTTTATACATAAAGTCTTTCTTACTGTATGCATACCTTTAAATAAGATCAGTTTACCAAGATATAAACCAATATGCTTTAAACATACAAAGCATAGACATAGCCACTGTTCATATAAAACAACAAATAGAACTATATCAACACACTTTACTTAATACTTAAACCTATTTATACAACTAATACAAACATATATATATGATATAAAAAAATCCAATTAATAATATAGTCTTAAAACTGCACAAAATGATATACAAGATATATATATACATACCTAGCAGTTACCAAAAGAATTTAAAATATATATAAATACAACAGGACGTAATAGGATATAAATTAATATAACATAACATACCCACTATAATTTTCAACAGCAGAGGAACAAAAAAATTTGTAAAACATATATACAAACATAACATTTATATACCTGTTAGTGCAAAAGGAAACATGCACTTCATCCAAAAGAACTCGCATAATATATATAAAGTAGAGGATGCAGCGGCATAGGGTGATGTGGCGTTGGCTGTTTAGTGAAGGAAGATGGCTCATAAAAAAGAAAATTAGCAGGGAGGAGAAGGCGCAGTCGAAGGCGCATGATGCTTCTCACGCTGGCGTTCGCTGCCTTGAGGCGGAGGTCAGGGGCCACCGGGAGGGAACACGGATCTGGTCATTACGGCGGAAGAGTTGGCCAGTGGCGATCAGGGGATGGCTGCGGTCGAGCTGCTCGCGGGGCAAGGTGTATGCGGAGGAGAGGGAAAAGACTTGGCTATGGTGGATATCGGCTGTTGTATGGGTTTTTAAGGCGTGGTCGAGCTTGGGTGAAGGCGAGATCGATGGGAAAAGGTGGAGTTCTGGGTGCTGCGATAGTTGCGTGTTAATATTTGCGTGAGAGCAGAGGGGTTGGGTTCAAATGTGGCCGTGCTTGTCTAGGTCGGAGCAAGTTGAATGGAATGCGGCAGCCATTTATATGGGTATTATTCCTTTTTTTTCTGAGATCTGGAAAAAAAAAGTGAAGAGCTCGGCAACAAAATTTTTGAGAAGAGGGAGAAGAATATGGGGTAAGTGATGAAAGAAAATGATAGTTCAAAAGCAGAAAGGTGATTGGTTCTTAACTTTAAACTTATATAAATCACAATATATCTTGTTCTCAGAGAACCGAAATGAATGTGAACGAACTAATGTATAATAAATGAAAAATGGAGAATGGTGACATTCAAAAATTTAATTCCTTTGGGAATATTGCAAGAAAAACAGCTGTTAGTTCAGACGGGGGATAATTGAAAGGCACGGGAAGCCAAAAAGACTTAAAAGCGGAACCGATACGACTGATCGGTTTATCGATTTCGCCGCGTACCGGACGTCGAAACAGACAAACGGATATACCGTGGAGATCAGCACGACAAGACGATCAAAACAGTGTGTGTGTGTATATATATATCGGTGGTACGATTGAATTATAAAAATTCGAATTTTTCTACTAGCGGAAAATGCAGCAAAAATGCCGAAAAATAAGATCGACGGAGCTAAAGAAGTCCGAATTTGAAAAAACGAAACTTGACATCTCAGTCAGAAGATGATTTAGAATTTTTCTATGTAAAAATATTCAGATTTCGAAAACATTTTATCTTCATCAATTCCTAACTGATTAAATTGAAGTAAGGTTACACATGAAAATAAACTTCCATATTTCCGGATGAAAATTTACTAGTTGCTATGTTTAACTAGACAGATTTCAAATATTAAATATTTTATTTCAAAATTTTGTAATTTAAAATTTCACAAAAATTCAATTAATTAAATATATAAAACCACTAAAATTTACGGGTCGTTACATGATCCTAGGGTAGAGAATTATATACGAACGCCGGATTGCGTAAATTTAATGATTTTAACATCATAAATTTTGAATTTAGTTAAATGATATTTTGAAATAAAAATTTGATTCAAATAAATTGAATTATTATCAAAATCTGAATTTTATATTGGAAATTGGAAAATGGTTTAATGGAATTGGTTAAAGGAATCAAATTGGAATTTTAAAGTTGATTATTGAAGTATAATTAAAATTTACCAGAATTGAGTTATTAAAAAATCATTTGAAATATAACTTTGAAACATACTAAAATTGGAGTAATTTTAATTGATATTTCAAATAAGGATTGGATGCAATTTAGAATCAAATATTTTATTGAGAATTTAAATTGAATGATTTGAGATTGGGCTTGTTGATCTAGAAATTGAAATAGGTCCAAAGGTGTTGAAATGAAATAAATGGTTTAAATTGATATAAATTTCAGAGTCATATATTATGTAACTGTTTTAAGAATATATTATTTTAAGATTCTAAATTATTAAGATTTTCAAATGTTTAAACTATTTTAACCTATATTAACTATATAGATTATTTTAAACTATTTTAAACCAATTTTATTTATTTTAACTAATTAAACCATTTTAATTTATTTTCAGTCTAGTTAATCTATTTTAAAGCTATTTAATCTATTTTAATTTATTTAAAATATATTAAATCTATTTAAACTATTTAAACTATTTTAAACCTATTAAACTATTCATGACTGCCTAAACTATTTTCTAAAATTTCAGACTTGTAAAGATGAAGTATTTATATTTAAAATCCTTAATAATGATACAACCTATGCTATAATTGGGAATTGGTACCTCTTTGAAAATTTACATATTGAGTAACTATGATTTTTGAAAGTGAATATAGTTTGAAAGTGGATATGATTTTGAATTAATATAGTTTTGAAATTGAATATGATATTTTGATATAAATCGTAAATTGACTTTTTTATAAATGTAAAAGAACCATTCGGTGTGAAATAAGCGATTGGTTGTTAAAGAGACTAGGATCGGATATTGTCATGCTCTCTGCCAATACCGAAAACCACTTTAACTACTGTGCACATGATGGAGATTCACTAAATGAAGTAGGATGGTTTGATGGACGATTTCTGTATGAGGTATGATATGACCCTGACTCCCGTAAGTCAGCTTAGATGTGACTAAAATAGGAGCCACGCCGAGCCAAGTAAGGTCGCACCTCCGATCGGGAACATTTCTTCGATACTATTCTATTACTTTGTGATTGATTTGGTGGACACCCTAGATTTTTATTTGGCAGTGTGTTCGAGGTAGGCGGTAGTAGCTGCTATGCGTTACCACCAGTCCGGATACACAACCAGTATATCTACCTTGGCATTGCCTCGAGTGCCGTGTTCACATGCCCTAGAGCGCCTTCTACGAGTTTGTTTGGTACCATACCTATGGGGCGCCCTCTGTGTAAACCTCCAGTGTACGGAGGAGCGTGTGGTACTGTATAGACCATGGGAATATAGAAAATGTGTTAAGGCGGATATGGGTAATGCCTTAATGCTATTTTAGTACTTTTACTTTACTATAGACATATTATAGTAGCGCATTGTACTACATAGTAGATAGTTCAACGGATCCTTTGGAGATGTGAATCCATCTCTTAAGTTACAATAGTCACGTTAGACAATGGATATGAGATGTCAAACCCCATAAACATCTATGACGCCATCACACTCATATTTACCGTTGATTTAACTTACATAAGATCTTTTAGTTCTTACTCGAGTGTTTTGTCTTTTCATTTCGCTCGGGTCATCCTGAGCATTTTAGGGTTGAAGACCTTATTTCTGGAGGACGAAGTTGTGCTATTATTATTTATTATATTCCGCTGCATCATTCTGTTCCGCTGCATTTATTATTAATTTTTTCCTGTTCATGTAACTCTGATTCTGTATTGTATCAGTATAATCAAATTTATTTGTAAACAGCTTCATGAACTGTTATTTGATTATTATATTTTGTCATTCCACTATGAGATTCTATATTTGTTTTATTTCTTTCTCTTTTTTTATTTACCCTATAACAATATGCCATTTTGAATTGTTTGAGTCTAGCGCGTGTGTCTGCTTAAAACGTCCTAAAAGGTAAGTCATTACAATTGGTATCAAAGCTTCGATTTAGCGACAACCTTTGCTTTGTGGGGTCTGACTCATATAAAATAGGATAGTAATACCCTAGAATGAGTCGCTGAGTGTATATATATGAGAGAGCGTATTTGTTAGTGTTATAAAAGGTTTTTATATTGTATTAATTTGTTCCGTTTTGTATTTATAAATTTTGTTTGGTGCACAGGACGCTATGACATCGATAGGGATTTTTAAACACTTAATAGGGCAGACCAACACAGTATTTGTTTTGAAATATAGGTAAATGAGATAATTATGCCTATTGTATATTTTGTACATGAAATAAAAAAAATTATAAATGATAGTTGGATGTTCTGTGTTGTTTGTTAGGTAGAGAAATTTTATAAATATTTTATTGAAATAAGATTTACAAATAAAATGAATATAAATTAAAAAATTAGAACTTAAATTCTGGGATTTTGGAAATTTCTTCCAAAAGATTTTGGAATATATTAGTAGCATTTAGAAGTATTTTATGATATAAATATTTCAATATAATTTGAAAGAAATGTTTAAAAAGGGAACTTTGGAAAAAAATAAGTTCAGTACTCCCCCTCTCTGTGGCTGGAAAATATTTTCGTTGATGAGTGCATTCATCACTGACGTTCATTTTCGAGTTTCAAGGCAGGAAGACGGTTGTAGCAATTAACTACATATTTGTTTGACAAATAAATCTTGATTTTAAATTTTAAATATGATTTGGACATAAAAGCTATGCGTATACAACTATGTATTGTTTTAAATGATTTGCAAATGGAATCCGGCACTTAGTTCTTAAATTTCTATAAACTAGAGATTTTAATTTTTGAAATGAAATGAAATTTTACCATTTAATAGTTGGAACTTTTAAAATGAAATTAAGAAAATTAAATGTTAAGTTATAAATGAAATATACAAGAAATTTGGAACTTATCAATCAAAAGAATATGAAAATCTAAAAGTTGTAGTTATTAAACATTTAGTTAATAAAAAAAATTGACAACTTATGTAACTTTCTATTGCATTCTTAAAAACATATATATAACTTACCAAAATAGTGAAAATTGAAAATGTTAAATATTGATATGTAATAGAATATTATACAAGTAAAACTTAAATAATGAAAGTGTTCAGTGAATATCTTTATAACTAAGAATTTTGATATTATAATTATTGTAAACTTAAGTTATAAATTGTAAGTAAAAGATTATGAACTTAAGTTAATGTTTGAAGCTGCTGATAATTAAAGTAAATAATAAATTGAATACTATATTTAATTTAATGGTTATAACTTCAAGAAAGTTAAAATGGTTTAGAAAATGGATTTAGTAGTCAATGACACTATATAAGGAAATGAATGTAGATTAAACAAAATAAGAAATTTAAATATGAACTTATGCACTAATGAATATTAATATCTAATGGAAATCATGTATATTGATTTATTAATGTAAACTAAACTGCAAAAAAATGTACGTAATACTTGAATAATGAATTCAGTGATTATTATAAACAATTGAATGGAAATAACTTATGTAAGGAATGAATGTAAAGTAATAAAAAGAAATTTTCATTATGTGAAGAAATTTTTTTTGTAAGTGATGAACGAAAATAAATGAGAGCAAGTATTGAATGAATGAAATAATTATTGTATGAATGAAACTAAAGGAAGGTAAAAATACGAAATGAAATTAATGAGAATGAACCTGAATAATGTTTGAAATTTGTTGTTTGTTTGGCTTGTGGATTGTTTGGGAAAGGATACTTCTAATTGTTAGGATGTATGAATAATCTGCTGAGTTTTATCTAAGACTGTTCAGTGTATGGTATACTTAGTAGTTTATTTATCATTCTATTCGATTTAAAAGTGTCTAAACCCGAACAAACCATTCGTTTTGCTTGATATGGATGAATAGCTAATTACTTCGATTTCATGTGATGATTGTATGCTTGTTTGCAAGTGATTGTTGTTATGTTGTACTGATTTGTTTTGTCATTTATTGAAGCAACTAAATTATTTCACTTTTGTTTGATTATTAACTCTTTTGGGTTATATAAGTGAAATATAGGTTACGAAAGCAATTGCTACTTCTTTTAGTTTCATAATTTAAGCGTTGACAAATAGTTCCCATTGTTTAGGATATATTATTTTGAAAAAACATATGATATTTTGTTATTATTGATATTATTGTTTCTTCCAGACCTCTCTGTACAAAGGAGACTCTGCCGAAATTTTCCATGAATTTTGGACTTAGAAATTTTATGAAATGTTTTCCAAACTTTTGTTAACTTGGATATAAAGGAATTAATTGTTATAAATTGATATTTCATTTAAATTATTTAATTTTGTAAATTAATTGTTTATAAATTTAATATTTTCGAATGAGATATATTGATTACTTAATTCCTTCTTTTCCATTCCTTTTCTTTTTCGAAGACGAAAAGTTTTGAGTGAGGGAGAGTGTAACAACCCGTAATTTTTGATAATTTAAATTAGTTAATTTAATAAGATTTTGGTAATTTAATATTGTATGAAATAAAAATTTAGGATTATTTAATGAAATAATAACCTGACTAATATGTAGTAATGTTAATTCAAATTATTTATTAACAAGTTGAATGAAATTCCAATCAATTGAAATGATTTAAAGGTTATACTTGGTTAAAAGTGAATATAGAAAAACAAATGAAAATATTGAATTAATTAATGAAATAATATATAATTAAAGGTAATTGATCAAAACTAGTGTTATGTAAGTAATTATAACATTGGTTTAAAAAAAACAAACTTATAAGTGTGATTAAAAGTAAATGGTAATAATTGTTACAAGTTACCTATTTATTTAGTTCATTAAATTTAATTTCAAATCAATCGCAATTAATTCACTTAATTAGTGTTGTTAATGTAGATTAAATTGACAATTAAAGAATGTTAATTTAATAAGATGTAAGCAATGTAAATTCTATTCATAATTTGATAATTGAGTGAATAAAAAGAATTGAAATCAAGCCTGATCAATTTATTAGAATTTAAGCTATAATAAATGGATTTAATGAAATTAAATGTAATTAAATATTACGTTAATAGGAATTTAGATGAAATTGTAAAATATTAATGTACTAAGGTATGAACCAATGATAATTGTATCCATAAGATGAAAATTGGTTGAATAACAAGATTGAAAGTAAAATAATTGGATTTTTTGCAAATTTAAATTTATAATCTTTGAATTTATTGAAATTGAAATTTTACATGATAATTAGTGAAATATTAAATATTAAATTGATATAGAAATTTGTTATAAAGGATTATAAATTACTAAATGATCCAAAGTGATAAAAATTGTAAATTATTAAATTTGAATTGAAAAGTGACTTAATTAATTTAATAATAATTTATTTAATTAACGTAAAAATAGCAATTTTGGCCACTAATTTGGATTTTGACGATACCAGTTTCATCGAACCTATGGCAGTAAACTGTTGTAGGATTTCAAATATCGTATCGATTAGACTTGTCGTTCAATCGTACGGACTCGAAACGCGTAAAAATTAATTAAATTGAAATCAATTTGAAATAAATAATTTTCAAGCTAACTTATTATTACAATGGAATTAGGACTTGAAACATGTTCCATTTAGTTTAAAACTATCCAAAACATCTATTTTTATATATGAGGTCATCGATTTTCGTTCCGAAGGCGAAACGGGCTTTTCGGGTCGTTTATCGTTCAATCAAATCTTGTCCGTTCTCTCTATTTTCAGCTCTACTTTAATAGGCTGTTATAAACCCTAGTGTTTCTCAACTTAGTTTTTCAGTACGTACAAATCTGTTTGTCTATTCCTATCTTCTTCTTTCCATGGCAGAAACCCTAATTCCTAAATTACGAATTCAATTTCAAAATCAATTCCAAAATCAAACTCCTCCAGACCTTATCAAATTATATGTCAATTCGAAGCTCTCGAAGAGAGTAAGAAAAATCTAAAGCTTTTTTTTGATTTGGGTAATGGTTTGACAAGAATTGGATCAGTTATCCATGGTCGTCCATGGGGGGCATTGAGATTCAATGGCTGATCTTCGACGAGGGTTCGATCAAGTTATTTGGGAGTGTAGAGGAGGTCAAGGCATGACGATCCGAAGGTTTATTTCACGTTGAAGTTCACCGGAATCAACAAATTTGGCCGTTCTCATGCGGCCGCGGTCATGACTTGGGAACACCATAAGCATTCGTGCACTGACCAGAGGCACGCCCTGGGTTGGTGGTCGTGGGGAGATGCTGTGATCGTGATAAATAGGCTATGTGGTGCCACGGCAAGCCTTTGGATGGTGGCGGTTGATCTGGGAGTCGCATTCAAGAAGGGTAGTTAGGGTTTCGAACGGTAGAAAGGGGTATGACATGTAATAATAATAATATTATTTTATTTGTTTTTAAATCTAAATTATATAACTTCTAACTCACATAAATTTTGCATATGACGTCCGATTCATGCGCGGTTCATTTTGTCGGGATCATATCGAAAGTTTGGACACTTTGACGTAGGTTTGGATGAATTCTGAGACTGTTTGAATTTTGGGCCTAAATTGGATTTTTATTCGATTTGAAATCGAAGGTGAGTGTTTTAACCCACTCACAAATTCTAAAATTTCTTATGTTAGTTAAATTTAATTTATGATGTGATTAGAAATTTATTTATGGCTGTTTGGAATATTTAAATTGCTATTCCTTTTAATTTTAATTATTTTGAATTAAATTGTCATTTAATTTATTATTGAATTTAAAATTTCCAGTTAATTACCTGTGAATAATAATCATTTATTTGCTGTAATTTTATTTGATTGAATTGGATGATAATTATAATGGATGTTTGATTGTTGGCATTGGTTGATTGGATGTTATGTTTGATTTATGTAATGTTATCATTTTGCAAATTCTCTTGGTTATTATTAGAAAATCATTATGGGTTGAAATGATATATACCCGAACGATATATAGATTAGGGAAAAATCGTTATGGATTGAAATGATAGACTCGAGCGATTTTTATGGATTTTAATATTAATTCGGGATTGCAGCTTGAAATAATATATAACCATAAAATTATAAATTGCGGACTGAAATGATAAATATCCATACCACTTGACCCTAAGGTAGAGAATTATATACGAACGCCGAATTGGTTGAATTTAATGATTCAAAATCATAAATTTTGAATTTAGTTAAATGATATTTTGAAATAAAAATTTGATTCAAATAAATTGAATTATTATCGAAATTCGAGTTTTATGTTGGAAATTGGAAATTGGTTTAAAGGGTTAAAGGAATTAAATTGGAATTTTAAAGTTGATTTGTGAAATGTAATTGAAATTTACCCGAATTGAGTTATTAAAAAATCATTTGAAATATAACTATGAAACGTATTGAAATTAAAGTAATTTTAATTGATATTTCAAATAAGGATTGGAAGCGATTTAGAATTAAATATTTTATTGAGAATTTAAATTGAAAGATTAGAGATTGGGTTTGTTGATTTGGAAATTGAAATTGGTCCAAAGGTGTTGAAATGAAATAAATAGTTTAAATCGATATAAATTTCAAAGTCATATTTTATATAACTGTTTAAAAAATATATTATTTTAAAGATTCAAATTATTAAGATTTTCAAATGTTTAAACTATTTTAACCTATATTAACTATATAAATTATTTTAACCTATTTTATTTATTTTAACTACTTAAACCATTTTAATTTATTTTAAATCTAATTAATCTATTTTAAAGCTATTTAATCTATTTTAATTTATTTAAATTATTTTAAATCTATTTAACTATTTCTACTATTTAAGCTATTTTAAACCTATTAAACTATTCATGACTACCTAAACTATTTTCTAAAATTTAAGACTGCGTAAATATGAAGTATTTATATTTAAAGTCCTTAATAATGATACAACCTAAGTTGTAAATGGAATTGATACCTCTTCGAAAATTTACATATTGAGTAAATATGATTTTTGAAAGTGAATATAATTTGAAAGTGAATACGATTTCGAATTGATATGGTTTTGAAATTGATTATGATTTATTGATATAAATGTTGAATTGACTTTCTTGAAATGTAAAAAAACTATCCGGTGTGAAATAAGCGATTAGTTGTTAAAAAGACCGGGATCGGATATTGTCGTACTCTTTGCCAATACAGAAAATCATTTTAACAACTATGTACGTAGTGGAGATTCTAGAAATGAAGTAGGATGGTTTGGCGGATGATTTCTGTATGAGGTATGACATGACCCTGACACCTATGAGTCAGCTTACATGTGACTAAAATAGGAGCCACGCCTGGCCAAGTGAGGTAGCACCTCCGATCGGGCATATTTTTTCGATACCATTCTATTACTTTGTGATTGATTTGGTGGCCACCCTAGATTTTGATTTGGGAGTGTGTCCGAGGTGGGCGGTAGTAGCTGCTATGCGTTACCACCAGTCTGGATACGCAATTGGTATATCTACCCTGGCATTGCCTCGAGTGCCGTGTTCACATGCTCTAGAGCGCCTTCTCTGAGTTTGTTTTTGTACCATACCTATAGGGTGCCCTCTATGTAAACCTCCAGATTATGGAGGTGCGTACGGTACTATATAGACTATGATAATATATAAAATGTATTAAGGGGGATATGGGTAACGCCTTAACGCTTCTTTAATACTTTCACTTTATTGTAGACATATTATAATAGCGTATTGTACTACATAGTAGATAGTTTATCGGATCCTTAGAAGATGTGAATCCTGAACATCTCTTAAGTTACTGCACTCATGTTAGACACTGGAAAGGAGATGTCAAACCCCGTAGACATCTCTGTCGCCGTCACAATCATATTTACCATTTATTTAACTTACATAAGATCTTTTAGTACGGACTTGATTGTTTTGTCTTTTCGATTCGCTTGGGTCAGCCAAAGTATTTCAGGGTTGAAGACCTTATTTCTGGAAGACAAAGAAGAAGCTATGTACTGGTATTATTTATTATATTCTACTGCATCATGTTGTTCCACTGCATTTATTATTAGTTTCTTCCTTTTTCTGTAACTCTGATTCCGTATTGTATTAGTATAATCAAATTTATTTGTAACAGCTTCATGAACTGCTACTTGATTATTATATTTTGTCATTTCACTGTGAGATTATGTATTTGTTTTTTTTCTTTTTTTTCTTATGTACCCCATAACAATGTGCCTTTTGAATGGTTTGAGTCTGACGCGTGTGTCTGCTTATAATGTCCAAAAAGGCAAGTCGTTACAGAGATGCTATATCGTGACCCTAGATCTAGTTCAACCAATCTAATAGCATTTCAATATGCTATATCGTCATCCTAAATTAATTTCAACAATCACCAATTTCGACAATCCAAATAGCATAATAAATTTTAATTGCTATAAAACATTACTGATTTACCAAATGAGTGAGTTTAACTCACCTTGAGTTTTCAATTTGCCAAGTGTTCCAATTTTAAATTAATTTGAACGACGTTCAATTTAACCTAAAATTTTAGCTATTTTTAATTGTCTCCAAATCAATTCCATAATGTAGGCTCGCGCCACGATTCCATCGCCGCTTATTTCGTTTGATTTTGACAACGTATGAAAAAGATAAACATCAAATTAATATAAATAAATTCCCTCTTTTTTAATTAAAACATCAAATCTGGCCGTTCATTACAGGAGGATGAAATCTAGACCATTGCTCCTTTCTTCCCCTTCCAAATTCACGTATGCATGAAAACATGAAGTCGCCGTTCCTTTTTTATTTTCCGCGGCCTCATCGGTCTCCTATTCGACGATCAACCACCTCCATCACGTAGACTATGCTTCAGCGAACCACTGCAAAAACCCACGTCGAACTCGGCCACTTCTATGTGTGCGATAACCTCCGTGAACGGCCAACGAACGAGGCCAAGGTCTAGCTCCAAACGACGACGATAGATCAGTTCCGTCGTTGGATGAAAAGGTTTCGATGTGCTCTTCGACATTGTAGTTGAAAGTTCTTCATGAATGTTTATGGATTTGGAGAAAATTGAAGGCAAAGACTGCCCACTTTCGGCCATTGAAAAAAAGATGGAGGCACAGTAGAGTTTGGCTGTGATAAATTGTTTATATACGTGTATACGTATATTATATTATTATTTTTACTATTCACATACGTTTTCGGACGAACTCCAAATGAAGCATGCCGCCTGGCGTTTATAATCTTTTACCCTTATTTCGAACATAATGGAATATACATCGAGAATTCCATCGTATTTGAAAGATAGGTTTTCGAATCGAATTATTTTAAGTAAATTTACTTAAATAAATTTCTATGCGTTACAGCTTCGCACGACCAAAACTAACTCCAAACGCTACGAAATTTGAAATCCTATAATAACACACTATTACATATCTAGTGGAATTAGTTTCATCAAATTCTAAAACCGTGCCCAGGATCGCTATTTTTTCACTACTATATATATATATATATATATATATATATATAATTTCAAATTTTAATATATCGACTTTTAATCCCATTCAAAAGTCTACTATCATCACTGTGATTCAAATAAAGTTTAAGTCAACTGTGGAAATCATTCTCATTCCATTTAACTCCAGAGTCACATATTTAACCCATTTCAAATATTAAATTTACTATTCACCAAATCCTTTTAATCGCTATATTCGAAATTTTTAACCATTTCACTAATTTAACCAAAATCTCCATGTTCGAAACCAATAAACATTTCAAAATCAACATTTAAAATAAAACAAATGTTCGAAATAAAACGATTGAAATTTTCGAGTCGTTACATCCCCCTTTAAAGAATTCCGTCCCCGAAATTGCTAAGATCAGAAAAATGCCCCAAGCCTATTTCTTTTCAAAACCCATTTAGTTAATTTCTATTATTTCCATTTCCTAAGTCTTTTAGTCCCTCCCAAATTCACTAATTCCTATTTATTCATCAAATTCCTTTGTTTCAAACTATAATTTCAAATCAAATTTAGTTAACAAAAAATTTCGAAATTTTTTGTTAACTAAATTTGTTCAAACTATAATTTCAAATCAAATTTAGTTAACAAAAAATTTCGAAATTTTTTTTTCAAAAATTTTCTAGCACCCGAAAATTTTGAAAATTTTGACAAAGTTTCCCTTGTATGAAGAACCTTTTACAATATCACAAATATGATAGATAAAATATACATCGACCCACATGGTCGAAAACACAATATATATCAATATTTATCTCATTTTCATTTTTAATGCATAAGCGTACCTTATATTAGCGTTATTAAGCGAGTTCGCTTAATTTATATGCAATTACGAAACCAAAATTTATCTGAACAGCTCCCTATACCTGTACTTACTCAAATGAAGCACATAAGTTTCATATCATGAAATTTACTGTAACAACCCTGTATTTTGTGATTTATTTTAATTGTATATTTTAATTATTTTAATTGAATTTTTATTTAAAAACTTATTTTATTTATTTTGAATGATTAATTTTGTTCTTTTAAATATAAACTTTAGTTTTGATATGAATTATCATTCCAAAGCATGACTAAAAAGAATATTTTCCAAAAGTGAATTTTCGGTCAAAATAATCAAACTTTGACTTTTAATTTAAATATTTTAAAAGTTTGAAAATTTAAATTTTATCTTTTATTATGAAAGTACATAAAATTTTAAGAACATTGCTTTTTGGTTGAAAACGGATTTAATTTGTGAAAGTTATACTGTTTTCAATATTGTGTGTACATTGAATTATTTAACAATTATCTTTATGTTAAATTTTATAAATTATATTTTTAATTGTCAAATAATGTTCTAATATGCGTTATATGACATGTTAGATATATATATATATATTTTTTAAAACATTTTTTTTGTGATGTTATAATTTTTCCAAAGTTTACCGTGTTGATTTCTTTTTTTTTGGCTGTTTTCTTATTTTCTGCTATTTTCTTGATTAAAAATTTATTTAAATTTAATTTTATATATTTATTTTGTGAATTCATTTTTATTTTGTGTACTTATCTTTATTTATAAATATTTTTCAAGTATATAAAAATTTTACAAAGTGCATTGAATTTATTTCTAATTTTAAATTCTACTTCGCAATTTTAAGCCATTTTCTTAATTTAAATTCTATTTAATTAAAATTTAATTATTTATTTTATTTTAGAAATGATAAATAAATTATTTTATTTCAAAATTTTTCTTTAGAATATTTTTAAAATGAAGTAGATATTTTTCCAAAGCCATCGATGTTTTAATTATAATTTTTTAAACCCTGTTTTCAATTTTTAAGCAATTTCCTTAATTCTTTTTATATTTTCTTTAAATTTAATTATATATTTTTTATTTTTTTTCACTTTGTTTCGGTTTTTAGATGTACTTGCTGAATTTTATTTTGTTTTATTTGATTTAAAAGAAAAGGAAGTATGGAAGGTTTTAAAAGCTAAGAAACGTAAAGTCGTTTCACTGTTTCTTTTACAGTTTCTTTTTCAATCAATACATCAGTTATTTTGGACATTCCTTATACTATCTTCATCTGACTTCTTTTTATTCATTTTCATGTGAAAACATTTTCCTAATCTCATTTTCATGGCTAGAGAAAAATTGGTAATGGCTTCTCTATATTTTTCTACTTTTTCTCCTTCCTTTTTGCTTGTTTTTGCCTTGTTTTCTTTGTTTGTTTTACTCGGCCACCACTAGCTAGCCTTGGCCATCACCTCCACCACCTTCTCCTCTTCACCACCCACCACTTAGCATCATCTCCTCCTCTGACTTGACCAGGCCGCACCCTCCCCCTTGACAAAACTCCACACAAAAGCCTTGAAAACTCCTTAAAAACATGTTAGCCTAGCCTAGTTGCTTCACTACCTTCATCCACCACCAAGGACACCACCTTAGGCCACCACCACCACCTTGATATGACCACCACCCATCACCTAAGCTACTGTCCAGATATGAAACCTGAAAGGGTGAGCCCAAACATGCCTTAGCCGAGCCCAAAAAGTTTACCAAAACTCTTATATATGCCTTAACCTTTTATATTCTCTACATTTAAACTCCTACCCACTTCATCACCTTGTAACCGCGCCTTTTCCTACCCATACCTGATCCAAACCATGCTCAAACCTGACCTTATTAATCCCCTAGGCCATGCAAACCAGCATAGGAAGCAAGTGCAAAGTCTTTGGTTTTGTTTCATACATCTATTTCTAACATTGTTAAGTATATTTTGTTTTTGAAACTTATGTTTCATATATTAGTTTTGTTTGAATGTATCCAAGGCTATAAATCTTTGGCTCTCCACTCTCAAATCATATTCATGCTTTCATGCCTTCGAAGATCTTTGTTGTGTGTAGTTTTTTATCATCTCCAGCTAATACAAGTGAGTATTTCTCACCAGACATTATGTACTTATATAAGTAGTAAATTGACACCCTGCGAATCTGTAGAACTATATTAACATGTTATAACTACTTATATTATTATCATATGATGTTCACACCTGTTAAATACCTGTTATATCATATGTTACTGTTATTTCATGATATTCTGTATATTTTATCAGTTTATCACACTACAAGTTCCCTGTAAATTAGAATCACTATGGGTTGAAATGATGCATACCCGTACGAACTTTAGAATAGGGAAAAATCGTTATGGGCTGAAATGATAGGCTTGAACGGTTTTTATTTAATTTATTTTAACTTGGGATTGCTGGTTTGAAATGATAAAATACGGATTTTTTTGTAAATTACGGGTTGAAATGATATATTACACGTATCACTTTACCTAGCGTAGAAAATTATATACAGGCCCGTAGTTAAAATATGTTTTTCTAAAAAATTTAAAATATATTAGAAATTTAATTATTATAATATTTGATTTGAAATTTAATAAAAATATAACTTTTGTAAAGTATTATTTATTTTCTGGAAATCTATAAGTTAAATAAATTATGGAAAAGTTAGAAAATACGAATGTAAGTTATTTTGGAAATTTTGATTTAATTTTTAATGGAATTTAAATTAACTTTGAAAATATGATAAATTTATGATATTTTGAATTTAAATTAATTTAAAGTGATTTTATATCATATTAATGATTTTGATAAAGTTGAATGTGAAATGAATGAATATTTAAGTTGAAATTTTGAAATATAACTAAAATTGGAAATTTATGAAATTGACTTAAAAGTGAACTTTTAGTTAAGCAAATAAAAATAAAACTAAGTTATATTTGAGAATTTGAACTTAAGTGTAAGTTGAAATTCAATGCAAGGAATTTAAAATTGAACATTGCAATTTAATAAGTGAATTATTATCAAATCTTGATTTTTGAATGGAAATTTAACTTTATAAAATCATGAACTTGAGGAAAAGTAAATGATGTTTATAAATGTGAAAATGTATGATTTTATGAGTTAAAAATGTTTTAAATAAAAATATAATTGGTTGAGAAATTATATTGAATATTTGGAGTTAATTGACTGCATTTTTGAAATGCTATTAATTACAATGTAAATGATATTACAATATTTGTAAATGCTGTAGTTGATGATAATGAACTAAAAAGCTAAATTGAATTAAAAACTATTATAGCAATTTTGTAAGCGCTATAATTTTTGAATTTAACTAAGTTTATTTGGAATTTAAGTGAACCCTATTACAACATTTTAAAATGTTGTCTTTTGTTAAATTGAACTGTTTTGAATGTAACTTTCCGTAGCGTTTTCTAAATGCTGCGAAAAGTGAAATTTCACTGTTTTGATAAGCGTAAGTGAATAAATGAACTTTGGAAGTTAAAATTTTTGGAAATTTAATAATTTAATTTTTAACATAATAACTTCATTTGTATGATTAAAAATGATTTTTTTTGGAATATAAACTGTTTTGAAATATGAATTGAAATGGTATTTTAAATTGAATAAAATGAATAATGATTTGAAATGTGGTTTCGAAAAGATATGATATTTTGATATATTAAAATGATTTGAATATGGTACTGAAAGATACGATATTTTGATATATTAAAATGATTTGAAACGAAGTTTTGAAAGATATGATATTTTGATATTAAATGATTTGAAAAATGAAGCTTTGAAAGGTTATGATATTTTGATGTATTAAAATGATTTGAAAGGAAGTTTTTAAAGGATATGATAATTTAAAATATTGAAATGGTTAGAAATGACTTGATATTTATTTTGATAAATATTTGAATTGAAAGATATGGTATGATGATATATTGAAATGGTTTGGAAATAATTTAATCTTTATTTTGATAAAGATTTGGGTTGAAATGAAATTTTATTTTGAAGTATAAAATATATATTTTTTAAAGTTATAACTACGGGTTATAATAACGATTGGTTGTTGAAGAGACCGGGATCGGATATTGTCTTATAGCCGGCCAATACCGAAAACCACTTTAACAACTGTGTACACGGTGGAGATTCCAGAATGAAGTAGGATGGTGGCGACTTTCTCGAGGTATATTACGTGGACCCAACTCCCGTGAGTTGGCATAAATGACTAAAACAGGAGCTATACCGGGATACACAAAGGGTCGCACCCTTTCATCGAGCATGCTCCATCGGAAACCATTCTATTACTTTTGTGATTCGATATGTGGCGCCACTTTGATTCAGGGGTATTGTTCGAGGTGGGTGGAAGCTGCTGGCTTGCCGTCACCACCGGTCCGTGAGTGCAAACGGTGTATCCACCCTGGCATTGCCTCGCGTGCCGTATCATCTTCTTATATCGAGCATACTACGATTTTGGTTTCAAAGATCCGACCGCGTTAAGGTTCACCATCCCCTTAACGCTATTTTCTATATGATTATACTTTACTGATTAGACACTACTGTATATAGCGTATATTACTACATAGTAAATAGTTTAATAGATCCTTAGAGGATGGGCGGTCCCAAGCATCTTCTATGTTACTTGTACCTTTGCTACAGTTCACTTGAGTTGGTTTACATTGTATAAGTATGTATGTCCTGACTCGAGTGTTTGTATTCTTTATTTACGCTCGGGTCAGCCTGAGTTATTCACAGATTTGGATTTCCCCTTTCTGGAGATTGGAATGGCTGGAGATTATCTACTTGTCAAGTTTCATCTTTTCAGTTCGGTTGTTCTATTCAGCTTGTACTTGGTTATCATATTTAAACTTCTGTTGTACTTTATTTCTTCTATTGTATCTTATGTAACTCTGATATATTTATATAGTAGCTTCATGAACTACTATTTCTTTTACTTCCGCTGCATTATTATTACTCTGTGTCTGTGATCTGTGATTTTTATTTACTGTATATTCTGAGATTTGCAAAAATTTTATTTACAACGCGGTATTTTGAGCAATTCAATTCCGGCATGAGTGTCTACCTATACACTTATAATGGATTCGAATGGTTGAAAATACCTGGTTGTGACAGTTGGTATCAGAGCTTTGGTAGCTCTAGGCAAAACTCAGCATATGGAGTGAATGTATTTACAGAACCACTTTCATTCGAGTTTGAATCTCTTCCTTTTTGACTCGATTCCTTTGAATTTTGGAACATTACCTACGGTTCCAAAATCCATTCGTATCCCTCACTATTCATCTTCTTTTAACTGTGGAGTATTCCATAGCACTGCTTCGAATGATCTTTTTAGTGAGTCGACGGTCACGCCATTTTCAAATTGAATTGAAAATGGGGGAAAACTCCTTTACAATTAGCATCGATTCACCAGAGATTTATATCTATCCTTGGTTTAGATGCTAATATCTTTTGTTATCCCAAACTCTAACTCTTGAGATCAATGTAGATTTACCCTAGAGAAAATCCACATCGATCTTATTATTTAAGTCACGGTTGACCCGGTTAAGGTTGCCCGCGATTTATTTAAGCTTACCCACCTCCCTACTTTGTTATTTAATCAACTTGTCTTTTGTTTCCAATCTATTCTTCCAAACATTTTGAATTGTACTTGTATATCTATGTTTTGTTTTATATATTGTGTTGTTTGGGTTGTTGATGTTGATTTAGGTTTCCGATCGATTCGTCTGATCAACGCTATCGATAGGATTTCTAAAACACATTGACCGAACAAACTAACACAACATTATTTTAAAATTTGGTTAATGATTTTTTTTTGATATATAAGTAAATTTATGGAACTTAATAAACTGATTTAAAATTGATTATTTGAAATGATAATACTTAATTTATCATTTGTTGTTCTATAAGTGAATTTATAGATAGTTGTTTATAAATTGATTTGGGAACTGAAATGAATTTAGAACAAGAAATCTGAGAATTTAATTTCCGATGGTTTCAAACCTTGTGTTTAAGTTTTAAAGTATATTATTTAAAGTATTTTCGAATAAGAATATGTTTCCAAAGGATTTTAAAGTTTAAAATTAGTGCTCTTCTCATTGTCGCTGGAAAATAACTTCGGTGATGACTGCAACATCATCGATATTTATTTTCGAGTTTCGAAGTTAAGAGACCGCCCTGTAGTCTTGCTACAGCTTTGTTTTGGGAAATTTAATTGATTTGAATTTCTAAAATATGACTTTATTTTAATATATATATATAGATAGATATATGATTGAAATTTGAGTTGACATATTATGTATATATTATTACTTATCTCTAAATGGTTTGAATGTAATCAGAAATTTAGTTCTTAAATTTTATTTTAAAGAATAATTTCAATTATATAAAAAAAAATCAAAATTTTTGAATAAATGATTTAAGCTTGAAATGATTTAATTGGAAAGTTTTATTTGTATAATGCAATTGCATTCAAATATAACTTACCTTAATTTTTCAAAAGTTAACAATGTAATTGGATAATATACAATATAAAAAGATTTTATAAATGAAATTTGAGTGGTTATAATAAATGTTATACACTTATTTTTTAATTATAAAATGATTAACAGAGGTAAATAGAATAAATGGGTAATTGAATAATTTACAATATAAAATAATGTTAAAAGAACTAAGAATAAAAGAAAGCAGTTATAATAAGTGTAAGTATATTTAACATAAGTGATAAATATATTGAGCGGAATAATTTTAATTTTAATTAGGAATAAAGAAGAATTACATGTATTAAGTACATTATGAGTATAATAAATGATTATTTTTCAAACCCTTTGGTTTTAAAAATTGTTAATTTAAGATGATTGGATAATAAGATAATGGAATTTGAGATAGTTAAGATTTATTTAACTTGTGTACAGATTTATTCTCTATTTAAGTTGAAATTTCCGTGCTTTCAAATTTATTTCCTTATTTTGTTTTCCAAACTATCTTTTGGTTGTCCTTATCATCCTTATCTTGCTATAGATTGGTATAGGCATCTTTCTATAATCTTTGATAGATCTTTGGTAATCATTTTGAATCCACCTTTTCGTGCTTGTGTTCTTAATTTTGGAGAATCTTGGAAAGATCATCTCCACCTTATAAAACTTACCTATAACAATAGCCATCATGTATACTTTCAATCTCTTTGTCATCTTGTCATAATCTTATTTCATTTCTATTTTTTTCTGTGCTTTCCCGTACCTCATTCCTTTTCGGGGACGAAAAGTTTTGAGTGGGGGAGAGTGTAACAACCCTGTATTTTGTGATTTATTTTAATTGTATATTTTAATTATTTTAATTTAATTTTGATTTAAAAACTTATTTTTTTATTTTTAATGATTAATTTTTTTCTTTTAAATATAAAATTTAGTTTTGATATGAATTATCATTCCAAAGCATGACTAAAAAGAATATTTTCCAAAAAGTGAATTTTTGGTCAAAATAATAAAACTTTGACTTTTAATTTAATTTTTTTAAAAGTTTGAAAAATTAAATTTTATCTTTTATTATGAAAGTACATAAAATTTTAAGAACATTGCTTTTTGCTTCGTTGAAAACGGATTTAATTTGTGAAAGTTATACTGTTTTCAATATTGTGTGTACATTGAATTATTTAACAATTTTCTTTATGTTAAATTTTATAAATTATATTTTTAATTGTCAAATAATGTTATAATATGTGTTATATGACATGTTAGATATATATTTTTTTTTAAAACATTTTTTTTGTGATGTTATAATTTTTCCAAAGTTTACCGTGTTGATTTCTTTTTTTTGGCTGTTTTATTACTTTCTGCTATTTTCTTCATTAAAATTTTATTTAAATTTAATTTTATATATTTATTTTGTGAATTCATTTTTATTTTGTGTACTTATCTTTATTTATAAATATTTTCAAGTATATAAAAATTTTCCAAAGTGCATTGAATTTATTTCTAATTTTAAAGTCTACTTCGCAATTTTAAGCCATTTTCTTAATTTAAATTCTATTTAATTAAAATTTAATTATTTATTTTATTTTAGAAATGATAAATAAATTATTTTATTTCAAAATTTTGCTTTAGAATATTTTTAAAATGAAGTAGATATTTTTCCAAAGCCATCGATGTTTTAATTATAATTTTTTGAACCCTGTTTTCAATTTTTAAGCAATTTCCTTAATTCTTTTTATATTTTCTTTAAATTTAATTATATATTTTTATTTTTTTTCACTTTGTTTCGGTTTTTAGATGTACTTGCTGAATTTTATTTTGTTTTATTTGATTTAAAAGAAAAGGAAGTATGGAAGGTTTTAAAAGCTAAGAAACGTAAAGTCGTTTCACCGTTTCTTTTACCGTTTCTTTTTCAATCAATACATCAGTTATTTTGGCCATTCCTTATACTATCTTCAATTGACTTCTTTTTCTTCATTTTCACGTGAAAACATCTTCCTTATCTCATTTTCATGGCTAGAGAAAAATTGGTAATGGCTTCACTATATTTTTCTACTTTTTCTCCTTCCTTTTTGCTTGTTTTTGCCTTATTTTCTTTGTTTGTTTTACTCGGCCACCACTAGCTAGCCTTGGCCATCACCTCCACCACCTTCTCCTCTTCACCATCCACCACTTAACATCATCTCCTCCTCTGACTTGACCAGGCCGCACCCTCCCCCTTGACAAAACTCCACACAAAAGCCTTGAAAACTCCTTAAAAACATGTTAGCCTAGCCTAGTTGCTTCACTACCTTCATCCACCACCAAGGCCACCACCTTAGGCCACCACCACCACCTTGATATGACCCCCACCCATCACCTAAGCTACTATCCAGATCTGAAACCTGAAAGGGTGAACCCAAACATGCCTTAGCCAAGCCCAAAAAGTTCACCAAAACTCTTATATATGCCTTAACATTTTATATTCTATACATTTAAACTCCTACCCACTTCATCACCTTGTAACCGCCCCTTTTCCTACCCATACCTGATCCAAACCATGCTCAAACCTGACCTTATTAATTCCCTAGGCCATGCAAACAAGCATAGGAAGCAAGTGCAAAGTCTTTGGTTTTGTTTCATACATTTATTTCTAACATTGTTAAGTATATCTTGTTTTTGAAACTTATGTTTCATATATTTGTTTTGTTTGAATGTATCCAAGGCTATAAATCTTTGGCTCTCCACTCTCAAATCATATTCATGCTTTCATGCCTTCGAAGATCTTTGTTGTTTGTAGTTGTTTGTCATCTCCATCTAATACAAGTGAGTATTTCTCACCAGACATTATGTACTTATATAAGTAGTAAATTGACACCCTACGAATCTGTAAAACTATATTAACATGTTATAACTGCTTATATTATTATCATATGATGTTCACACCTGTTAAACACCTGTTATATCATATGTTACTGTTATTTCATGCTATTCTGTATATTTTATCAGTTTATCACACTGCAAGTTCCCTGTAAATTAGAATCACTATGGGTTGAAATGATGCATACCCGAACGGACTTTAGAATAGGGAAAAATCGTTATGGGCTGAAATGATAGGCTTGAACGGTTTTTATTTAATTTATTTTAACTTGGGATTGCAGGTTTGAAATGATAAAACCCGGATTTTCTTTGTAAATTACGGGTTGAAATGATATATTACCCGTATCACTTTACCTAGAGCAGAAAATTATATACATGCCCGTAGTTAAAATATGTTTTTCTAAAAAATTTAAAATATTTTAGAAATTTAATTATTATAATATTTGATTTGAAATTTAATAAAAATATAACTTTTGTAAAGTATTATTTGTTTTCTGGAAATCTATAAGTTAAATAAATTATGGAAAAGTTAGAAATATGAATGTAAGTTATTTTGGAAATTTTGATTTAATTTTTAATGGAATTTAAATTAACTTTGAAAATATGATAAATTTATGATATTTTGAATTTAAATTAATTTAAAGTGATTTTATATCATATTAATGATTTTTGATAAAGTTGAATGTGAAATGAATGAATATTTAAGTTGAAATTTTGAAATACAACTAAAATTGGAAATTTATGAAATTGACTTAAAAGTGAACTTTTAGTTAAGCAAATAAAAATAAAACTAAGTTATATTTGAGAATTTGAACTTAAGCGTAAGTTGAAATTCAATGCAAGGAATTTAAAATTGAACATTGCAATTTAATAAGTGAATTATTATTAAATCTTGATTTTTGAATGGAAATTTAACTTTATAAAATCATGAACTTGAGGAAAGCTAAATGATGTTTATAAATGTGAAAATGTATGATTTTATGAGTTAAAAATGTTTTAAATAAAAATATAATTGGTTGAGAAATTATATTGAATATTTGGAGTTAATTGACTGCATTTTTGAAATGCTATTAATTACAATGTAAATGATATTACAGTATTTGTAAATGCTGTAGTTGATGATAATGAACTAAAAAGCTAAATTGAATTAAAAACTATTATAGCAATTTTGTAAGTGCTATAATTTTTGAATTTAACTAAGTTTATTTGGAATTTAAGTAAACCCTATTACAACATTTTAAAATGTTGTCTTTTGTTAAATTGAACTGTTTTGAATGTAACTTTCCGTAGCGTTTTCTAAATGCTGCGAAAAGTGAAATTTCACTGTTTTGGTAAACGTAAGTGAATAAATGAACTTTGGAAGTTGAAAATTTTAGAAATTTAATAATTTAATTTTTAACATAATAACTTCATTTTTATGATTAAAAATGATTTTTTTGGAATATAAACTGTTTTGTAATATGAATTGAAATGGTATTTTAAATTGAATAAAATGAATAATGATTTGAAATGTGGTTTCGAAAAGATATGATATTTTGATATATTAAAATGATTTGAAATGTGGTACTGAAAGATATGATATTTTGATATATTAAAATGATTTGAAACGAAGTTTTGAAAGATATGATATTTTGATATTAAATGATTTGAAAAATGAAGCTTTGAAAGGTTATGATATTTTGATGTATTAAAATGATTTGAAAGGAAGTTTTTAAAGGATATGATAATTTAAAATATTGAAATGGTTAGAAATGACTTGATATTTATTTTGATAAATATTTGAATTGAAAGATATGGTATGATGATATATTGAAATGGTTTGGAAATAATTTAATCTTTATTTTGATAAAGATTTGGGTTGAAATGAAATTTTATTTTGAAGTATAAAATATTTTTTTTTAAAGTTATAACTACGGGTTATAATAACGATTGGTTGTTAAAGAGACCGGGATCGGATATTGTCTTATAGCCGGCCAATACCGAAAACCACTTTAACAACTGTGTACGCGGTGGAGATTCCAGAATGAAGTAGGATGGTGGCGACGTTCTCGAGGTATATTACGTGGACCCAACTCCCGTGAGTTGGCATAAATGACTAAAAGAGGAGCTATACCGGGCTACACAAAGGGTCGCACCCTTTCATCGAGCATGCTCCATCGGAAACCATTCTATTACTTTTGTGATTCGATATGTGGTGCCACTTTGATTTGGGGGTATTGTTCGAGGTGGGCGGAAGCTGCTGGCTTGCTGTCACCACCGGTCCGGGAATGCAAACGGTGTATCCACCCTGGCATTGCCTCACGTGTCGTGTCATCTCCTTATATTTAGCCCACTACGATTTTGGTTTTAAAGATCCGACCGCGTTAAGGTTCACCATCCCCTTAACGCTATTTTCTATATGATTATACTTTACTGATTAGACACTACTGTATATAGCTTATATTACTACATAGTAAATAGTTTAACGGATCCTTAGAGGATGGGCGGTCCCAAGCATCTTCTAAGTTACTTGTACCTTTGCTACAGTTCACTTGAGTTGGTTTACATTGTATAAGTATGTATGTCCTGACTCGAGTGTTTGTATTCTTTATTTACGCTCAGGTCAGCCTGAGTTATTCATAGATTTGGATTTCCACTTTCTGGTGTAACGACCCGTAAAATTTTAATAATTTTAAATGGTTTTATTTAACGTATTTAATTGAATTTTGGTGAAATTTTAAAACAATATTTTGAAATAAAAAGTTAATATTTGGATTACGTATGATTAAATATAGCAAATGGTAAATTTTCAATTAATTTTATGAAAGTTTATATATTATGTAATTCTATTAAATTCAAATCAGTTAATAATTGCTGATAATAAATTGTTTTTCAAACCTGAATATTTTTTCTATAGAAAAATTGTAAATCGTCTTCTGAGCGAGACGTCATAATTCATTTTATCAAATTCGGACTTCTATTACTCCGTTTATCTTATTTCTGGCAAAATAACTGTATTTCTGGTACCGATTATCGACTTTTGATCGGATGATCGTACCACCGAAAGTCTGTATACCGTTTTATCGCCTCGTCGTGTTGATCCCAAGGGTATATTTATTTCTATATTTTGAGATCCGATACGCGACAGAAATGTTGATAACGGCCCGTTGTAACGGTACCACTTTCTAACTTTTCCCTTTCCTTCGGTTTCAAAGTGGAAACGTGTTGCCCAAATAATATTAATTTGCTTTTATGGGTTAGCTGAATCAAAGCAACGTAACCGTTGCTATTTATTTCTTTTATTACTTCCTGCATTATCGTGCTTGACATTTGCTCCAATTTTTTTTTTCAATAGTCCATTTTCATTCTGGGCTGTTTGAGGTAACATATAATATTTGTACGTTCCACTTTATTTTATTCCCTGAAATCCGACTTATGACTCTTCATCATTCAATCTATTTTAAAGTTACTTTTGGGAATTTTTTTATAAAAGGGTCTCAGATCCATTACCGTTTTCTTACCTTTGAAATTCAAACTCTATCCGTGACTACCAAGCAACTATTAATTGTTTTAATATTTTGCGAAATTCAGGGAGCCAGCGGTTACAAATCCATCGGTTTCAATTTATTTTATTCGGTCACTTGCCTTTTTGAGTCTGTTCACTGGAAATTATAAGGTTGATGCTATTTTATTTTCTTCCATTTGTCCTGCAACCCATCTTCCTCCCCTATATTTTATTCCTTCTTCTCCTGAAACCCACTCCCCATATTTATTTTCCTCCTTCTCCTTTCTCCATTTATTTTCACTGATAGTTTTTCCTCTCCCTCTCCCTTACAACGCAAGCACCCTCACTGCAAGCACGTCAGTAGCCTTGCCATCCACCGAGACTACCCACTCCATCCTCTTCCCATTCGATCCACACCCTCACAAACTCAACCGACCTTGGCCAGCAACCGTCACCAACAGCCTACCCACCAACCTCAGCCCTCACCTCCCGGATTCGCTCCACCCGAGCACCCAAACCCGACCACGGCTTCATCTCCGGGCCAAGCAACCTTGCTCCGCTCCTCCCACCTTGCCGCAAATCCCTGTAGCCGAAGTTTTCCCTCCTCGCTACCCGCCATCGCATCACCTACCGAACATCATTCACGTGCAACTCGAGCCAGGCGACCACTCCACCTCCGAACCCCTTCTCGTCTCAATATGAATGCATGTTTCCGGGCTTATATGGGTAAGTGTACCTGTGTGGCATATATCTGCATGCTGTGTGGCATAAAACTATCTATAGATTTATATGTGTTTAAAATGCTCTGTTATATATACCACATTTTAGTTACTATATTTGTTTGCATCTTTAAACAGTTTAGGCTGTTAATAGGTGTTGGTTTTATACTTTTGGAAATGATAGGTTCGGCATATAGTATAAGTTTTCTTTTTAGTATTATACATATGTGCATATTTTTATAAGTTGTTCTATATATTTGTATAAACTTTTGATCTAATTGTTTATATAGGTTTGAAGTCTATAGAATGATTTGTTTTAAAATCTGTTAGTAGTCATAAGTTAGTTACAGGGTAGCATGATATAAAGTTTAGATTTATTTCACTTTAAAAAAAACATGATTTTTGAAGAGTATAGATAAGTGAACAATATCTGATGTATATATATCTAATCCTAGGAAGTTGTGTTTTCTCTTCAAGCGTGCTTTGTTATTTTAATCGGATGTTATTTTTTAACATAAGTTTGCCGTGCTATTAGTATAAGCTTATTTATTATTCATATATAGGCTGGTTCAAGTAAAGGCTGATGTTATTATTTAAATATAAAGGCTGAAGATAAGGATGTGTAAGTGATCACCTATAAAAATCCCAGTTTTAACAGGCTATATGTATATTGTTATTTGTTCGCAAGGTATAGAGAAATATGTATTTATATTATAAGTGTATTGTCAAATATCATATTTATAGTCATAATGTGTATTGTTAAGTATAATGTATATTTTATTATATTATGTTTGAGTGTATATTTTATTAAAAGGGTAAACTTTAGTTGATAACTTGTTAGGTTAGTATGTGTTATAAATTTTAAGAAGTATAATGTAAGTTCTATATATGGAGGTTGGATCAGAGGATTTGTCTGCATACTTAGTTTATATGGATAGCATAGGAAATTGGTTTTATATACATAGACGTCATTTTATATTTTAGTTAAAATTTTTGACTTGAAAATAAATATGTATGTTTTACTTTAAAATATTAAAATTAGAATATGGTTTTATAAATATAGTTATATATATTTTCAAATTTACCTATATCAATCATCTTCGTCAACCCGGCCAGATTTGATTTCGTCTATTTCTATTGATCAGCTATTCGTCGAATTCGTGCCATTTTGTTTGTTTGGGATTCGTGCCTGGATTTCGTAACTCAACTACATTGCCTATCTCTCTAGCCTCGAAAGGTGAGTAATCACTCACGATTAACATTCTTTTATTCATTAAATTTGATTTCAATTGAAACGACAATTGAAATATGATGCTGTAGTTATTTAAATTTGTTATATATGTTATTATCTATAACTGTTCACCTGCGGGATATGACACCATATCCTGTTGTTTATATTATATTGTTATTGATGATAGATGCCTGTTATTTTATTGTATTTTCTGTTATCACTCTGCAAGTTCCCCGTAGTTTAGAAATCACTATGGGTTGAAATGATACATACCCGAACAGACTTTAGAATAGGAGAAAATCATTATTGGTTGAAATGATAAACCCAAGCGATTTTCATTTAATTGAATTTGGGATTACGGGTTGAAATGATATCCACCCGTATATATTTAGTGTACGGATTGCAATGATAAATATCTGTAACACTTGACTATATGATAGGAAATATATACAAACACCGTTGGTCCATATAAATATTTTGAAAATAATTTCTACAATATTGGGAAGAAATATATGGTTTAATAAATTTAATTCTTAAGATATTCTATAAATGAAAATTTTATATATAGATTTAGTAGTAATATTTGATTTAAATTAGATTGATTTAATACATATAATATGGTTAAGTATTTATGTAAATCTATATTTCAAATAGATTCTCTTGTAATAAATTGAATAATTAAGATTGGGAGATAAATTTGAGTTTATAAAAATGGTATTTAGATAAGGGTTATTTAATTAAATCGATACGAAATTTAGAATGGGAAATTTAAAAGGGTATGATTTTATAACTGGATTTTTGATTTAAGTGATTTAATGAATATTTCACGTTTAAATAAATTAAAGAAAATATTGAGCTAAATGTAATTTAAGGTTACTTAAATGATATTGAATCTAATAAGGGATTATTTCGAGACTAAATAATAATAAGATTCAATCGAGATCTATATGAAACTGTATATGGAACATTTAAATACTTAAGCCTTGAACTATATTGGAATTTAAATGGTTTATTTTGAGATTCGGATCTGTATTTGAAATCAATATAGTTGAACTTGTTATTTAGAAACTAAATTGAATCAAAGTGAAAATTTAGGTTGAATCAATATAGTTGAATTTATTATTTAGTTGAAACGTTGAATACTTAAGTTTTGAAATATATTGAATTATAAAGGGGTATTTTGTGATTTCAAATCCAAATTTGAGATTTGATAAAAATGAAATGGTTATTTTTAGGAAAATTTAATTTGATAAATTGAGATTGAATATAATTTGAATGGGAAGGTCGGGTTGATGTTGAAACGATTTGTTAAGTTGAGGAAATTGAAATACTTTACTTTATAAATTATTTATTATATATAAATACTATTTTGGGAAATATAGAGATAAATGAAGTAAAATGATATTTGGTTGAAGTATAAATTAAGTTGAAATGGCCACGGTGTTATAGTGTATATTTCTACCCTGTAGATAGTTCCATGGACCCTTAGAGAATGGTTATTCCAAACATCCTTTAAGTTATTTGTATTTCAGTTGATATTTCACTTGAGTTGGATTTATTGATATAAGAATATTAATCCTGACTCGAGTGTTTTGTGTTTTGCTTTACGCTCGGGTCAGACTGAGTGATACAGCATTTGAGACTCACCTTTGGAGTTCGAAGCTTCATTTGGAAATCCAACTATCGATTCAGATTCTAGCCTTTCCAGTTGATTGGTTCAAAGAAGTCATCTGTTGCATTGGAGACTTCACTGCATTTGAACTATTCGGTTGTATTTTTCTAACTCTGATGTATATAGTAGCTTCATGAACTACTATTCTTTATCTATTCTGCTGCATTATATTACTCTGTGATCTGTGATTGATTTATTTATTATATATTTTAAGTTTTGCCAAATTTTAATTAACAATTTGGTATTTTGAATTATTCAAGTCGGATATGTATGGTTTTATTGTCGATTTGAATGGTCCAAAATAGCGGATCGTTACATCTGGAGATTGGAATCGCTGGAGATTATCTACTTGTCAAGTTTCATCTTTTCAGTTCGGTTGTTCTATTCAGCTTGTACTTGGTTATCATATTTAAACTTCTGTTGTACTTTATTTTTTCTATTGTATCTTATGTAACTCTGATATATTTATATAGTAGCTTCATGAACTACTATCTCTTTTACTTCCGCTGCATTATTATTACTCTGTGTCTGTGATCCGTGATTTTTATTTACTGTATATTCTGAGATTTGCCAAATTTTTATTTACAACACGGTATTTTGAGCAATTCAATTCCGGCATTAGTGTCTACCTATACACTTATAACGGATGCGAATGGTAGAAAATACCTGGTTGTCACATTTACATAACATTCCATTCCTCTAAAGAACTTAAATACATGTTTTTCATAAAACAAACATATTATAACATGTATATTTTGAATGCGTAAACAAGTACAAGGTTTAAACATTCAATTATCCATTTCCAATCAATTTATATTCAATTTTATTCAATTTCAAATTGATTCACAATCAATTCATTTGCATTCCATTCACATCCACATTCGTTATATTTAAATACAATTTATTAAGCTTCAATTTATCCATTTAAATTGATTCTAAATCAATTTATCTATTTTCCATTGATTTCCATTCAAGTTATTCACCAAGCTTTGTCCGCTTCATTTTATATTAAAAACATTCCAATCCATGTTAATTTATTTATGAATCATTTCATAAATAGTCACTTAAGTTATGTTTCCATTGCAATAAAATACAATTTCATTTTAAATTGATTCTCATTCAATTTATTCACTTCTAATTACTTAGTATATCCAACTTATACTATATCCCTTGGGAATCATTCCATTAATTTATTTCAATCACTATCAATTTCATTTGACTCGTTTCAGGAGTTCGCTTCATTACCTCACTTTTCAAGTGATTCATATCCAATTTACTCAATTCCAATTCACCCTCCATTTATAATTCAAAATTTCAAAATTCCATTTCTTTACCATAATATTTGTAATGACTCGGTATTTAGAGCCATTCAAATCGACAATAATCCACACATGTCAGACTTGAATTTCCCAAAGCAATAGATTGTTAATATATTTATTTGGCATAGCTTAGTATATACAGTAAATAAATCAATCATAGAATCGCAGGCACAGGGTTTATAACAATGCAGCAGGATTAATAAATTGTAGTTCATGTAGCTACTATAGAAAGTAACATAGTCTAAATAGAATAAATAAGAAATCCCAATACACAGAAGTCTCTGGTACAAAGAAAATGACAAAATAACAGAAATAAACTAAAGGGTGAAATAGATAAGCTTGATCTTCCAAGGAACTCTAGCTCCAAAGGATGAATCTCAAAGTGTGACACTCAAGCTGACCATAGCATAAAGCAAAACAAAACACATGAATCAGGATTAGCATTCTTATGTTGATAAATCAAATTCAAGTGAAACGTCAAGTAAATGCAATATAACTTAGAGGATGTTAGGATTCCATCCTTTAAGGATCCGATGAACTATCTATATACATAGTATAATATGCTATATATATAATGTCTATAGTAAATTAAAATATTAAAATAGCGTTAAGGCATTACACATATCCCCCTTAACACATTTTATATATCCCCGTAGTCTATACAGATACTGTAAGCCCCACCAAACCGATAGGATACTCAGGGAGCACTCCATAGGTACGGTACAAAACAAAGTCGTAGAGGGTGCGATAAGGCATGTGTCAAGGCACACGAGGCAATCCCTAGAGTAGGATTCTACAATTTTGCAGATCTGGACTGGTGTTAATGCATAGCAGCTACTACCACCCACCTCGAGACATACTCCGAATCAAAGGTGTGCACACCAAAATCAAATCACAAAAGCAATAGATACAGTTTCGAAGAAATGTGCTCGATAGGAGGAATGACCTCAGTTGGCCCGACATGGCTCCTTTTTTAGCCGCATCAAACTGACTCTCGGGAGTCAGGGCTATGTAAATACAATACAGAATCATTCGCCAAACCATCCTCCTTAATTCTAGAATCTCCAACACGTACACAGTTGTTAATTTGATTTTCGGTATTCGCAGAGAGTATAACAATATCTGATCCCAGTCTCTCTAACAACCAAACACTTATTTTACACCGTGGTCATTTATAAATTACTTTAGAAATAATTAAATAAAATCATAAACAAAATTTAAATCAAACGAATATTCAATTTTAATCTTATATAAATTTTACGTATTCATTTAATCACCTTTTATTAAACAAGTTATAAATCATTTCCAAAAATCATTAAATTCCGAATGAATCTTTATTTAAATTCAATTGGTAACTAGTTTAAGTTACCAATAAACTTCCAATGTACCTTTCCAACCCTTTTTTTTTAAAGTTATAAAGCTTATTTTAAATATAAATTGAATGAACCTTTTAAAAATATTATACATATTCAATAAAATTAATTTTGTACAATTTAAAATAAATTAAACTTTTTATTTATCTATTTAAAATTTTATTTTTATATGTTTTAGAAAATAAAACTACAAGTAAAATTTTAAAAATTACTTTTAAATTAAACTCATAATTTTTATATTTCCAAAATCAACATTTTAAAGGTTATAAATTTTAATATTATACAATAGAATACTTATGACATTTCAAAATCAACTCATGCATTTCCTTTCAAATATTTGGAAATCGTTTTTCAAAAATAGACCAATGGTATCCGTATATAATTTTAAATACTATGCTCAAGTGATACGGATATTTGTTATTTCAATCCATAATTGTTAAATTTTACGGGTTTATATTATTAAACCTGCAATCCCAAAATTTCAATAAGAACCAATAATCGCTTGGGTTTATCATTTCAACCCATAATGAATTTTCTACTATTCTAAAGTCCGTTCGGGTATGTATCATTTCAACCCATAGTGATTTCTAGAACTAAGGGAACTAGCAAAGTGAGAACAATAAATAATAATAACATAACATAACAATTCTAGCATGTGAACAATAACAATTTAAGTAAATAATTGGTTAACATATAATGGTGTCAATTTCCATAAGTGGTCAATTTAAAATAACAACGTGTCATATTTAACAGTTAAAAATCAACAATTCAAATTTAACAGCACATTTAAATTTTCATTTCCTATGAAATCAATTTAATAAGCATAAGAGCATTAATCATGAGTGATTGCTCACCTTTCGTTGCTAAAGAACGATGGAAAACACTACGGAAAAGAATGATGCAACGGACACTAGTATGAATCTACACGACAAATCAATTAGCCGCAACAAACATGAAAGTAGATTTAGCACGATAATTAAATAAAACAAATATATACATATGAGTGGTATACATATACATTTGTCTTAAATATTTGAAAGAACAATTATATACAACATATACAATTTTTTGCCAAAGCGTACATGTGCAATATATACGCATACATCGTTTGTCGGTAATTTAAAAGAAAATGACATTTATAAATTCTTTTTTCTTCAACTATATATATATATATACATATATATTGTATATATAATAGGTACAAATTTGATTTGAACAATGGGATCCTTTGCCAACATGTATAATACTATTTCAACATGTAAAAGCTTTTGGAAATCATAGATGAGATTCCTATTCAAAAGTACACGACATACATACATACATATATATATAAGCCAGTACCGGCGGCATACACACACACACAGAGCAAAAGAAATACTTGAATTACCCAAAATAAGACATATATATATATATATGCATGTAATAGAAGAAGAAAAAATCAATAATGAACCGAGCAACATGCTTGTATATAATATTTGTATACACATCATATACACTTAGGCTAGAACCGAAAATAACCAAAGCTCGATATGCACGTGCATATATAAATGCAACGCCACTGCATACATGCACATTCAAAAACAAGGGAGAGGAGCGATCAGTGGATCGGCTAGGGAAAGCAAGTGCCGTAGTGAGGCTGCTAAAGGCGGTTGTCACGTGGTGATGGGAGCAAGCCAATGGCGACGGTGGTTGATAGCTGGGTGATGCGATAGTGTATGGGTTCGGTGGTGTGTGGGCAGCCGTTTCGTCAGGGAGAGAGCGGCAGCGTTGGTCGTGGAGATGGAGGAGGGGGAATGGTCGGGTGTTTTGTTACATGGAGAAGGTTGGGTGGACTCGGGTTCAGTCAGAGTGCGGAATAGGTCACGGCAAGCTGGTAGAGGTAGGAATGGTGGCTGATGATGGGGTGGCTCGGCTTTGCTTGGGATCGGTTAAATGGTGGGCGAGAGCAGATTCCAAGGTTGCTTGGTGAAGAGAAAAAATGTGGATGAGGAGGAACGTTTTCTCAGGAAGAAAAAAAAATGAAACGTACCTTTGTGAACGAATAACAAAAGGGGGAAGGTAATATATAAATAGAATAAATGAATAGCAATGGAAGACTATGATTTAGCTGAATAATTAAAGCAATTTATTATCTGTTTGGGTTGCACATTTCAAATTTGAAAAGCTAAGGAAAGTATAAAGTCATAATTATGGTACCATTACGACGAATTTTTTATTATTTCGGTAGCACACCGGACCTCAGAACATAGAAATGAATACACTACGGAGATCAGCATGATGAGGCAAATAGAATCGTATACAGATTTCAACAATACGATCAAATTAGAAAACTCAAATTTTGCTCTACTGAAAATGCTGCTTAAACGCAGAAAATAAGATAAATGGACCTATAAAAGTCCAAAATTTGATGAACGAATTATGACGTCTTTCCTAAAAAATGATTTACATTTTTATTATATAAAAGTATTCAGGTTTCGAAAATATTAAATTTTCAACAAATAAACCAATTAAATTTTTATTTTGAAATTTCACAAATAAATTAACTTTCATATTTTCCAATAAAATTTTACCAATTACTATAATTAAGTAGACGCATTCCAAATATCAAATTTTTATTTAAAATTTTTATTATTTACATTTCAAAAAATTTATTTATATACGTTATAAAATAGTGAAAATTATCGGGTCGTTATACTCTCCCCCACACAAACTTTTCATCCCGAAAAGAAACGAGATGGGAGAATAAAAACAAACAGAAAAATAGAATATTTTCAACGAATAGTACCTGGGTCAAATAATTCAGGATTCCAGGCATGCATGGATTCCTTGGTTTCTCAAGTGCAATCCTGATCATCTGTACTACACTGTACCTTAACTAGACTGGCAGATTTCCTTCAAAGTTACTTCGTACCTCTATCGACAATACAAAGGGGCTTTCTCTTGATGGTGAGATTTGGCTTAACTTTCAAATTCTCCAACAAAGCTGGCTGAACAATCAAGGATGGATCATGGATATACTGCGAACGTGAGATACGTGAAACATGTTGTGCACACCTGCCAGTTTCTCTGGCAAGTCAACTCTATAAGTCAAAGGACCAACTCTTTCTAGAATTCGAAAAGGACCAATGAACCTCGGAGCAAGCTTCCCTCTCCGACCAAAATGAACCACATTCTTCAGTGGTGAGATCTTAAGAAAGACATGATCACCCATTGAGAGCTCGAAATCTCTTCTATGCTGGTCAGTGTACTTCTTCTGTCTATCCTGAGCAATCCTCATCTTCCTCCTAATCTCCTCAACCTTCTCAGATGCTTCCAGAATCATCTCAGGCCCAAGAACTAAATGATCACCGAATTCAATCTAGCAAGATGGAGATTTGCAGGATCGTCCGTGAAGAGCGGCAAATGGAGACATCTCGATACTTGCCTGAATTCAAGAAAATGGGATAAACAAATTGATTAAGCTTAAGATGATTCAAAATTAAAGATAGAGCTATACCTGATAACTGTTATTATAGGTGAATTCGACAAGATGGAGATGATCTTCCCAAGTTCCTCCTTAATCAAGAACATAAGCACGAAGGAGATCTCCTGGAATCTGATTCACCCTTTCCGTCTGACCATCACTCTGAGGATGATAGGCTGTACTAAAGTTCAAATGAGTACCCAAAGTTTCCTGAAAAGTTTTCCATAACTTGCTGGTAAGGATAGGATCACGAGATCAAACAATGCTAGAAGGAACATCATGGAGATGGACAATCTCCCGCATATAGATCTCAGCTAAATTCGATGCAATTTGATTTGACTTGACCGGAACGAAATGGGCGGACATGGTCAAATGATTGACAACTACCCAAATACTCTCATTACCCCTTCTAGTTCTCAGTAAACCATCAATAAAATCCATAGAAACTTGATCTCACTTCCAATGGGAATCTCAAGGGGTTACAGCAATCCAACGGTCTTCTGGTGATCAGCCTTAACCTGCTGACAAGTGGCACACTTACTGACAAAGATAGAAATGTACCACCTCATACCATTCCACACATACAACCTCTTCATATCCTGAAACATTTTCGTAACACCTGGATGGATGGAGAGTCTAAACTGATGATTCTCACTAAGAACTTCTTGCCTCAAACCATTAACTTTCAAAACACAAATCCGGCCATTAATATCAAAACTCTATTATGATCAATCTGTGCTTCTAACTCATTTTGATCACCACCTTCCTTATCCCAAATATTCTCCTTCGTAACTTAAGCACCGCATCCTCATCCTACTTAGCCGTAATTTGATCCATAAGAGATGGTGTAACTACAACCTGACACAACAAGGCTTTCTTTCACCTCAAAGCATCGACCATAACATTGGCTTTTCTAGGGGTATAGTTAATGTCAAGATCATAAGATGCTAAGAACTCAAGCCATCGAAATTGCGTCTAGTTCTAATCCTTCTAGGAGAAGATATGTTTAAGAGACCGGTGATCGGTGAAAAGCTCAAACTTGGTTCCCAAAAGTTTATTCCTCCACAACTTTAGAGCAAATACAACAGCAACCAATTCTAATCATGGGTGGCGTAGTTAACTTCATGGGGCTTCAACTGATGTAGCATACAATGACTTTCCCGCCTTGCATCAATACAACACCCAAACCTTCTTTACTAGAATCAGTACAAACCGATAATTCTTCACTCCCATTCGGAAGGTGAGAACAGGAGCAGAAGTAACCTTTTTCTTCAACTCAGTAAATGCGGTTTCACACTTCTCATTCCAATTAAATTTGGCATTCTTACGAGTTAAAGCAGTGAGAGGTGCAACTATGCGGGCAAAGTACTATATGAATCTCCGATAATAACCGGCAAAACCTAGAAAGCTACGAATATCAATTGAAGTCTTAGGTGCCTCCTAATCCTGGAATTAGGATAAGGCAGATAGGTCCAAAGATAGATAAGATAAATAAATTCAAAAGAGACAAGGTGGATAGAATATATTAATCGCGGCGACCTTAACCGAGTCAACTGAGACTCCATTCTCTGACACAATGTAGCCAAGCAATTGGATTCATCCCTCCAGAAATGGCACTTAGAAAATTTGGCTTTCACTTGATGACTCCTGGGAGTTTGGAGAACATATCTCAAATGAGATTCATGCTCCTTCTCAGACTTAGAAAAGACAAGGATATCATCAACAAAAGTAAGAACAAACTTGTTCAGAACATCACGAAACACGCTATTTATAAGATCGACAAAGAAGACAGGAGCATTGGTCAATCGAAAGGGCATGACTAACCATTCACAGAAACCATTCTTTGTTCGAAAAGCGGTCTTGGGAATGCTATCCTCAGCTACATGAAGGTGGTGGAAACCGGTGGCAAGATCAAACTGAGAGAATACTTTTGCTCTGTAGAGATGATCGAACAAGTCATTGATACGAGGCATCGGATATCAGTTCTTGAGAGTAAGCTTGTTCGGCTCTCTATAATCAACACACATCTTCAAAGAGCCATCAGATTTGGTGACAAAGACCAGATCAGCACCAAATTTAGAAGAAATATGCCTAATCAAACCCTTAGAGAACAAATCCTCAATCTGCTTCTTCAAACTCAACTTTCTCTTTGGGCCCATCCGTCTGGGAGGGAGAACAACCGGTCGGGCTCTAGGAATAAGGTCAACGCGGAATTCAATTTCCTGCTTAGGAGGAAGAGAAGTGACTTCATCAAAGACATATGGAAAATCACTAGCGATCGGGGTGGAGTCAAGATCCCTAAGTTGAACATCAAGAGAAAAGATAAAGCTGCCTGTAAAATCCTAAGGCATTCGACATTCAATTACAAAAGAATTTTTCTGGTCGTCTGCTAGAGAAACGGTTCGGGCTTTGGAAGAAATGACAGCATCATATCGTTTCAACCAATCGCCTCCGAGTAAAATATCAAATGCATCAAAACCCAATACGTAGAAATCTCCTGTGAATCGGTGCTTCCTGTAAAAGAGTTTCACCCTTTTACAAATCGTACGCGGGACCGCCGATGGGATTAGTCACACATAACGATGAAGTCACCAATTGAGGTCGCAAAATATGCTCGAATTTATTACAGAGATCAACAGATATAAAAATATGGAATGCACTAGTGTTAAATAAAACACGAACATGATAGTCATGCAAAGAAAAGAAGCTCTAAAGAGTACCTTGGTTATCACAGGTAGGAGTAGGAGGAGGAGTGGAGGAAGTCATGGAAAAGACTCCAGATGTCTTACCTCTCTGACGCAAGGGACAATCGTTCTTGAAATGCCCAGGCTACAAACAAATGTGACAAAGGTTGTTCCTGGTTGCCTAAGGTTGAGGAATAGTGGCACCTATAGAAGATGGACAACTGTTGGCATAGTGATCCTACTGGTCGCATTTGAAATAAATAATGGAAGATAGGTCAAGAGATCGCTTTTGAGGAGCATATACAATACCATAAGCATCTTGCCACTTCTTCTTCTACTGCTGGAAGTTAGGCTTCCTCTTCTTAGAACCACTGGAAGTACCCTAAGATGCTGAAACTGCTAGCTTACCCTTGGAAGTAGGATTCTTGAATCTAGTGGCCATATCCATCAGAGAGGTGAAGGTGCCATGAGCATGACTAATCAAGCGGTCATAATACTCTAGGTGAGCACAATGAATGAAATTCTCATTCTTCTTCAGCTCTGTGTCAATCAAACTAAGGCCATACTTGGAGAGCTCATTGAACTTCCTCTCATACTCAATAAAAGTCATGTCTCCCTGTTCAAGATCAATGAATGCCCTATACAACTGATATTTCCCAGTATTAGGCATCCATTTTGCCACAAAAGCATCCCTGAAAAGGAGGGATCCATGGTAAGACAAAGCTAAGAGGGATAAATTTCAAAGGAATATATTCGACAGAAATAAGCTAGGAAACAATAAAGAATCTCACTTGAACTGCTGCCAAGTGATATTAACCTCAACCATCTGAGCGGTAACAGATTCCCACCAGTCCAGGGCAGACTCCTCTAACTTCGAAGTAGCTAAATGACGCATCCGAGCATCAACGATCTCAAGTCCGGTGAAAACCCTCTTAAGACCCTTCAGCCACTGGTAAGCTTTGATAATACTCTCTGCTCTAGTGAACTTAGTGCCTCCAAGCTGAGAGTACTCTAACAAAGCCGAGTGAACCTAACAGGCTGAACAGGTGCAACAACAGGTGGTACCCGGGCAACCGATGGTGCAGGAGCATTTCCACGACCTCTACCATGAACATTCCCTTGGTTACTCATCTTGGAAAGACGAGAATAAACTTTAGAACAACGACAAAGTTCCAAAATTCGAAAGAAATCCTAATCGAAGGGAACTTTTAACTAAGAATTTCAAGTACGAATGAATATGATTTTGAAATTAATTCAACTCACTCTAGGGTGTTATTACCCTATCTTTAATGAGGTTTCACTCCACATACTAAGTTTGCCAAAATCAGAGCTCTGATACCAACTATAACGACCAGATATTTTAAACCATTCAAATCGATAATAATCCACAAATGTCAGAATTGAATCGCCCAAAGCAACAGATTGTTAATATATTTATTTGGCATAACTTAGTATATACAATAAATCAATCAATCACATAATCACAGACACAGAGTTTATAACAAAGCAGCGGGATAAATAAATTATAGTTCATGTTGCTATTGTAGAAAATAACATAGTCTAAGAGAACACATAAGAAATCCCAATACACAGAAGTCTCTAGTACAAAGCAAATAACAAAATAACAAAAATAAACTAAAGGCTGAAATAGATAAGCTTGATCTTCCAACGAACTCCAGCTCCAAAGGATGAATCTCAAACTATGACACGTAAGCTGACCTGAGCATAAAGCAAACCAAAACACTTGAATCAGGATTAACATTATTTTGCAGATAAATCAAGTTCAAGTGAAACGTAAAGTAAATGTAATATAACTTAGAGGATGTTAGGATTCCATCCTTTAATGATCCGATAAAATATACATACATAGTACAATACACTACATATATAATGTCTATAATAAAGTAAAATATCAAAATAGCGTTAAGGCGTTACCCGTATCCCTCTTAACACATTTTCTATATTCCCGTAGTCTATACAGATATTGTAAGCCCTACCAAACCAATGGGATGCTCAGGTGGCACTCCATAGGTATGGTACAAAACAAAGTCGTAGAGGGCGCGATAAGGCATTTGACAAGGCATGCGAGGCAATACCTAAGGTAGGATTCTACCGTTTTGCAAATACAGACTGGTGGTAATGCATAGCAGCTATTACCGCCCACCTTGAGACACACTCCCAATCAAGGGTGTGCATACCAAAATCAAATCACAAAAGCAACAGATATGGTTTCGAAGAAATGTGCCCGACAGAAGGAATGACCTCACTTGGCCCGGCATGGCTCCTATTTTAGCCACGCGAAACTAACTCTCGGGAGTCAGGGCTACGTAAATACCATACAAAATCATTCGTCAAACCATCCTCCTTCATTCTGAAATCTCCACCACATACACAGTTGTTAAAGTGATTTTCGGTATTGGCAGAGTGTATGATAATATCTGATCCCGGTCTCTTTAACAACCAAACGCTTCTTTTTCACCGTGGTCATTTATAAATTACTTTAGAAATAATTAAATAAATCACAAATACAAATGTAAATCATATAAATATTCAATTTTAATCCTATTTAAATTTTAAGTATTCATTAACCACCTTTTATTAAAACAAGTTATAAATCATTTCCAAAAGATGATTAAATTCTGAATGAATCTTTATTTAAATTCAATTAATAACCGGTTTAAGTTAACATAAACTTTCAACGTACCTTTCCAACCCCCTTTTTTAAAAGTTATAAAACTTATTTCAAATATAAATTAAATGAACCTTTTAAAAATATTATATATATATTAAATAAAATTAATTTTATACAATTTAAAGTAAATTAAACTTTTTATTTATCTATTTAAAATTTTATTTTTACATGTTTTAGAAAATAAATCTGTAAGTAAAATTTTACAAATTACTTTTAAATTAAACTCGTAATTTTTATATTTCCAAAATCAACATTTATAAGGTCATAAATTTTAGAGTTATAAAATAGAATACTTAGTACATATCAAAATCAACTCATACATTTCCTTTCAAATATTTGGAAATCATTTTTCAAAAATAGACAAATGGTGTCTGTATATAATTTTCTATACTATGGTCAGGTGACACGAATATTTGTTATTTCAATCCGTAATAGTTATATTTTACGGTTTTATATTATTAAACCCGCAATCCCACAATTTCAATAATAACTGAAAATCGCTTGGGTTTATCATTTCAACCCATAACGAATTTTCTCCTATTCTAAAGTTCGTTTGGGTATGTATCACTTCAGCCCATAGTGATTTTTGGAACTAAGGGAACTGGCAGAGTGAGAATAATAAATAGCAATAACATAACATAACAATTTTAGCATATGTGAACAATAACAATTTAAATAAATAATCAGGTACATATAATGGTGTCACTTTCCATAAATGGTCAATTTAAAATAAAAAAATGTCATATTTAACAATGAAAAATCAATAATTCAAATTTAACAGCACATTTAAATTTTTATTTCCTATGAAATAAATTTAATAAGCGTAGGAACATTAATCGCTAGTGATTTCTCAACTTTCCTGGTTAAAGAACGATGGAAAACAACTATGGAAAAGAATGATGCAACGGACACTAGCATGAATAGGCACGACAAATCAATTAGCCGCGACAAACACAAAAGTAGATTTAGCACAATAATTAAATAAAAGATATATACATATAAACGATTATATATATATATTTGTCTTAAATATTTGAAAGAACAATTATACACAAATGTATAATTTTTGCCAAAGCATGCATGTGCAATATATACACATACATCATTTCTCGGCAATTTAAAAGAAAATGGCATTTATAAAAAAAATTCTTCAACAATATATATATATATATATATATATATATATTGTATATATAATAGGTACAAATTTGATTTGAACAATGGGACCCTTTGCCAACATGTATAACACTATTTCAACATGTAAAAGCTTTTGGAAATCATAGAGATAAGCTTCATGTTCAAAAGTACAAGTATATATATATATGTGTGTGTCTGTGTGTGTATGTGTGTGTGTGTATAATACATGCTGGTACTAGCTGTATATATATATATATAACATATAAAATTTTATAGTAAAAGAAATAGTCCAACCGCCCAAGGTAAGACATATATATATATATATATATATATATATATATATGCATGCAACAAAAAAAGTAATCATGTGATGGCCCGGATTTTTGGACATCTATGAATCTGATAATTAACTGGATTAAACATTGGGATATTAACTTTATAAGTCGAATAGATGAGTTCTGGTACGTAAGGTACCTTGATATATATAAATTGGTTTAAAGCTATAATAAATGTTGAATTATTAAATCATTGGAGATGATAAATCATATAGTAAATAAATAAATAATATATTTCATCATTTAAATTAAGATAAAATATCCATAAGTGTATATATATATATAAGCATTATGATATTTGAAAACACATATATACAAGTATATAAATGTATGTAAGTATATATAGGCCATATGAATGATATATAAAATTTGTATAAATGTGGGTATATAACTATATATAATAGGAAAATAGACTAAATACTTGTAAACATATAAATGTATAAGTATAAATGTATGCATATGGGGACAAACAAAATATATATGTTATGGGTAATAATGTGCATATATATATATATATATATATATATATATATATGAGTGTGTAAACATATAAGTATATATGACTATAGGAAAGTAATTTACTTGAAATATGTGTAATGTAAAAATATATATAAGAACAAAATATGCGGAAAATTTATTTGTGTTCCTATTTCTGATAAATAGGCCTAGGTATTATATTCTGATGTTGTTTTGACATATAATATATATAATATATTACATACCTATTTTTCTATCCATTTTATACTTATTGAATTTATTTACAATATACAGTATTTGAAAATATGAAAATACATAAATGAATTTGTGACATGGTTAGGTACATGTATATGTATATATGGCCAAAAGCTAGTATACTTGAAATCTATATACCTACAAATGTTTATATGCTGCATATAAATGGATGTGCATATATGTATATATAAGAGACATCATTATGACCAATTGCATTTCGAGCTGACAAAACATCTAAATCAAATCTTTATGAAATCAATTCATATTAAAAAAAATAGGAAAAAGGCAGAGACCATGTACAACACAATAGAGAAATGCAGCCTGTAAACAAGTATCAGCTTGCTCCTACCCATTATCTTCTATTTATATTGTTGCCTTGATGCTTCACGTTTTAACATCCTCATAAAAAAAGAACAAAACTAAAACAAGAAACATGAATGTTTGCAAGCTGCTACTTAGAAATCAGAGCAACAATAAGGTGAGATAAGGGAGAAGACTAGGTAAGGCTGCAGTTCTTCCATTCCTTTAAAAACATCGAGTATAACCAAACTGTATTTTAACTACAGGACTCTACCATGAATCTGTATATGTGTAGCCAAGCTAGATGTATGTATACTTTTGAAAAAACAAGTTTTGAGAAACTTGCAACCAGAGAAGAAGAAAATAATAATATTACAATAGCCTCTGCCTAAATAAAACAGGGTAAGTCTCCCTCTAAAATCAGTAACTTGAAATCCCCTAAGCTTTAGACTTAATCCTAAAATAAAGTTATTAGTAATTGAGTATGGAATGTATGATAAATTGTTCATTCCATTTCATTTAGTGTAGGGTGTTAGCACCAAAATTGGCCACTAACACCCTTAAGAAAGATTGTGTAGAGAGATTAATGAAGATAGTAAATTAAAACAGAAGACAGTATGTAAATTTAGATGCAAAGAACAAGAACACCAAATTTATAGTGGTTCGGCGTGATTGCCTACATCCACTTTAAAGTTGATTTCTATTGCTTTCCTTGATAGTTGATTACAGATACAATCCGTTTCCAATTACTTGAATAAAATTGCAAAGTAAAAGATTAATTCTTGAATGAGTGTTGAATGTGGCAGAGTTTCCCCAGTGTTCTCGAAAAAACCGATCCCTTTCATTGTGCCCCTGCCTCTCTATTTATAGACGAAGGTGAGTTGGACTTCCCTAGTGGGCCTGGTAGCTGAATACCTCGGCCCAAATGGAGTAAACTTTGTGTGCCGACCCGAACATGCCGAACGACCAAATGCTGAACCACCATCTTCATGTCGAACGAAGTGAGGTGCCGAACGACCATGGGATGCCGATCAAGACTTGAGCCGAACAAAACTAGATGCCGAACGGTAGGCGAATGCCGAATGAGATGGATGCCGAACGGTAGACGAACGCCAAGCGAGATGGATGCGCTGAACGAGGTCTGGACGCTGAGCTATATGGGACGCCGGACGGTTCTGCCATGCCGAACGTGTCTTTATGCCGAACGTCCCTGGATTGCCGAACGTCCCTGCATTGCTGAGTTCTTCTGGATGCCGAGCGCTCCCAAATGCCGAACGATATGTAGATGCCGAATGATCCATAAATAGCCGAACAGCGTGCTAATGCCGAGTACCTAGTTTCCTGGTCAAATCTCCAGGAAATACTTGCCCCCCAAAGTGTATCACGTGACCGAACGTGATGCACTTTGAATTACGTGTCCTCTGTGCTTTGCTTCGAACCTTGGCCCATCTCTCTCGGAGGTGTGATGGTGTGTGTCGAATGGTATGCGAGTGCTGAAAAGAACAGCTGAAGCCGAACGCTCCTTGTATGCTAAACGACTTCGTTTTGACCGGTTCTAACGGTCACCGTCTCTTTGAATTCTTCTTCTTCTTTATAAAGGTCGGCCTGCTCCATCTTCTTCTTTTTCACTTTTTTACCTTCGCTGCCTTGTACTTGCAAACCTCGCCTGTAAACAGCCTTCGAAGATTTAACAATCCTTCCCAATCCATTCGGCATTAATCAAAACCGCGCCCTCAACTGCAGAATTCTCCAAGTCTTGATCTACTAACTAGGTATCGATCCCTCTAATCAAATCCTATCCCCAAATAAAAAGGTTTTAACACGGGGCTCGAGTTCGTAAATTAGAACTGTAGCCGAAAGGTGCTGCGTGGATGGAAGAATCGAACTTCGATTTGATTAGGTTTTTTTTCTAGGGCTAGATGGTATGGAGGGAAGGAGAAGTGGCCAGAGCCGAGTATATGAGGGAGTTATTGGGAAATTTTCTATGGTTCGGCATGGTTCTCTCGTGCCGAACGAGATTGGAGGGAGAATAATGGAGGAGCAGGAGTTGGCTAGAATGCCGAACAGTATGGTTTGGCATTACTCGCCGAACGGTTCGGCCTCGTTGTTCGGTATGGATGGAGGAAGGAAAGAAATATGAAGCCGTTGTTAGGGACGGAGTGCCGAGCGTTGGGATTCGGCGTAACTTGGTTTCGGCAGGACTCGCCACATGCCAAGTAGTGGAACGGAGTGATAGGAAGGAAGTATGGGTTAGGTAGGATGCCGAACGTTATTTCGGTCGAACAGGATTTGGCCGGACGATACTTTGTCCGAACGACACTTAGGCCAACTAATGCTTTGGCCGAACGTGACCTATGCCGAACAATATCTTGGCCGAATGCGACCTAGGCCGAACAATTTTTTGGCCGAATGTGACCTAGTCCGAACAATGTTCTGGCCGAACGATGCCTAGGCCGAACAATTTTCTGGCCGAATGACACCTAGGCCGAACAATTTTTCACCTTGCCTAATCATAAGACAAGAACAAAGACATGGACTTAAGAAAATTGGCATATCGAACTATTCTGAACTGATAACTTCCTGGTTCCAATTATCACAAGCCTGAACTAAAGCCGATAAAAACAGATGAACGCTTTTAACATACAATGTCAATGTCCGAGTCCAAAATTGAAAACATTGCCGGGATGGCTTTCGAAGATGGTCAGCGATGACGGTCTTCGAGAATGGCAGTCCAAAGTTCAACTTTTTACCATCAACTATGTGACCTATGATTTCTCAGCATTTACATTTGAATGATTGCAGTAGGTCACACACCGCACAAGGGGGGGGGATTTATGTTGTTAAGTCTAATGCCGATTATTTTTCGAGTATAGTTCAAACAGGTGTTCTGCCAAACTCAACATTATTGGAAATGTCTAAGAGGTCTAGTTCTGCCACGATTTCAGATAGACCGGGACCGTCCTCCCGACAAGAAGTCACAGATATTTCAAATCCATCAACCCCCTGCCCATAACTTGGCTCCCGACGCTCTAGAGGCGGCAATTCTCTTGGATAACCCTGTTGATTCACAGGCTTCGAAGGTCAACGAAGTTTTGCTCAGGCGAATATGCTCTATCCATGGAATTCCTTTCGACGATGTGCTGGTTCCATCGGGGCACGATCGTCCACACTTGCCCCTAGTTGGATACACGGCCTGTAATAAATTCATGTATTGGGTTGGCAGTGTGCAACTCTTCAATTTATTCTCCGGGATGTGCTGCAATACATTGACGTTGCCCCGTCGCATTTGCACCCAAACAGCCATGCATTTATCTACGGTACCTACATCCTCTTCATGACCGTCCTCTCTAGGCCCCCAACTCCGGGCGACATCAGATATATATATATATATATATATATATATATATATATATATATATATATATATATCTGTGTGTGTGTGTGTGTGTTTATATATATGATCAAGAAACGGAGAGATAGCCTATCTTTTGTGTTCCTCGAGCCGCACCACAAATGCCAGATTTTAACCGGGGCGTGGAGCAAATTTGCCCTTTATAAACAGGAATGGTTTTATGTGCGTTACCCTCCTGGTTTCGCAAGGAGATGGGTTGAATGAGGTAAGTCTTCTCTCTGGATCGATGTTTGTGCTTGGTCGGGGCTATGCCTTTTCTAACCCTTGTTTCATCTTTTCAGGTATCAACCCGCATCCTAATGGTCGTGGATACTCTGAGGCCGTCGAGGCTATTCGAGCCCTTCCTGCCGAGGAAAGAGACATTCGGAGTCTCATTTCGAATGAGACACTTTCAAGGTTTGGGCTGTTGGCAGAAGGTCGTCAGATAAGCCTTCCTTAAGGCATCACCGTGCCCAGGCCCACCTCTGGGAAAGGGAAGAGATTAGCTGAGTCATCAGCACGTCATACTCCTGACGCACCAGAAGATGGGGAAATTAAAGGGAATGAAACACCCGAGGCACAAGGTGAGAACTTGGGTCCCACTCAGGATCCGATAGTCAAAGTACACGGCAATGAAACATCATCTTCCCCTTCGAAGAGGAAAAAGGGATTGACGTACAGGACTAGGAGGGAGAAGGTTGGCGGAGCTTCAAAAGTTACGCTCATTCCAACGGAGAAAGAGGCTTCTTCACAGCATGTAGAAAGTTCTTTAAAGGGCCTATTGAACCTCTCCATTCCCGATGTCCTGGTCAATTATGACTTCGACGACCCGGAAGCATTTAAACTTCACTCGCCCATCAGAGGCGATGCGGGCGCTCTGGCCCAAAGTCAGGGAGAAAAAACTCCCATTAGTAAAGCAACTGGTCCGTCGGTGTAACAACCCGGTATTTCGCATCAGTTTATAATTAACATTAAACGATTAATATTTTCGCTAATTACCAATTGAAGTTTTTTTAAATTTAGTTAAAATTCTTTTGTAAAATTGTTTAAAAGATTGATGGGCTTAAAATTTAATATTGGCCCATGTTTTCTTGGTGCCGCGTTATCTCGAGTTAATACCCGCCCCCTTTCATTTTCGTTCATTCTTAAAACTCTAAAACAAAATTGAACGAAGGAAATAATGGCGGCTCTCTCTCCCTCTCGCGTTCGTCTCTTCCAACAAAAAGTAGGGTTTCGTGAGATTTCAAGGGTTTGTCTCCGCTAGATTCTCGTGAGACACGGCTTCGATTCCTATTCGAGCTCTTCAGCATAGGTGAGTGACTTTCTCATTCACATCTAATTTAATCTCGTTTATTTGTGTATTTTGTTGCTTGATTTCTTGGCCGTCACATCTTGTTTGATTTCTTGGCTACAACGGCTTGATTTGCAGTAACTTCGTGTTTCCTAAATTGTATGTTTTATGATTTCTTGGTAACCACAGTTTGATTTCTGACTTGTTCAATCTTCGATATTGACTTGTTTATGCGATGATATTTTTATTTCCTTGATTCGCACGGCTTTGAATTGCCTTGCTCATCATGATTTCGATTTTGCTGGTTCGGTTATTGGCACTGACTTGCCCAATATCGTCTTTGACACCGAGGTTGATATCATGTGAAACTACTACCTGATGCTTTATTCAAAACCGTTATTACAATTGAATTTTTGATATTTTAAAATTTATTTTGGAATAAAGAAAATATTCTTTGACTTGTTCCACTTGGATTTGTGTTCGCATTGCATATATATGTGTTAGTGTGGTACACATTTTTCTGATTCTATATGAATTCATATCGGTACACTTGTTGGTGCACTGAACTCTGTAGACATATGTATTGACTTCTCCTCTGACCTGATTTTGAACTGCATTGCGATTTGGTTGAACTCGCCACAGTTTTGATTTTGATTTGAGATTGCTACATTAAATTCTTTTTTCAATATTGCCTTGGCAGAACATACATTTTAGTTGTTGTTTCAAATGCAGTTTGTAATTTGATTCATTATTGGTTGATGCTGTTTCTCACAAGTATGTCGAGACTTTCTTTTGTCTGTGGTGTTGTCTTTTTCATGGTGGGGTAGTTTGCACTATGTAGTATCATGTTACCAGACTTGAGTTCTTTTCATGCAGACTTCATTGTTAGTGCACTTGTATTTTATAGTTTACTAGTCCTGACCATAGTTCTCGAGTATCACTACATACTATGTTGCCACTCTGGCAACTGCAGTTCACTTACATATGCTGGACTGTTTCATGTAGCATACTTGGTTGCACTTGGTCATTCGTGCCTTGTGCTTTGTAATTGGGTTAAGTTGCCTTTCAGTATTGAATATTTGTGTTGCCTTGAGACCCGAGGTCTTCACACATGGGTAGCCAGCACTTGCATTGAGTTCTTATTCCCTGTAGTTCATACTGTGTATATTTATATATGCTAGTGGCTATGCATATTATATATGCATGTGCTTGGTTGTACCTGTCTTTTTCACTGCCTTTTGTGCATGTACTGAACTGGGTTCCACTTGTACTCCTTGTTTCTGTTTTTGGTCGAGATGCTTGTGCACTTTGTTTCAGTATGTTTTGCTTGTGCACTTTTTGCCTGCATCACTTGTTTACTACATTTGCTTGTCTAGCCATTGAACTACACTTGTTTATATGCACTTGTATATGCACAGTACTTGTTCATGTGCATTTATACGTTTCTTGATTTTGTTTTGGCGTACATGACTTGCTACTTTACTCATCGCCTTGTGTTGAGCCTAAAATTCATTGGGCTTGACCTCGTGCGTTTGCGTTACGTTGAATTGTTTGGCTTGACCTCGCATTTGTCTCTGCAATTTAATTGACACTCGGCCTTATGATATTCACAGCGATACATTGTGCATGTCTTGGGTTTTATACGAATCCATTTCAATGATTCCATATAGTTCGTGCTTGATATTCGACTTTGAATTTTGTGATTTTTGTTCATTGCAGTTGCTTTGAACTGCATCTTTCTGTTGGCATGTTTTCATGATATTTTGGAACTTGAACCCTGGTATCCATGTGGTGGCTGCAGTTTCTTGTTTATTTCATATTCACTTGGTTGAATTGTTATACTGCTACAGTCTTCACTACAGCCACACGGTATTGAGCTTTTGGGTACATCATCACTGTAGTGGAAAGACAGTGCACGCAAGCGTGAACTGCAGCCACACGGTATTGAGCTTTTGGGTACATCATCACTGTAGTGGCAAGGCAGTGCACGCATGCATGAATGGCAGCCACACGGTATGGATTTTATGGTATTCTATTTTGTTTTGATTTATTGATCTTTGCATATTCCATATGCTGTAGTGGCGAGGCAGTGCTCGCGTGCGTGTACTGCAGCCCTACTCGAATTAATATTTTAATTGATATTTCAATGGTTTGAACTGTTTTGTTTATTTAATTCAATATTCTGAATTCCATTCTGATTTGGTTTAATTACTGTCGTCTATTTGTTACTTAATTATTATCGCTTCTGTGCACTAATAACTGAGTTTGAATTAGACTGACCCGTGTATTATTTTCTTTTGAATTTAATACTCGAGTCAGACCGAGTTATTACAGGTTGTAGATATCCTGCTTTGGATTGCTGCTAGAGCTATGAAGTCTTTTCATATCTTTTGGAGTAGTCGTTGTCATTTTAGTAGTCAGTGTATTAGTGTAGAAAGATATGTATTCATGTATATTATTCATGATAATGTACTTGTATATGTAACTTCCAGTGTCGACAGTTGTAGTTGCATCATATGTATTATATCACATGTATTGTAACTGACATCAGTTATTGTATATATGAGACTTTCCGTTTTATCCGTGTTCCGCATTTATATTATCTATGTTATTATTATATTTGCTATCCTAAACTATTATGAACCATCGTAGTTCGTTTTATACTGGAATTGGGATATGTCGATGGGAGTAAATAAATCAGAGATAAAAAATGAAAATATATATACCACTCCTCTCAAGATAACCAATGCTAGTGTAAGGGATAACTACGGATGGCCGCTCCTCAACAGCCTTATTCTCCGCGCTAGTTGACAACATTACCCCGTAGTGTTCTTGGCTAGCGTGGGTATAGAGGTGGGGCATCACAGCTTGGTATCAAAGCCTGGAGTTTATGGACATAATATAAAACATAACTTAGATGGAACATGTGATACAACTATTTGTCGACGTTTTATCTCTCATCTTTGCCTATGATTATCTTTGCTTGTTAGGTATGAATTCCTAACGCTTATTTATGCGCATTTGATTTTGATTTCGTGAAAGTATTTTGGCTTCGGCCTCCATTTTCTTTGCGAACTCAAGTTGAGTTTTTGATGATGAGGATTTTGTTCTTGTGTTTTCGGCTTTGAATTGATTTAGCCGATGTTGATTTTGTTCGAATCTCGGCGATTTTGAACTTGATATTTTGTGTTTTCCTCGGCTTGATTTCCATTCGACTTCGGTCACTTTGTTTTCGTGAAATTGCTAGTTTCTTGATTTCCAAGACTCTGACTTTGTTTGCCGTTGAATTCTTTGATAAGGATGTTGATTCGTTTTGTACTCGACTGTGGCCAATAATTGTTGACTTCGGCATTGACTTGATTTTTATTTTTGTTGAAGTCATTTATGCATTTATGCTCGTTTTGCTTATTTTTCCAATTGTTAATCGATTATTCTTTTCCGATTAGTTGTTGTCACCTTTGTCGACTTTGATAACTTCCATTTCTGGAATTTTTGAGTATTTCTACTTTGATGGATTTGGAATCGAATTCTTTGGATTTTATTCACGTCTTCGAATGTGAATTTTAGTGAATTGATTTGGTTTTCAAATTTAATCGATTCTTGTTAATTCCTCGATTTGTTGCTATCATTTATTAGCAACTTTGATGACATTTTGTTCGGGATTTTTGTGAACATACTTTTTGAAGGATTCAGTATCGATTTCTTTGGATTCTATTCACATCTTCGTATGTGAATTCTTGTGATTGATTGTTTCTACAATCATTTTTGTGATTTGTCACTTTAAAAATATAAAGGTTTTTTATACTAGTAGTAAATATCAAAACCCTTTTCTCCAAACGATTTCAAAACTATTTTACTACAAAGCTCTTTTTCCTAAACCATTTTCCAATCTATTAGTATATACAAACCTTTACCTCACTCGTATGAGAAATTGAATTAAACGGCTTAGTAAAACAAGTGGTATGGAACGCTTGCGTTCACTTCGTCGGTTAATTCTTGGACTTGTTCGATTGAACCTCTTGTGACAATTTTCTAGTGAAGATTTACAGTTTGTTCGTAAATATTTAAGTTAAGCAAGTGGTTATGGGACATGAAGCTAAACTTTTATATTTACTAACTTAGTGTAATTGACACTTCTTTATGATCATGACGATCATTTTTGTGATTTAGACTAGCAACTGTGCGATGTCTCTTTGTCTGCGAGGGAGACTAGACCCCGCTCTTGTGATGTTTCGCCATCACATTTGTGTGATGTTTCGCCATCACATATGTGGGGTAGCTCCCCACGGTCTTCGGACCATTCGTGTGTCAAAATTTAATGGTTGGCCACCATGAGATAGCGTCTCGTTTTGTGATACCGGTTGGTGAGTTTTCATGCTCCCATTTTGTGATAGGCCTTCTCCTTTTTATGATTTAGACTAGCAATTCTGCAACGTCTCTTTGTTTGCAAGGTTAGGCTAGACACCATTTGTGTGATTCCACTCACACAAACCTTTTTGCTTTTTGGTTAGCCCAGACACCATTTGTGTGATTCCACTCACACATACCTTTTTTTTGCGAGGTTAGGCTAGACACCATTTGTGTGATTCCACTCACACATACCTTTTTGCTTTTTGGTTAGCCTAGACACCATTTGTGTGATTCCGCTCACACATACCTTTTAGTTTGCGAGGTTAGGCTAGACACCATTTGTGTGATTCCACTCACACATACCTTTTTGCTTTTTGGTTAGCCTAGACCTCATCTGGGTGATTCCGACTCACCCATATGGGGTAGCTCCCCATGGTCTTCGGACCGTCATGTGATAGGCCTCTTTCCCTTTTCTGTGATTTCTGGATTTCTTGTGTAGATTTCTAGAATTTGTGTTTTCTGGATTTCTTGTGTAGATTTCTAGAATTTGTGCTTCACCAATTTTCATGATTTCTATTGATAAGTTTTATCAATTTTTGTGCATTGGTGAATTCGTGTGTCATTGACTTATTATGAATACAAGTTTAGGGTATGATACCCATTTCTATCTTTGAGAAGATTCTTGTGACATTTTGATGAATGAAAATTCATTGGTATTATATTATGATGCCAATTATTTTGATGAGATTTTGACGTATAAAAATTACTGTCGCTTTGACTTCAGTAACTGTCAATTTTAAAATGGATTTTCAAGTGGTTATCCCGCGATGCTTGTTTTGTTGTCCGTTTTTACGGTATTTTGAGAAGTGCAATTTCCTTGTCGAAGTTGCTACTGATGTTGCTGTTTTAATCACGTTTTTTAAAAACTGTTTTAAAATAAAAATTGTTTTCAAAATTTTTACAGTTTGCGTTTTCAAAAGAATGAGAAAGCGATTTAAACGTTTCAGTAAAATCGAGGACTATGACCCCTTTCTTTTACTGATTCGCTTAATTCCGGACTTGTCCGTTTGAGAATGTAAATTGTAATTTTATAAATAAAATTGTTTTCAGAAGTTTTGCACTTTGCGCTTTCAAAAGAATGAGAAAGCGACGTAAACGTTTCAGTAAAATCGAGGACTATGACCCCTTTCTCTTACTGATTCGTTTAATTCCGGACTTGTCCGTTTGAGAACGTAAAATGTTATTTATTTAAAATACACAATTTTGCACTTTCAAGGAAACGATGAAGAAAATTAAACGATTTAGTAAAACTCGTGGTTATGGGACATATGTGTTTGCTATTTCGGTTAATTCCGGACTCGTTAATTGAAATATTTCTGATTTCTGATTATCGTTTTTTTATAATCAGATGTTTGTGATTTCTGATTATCGTTTTGATAATCGGAAATTTGTGATTTCTGATTATCGTTTTTGATAAATGGATATTTGTGATTTAATTATCGTTTGTGATAATTAAATATTTGTGATTTAAGATTTGATTATTGTCTTTGATAATCGGATATTTGTGATTTCTGATTATTGTTTTTGATAATCGGATGTTTTGTGATTTTTGATTATCGTTTGTGATAATCGAATATTTGTGATTTCTGTATTCCGATTATCTATTTGATAATTAAATTTTGTAGAGAATTTGTGAATTTCTTTTATGAAATTAAAAGATTTCTTTGGTGTTTATATTGTACTACGCCGGTGTACCGGCTCAATTTTCTGCTATTCATGACATTTTCCACGTCTTCCAATTACGAAAATGCCTTAGGGATTTCCGATTTTTATTCTTGAGCCCAGTGTTATTGAAGAAATGGAAGTTTTTCCTATTTGACTTTTGAGCAACCTTCTATTCACATCATTGCTTCGGGGGTGTAGCACCTTCAAAATAAAGATGTTTTTCTTGCGGAAGTTCAATGGTTCTCAAATCCTAAGGATTGCACTTAGGAATCCTGAGAATTCATCGAGCAAACACGTTCAGGCTTACTCTTTCAAGCTCTTTATGGTGAACTTCCTATTTCAAATTTCTTCATCTTGTGATGATATTCTTTATGGTTGTTACCATTTTTTCATTTATTCCTTATGATTGCGAGGACGCAATTTCTTTAAGGAGGGGAGTCTGTAACAACCCGGTATTTCGCATCAATTTATAATTGACATTAAACGATTAATATTTTCGCTAATTACCAATTGAAGTTTTTTTAAATTTAGTTAAAGTTCTTTTGTAAAATTGTTAAAAAGATTGATGGGCTTAAAATTTAATATTGGCCCATGTTTTCTTGGTGCCGCGTTATCTCGAGTTAATACCCGCCCCCTTTTATTTTCGTTCATTCTTAAAACCCTAAAACAAAATCGAACGAACGAAATAATGGAGGCTCTCTCTCCCTCTCGCATTCGTCTCGTCCAACAAAAAGTAGGGCTTTCGTGAGATTTCAAGGGTTTGTCTCCGCTAGATTCCCGTGAGACACGGCTTCGATTCCTATTCGAGCTCTTCAGCATAGGTGAGTGACTTTCTCACTCAAATCTAATTTAATCTCGTTTATTTGTGTATTTTGTTGCTTGATTTCTTGGCCGTCACATCTTGTTTGATTTCGTGGCTACAATGGCTTGATTTGCAGTGACTTCGTGTTTCCTAAATTGTATATTTTATGATTTCTTAGTAACCACTGTTTGATTTCGGACTTGTTCAATCTTCGATATTGACTTGTTTATGCGATGATATTTTTATTTCCTTGATTCGCATGGCTTTGAATTGCCTTGCTCATCACGATTTCGATTTTGGTGGTTCGATTATTGGCACTGACTTTCCCAATATCGGCTTTGACACCGAGGTTGATGTCATGTGAAACTACTACCTGATGCTTTATTCAAAACCGTTATTACAATTGAATTTCTGATATTTTAAAATTTATTTTGGAATAAAGAAAATATTCTTTGACTTGTTCCACTCGGATTTGTGTTCGCATTGCATATATATGTGTTAGTGCGGTACACATTTTTCTGGTTCTATATGAATTCATATCTGTACACTTGTTGGTGCACTGAACTCTATAGACATATGCATTGACTTCTCGTCTGACCTGATTTTGAACTGCATTATGATTTGGTTGAACTCGCCACAGTTTTGATTTTGATTTGAGATTTCTACTTTAAATTCTTTTTTCAATATTGCCTTGGCAGAACATACATTTTAGTTGTTGTTTCAAATGCAGTTTGTAATTTGATTCATTATTGGTTGATGCTGTTTCTCACAAGTATGTCGAGACTTTCTTTTGTCTGTGGTGTTGTCTTTTTCATGGTGGGGTAGTTTGCACTATGTAGTATCATGTTACCAGACTTGAGTTCTTTTCATGCAGACTTCATTGTTAGTGCACTTGTATTTTATAGTTTACTAGTCCTGACCATAGTTCTCGAGTATCACTACATACTATGTTGCCACTCTGGCAACTGCAGTTCACTTACATATGCTGGACTGTTTCATGTAGCATACTTGGTTGCACTTGGTCATTCGTGCCTTGTGCTTTGTAATTGGGTTAAGTTGCCTTTCAGTATTGAATATTTGTGTTGCCTTGAGACCCGAGGTCTTCACACATGGGTAGCCAGCACTTGCATTGAGTTCTTATTCCCTGTAGTTCATACTGTGTATATTTATATATGCTAGTGGCTATGCATATTATATATGCATGTGCTTGGTTGTACCTGTCTTTTTCACTGCCTTTTGTGCATGTACTGAACTGGGTTCCACTTGCACTCCTTGTTTCTGTTTTTGGTCAAGATGCTTGTGTACTTTGTTTCAGTTTGTTTTGCTTGCGCACTTGTTGCCTGCATCACTTGTTTACTACATTTGCTTGTCTAGCCATTGAACTACACTTGTTTATGTGCACTTGTATATGCACAGTACTTGTTCATGTGCATTTATACGTTTCTTGATTTTGTTTTGGCATACATGACTTGCTACTTTACTCATCGCCTTGTGTTGAGCCTAAAATTCATTGGGCTTGACCTCGTGCGTTTGCGTTACGTTGAATTGTTTGGCTTGACCTCGCATTTGTCTCTGCAATTTAATCGACACTCGGCCTTATGATATTCACAGCGATACACTGTGCATGTCTTGGGTTTTATACGAATCCATTTCAATGATTCCATATAGTTCGTGTTTGATATTTGACTTTGAATTTTGTGATTTTTGTTCATTGCAGTTGCTTTGAACTGCATCTTTCTGTTGGCATGTTTTCATGATATTTTGGAACTTGAACCCTGGTATCCATGTGGTGGCTACAGTTTCTTGTTTATTTCATATTCACTTGGTTGAATTGTTATACTGCTACAGCCTTCATTGCAGCCACACGGTATTGAGCTTTTGGGTACATCATCACTGTAGTCGCAAGGTAGTGCACGCAAGTGTGAACTGCAGCCACACGGTATTGAGCTTTTGGGTACATCATCACTGTAGTGGCAAGGCAGTGCACGCAAGCGTGAACTGCAACCACACGGTATGGCTTTTATGGTATTCTATTTTGTTTTGATTTATTGATCTTTTGCATATTCCATATGCTGTAGTGGCGAGGCAGTGCTTGCGTGCGTGTACTGCAGCCCTACTCGAATTAATATTTTAATTGATATTTCACTGGTTTGAACTGTTTTGTTTATTTAATTCAATATTCTGAATTGCATTCTGATTTGGTTTAGTTACTGTCGTCTATTTGTTACTTAATTACTATCGCTTCTGTGCACTAATAACTGAGTTTGAATTAGACTGAACCCGTGTATTATTTTCTTTTGAATTTAATACTCGGGTCAGACCGAGTTATTACAGGTTGTAGATATCCTGCTTTGGATTCCTGCTAGAGCTATGAAGTCTTTTCATATCTTTTGGAGTAGTCGTTGTCATTTTAGTAGTCAGTGTATTAGTGTAGGAAGATATGTATTCATGTATATTATTCACGATAATGTACTTGTATATGTAACTTCCAGTGTCGACAGTTGTAGTTGTATCATATGTATTGTATCACATGTATTGTAACTGACATCAGTTATTGTATATATGAGACTTTCCGTTTTATCTGTGTTCCGCATTTATATTATCTGTGTTATTATTATATTTACTGTCCTAAACTATTATGAACCATCGTAGTTCATTTTATACTGGAATTGGGGTATGTCGATGGGAGTAAATAAATCAGAGATAAAAAATGAAAATATATATACCACTCCTCTCGAGATAACCAACACTAGTGTGAGGCCTAACTACGGATGGCCGCTCCTCAACAGCCTTATTCTCCGCGCTAGTTGACAACATTACACTGTAGTGTTCTTGGCTAGCGTGGGTATAGACGTGGGGCGTCACAGCTGGGGAGAAACACTAGGACACGCACAAACACTTGCACTTTAATTTTCACTTAGATTTCTATTGTCACGCTACTCTTTGCTAATTCGTCGTTATTTAAATTCTGTGCAGGTGACATGGGGCGCTCACACAGGTTTGATCCCTTTGTGGTTCGTTTATCTTTTATCAACCTGGATGGGATTCGGGTTCCGGAAGACGTCGGGACAGAGATGGTGACGGCGATAGAGATTATCATTCCCGGGACTCATCATCTCAAAAGAAAACTTGCTATCAACCAAAATACCACCAGAATACCTCTTCTCACCCGAAGCAAAGTAAAGATTAGCGCGGCCACAAGCGGTCGCAATCTGATATCCCCCGGGACGAACACTCTGATTCCTCTTCCATTCGACAATCTCGGGATCCTCACAGGAGAGTTGAACTTTCAAAGTCGTCCCCTCCTGATCCTGTAACAGATCAAACAGTATCGGAGAGGGTGATCGAGCTTAAAGATAAATTTCCAAAAATCTGCTTTGATGGCCTGAAATTCCTCCCGGCGATTCATCCTGTTCCCGGACATGTCAAGCAAAGCGCCATCGCCTGTACCAACGACGCCTATGTTCAACATGACGCGTTTGTTCATCTGGCTGAAAAACTTGCTGAAGTCTCCATGGAGCACCAACATGAGATCGACTGCCTGAAACTTGAGGCTATCCACGACAAAGGTATCATTAAAGCTCAGGACGAAGAGATTGCGACTTACAAATCTCAGCTTGAGGCTGCCCGACAGAGCGCTTAAGACACTGCCGAAGCCGTGACTTGTCTGGAATCGACACATAAAAAAATTGATTGACGAGGCAGTACAACGCTGCGGGGCCCTAGCACTAGAGAAGGACTCAGTCCAAAAAGAGAGGGACGCTTTCAGCCTCCAAGTCAAGGAACTTGAGGAGCAGCTCCGTAGAGAGAAGGAAGAGAAAAAGGCTGCTAAAAAAGAATCACAACGATACTGTGATGAGATCAATGCTACTCGACTCTTTAAAGAAAAACTTGAGGACGAGCTTTCCAAAGTTGAGGCGATAAAAAGTGAAGCCCGTGAAGAGGGCAAGAGTATAGCGTCTGCGGACATCGACTCCCGTTTTGAGGCGGCTAGAGAAGAAGGTAGGAAAGAGGTCAAAAGCATGTTTGACCCGCTAATCGCTGAATTCAATGCCCACGTTCTCATTCACCGAGACTTGACTTTTTTGGGCGAGGGCTATCTTGAATCTTTAGCCGAGGCATGGGAGGTCTTGATAGAAATCAGGAAGGCCGAGCACGGTACCGAAGAGATTGATGAGGGGGCCTTGATAAAAGAATTCCTCAAGGGAAATGAGCCTTCGGACTTGCCAGCAGCTAAAGCTATTTATTGAAAAGGCTCCCCCTCAAGGAAAGGGAAAGAAGTCATTACCGGTCCATCCAGGGTCTTGCCTCAAGCTCATGTTCCTACTAAATCGGCCGATCGGCCGATACTCGATCCATTTGAGGAGCATATCGGTTATTATCCGGAGGACCCCGACCTTAGCGTCCATATTCTGTCTCCCATTCCGGAGGTGAGACCCCCTCGATGGGTGAGAGCCTGCCGGAACCTGGTAAATAACGCTTCACTTTAAGATTTCAAAAGTCGTCATTCTTTATGAAGGACTATTGTATTCTAATGCTTGTTTTTCATGATTTTGCGTAGGCCGTTCTGATCCTGGGCCCACTCCGAGGAGCGATGTCGCCAAGGAGGTGGAGGGAAAGATAAGTGAGGCCACCCATGCAGGTGAGGCTCCCAGGCCAGATGCTCAGATGATTGGAGCGCTGGATGAGGACAAATCTGAGACTTTTTCTCCAATCGATGGGAGTTATGAAGTAAAAATTACAGGCGCCTCCGAACACACATCTGAGATGAACATGAAGGAGCGGCTTGAGGAGGAGAAGAGAGAGACAACCAAGATCAAGGTCGAGCCTCGAGTTGTGGACCTGTATAACTCTTTGAATAAGCCGTTGAAGGTCATCCTTCCTGGCGGGTCCAAGCCCATAGATGTTCCCCGTACTTCTTCAGTTGCTACCCCTCCATCAAAGAAGAGTACCAAGGGTAAATGCATAGGAGAGGAGCCGTCCTAGAAGACACCGGAGGTGAAGAAGTTGAAGAAGCACAAGATGTGATCATTACTCTCGTTCAACGAGAGTTAGTTTAAGTTATGTAATTATTTTCATCTACTTTCGTAGTCCTTGTAAATAGATTGTCGACTCCAAACTTTGGAGGGCTTATAGTAGAAACTTTTTCTGAATAAAGCTTAGTTCCTTTTTCTATCTTTTAAAAGGCTCTTGTCATTCAATTTTTGTATGACTGTGATTTAAATCCAAGTTGTTGTGAATAACATGGACTTCCCGGTTCACCTTCGTATAGCTCAGAGATTCTTAGAGAATTGTTCAATTTTCCTTCCGCGCTTCAAGCACTTAGAATATTTTTTAGTCCACACATCGGGGACTTAGAGTACTCCAGTCCGCACTCCGGGGACTTGGAGATATGAGTGGTTTATACTCGAGTCCACTCTCCGGGGACTTAGAGTACTCCAGTCCGCACTCTAAGGAGTTGGAGATTTGAGTCGTTTATACTCGAGTCCATGTCTAGGGACTTAGAGTACTCTCATCCGCACTCCGGGGATTTGGAGATTTTGAGTCGTTTATATCGAGTCCGCACTCTGGGGACTTAGAGTAATCCAGTCCGCACTCTGAGGACTTGGAGATTTGAGTCGTTTATACTCGAGTCGGCACTCTGGGGACTTAGAGTACTCCAGTCCGCACTCCGGGGACTTGGAGATTTTGAGTCGTTTATACTCGAGTCCGCACTTTGGGGACTTAGAGTACTCCAGTTCGCACTCCGGGGACTTGGAGATTTGAGTCGTTTATACTCGAGTCTGCACTCTGGGGACTTAGAGTACTCCAGTCCGCACTCCGGGGACTTGGAGATTTTGAGTCGTTTATAATCGAGTCCGCACTCTGGGGATTTAGAGTACTCCAGTCCGCACTCCGGGGACTTGGAGATTTTGAGTCGTTTATACTCGAGTCCGCACTCTGGGGACTTAGAGTACTCCAATCCGCACTCCGGAGACTTGGAGATTTTGAATGTCTACACGTGTTCGTACATCAGCCAGAATAATATAATTTCATTTTCCTGTCACAGGATCATCATACACAGAAACATTAGTAATTAATGGAAAAGATGGCTTCAAGCCTTTATTAACGAAAGCAAGCTAAATTTTCTTACTACATGTCAAGAACTAGAAATAAAAGCATACTGGAAATAAATGCAACTAATACATGAAGGAAATAGACTAAGTATAATAATGCTGCAAGTGCTCGCTGTTCCATGCTCGGGGGAGTGTCGCACCATTGACGGTCGCTAGCTTGAAAGTTCCTTCTCCAAGCTTCCGTTCGATGACGTGTGGACTTTCCCATTGAGATTCATATGAGATGGGATCGAAAAAACTTGTTTCAAAACGAAGTCTCCCATACCAAAAATTCTCGGCGGACCTTTTTGTTATAATATTTAGTGACTCTATGTCTGTATGCGGCCGCTCTCAAATTGGCTGCTTCGCGTTTTTTGTCAATGAAGTCCAACGATTCCAATAAAAGATTCTGGTTTGACTCAGGGTCGTAACAAGTTACTCGATGTGATGGAACTTCAAGTTCCACGGGTATGACAGCTTCCGTTCCATACGCCAATGCGAAAGGAGTGTGGCCAGTCGCAGTCTTTGTGGGTGGTTCTGTAGGTCCAAAGCGCCGTTGGAAGTTCATCCATCCACTTTCCTCTAGCCTTTTCCAAACGCTTTTTCAATATGGACTTGATTATCTTGTTTACGACTTCCACTTGTCTGTTGGCTTTCGGGTGAGCAACCGCTGCAAACTTCTTCTCAATGCCATATTTCTGACAAAATTCTTTGAACTCCTTGCTTTCGAATTGAGTTCCATTGTCTGTAATGATGGTCCGTGGAAGGCTAAAACGGCATATGATATTTCGTACAACAAAATTAATAACCTTCTTGGTGGTTATTGTGGCAAGAGGCTCTGCTTCTGCCCATTTGGTAAAGTAGTCGACCGTGACTATTGCATATTTCGCTCCACCTTTGGCTATGGGTAAAGAACCAACTAGGTCGATCCCCCATATTGCAAATGGCCAGGGACTAACCATTTGCGTGAGTTCTGTCGACAGAGCTCTCGGGATTTTTGCATATATCTGGCATTTATCACATCTTCTCACATAGTCTGCAGCATCCCGATTCACAGTTGGCCAATAGTATCCATAACGGAGGATTTTCTTTGCTAATATCTGCCCTCCAGTATGGTCACCGCACTCTCCCTCATGGACTTCCTTTAATACTCATTTTATCTCATTGTGAGCCACGCACCGGAGTAAGGGGGTCGAGAATCCCCTTCGATACAACACCCCATCCTGTATTATATATCGTGAAGCCTTACGAAGGACTTGTCGTCTTTCGCTTCTTTCTTCGGGTAAGGTCTCGAATAGCAAGTACTGCTTGATTAGGGTCATCCATGATTCCTTCTCAATTTTTGTTTCTAACACGAAATCTACCTCCATCGTATTTATACTTGGAACATGTAGGGTTTCGACAGGAAGCAATCCCATCTATTGCGCACCACCAGTGCTTGCAAATTTTGCCAATGAATCGGCTGCTCTGTTTTGCTCACGCGGGACATGTAAAATATCATAATACTCGAGACTCGCTAGCAGCTCCTGAACACGGACCAAATATGGGGCAAGTCTCTGCCCCCTTGCTTGATAGTCTCCTCACACTTGACAAACCACCAGCTGCGAGTCACTAAAAATTTCAACCGATTTTACTTCCAGTTCTTTGATAAGTCTTAAGCCGACAATCAACGCTTCATATTCGGCTTTGTTATTCGTTGCTGTGAATTCGAGCTTCAAAGCGTAGCAAACTGATCTTTTCGCAGGATTTACAAGAACGATGCCAACCCCCGAACAACGGTCGTTAGATGACCTATCGGTGTAAATCTTCCATCGAACGGGAGGTATGACATTGTGGTCGTTTGATTCATCTGACACAGTAAATTCAGCAATGAAGTAAGCTAGCGCTTGTCCCTGTATGGCCCTTCGTGGCAAGTAGGTAATATCGAATTGACTTAATTCGATATTCCACTTCGACATCCTTCCGGAAGTTTCCGATCGTTGGAGTACATGTCGCAGGGGTTGGTCAGTGTAAACACTGACTGAGTTTGCTTGGAAGTATGGACGAAGCTTGTGTGATGCAATCACTAAGCAATAAGCTATTTTTTCAATCTTTGGATAATTTCTTCTGCCCCTGTCAAGCGTTTACTAACATAGTAAACTGGCTTTTGAACCCGGTCTTCCTCGTGAACCAAGGTTGTACTGATAGCGTGCTGGGATGCAGCCAAGTATATGTACAACATTTCGTGGTGTATAAGTTTCGACAATACCGAGGGACTTTCTAAGTGCCTTAAAAGAGCTCGGAATGCTTCCTCACAGTCGGACGTCCATTCAAAATTCTTCTTTCCTTTATGACATCGAACAAAGGGATACACTTGTCTGTGGCCCTGGATATGAATCGGCTCAGCGCGGCCACCTTTCCATTCAAGCTTTGCACCTGTTTTATAGTTCTGGGCACTTGTATATCTCAAATAGTCTGAATCTTCTCCGGGTTAGCTTCAATTCCACGTGCATTCACAATAAAACCCAAGAACTTTCCCGACGCCACACCAAAAGAGCACTTCAAGGGGTTGATCTTCATACCATAATGTCTGAGTATATCAAATATTTCTGCTAAGTCCCGAATGTGGTCGTTTGACTGCCGTGACTTCACGAGCATGTCATCCACATAGACTTCCATCGTCTTACCGATCTAGTCTTTAAACATTCGATTCACCAGACGTTGATAAGTTACTCCCGCATTTTTCAATCCAAAGGGCATTACTACATAGCAATATAGCCCGATATTCTTGACAAAACTGGTGTGCTCTTGGTCTGGAATATGCATCAGGATCTGATTATATCCTGAATACGCATCCATAAATGACAATAATTCGTGTCCGGCGGTAGAGTCGACGAGCTGGTCAATTCTAGGCAAAGGGAAACAATCCTTCGGGCATGCTTTATTCAGATCGGAGTAATCAACACAAGCTCTCCACTTTCCATTTGCTTTCTTCACTAGAACTGGGTTAGATACCCATTCAGGATAGAGGGCATCGCGGACGAACCCGTTGGCTTTGAGTTTGTCCACCTCCTCTTTGAGAGCCGTAGACCTCTCCAGGTCCATACCTCTCCTTTTCTGTTTTACGGGAACGTACTTTGGGTCTATGTTCAATATATGACTCGCAGTTGTTGGAGAAATCCTGCACATATCAGAGTGTGTCCAAGCGAAAACATCAAGATTCGCTCGGAGGAAGTCAGTGAGGTTCTCGGCCACCACGGGGTCGAGTTGTGATCCAATTTTAAGAATTCGTGACGGGTCATCCCGGCTGACTGGGATGTCAATTGTTATTTCAGTCGGTGCTGCATTTGTTTTCCTGGGTCCCCCATCATCATCTCTCGGATCTATGTCTCTGTAGATCCGAGAATGTTGCCCGAGCCAGGGATCGGGCTCTACTTGTCAATCATCAGAATTTTGGATGCGGACGGAGCTGTCTGCAACCTTTCCTTTCTCTCTATGCTGAGCCTCTCTCAGCTCAGTCACATAGCATGCACGTCCGATCGCCTGGTCGTCGTGTACCACTCCAACACCTCTGTCTTTCGAAAATTTTAACGTTAGACACCAAGGGGCCAATGCTGCCCTAAATTCTGCCAGGACTGGACATCCCAGAAATACGTTATATGGAGAGACAACATCCAACACTATGAATGGTAGGATTCGCACCCTCCTATGCTCGCCTTGCTCCAGTTCAACTGGTATCTCCACATATCCCACCGCATCCGTTGCTGCGCCGTTAAAGCCATGGATTCTGGCTTTAGATGGTTTCAAATCCTTAGTCTCCAGCTTCATTTGGTCGTATGCTTGCTTGAAGTTGATGTTAACGGAACTTCCGCAATTAATTAGAATTCTCTTCACGAACGTCGGCCCGATTGTCGCAGATATGACCATCGGGTCGATGGTAGGAGCCTCCACCTTATTCGCATCTCTGCTTCTGAATATAATATCATCATTCATCATGCGCTGCTGCATTGCGGGGGTCCCATCCTCCATATTCGAACAACAGTCATACTCCGCATATCTTAAAGAGTTAGCATATCGCTCCATCTCCTGCTAATTCTTATCCACATGATGAGGTCTGCCAGCAATCGTGTTAATAACCAATCTACACACAGTTGGAGCAGGCTGTTCTGGTTGGCGTGGAGCTGGCCCGCGTCCGGGGTCCGATGTCTTTTGTCTTCCATCTTGTGGGTCTTTGACAAAATTCTGCAGCTTCTTCTATCTAATCAACTTTTCTATAGCGTCATGGAGGTGTCTACACTCCTCTGTGTTGTGCCCATAAGACACGTGAAAGAGGAAATGCTTCCCAGTCTGCTTCTATTCCTCTATTGATTCCTTTGGGCATGGTTTTCTATATTGAAAAGTGTCACAAGTTGACAAATAGATGTTCTCAAGAGATGCGTTCAGCGGGGTGTATTCATTGTAGGTCAGGATCCTTGACTTCCATTTTCTCGTCTCTCTTTTCTTTCCGGGATTTCCACCTCCGGATCCTTTAGACTGCCCAGGCTTGTTTTGGACGCTGACTTGAGCTTTTCCCGAATTATCACCGGTTTGCTTCATGGCGATGGCACTTTTCACAGTCTCCTGAGCAGGCCCTGGTGCCTGGTCTCGTCTTATCCATCGGGCTTCTTCCCTTCTTATGAACTGATGAACTTTCGAATAAAAATGCTCCAGCGTGGCTGGGGGCTTTCCCGCCAACCAATCTCCAAATTCAGAATCTGGATCCACTCCACACAATACCGCTATCAAAATTGCATGGTCGTTAGGATTACTCACTTTAGTAGCAGCAACATGAAATATCTACAAGTATGCTTTCAATGACTCTCCGGAGCTTGGATTACACACGATAAGGACATCACATCCTTTGGGCGAGTGGTGTGTATCTTGAATTGTTCTATGAATTTCATTGCCAATTCGTCGAAGTTGGATATAGATCGTGGGGGAAGTCGAGTAAACCACATGGTGGCAATTCCGGACAGAGTGATTGGGAAGCACCTACACTTGGTTGCATCATTAGCTCTTGCAGAGTCCATCATCCATCCGTACCTCATCACATGCTGCCTGGGATCAGTCTTCCCTTCGTAGGCTGGGATAGTCGGCATATTGAACTTCTTGGGGTACGCAGCCTGTAGGATACCATCTGTAAAGGGAGTATGACTTCTGGACACTCCCCAATCTTCAATGGTCAAGCCTTGGTTCTCTCTCATCAACTTCCTGACCGTAGTTGTTAAGTCCGGAGTTTGTATGGAGGATGGAAGGTTGGGTTCCGTTCCACGGGACCGTGCGGGTTGATGTCCTGCCTGATTTGGGTCTTAGAGATTCGGGCGTCCAGTCTCCTCACGGGCTTGATCCCTAGTCGATTAATCTGTGACACCTACCTGTGCACCTTCATCCTTACGGCGCTTACGCCTATAAGGTTCATCAGCTGAAGTTGAACTATCAGATTCAGAATAAGGGGCAGGGTTACCTCCAGCATTCTGACGTTGTTGCTGAGTGTGCTGAGTCATGAGGTTAGTGTTGGCTTGAATCTTCTCAACAAGTTGCCTTCTACTTTCCTTGAGTTCTCTTATCAAGTCGTTGAACTCTGTTCGGGAAATAACTTCCGCTTGGTTTTGGGTGGACGGCCTTGCACCTCAAGTTGCTTGCTGATTTCTAGGTCTAACTTGTTGCACGCTAGCAGTCTCGTGGACATCTGCGTTGTGAGAGGCCGATCTAGTTTGTGGTATCCCCATAGTAGAGTTATTGGTTGTAACTCTAAATAGAATCAACAGATGCCTTGTGAATGATCTTGGATCTCCTCTGGGGGATTTATGCAATTCAATAGCTACAAAGCAGATCCTAATAGCTTGAGAATTCAATTCTCAGTGAAAGCACCAAAATTGGCCACTAACACCCTTAAGAAAGATTGTGTACAGAGATAAATGAAGATAGTAAATTAAAACAGAAGACAGTATGTAAATTTAAATGCAAAGAATAAGAACACCAAATTTATAGTGGTTCGGCGTGATTGCCTACATCCACTTTGAAGTTGATTTTTATTGCTTTCCTTGATAGTTGATTACAGATACAATCTATTTCCAATTACTTGAATACAATTGCAAAGTAAAAGATTAAGTCTTGAATGAGTGTTGAATGCGGCAGAGTTTCCCCAGTGTTCTCGAAAAAATGGATCCCTTTCACTGTGCCCCTGCCTCTCTATTTATAGACGAAGGTGAGTTGGACTTCCCTGGTGGGCCTGGTAGCTGAATACCTTGGCCCAAATGGAGTAAACTTTGCGTGCCGACCCGAACATGCCGAACGGCCAAATGCCGAACCACCATCTTCATGCCGAGCGAAGTGAGGTGCCGAACGACCTCGGGACGCCGAATAAGACTTGAGTCGAGCGATACTGGATGCCGAACGGTAGGCGAATGCCGAATGAGATGGATGCCAAACGGTAGGCAAATGCCGAACGAGATGGATGCCGAACGGTAGGCGAATGCCGAACGAGTTGGATGCGCCGAACGAGGTCTGGATGCTGAGCCATACGGGATGCCGGATGGTTCTGCCATGTCGAACGTCTCTTTATGCCGAATGTCTCCGGATTGCCGAACTTCCTTGGATTGCCTAACGTCCCTAGATTGCCGAACGTCCCTGGATTGCCAAGCACTCCCAAATGTCGAATGGTATGTAGATGCCGAACGATCCATAAATAGCCGAACAACGTGCTAATGCCGGTACCTAGTTGCCTAGTCAAATCTCCAGGAAACATAGGGAAAGGAAATAAAAATTATAGCGAGTAGTTTAGGTTTGGTTAAAATTCGAATAGCATGATTAAATATTTGAGTTATATAGTCCTGATTGTTACGGGAAAACATGAATGTTAGTCTTGATTTGGTAATTTTTAGTTAAGCATAGGAAAAGAAATGTCGAGATGAACAAATATTGGTCTTCGACCAAATTTTGGCATCGCCGTCGATGGTGTAGGTCAGCGTTTGGCCAGGAAGGAGCGCGGAGGAGAGGGTGCTCGGAGAAAAATGTTATTGGATTTTATAAAGCGGTATGGTGGCCAGGCGAGGACGAAGTAGGGTTTTAGGAGTGAGTTTGGTCGTGGTTGGTTTTCTTGCGAATGCGGTGGCGGAGTGGGGATTAAAGGCTCTGGTATGGGGGGAAAGGAAGAGGAGAGTGAGAGGAAGCTTCTGGCGCAGCGGGGCGAGGGGGGGGGGAATCAGTTGGTCGGAGGCAGGGACACGGGGTCAGGGAAGTGGTCGGTCGTATTTCCTAATGCTTGGGTTTTTATTCGATTTCGATTTAGGTGGTGTCGTGGAGTTTCGGGAAGGTCAAAGGATTTCATAGGTCGGAGGTGATGTGTGATGATGGCCGGAAGTGGACTGCGATGGCTAGTCGAAGCGTGCACGTGCACGGGTTGGTCCAAGGGCAGGTTGTATCACAGTGGAAGAAAATAGTGGCAGAGGAAATAAAGAAAGGAACTAGAAGGAAAGGAAAGAAGTTTCGGCCGGGGGTTTGGGCCAGAGAAAATAAAAGGAAGGTAAGGAATAGAGAGGGAAAAATAAAAATAAATAGAAAGGGAAAAATAAAAATGAGGAAATAAAGAAGAACATAATTTATAATTTATACATAAGGTTGTTCATGTCCCCATTTTTAAATTAAAGAAAAAATGATAATTTGATGGTAATAAATTATTATTATTTGGTTTGAAAATAAATAGTATTTTATAATATTTATTATGGTTATATATCGTTTATCCTGTAATTAAATGGGTTTAATATAAATGGATACGGTTAATCAAAGAGATTTTTAAACCGTGAGTAAATCACTTGAATATTGATCATAAATCGTTAATTGGGTTAACGATCTATATTTTGCTTAATTCGGTGGGACATTCGTTTCGAATTAAATGGTTGGAATAGAGTGATGATACGTTTTATTGGAAATAAATTGGAATAAGTTCCCATATTTAAATAGTGGCACCCAAAATAATAAATTGTTTATTTTAAACAGTTTACCCTTTATAATGTATTGTTGAAGTCGAAGAGACCAGGATCGGATATCAGCGCATCCGGAACCTCTTCGAATTATTAATCACTAATTTGATTATAGAGTCAAATAGGCTGGAATTGAATAAAATTAAGTAAAACCGACTATTTAAAATAAGTAATGGTACTTTGATACTATTTTGAATATCTGTGGACTTCTGTAACAGAGTTCGGTTAAATAGGATAAAAACTCGTCTTGTTGAACGATTTATCAAGATTTCAAATGAAGTTCTATAACTTAAGTCTTTCAAATAAAATGGTTTACTCATGCTAGTTTCTAGCCTGGCTCGGGTGTTACTTTATTATAATTCTCAGGTCGGACCGAGTATTACAAATTTTTAGGTTAGGATGTTCTAGAGCTTAGGAGATGAGCGGATGGTAGAGACGTATTGATTAGTTTCTGCTTCGTATTTATTGGGCTGTATGGGTAGTATTCTAGACAAGTAATTATAGCTATCCGGATTATTTTGTGTATGATTGTACTCGAACATATTGTATGTATACTGATAGTTATAGTTTTTCTTTGTATAAAATGCTGCTAATTGTATATTATATTTGTTCCCGTGCGATTGTCAGATTCTATGCTATTGTGTAACATCCCGCCTTTTCGCACACTTTAAACCGACACACGTGCCAATTAAAAGCATACGCATGGGCGGATTGTTATGGGGTAAATAAGAAAAACAGAGAAGAAATAAAACAAAATAGAATCTCACAGCGGAAGGATAAAATATAATAATAAATATACAGTTCATAAACGGTTACAAAACAGTTAATTCTTCTTTATACAATAAATATCAGAGTTACACATACCAATACAAACAATGCAACGGAATAGAAAGAGTGTGGTGCATACTATAAATAATAATAATATGGATTCTTCGTCTTCGTCCTCCAAAGCTAAAGTCTTCGATCCTGAAACGCTCGGACTGACCCGAGCGAATTTGAAAGGACAAAAACACTCGAGTCAGACTAAAAGATCTTATGTGAGTTAAATTAACAGAAATAAATATGAGTACAGTAACTCAAGAGATGTTCGGGATTTACATCTCCTAAGGATCCGTTAAACTATTTACTATGTAGTATATTGCGCTATTATAATAGTGTCTATTCATAAAATAAACTTACTTTTAAATAGCGTTAAGGCTTTACATTTTCCACCTTAACACGTAAAAGCCAGTAGTCTATACAGTACCGTAATACCTCCTGACCGGGAGGCTACCAGAGGATACTCCATAGGTACGACACAAATAGAAACTCGTAGTAAAGGCTCGGTATGGTAGGTGACACGGCACAACTAGGCAATGCCAGGGTAGATATACCAGTTGCTATCCAGGCTGGTGGAAACGCGTAGCCGCAGTTACCGCCCACCTCGGACTAACTCCCCAAAATCAAAATATAGAAGTGGCCACTGAATCAATCCAAAATCAAAGTATAATATCGAAGAGGAGGGTCCGATCAGAGGAATGGCCTCATTAGCCTGAGAATCGTACCTGTTTTAGCCACCTTATGCCAACTCACGGGAGTCGGGTCCACGTATTTACCTTACAGGACACGTCGCCACCACCTAATTCATTCTGGAATCTCCACCGCGTACACGATTAGTCAAAGTGGTTTTCGGTATCGACAAAGAGTATGTCCATATCCAATCCCGGTCTCTTTGCCAACCCATCGTTATTATAACACCGCGGTCATTTTAAAATAGGTTATACTTTAAAAATCAGAATAAACATTCCATTTCTTAACCATGAATACGATATCATTTCAAAACCCAAAACCATATTTTATCACTTATCCCAAATATAATTCTTTTCCAAAATCAAAATGCTTTAACTTCATAACGTCTGAAAATCAAATATTTTCAAAGCATAATATTTTGAAAATCATAATTTAAAACCATAACTTCTAAAACTTGAATGGTTTGGACATTCAACGGTATATGAATTAAATGGTTTAACTTAAATGTTACTTTGTAAAGAAAATAGTTCTCATGGCTTTACAAATACATTTCTTTATTAAAGTCTAAACCAAAATTTATATTATATCTCTCAAGTTCCAAAACCACTTCAACTTATTTATATATACGTATATCCATTTTGAGTATCAATATTTCAAACTAAAGTTGGATTTTATTCTTTCAACAAATCAATTGTTCTATTAATTAGTCTTGAATATTCATATAAAATCCATAAATAATAACACTTCAATTACTAGTAATAAAATATATATATTTTTCCCAATTCAAATTATACTAGAATATTCATTTCAATTTATTTTGGGAAAAATCCAACTATAAATATCATATCTTAAAATTTCCAAATTTAACATTTAAACATATGATATAAATTATTAAACTCCATTTTCTTAATTTTCTTCCATTTTTAATAAAGATTTTTATACACCTTTTAATTTCAAAATTTTCAACTTCATATGTATATATATATGGAAGAAAAATATTTATACAATATAAAATTTAAGATTATTATAAACCGTATTCCATCCAAACCATAGAAATCACATTAAAATAGTTATATATATACCGCGGTGCCTGTATATAATTTTCTATCCTATGGTCAAGTGATACGGATATTTATCATTTCAATCCGCAATTTAAAAGATATAAAATTTTGCGGTTATATATCATTTCAAACCACAATCCCCAATGAAATGAAATATGCATGATAATTTGCAATTTAATGATATACAATAAACATCCATCAACATCACCCTTCATCCAATCACAATCATCAAGCAATATCAAACAATAACAATTTATATTTGATAATATATAACAGGTAATAACTGGCAATTTTATTCAGATTAAATTTAACAACTATTAATCTAACAGTTTATATTCAGTAATAATCTATATAAATGTTAACTAGCAGTTTATAGGCAAACAAATAAATTCTAACTATCAATTAATACTCAATAAATAAATTAAATTAACAGTTAAATTTAATAAATGCAATTCAACAAATATGAATAAAATAAACATGCCAAATACTCATAAATAAATTTCTATTCATTTCTAAAATTAATTTAAACAAACATAAAAGCTTCTAGTAGTTGTGAGTGGGTTAAAACACTCACCTTTTGAATTTAAATCGAATTTAAATTCAATTTAAACTCAAAATTTTGACGGTCTCAGAATTTGTCCAAACCAGCGTCATGGGTCTGGAATTTAAATACGAACCTAACAAAAAAAAATTCGTTTGAATCTGAGGTCGTATGAGAAAGTTACGTCGAAAAATGATGATTGAATTCAAAATTGAAAATAAATAAAACGACACACATTCATCACTTACAAATATATGTGCCACGTCACTCCTTCTATTCCCAGAAACGCACGCGGCCCCCTTCCAGAAACCCTAATCGAAGATCTACGACGATCTAACCGTTGAATCGACACAAAAACCATATAGATGCGATCCCCATCGTCCACTCCACAAAACCCAGAAAAGGTTTGACGATCCGACGAAGTTTGCGACGACGATGATGAATGGTCACGGACTGTTTGAATTAATTCTGGTCAAACGAATGTTCAAAACAGAAAACGAATTGCACCAGTAGATTACGTGCCTCGAGAACATTAACATATATTTTTGTGGAATTTTTCTGAAGTGTTTGCATTTTCACTGAAATTTGGATTGGGGTAGATCTAGGTTGCATTCATTTGAGGTGGAGAAGGAGATGAAGAAATGAACGTACAGCGAAAGGGAAAATAAAATGGGGCTAGGGTTTATAACAGGTTATATATAGACAAGGCTGAAAAATAATAGGTGGATCGGATTGGATCTAAACATAAGTTTAAATTTAGGCATAAACATATATGTAATAAAGTAGCATTAAATTTTGAAACGTGAATTGATTTATCATTGGATTCATATTTCAATGTGTAAATATCCCCAATTTCATCTGCACTTATATTTACATAAGTTCTAAATATTAAATTTCAAATATTACTTCATTTAACGTTACGTATTTATTTTATTACTTGCTGCAGTTGATTATCAATTATACTTAATATACTAAATAGATGGTAAATTTTGAATACTTGTTATCATTAACGTTTTATTTCCACTTACAAAATAAATGAAATTATTACATAAACTCCCTTAATTAAGTCAACCATATTCTTATATAACTTAACTGGTAATATATATACCCGATTGCCCTAATTGGTTTATAGTTATCAGCTAAATACATACTAACTTGTAAATAAATTCGTTTAATTGCAAATGGATCTGATCAAATTTAATAGATTGAGTAGATGGGTAAGCAAATAATAAATTTTCCTTTTTGTCAAATTCAAACCCATTCCTACTTAATTATCAATTACAATTTATTATGAAACATTGATTTTATGCAGTTACCTTTTATTTGCGTAGTATTACATCAATTCCTATAACTTTGGATTCATTCCCAATTCACCAAATTCAATTAATTACACTTTACAAATGTGTTTCCAATATATAGGTATTGTCCAAATTAAATTTTATTAGCTAACTCATATTAATAAACAAATGACTTATATGAATGATTAAAATTTTCAATTATCTCACTTTACTCCTAAACTTCTGTTATTTAATAATTATTGCTTAGAACCTGATTTTAATCTTCCCATTATCTATTTAATTCCTTCTAGAATCATAGCTAATATTTGTCATCCCTTCATTACCCAAATGTTCTTATCCCATCAAATTTTAAGTTATCGAAATATTAAATGTCAATTTCTTTAATTGCACTAAATTTATCTATTAAAGGTTGCACTTAACCCAAATACATAAAACTTGCCCAATTTCTCCTTAAATCAATAGCCTTCATATACAAATATGTTTATCATAAATTTTATCTACTCTTCCTTTTTAGGTAATGTCCTATATATTAGATTTCCATGTAATTTGCAATAAATCATACTCGTAGTTATATCACATTAAATGAATAAATAAGTGTTGACTCTATTCTTTTGATTCAACATTGGTTTACGTTATATTTCATTAATATTTCTACATACATCAGGATTTTTAAAAATGGTTGTAACGTGAAATCTCGTCTACTTCCCATTTTATATTTAAGGCTTCTAAAACCGATTCATATCATTTCTCTAGTCCAAATTTTATTAATATAACCTTAAATTTAATTTATTCCTATCGATGTAATGGTTAAACACAAATTTCACTTATTTGCAATAAATCCACAAATTGGATTTCAAATTTTCAAATAAATAAATAAATTTTAGTTTATCACTTCTTAAATACCCAAACGTCAATGCCTTAATTTAAACTGCATTTATTACATTTTATAAAAATCCTCCATCTTAAGTGACAAATCAAAACTACCCTAACTACACAATTTATGGTAATTAATTCCAATTGCTTTTCCATTAAACTACATAAATTGTCCAATTGCAACCTACGTAGAATGTTTATTTATTTACAATCCTACTGTTTAAATGAATTGATCCTTTACGGTATAATTCACATTTGACTTGATTTCTCATTTATTTTGCAAAACAGTAAATTTCAATTGCTACCAACATTATATTTAATATTAGATTTCCAATTAATTCTATTGGAATCAATATATCTTTATATATATATATACTTTACGTATAAATATCTAAATTACCAAATCAAGTACATTTATTAGAGACAACATTCAATAAAATTACTTATCACACTTATTGCATTGATTTATTCCAACGGACACTTTTATTTAGTCACTATTTATTATTACAACCAAATATACAATCTCCACTATTTATTTTATATTAAATGAATTCCATTCTAGTAAATATTTTATTAATATTCACTGATTCACATTTATATTGGTTTCTTATATCTAACTTATAACAAGGTGTGCAAATTTACATAGTTCAAATCTATTTCCATGCAACTATTAAATTGTTACATTAAATTCCAATTACTATAACAAATTACTACATTTTCTCAAATAAAATCTTAAGACCTTTATTTTATTCTAAATTAGATTAGAAACATATTAATTTAATTCATTTAACATTATCAAATTCAACGGGTCGTTACAATCTCCCCCACTCAAAACTTTTCGTCCCCGAAAAGGAAAAAGAAGGGAGGAGGAAGAATAAAAACAGTACATCTATTTCAAATATTAACTTATAATCAATAATTTACAAAAAAAATTCCTTAAACGGAATATACTCGTTTTATAATCATTATATCCTTTTATACTTAAATAATTAAAGTTTGGAAATCATTTTCAACAAAATTCTAAGTCCAAAATTTACGAAAATTTTTGGCAGAGTCTCCTTTGTACGGTGAGGCTCGGGAGAAAATATAATATCAAAATATACAAATATATTACATATATTATCAAAATATTATATCCCAACACGGGAAAAATAGCGCTTTAAACGTAATCCGAAAACGTACCTATTTGTCGGGCAATATACGCTTATTATTTTGGAACCAAAAGCAGTAGCAGTTGCTTCCATCACCTGTATTCACTTATAAAATCTGAAAGGTTAAATATTTATTTTAAAGTGAACTATTCAAGTGGATTCAATCATTAATCAACCAAACAATTCAACAACCATCAACCTTACAAACAACATACATACACAAACAAAGCAACCATTTAATCCATCAAACAAATAGTTGTTTGGGTTCAAACTTGAAATTTGTATGAAATGAAATTAACTATCAAGTGCATCCTTTACTCAACAGTCTTAGATGGAACAAAGATAGATACTTATTCATTTAACCACTTCAAATTTCTTACCCAACAACATAAATCAAACAACACAATTCAAACCAACACCCAAATTTATTTATTATACATTTATCTCATGCTTCAATGGTTTGATTTTCTTTCTTTCATTTATGGAGTGATTTCTTTATTTCTTACAAATTTTCATTTTCCATTTATCACAAAATTCATTATATTTGTATTCCAATTTATTTACTAAAGTTTCTATCATCTATTTATACTACTTACCTTTACTTATAGTAAAATTTCCAATTTAACTTAAGTCTACACAATTAATTCTCATTAATAATAGCAAATTAATAGAATACCTTTATTACCTTACTCTTCACTAGTAAGATTTCCCCTTACATTTTCCTACTAACATTTGCAACTTTTTATTATATGGTAAGTTATGTATGTTTTAAGAATGTAAGTGAAAATTTACAAGTTTCTTCTCCATTCCTTTAATTAATATATATTTGTTTTATAAATTACAATTTCGACTTACCTTTAATCTCATTCATTTATTTAATGTGGAAGTTTCCATTATATTTAATAGTAACAGTATAATTACCCACTTTCTATAATATTTAATTACAGTAACCCTTTTTATTTAATTTATTAACCTTATAACTTACATTCCTATAAGTGAAAGATTTTACTCATTCATTAACTATGGATTGCAGTCATTTATATTTTTCCTACTTTCCATTATATTAGAATAGGGGAAATTAAGGCGTACTTAAGTTAATAACCCTACAATCAAACTTTATAAATTAAGGAATTTCATTTTTACTTTCTTACGGTTAAAATCACCTATTAATTATACAACCTTTAATTTTAGTAAAATTCCAATCATCACTTAAGCTAATACCATTAAATTCTTATTTATAAGAGTAATTTATTGAATACTTCATTATTTCCAAAAATTCTACTTGCATAATATTCTATTCCACTCTTAATTTACATTTCAACTTTTTATACTTGGTAAGTTATTTATGTTAAAGAAAAAGCAAAAGAACTTATGCAAGTTTAATCTCAACTCTTTTAATTCATTGATTACTTCTTTTATTTCACTAACCTAAATTTTTACAACTAATTAATGGAAATTCAAGAATTAATACCGGGTCAAATTCCAAAATTTCTTTAAAATAATAGATAATTAATTTCTTACAACTCTTATATCTCTAATTACCTTTAAACAATTAAAATTTTAAATAATTTCAAAACAAATCTGCAGTAGAATTTACTACAGTGGCCTTTCCCTTCGAAACTCGAAAATAAAAGTCGATGATGCGGCCGCCATCACCGAAATTATTTTCCAGCGACAGAGAGGAAAGTACAAACTTATTTTCTTCAAAATCCTCTTAAACCAATTCTTTCGAATTATACTAAATATTTATATAAGAAAATATTTATAAACCAAATCATTATATTTCATAAATCTTTTGAAAGCAGATTTTCAAAGTCCCGGACTTAAGTTCTAAAATCTCCAATTTGATTTATTATAATTTCAACTTAGCTTCAATTGTTATAAATATTTTTATTTCCTAACACCCAATCTATAGCAACCAAATATATATATATATATATATATATATATATATATATATATATATATATCTTTATAAAAATATTTTTATATATAGAAAATATAATAGGCAAAATTATTTCATTCACCTATATTAAAAACAAATATTATGTCGGTCTGTCCTATTAAGTGTTTAGAAATCCCTATTGATGACATAGCGTCCCATGCATCAACCAGAATTTATAAATACAAAGCGGAACAGATTAACACAATATTAAAATCTTTTTATAACACTAAAAAGTACGCTTCCTCATATATATACACCCAGCGACTCCCATAGGGTATTACTACCCTATTAACAAAGAGTCAAACCCCACAAAGCCAAAATTTATCGCTAAACCAAAGCTCTGATACCAACTGTAACATCCCGCCTTTTCGCACACTTTAAACCGACACACGTGCCAATTAAAAGCATACGCAAGGGCGGATTGTTATGGGGTAAATAAGAAAAACAGAGAAGAAATAAAACAAAATAGAATCTCACAGCGGAAGGATAAAATATAATAATAAATATACAGTTCATAAACGGTTACAAAATAGTTAATTCTTCTTTATACAATAAATATCAGAGTTACACATACCAATACAAACAATGCAGCGGAATAGAAAGAGTGTGGTGCATACTATAAATAATAATAATATGGATTCTTCGTCTTCGTCCTCCAAAGCTAAAGTCTTCGATCCCGAAACGCTCGGACTGACCCGAGCGAATTTGAAAGGACAAAAACACTCGAGTCAGACTAAAAGATCTTATGTGAGTTAAATTAACAGAAATAAATATGAGTACAGTAACTCAAGAGATGTTCGGGATTTACATCTCCTAAGGATCCGTTAAACTATTTACTATGTAGTATATTGCGCTATTATAATAGTGTCTATTCATAAAATAAACTTACTTTTAAATAGCGTTAAGGCTTTACATTTTCCACCTTAACACGTAAAATGCCAGTAGTCTATACAGTACCGTAATACCTCCTGACCGGGAGGCTACCAGAGGATACTCCATAGGTACGACACAAATAGAAACTCGTAGTAAAGGCTCGGTATGGTAGGTGACACGGCACAACAAGGCAATGCCAGGGTAGATATACCAATTGCTATCCAGGCTGGTGGAAACGCGTAGCCGCAGTTACCGCCCACCTCGGACTAACTCCCCAAAATCAAAATATAGAAGTGGCCACTGAATCAATCCAAAATCAAAGTATAATATCGAAGAGGAGGGTCCGATCAGAGGAATGACCTCATTGGCCTGAGAATCGCTCATGTTTTAGCCACCTTATGCCAACTCACGGGAGTCGGGTCCACGTATTTACCTTACAGGACACGTCGCCACCACCTACTTCATTCTGGAATCTCCACCGCGTACACGGTTAGTCAAAGTGGTTTTCGGTATCGACAGAGAGTATGTCCATATCCGATCCTGGTCTCTTTGCCAACCCATCGTTATTATAACACCGCGGTCATTTAAAAATAGGTTATACTTTAAAAATCAGAATAAACATTCCATTTCATAACCATGAATACGATATCATTTCAAAACCCAAAACCATATTTTATCACTTATCCCAAATATAATTCTTTTCCAAAATCAAAATGCTTTAACTTCATAACGTCTGAAAATCAAATATTTTCAAAGCATAATATTTTGAAAATCATAATTTAAAACCATAACTTCTAAAACTTGAATGGTTTGGACATTCAACGGTATATGAATTAAATGGTTTAACTTAAATGTTACTTTGTAAAGAAAATAGTTCTCATGGCTTTACAAATACATTTCTTTATTAAAGTCTAAACCAAAATTTATATTATCTCTCTCAAGTTCCAAAACCACTTCAACTTATTTATATATACCTATATCCATTTTGAGTATCAATATTTCAAACTAAAGTTGGATTTTATTCTTTCAACAAATCAATTGTTCTATTAATTAGTCTTGAATATTCATATAAAATCCATAAATAATAACACTTCAATTTCTAGTAATAAAATATATATATTTTTCCCAATTCAAATTATACTAGAATATTCATTTCAATTTATTTTGGGAAAAATCCAATTATAAATATCATATCTTAAAATTTCCAAACTTAACATTTAAACATATGATATAAATTATTAAACTCCATTTTCTTAATTTTCTTCCATTTTTAATAAACATTTTTATACACCTTTTAATTTCAAAATTTTCAACTTCATATGTATATATATATATCGAAGAAAAATATTTATACAATATAAAATTTAAGATTATTATAAACCGTATTCCATCCAAACCATAGAAATCACATTAAAATAGTTATATATATACCGCGGTGCCTGTATATAATTTTCTATCCTATGGTCAAGTGATACAGATATTTATCATTTCAATCCGCAATTTAAAAGATATAAAATTTTGCGGTTATATATCATTTCAAACCACAATCCCGAATGAAATGAAATATGCATGATAATTTGCAATTTAATGATATACAATAAACATCCATCAACACCACCCATCATCCAATCATAATCATCAAGCAATATCAATCAATAACAATTTATATTTGATAATATATAACAGGTAATAACTGGCAATTTTATTCAGATTAAATTTAACAACTATTAATCTAACAGTTTATATTCAGTAATAATCTATATAGCTGTTAACTAGCGTTTATAGGCAAACAAATAAATTCTAACTATCAATTAATACTCAATAAATAAATTAAATTAACAGTTAAATTTAATAAATGCAATTCAACAAATATGAATAAAATAAACATGCCAAATACTCATAAATAAATTTCTATTCATTTCTAAAATTAATTTAAACAAACATAAAAGCTTCTAGTAGTTGTGAGTGGGTTAAAACACTCACCTTTTGAATTTAAATCGAATTTAAATTCAATTTAAACTCAAAATTTTGACGGTCTCAGAATTTGTCCAAACCAGCGTCATTGGGTCTGGAATTCAAATACGAACCTAACAAAAAAAAATTCGTTTGAATCCGAGGTCGTATGAGAAAGTTACGTCGAAAAATGATGATTGAATTCAAAATTGAAAATAAATAAAACGACACACATTCATCACTTACAAATATATGTGCCACGTCACTCCTTCTATTCCCAGAAACGCACGCGGCCCCCTTCCAGAAATCCTAATCGAAGATCTACGGCGATCTAACCGTTGAATCGACACAAAAACCATATAGATGCGATCCCCATCGTCCACTCTACAAAACCCAGAAAAGGTTTGACGATCCGACGAAGTTTGCGACGACGATGATGAATGGTCACGGACTGTTTGAATTAATTCTGGTCAAACGAATGTTCATAACAGAAAACGAATTGCACCAGTAGATTACGTGCCTCGAGAACATTAACATATATTTTTGTGGAATTTTTCTGAAGTGTTTGCATTTTCACTGAAATTTGGATTGGGGTAGATCTAGGTTGCATTCATTTGAGGAGGAGAAGGAGATGAAGAAATGAACGTACAGCGAAAGGGAAAATAAAATGGGGCTAGGGTTTATAACAGGTTATATATAGACAAGGCTGAAAAATAATAGATGGATCGGATTGGATCTAAACATAAGTTTAAATTTAGGCATAAACATATATGTAATAAAGTAGCATTAAATTTTGAAACGTGAATTGATTTATCATTGGATTCATATTTCAATATGTAAATATCCCCAATTTCATCTGCACTTATATTTACATAAGTTCTAAATATTAAATTTCAAATATTACTTCATTTAACGTTACGTATTTATTTTATTACTTGCTGTAGTTGATTATCAATTATACTTAATATACTAAATAGATGGTAAATTTTGAATACTTGTTATCATTAACGTTTTATTTCCACTTACAAAATAAATGAAATTATTACATAAACTCCCTTAATTAAGTCAACCATATTCTTATATAACTTAATTGGTAATATATATACCCGATTGCCCTAATTGGTTTATAGTTATCAGCTAAATACATACTAACTTGTAAATAAATTCGTTTAATTGCAAATGGATCTGATCAAATTTAATAGATTGAATAGATGGGTAAGCAAATAATAAATTTTCCTTTTTGTCAAATTCAAACCCATTCCTACTTAATTATCAATTACAATTTATTACGAAACATTGATTTTATGCAGTTACCTTTTATTTGCGTAGTATTACATCAATTCCTATAACCTTGGATTCATTCCCAATTCACCAAATTCAATTAATTACACTTTACAAATGTGTTTCCAATATATAGGTATTGCCCAAATTAAATTTTATTAGCTAACTCATATTAATAAACAAATGACTTATATGAATGATTAAAATTTTCAATTATCTCACTTTACTCCTAAACTTCTGTTATTTAATAATTATTGCTTAGAACCTGATTTTAATCTTCCCATTATCTATTTAATTCCTTCTAGAATCATAGCTAATATTTGTCATCCCTTCATTACCCAAATGTTCTTATCCCATCAAATTTTAAGTTATCGAAATATTAAATGTCAATTTCTTTAATTGCACTAAATTTATCTATTAAAGGTTGCACTTAACCCAAATACATAAAACTTGCCCAATTTCTCCTTAAATCAATAGCCTTCATATACAAATATGTTTATCATAAATTTTATCTACTCTTCCTTTTTAGGTAATGTCCTATATATTAGATTTCCATGTAATTTGCAATAAATCATACTCGTAGTTATATCACATTAAATGAATAAATAAGTGTTGACTCTATTCTTTTGATTCAACATTGGTTTACGTTATATTTCATTAATATTTCTACATACATCAGGATTTTTAAAAATGGTTGTAACGTGAAATCTCGTCTACTTCCCATTTTATATTTAAGGCTTCTAAAACCGATTCATATCATTTCTCTAGTCCAAATTTTATTAATATAACCTTAAATTTAATTTATTTCTATCGATGTAATGGTTAAACACAAATTTCACTTATTTGCAATAAATCCACAAATTGGATTTCAAATTTTCAAATAAATAAATAAATTTTAGTTTATCACTTCTTAAATACCCAAACGTCAATGCCTTAATTTAAACTGCATTTACTACATTTTATAAAAATCCTCCATCTTAAGTGACAAATCAAAACTACCCTAACTACACAATTTATGGTAATTAATTCCAATTGCTTTTCCATTAAACTACATAAATTGTCCAATTGCAACCTACGTAGAATGTTTATTTATTTACAATCCTACTGTTTAAATGAATTGATCCTTTACGGTATAATTCACATTTGACTTGATTTCTCATTTATTTTGCAAAACAGTAAATTTCAATTGCTACCAACATTATATTTATTATTAGATTTCCAATTAATTCTATTGGAATCAATATATCTTTATATATATACTTTACGTATAAATATCTAAATTATCAAATCAAGTAAATTTATTAGAGACAGCATTCAATAAAATTACTTATCACACTTATTGCATTGATTTATTCCAACGGACACTTTTATTTAGTCACTATTTATTATTACAACCAAATGTACAATCTCCACTATTTATTTTATATTAAATGAATTCCATTCTAGTAAATATTTTATTAATATTCACTGATTCACATTTATATTGGTTTCTTATATCTAACTTATAACATGGTGTGCAAATTTACATAGTTCAAATCTATTTCCATGTAACTATTAAATTGTTACATTAAATTCCAATTACTATAACAAATTACTACATTTTCTCAAATAAAATCTTAAGACCTTTATTTTATTCTAAATTAGATTAGAAACATATTAATTTAATTCATTTAACATTATCAAATTCAACGGGTCGTTACATATTGTTTTATGTTTCTTCTTCTACCTCATTTTCTTCTTAACACTAACAGTTTAGGATTTTCGGCACTCGATTGCTCGACACTCTATACAGTGACGTATTAGTGTCGATTTTCGGGGTCGAAAATTTTCAGGCCATTACATTTGGTATCAGAGACAGATTAAGCGAGAACCTTGGCTCATTAGAGATAGAGTCAGTAGTATTCTAGAATGAGTTGAGCGTATTATATGTGAGCGTACTTGTTATTTTCTTATATAATGATTTTAAAAATGGTTTTAAAAAATAATTTGAATATAAGCTTATATTTTGGTATGTAAAGCAATAATTTTTCTAATTATTATAATATATTATGATAAGTAGTTGTTGATTATTGAAATTAAATATAATAATAAGAATTAAGTGGTAGTATATATACAACCAAATACAAATTTGGGTAAGGGTTAACTATGCAAATAAGTTGAGCTCAAAATGGATTCAAAACTGAATTTAAGTCCTAGAAAATTCAAAGAATTTTCAAAGTATTGAGATAAGTTACCTTGATTTGATTTTCCAGCAAATGATTATGGAATATATGGTGTGTATGATTTCTAGACATGATAATTATCATAAATTGGGGTATTTTATCTTAATAAAGGGATGTTTATTTTTCTAAATAAACAATGACAAAGCAGAATGAAATGTTTTAAGGAAGTGACAATTTAGATAAGTATGACTTATAAATTGAAAAGAATTTAAATTGTGAAGTTTTAAAATCTAAGTCCAAAAAATTTGAAATTTGTTTCAAAGTGTTAAAGAATAATAATAAATAACATTATTTAGAATGTTTTTGAACATAGAAATCTTGTTTTAAAACAAGATTGGTTGAAGATAAATTTGTTTTGGATTAAAACCCGGGATGGTTTAAAAATTTAAAAGTGGACTCGATATGTAAATGGAATAAATATATACGTAGATATATATGATAATAAAGTCGGTTTGAAATAAATAGTAAGTGTTGAATTTCAAATTTCCCTGAAGTGAGAGTATAACCCAAAGAGAAATAAGTTTTTGAACTTATAAGTGGGATGGGATATTAATAAGAATTTAAATTTGGAGTGGAAAATTTAAATTGAGTATGGTTAAATGGATTAATGAATTGAGATTTAACTTAGGAAAGTTAAATGGGTAAAATTGAAAAGAGAGTTATCTGTGATCTCAAACGGGTTTGAGTTCTGGAAATTTGTAATGAATGTTATTGGTTGGTGTTTTAGAAAATTTGGATGCTTATTTACTTTGACATATCCTGCTATCATCCTGTTGTTATTAATAATCTATGAAACTGTGAATTGAATTATTTTGAATAAATTAAGAAGTATGTTGAAATGATATACATCCATTGCTAAAATTAAATGGAAATAGAACTTTAATCTAAAATTATTTAAATGATTTTGATTTTAAGAGATAAAGATTGAACTTATGAAAATGAAATCACTTTGGACATAGGATTTAAATGTTAAAAATAAACTTGTCAACTGAAATTGTTTAAGAATTGGGTTTTAAAAATTTGGAGTTTAATTGGGTAATCAATTGAATTTTGAAAATTAAACTGTTTAAAAAGATTTAACTCTCACTTGATCCTAGAAATAAGCTTATGTAGAAGTAAAGGTAATTTGAAATGAAAATTTGAAACTTAGACTCAGAATTAAATTGTTTAAAGACTTGGGTTGTGAATAAAAGATTAGGGGTTAATTTGATTTAAGGGATTAAATCAACATTTAAAAATTTAACTTGAATTTATATAATTCGAGATGGGTTAAAGTTGAGATTGGAATTGAAAATTAGTTTAAATTGAAATTTGATTTGAATTAATTGGAATTGTGATCGAAGTTGAATAAGTTTAAATTCAAATAGGAATTGACTTGAATTTGGAAAAGAAATTGAAGTTAATTCAAACTGAATTGAAATTGAATCAATTTAAATGGAAGAGAAAATTGAAAATTGATTGGAATGGGAGATTGAATAGTTTGGCTCTGAACTATTTTTGGTATAAACTATTTTAATATAAACTATCCAAAATCTATTTCCTAAAATATTTAGATTAATTAGATTCCTCCAAGCTATTTACTATACAAAACATTCTTTTTAAAATTCAAACTATCTTATACTTATTATTCAACCATTTTACAACTATTTTGCAACTATCTAACTATTCTACAACTGTTTAACTATTTTACAACTAATAACTATTTTATAACTACTTAACTATTTACAACTATTTTACGACCAGTTACTATTTTACAACTACTTAACTATTTTAAACTTTTCAAGTTATTTTCTAAATTCAAACTGGTCAGAGTATAAACTATTTCGATTTAAACACCAGTTGAGATAAGAATTAAAGTGATAATCCAAATGGAAATTGAAGCAATTGGGAAGTGAAAGCGAAATCGGGGATTGAAGCAAAGATGATTATAAAATGGAAAAGTATATTTTGAGAAATATATGATGTTAAAATGGAAGTTGTATAGCACTATAATGGAAACTCACTTTATAAGAAGTGAGTAATGTTACAAATAATTGTGTAAAGGAAATCAAACTTGAATATTTGATTTGGCATAAATGAAGTATATGTGTATATATATGTTATATATATGATAAACTCCCCTTGTTGAATTTATAACCAGAAGAAAAGATCTTTGAAAAATATTTGAAGTATAAAAAGAATTTATATAAGTATGAAGTGATTCAAAGATTTTTCAAGTTGAAGGAATAAACTTATGTATATGAATAATTTTATAAGTATGGAACTGGGAAAAATGTTTTTGGAACCCACTGATTTTGAAAGGCTTTTGATTCTGGGAGAAATCAATTTTGGAAATTTGAAAAGCCAAGTTTGAGAACTATCGATTTTGAGATATCGATTTTGAAATATCGATTTTGTGGGAATGGGATTTATATGTGATACATATAAAGAGTATGAATTGAAAAATGCTATATGTGTATAGTAAAAAATGTTTTGATAATGCTGTGGGGAAAAAGGCGCTCCCATTTAGAGTTGAAACTTATAGTAGAAGATCCACTGAGTGTTTCTGTCTTGAGCCCTAAGGGGGGTTCTAAATTTTGATCCCAGAGGATGTCCTCACTAAACTGTAGTTCCTTTGGATTGTGATTAGGGTTGCAAAAGTCGAGGGTGTTGATGCCTTCAGAGACATTGGGGTTATGCTGTGACGGTAGTGTAACTCTGGTGTAACTGCGATCTACTACGCTTCCATAGCGTAAGTCGAGGGGCAGTAATTGCCTAAAGTCAACATATGATTTCACTGGGGGAGCAACGTAAAATCGGTTGATTGCGATCTATGTGGTCCATAGTGGAAGTCGTGTGGCAGTGAGTGCCTATAGGCTACATTGGGACTCGACTGATGTAGTCTGCGATCTATGTGGTGAAGTTTCATTTGGCAGCGAAATTCGAGGGCGATGATGCCAACAGTTACAAGGTTTTTGTTGCGATAGCAACGTAACCCTGGGTGTAGCTACAATCTGTGGTGGTCCATGGTGTAACCGAGGGGTGTAGATGCCTACAATTTTCTATGGTTTCGCCGAGATAGCAACGTAATCATTGGGCTAACTACGATCCATGGCGGGGTGATGATTTCCAGAGTATTCTCACAAAAATGTTTTCTACGTTCTCATAAAAATGTTTTCCAAGTATTTTCTCTAGGTGTTGAAATGGTTCTACTAAGTACTTATAGATTTTCATTTCTACACCTGATCAACGTTTGACCGAATTTCTTTGAGAACAAGAATGGACATGTTGAGACATCGAGTTACAAAAAGTATTTTTACAAAGCTATTTTGGAAATATTATGTAGATTTTAAAGCGTTTTAAAACTTCAGAATAAAGAGAGTAAAGAGTTAAGAATGTCTAAAGAATAATTTAACTGATAATAAACATTATAATTTAAGCTCTTGCTTTGTTCCTTTTCGAGGATGAAAAGTTCTAAAAGGGGGAGGAATGTGATGACCCGGATTTTTGGACGTTTGTTAATCGGATAAGTAACTGGATTAAACATTGGGATACTAACTTTATAAGTCAAATAGATGAGTTCTGGTATATAAGGTATCTGGATATATATATATATATATATTGATTTAAAACTATAATAAATGTTGAATTATAAAATCTCTGGAGATGATAAATCTTGCAGTAAATAAATAAGTAATATATTTCACCATTAAATTAAAATAAAATATCCATAAGTATATATATAAGCATTATGATATTTGAAATCATATATATACAAGTATATAAATGTAGGTAAGTATATATAGGCCATATGAATGATATATGAAATTTGTATAAATGTGGGTATATAACTATATATAATGGGGAAAAAACTAAGTACTTGCAAACATAGAAATGTATAAGTATAAATGTATGCACATAGGGACAACAAAATATGAATGTTATGGGTAATAATGTGCATGTATACATAGATATGAATGTGTAAACATATAATTATATATGACCATAGGAAAGTAATGTACTTGATATATGTGTGATGCAAAAATATACATATAAGAACAAAATATGTGGAAAATTTATTTGTGTTCCTATTTCTGATAAATGGACCTAAGTATTATATTCTGATGTTGTTTTGACATATAATATATATGATATATTACATACCTATTTGTCTGTCCATTTTATACCTGTTGAATTTATTTACAATATATAGTATTTGAAAATATGAAAATATATAAATGAATTTGTGACATAGTTATGTACATGTATATGTACATATGGCCAAAAGCTAGTATTCTTGAAATCTATATACCTGCAAATGTTTATATGATGCATACAAATGTGCATATATATGTATGTATGTATGTATGTATGTATGTATGTATGTATGTATGTATGTATGTATGTATTTATAAGAGACATCATTACGACAAATTGCATTTCGATCTGATAAAACATTTAATCAAATCTTTATGAAATCAAATCATATTAAAAAAAAATAGGAAAAAGGCGGAGACTATGTACAACACAATAGAGAAATGCAGCCTGTAAACAAGTGTTAGCTTGCTCCTACCCATTATCTTCTATTTATATTGCTGCCTTGATGCTTCACGTTTTAACGTCCTCATAAACAAAATAAAAGAACACAACTAAAACAAGAAACAGGAATGTTTGCAAGCTGCTACTTAGAAATCAGAGCAACAGTAAGGTGAGATAGGGGAGAAGACCAGGCAAGGCAACAGTTCTTCCATTCCTTTAAAAACAGTGAGTATAACCAACCTGTATTTTAACTAAAGGACTCTAGCATGAATCTATATATGTGTAGCTAAGCTAGATATATGTATACTTTTGAAAATGCAAATTTTGAGAAACTTGTAACCAGAGAAGAAAATAATAATAATATTATAATAGCCTCTGCCTAAATAAAATAGGGTGAGTCTTCCCTCTAAAATCAGTAACTTGAAATCCCCTAAGCTTTAGACTTAATCCCAAAACAAAGTTATTAGTAATTGAGTATAGAATGTATTAAAAATTGTTCATTCCATTTCATTTAGTTAGGGAAAGGAAATCAAAATTACAATGAGTAGTTTAGGTTTAGTTAAAATTCGAAGAGCATAATTAAATATTTGAGTTATATTGTCCCAATTTTTACGGAAAAACATAAATTTTAGTCTTGTTTTGGTAATTTTTAGTCAAGCATAGGAAAAGAAATGTCGAAATGAACAGATCTTGATCTTCGACCAAATTTCGGCATCATCGTCGATGGTGAAGGTCAGCGTTTGGCTAGGAAGGAGCGCGGAGGAGAGGGTGCTCGAAAAAAAAGGGTATTGGATTTTATAAAGTGGCATGGTGGCCAGGCGAGGACAAAGTAGGGTTTTAGGAGAGAGTTTGGTCGTGGCTGGTTTTCTGGCGACTGCGGCGGCGGAGTGGGGATTGAACATTGCGGTATGGGGGGAAGGAAGAGGAGAGTGAGAGGAAGCTTTTGGCATAGCGGGGTGGACTCAGTTGGTCAGAGGCGGAGGCACGGGGTCAGGGAAGTGGTTGGTCATATTTCCTGAGGATGTGGTTTTTATTCGATTTAGGTGATGTCGTGGAGTTTTGGGAAGGTCAAGGGAGTTCATAGGTCGGAGGTGATGTGTAATGATGGCCGGAGGCGGAAGGCGATGGCTAGTTGACGTGTGCACGTGCACGGCTTGGTCCAGGTGCAGGTTGTATCAGAGTGGAAGAAAATAGTGGCAGTTGAAATAAAGAAAGGAACTGGAAGGGAAAGAGAGAAGTTTGGGCCGGAGAAAAAAAAAAGGTAAGAAATAGAAAAGGAAAAATAAAAAGAAATAGAAAGGGAAAAATAAAAAGGGAAGAAATAAAGAAGAACAGAATTTATAATTTATACATAAGGTTATTCATGTCCCTACTTTTCAATCAAAGGAAAAAAATGATATTTGATAATTTTAAAGAGATAATTTGATGGTAATAAATTATTATTATTTGGTATGAAAATAAATAATATTTTATAATATTTATTATGGTTATATATCGTTTATCTTGTAATTAAATGGGTTTACTATAGATGGATACGGTTAATCAAAGTGATTTTTAAACCGTGAGTGAATCGTGTGAATATCGATCATAGATCGTTAATTGGGTTAACGATCTATATTTTGCTTAATTCGGTCGGATATTCATTTTGAATTTAATGGTTGGATTAAATTGATGATACATTTTATTGGAAATAAATTGGTAATAATTTCCCATATTTCAATAGTGGCACCCAAAATAATAAATTGTTTATTTTAAACAGTTTACCCTTTAAAATGTATTGTTGAAGTCAAAGAGACCGGGATTGGATATCAGCGCATCCGGAACCACTTCGAATTATTAATCACCGATCTGATTATAGATTCAAATAGGCTGGAATTGAATAAAATAAAGTAAAACTGACTATTTAAAATAAGTAATGGTACTTTGATACTATTTTGAATATCTGTGGATTCCTGTAACATAGTTCGGTTAAACAGGATAAACACTCGTCTTGTTGAACGAGTTATCAGGATTTCAAATGAAGTTTTATAACTTAAGTATTTCAAATTAAATGGGTTTACTCACGCTGGTTTTCAGCCTAACTCAGGTGTTACTTTATTGTAATGCTCGGGTCAGATCGAGTATTACAGATTTTAAGGTTAGGATGTTCTGGAGCTTAGGAGACGAGCGGATGGCAAAGACGTATTGATTAGTTTCCGCTATGTATTTATTTGGCTGTATAGGCAGTATTCTAGGAAAAGTAATTATAACTGTCTAGAATATTTATGGATGATTGTACTCCGATATATTGTATGTATACTGACAGTTACATTTTTTCTTTGTATAAAATGCTGCTGACTGTATATTATGTTTGTTCCGCCGCGCTTGTGAGATTCTATGCTATTGTTTTCTGTTTCTTCTTCTGCCGCTTTTCCTTCTTAACACTAACAATCTAGGATTTCCAGCACTCGATTTCTCGGCACTCTATACAGTGACGTATTAGTGTCGATTATCGGGGTCGAAAATTTTCGGGCCGTTACAAATCATAAACCGAGCAACATGCTTATATGCTATATTTGTATACACAACATATACATTTTGGCTGGAACCAAAAATAACCAAAGCTCGATATACACATGCATATATGCGCTTTCAAAAACAAGGGAGGGGAACGCTTAGTGGCTCGACCAGGGAAAGCAAGTGCCACAGCGAGGCTGCTAGAGGCGGCTGTCACGTGGCGATGGGAGGAATCCAATGGGGGCGGCGGTTGATAGTTAGGGTGATGCAACAGTGTATGGGTTCGACGGTGTGTGGGCAGGCATTTCGTTTGGGAGTGGGCGGCAGTGCTGGTCGTGGAGATGGCGGAGGGGGAATGGATGGATGCTTTGTTACGTAGAGGAGGCTGGGTGGAGTCGGGTTTGGTCAGAGGGCGGAACATGTCACAACAAGCTGGTGGAGGTAGGAACGGCGGCTGATGGCACGGTGGCTCGGCTATGCTTGGGATCGGTTGAATGGTGGGCGAGAGCAGATACCGGGATGCTTGGTGAAGAGAAAAAATGTGGCTGAGGAGAAACGTTTTCTCAGGAAGAAAAAAAATGAAACGTACCTTTGTCGATGAACATCAAAAGGGGAAAGTTAATATATAAATAGAATAAATGAATGACAAAGGACACACTATAATTTAGCGGAATATTTAAAGCAATTTATTATTTGTTTGGGCTGCACGTTTCAAATTTGAAACGCAAAGGGAAGTATAAAGTCACAATTATGGTACCGTTACGACGAACTATTTTATCGTTTCTGTCGCATACCGAACCTCAAAATGCAGAATGAATATACCGTGGAGATCAGAACGATGAGGTGAATAGAATGGTACAAAGATATCAACAGTACGATCAAATAGGAAAAACTCCAATTCTCCACAACCGAAATGCAGCTAAAACATAGAAAATAAGATAAATGGTGCTATAGAAGTCCAAATTTGGTGAACGAATTACGACATCTTTCTCAAAAAAAGATTTACATTTTTATTATACAAAAATATTCAGATTTCGAAAATATTAAATTTTAAACAAATAAACTGTTAAATTTTTATTTTGAAATTTCACCAATAAATTAACTTTCATATTTTTCAATAATTTTTTACCAATTACTATAGTTAAATAGATGCATTCCAAATATCAAATTTTTATTAAAATTTTTATTATTTACATTTCAAGAAATTTTAGTTATATATGTTATAAAACGGTTAAGATTCTCGAGCCGTTACAATATTAAACCATTTTCATTTTGGTTTTACCATTGTATTCCTCAGTTCAAAAGTTTAAGATCGTATTTACTTAAAATCTCATATTGCTTACTTGAGTCCATTCACATCTTATAATCATAATTCTGGATTATATATATGTCACTTTATAGCTTAAGTGTATCCATTCCATTCAGTAATCATAACTTATAGTTATATAATCATTTTACATTTCAAATTTTATATTTAATTCAATACAAATCCAATTCAATTTTATTTAACTCGTCTTAGGTTAAATTTCAGCCCATATTATTCTTTTACTCAAGTTAAACTTTAATTCCTGGATTAAAATTCACACTTTCCTTTCTTATCTATGTCAACTCCAAATTATAAGTTCAATAACTGATTTCTCCTAACTTCATAACTCATTTAAATGGAAATCCCATTGTTCAATCAACCGGTTTTATTTCAAATAATTTGGAAAACATAAATATACATATATCCACTTTTTTACCTCAAATCATATTTTTGAAATTTTAAAACCACTTGATTTTGCCCAAAACAATTCCCTTTCGGAATTTCTAAAATAAAATTTGTTGACCGAACAAATCCAAAGCAAATAATAATAGCTAATCACTGCGGTAGCAATCCACCACTTAGAAACTTAAAAATGAACACTGATGATGCAGCCGTCATCACCAGAATTATTTTCCAATGACTGAAGGGAGTTAAGTGCTTTCTTACTTCCAAAATCCATTCAGAACATTTCCGTCTAGATATATGTCCAAAATAATATCACCATCCTTCCTTTCAAGCACTTTGGAAAACATTTTCGAAATCTCCAAGACTTAAAAATCCACAAATACTTAGTTCAAATTCATTTTAAAGCATTTTCCAAAATTTCTAGGACCTAAAATTCCAAATCTGGTTTGAATCCAATTTTAGTTACAACTCATATGTATAATCATACTTATATACTTTTTAAATTGGTTATATAACCCATTCCTAATTTTATAATCTTATTTAGATTATAATAATACCAACCAAACACTCCAAATATATACACTATAATAATTTTGGGGAAATACATCTTTTATATTAAAATATAGTTTGGATAAAATTATTTCATTTATCCTTTAAAAAACAATACTATGTTGGTTTACCTTATTTAAGAGTTTAGAAATCCCTATAGATACAGTTGTACTTCCCGTATCGACCAGAATTCATAAACGCTCAAATGATAACTCAACACAATATAAAATATTTCATATTCACTAACAAATATGCGCTCATATCTATTAATACACTCAAACTCATTCTTGGGTGCTATTGACCCTATCTCTAATGAGTAATCTCCACCAAAGCCTAGGTATACTGCAAACCTAAGCTCTGATACCACGTGTAGCGACCCGACTTTTCGACCCTTGAAAATCGACAACAATACGTTCAATGTATAGCATGCCTAACAATCGAGTGTCGGAAAGACGATTGTCAGGGAAAAAGCAAGGAGATAGAAGAAAGAAGAAACTTAACAAATACAGAATCTCATAGTGAAATGAATAATATATAATATTAATAGCTCTTTACACAAATCAAAACTGTAATATCATAACCCAAATCAGAGTACACAAATCAATAATTATCAACCGGAACAGTTATAACAGCCCGTCCTCACAATTGTTGATAATTTCAAACAACACTGCAGCGGAATAGACAAGTACGAGAATACCTCTTAGTCTCTAGCTCGTCACCTGAGCTCCAAAGCAATCCAAATCTATATTTGTAATATGCTCGGTGTGACTCGAGCATTATCATAAAATAATATCACACGGATCAATCTGATAAACCAGCGTGAGAAAACACACTCAATTTGAATTATTACTATTATCAAAATTCTATGAAAAACAAAGGTATCTCATAAAACCACACCACACTTAAATACAACGGGTTTTTATCTTATGATAACTAAAACATTTTTATAAAAAATTCAATGATATTATAATAATGTCTATGGGTCAAAATAATAATAATCAAGTAGTTGCGATGCTCGTGCTGTGTACGTCACAACAATACTAGTATAAAATCAAAACTCGATATCGCTCGTTCACTAATTGTGTAGGATTTCCATGGAGATGCCCTTGGTACTTTGAGAACGGTTCTCCTTCACAAGGATTAGAGTTATCCTTATGAAGCATCATACCCGTCTAGCCAGGGTATTATAGGAAAAACATAACTGGTCTTGCTAAGAGCGAGTGCATTGTTCCAGCATTCCAAAAACAACTGAAAGTATTGGTATTGCTATAAAAGGAGCCGATTACACCCTATAGGTTTGCCAACCCTACTGATCATGCCTCTTATATCTGGTTTTAGTCATTTCTGCTGATGAGGCTACGTCCGGCATTCCAGTATATGCACCACTCCAAAATAAAACACGGAATTCCATATGGATTTCCATACCACAACGGCCTTGGAATCGCATACAGATTCCGACATCTCAAATAGATCTTGGAATCACACACGGATTCTCATACCCAACGGTCTCGGAACCACACATGGATTTCAACATCTCAATATAACATGAAACTCCTCCATAGAGTCGTATATGGTTTTAGAGTGGTAATGGTTATGGGTCATCTCTTACGAGTACACTCTCCCGCTTCCCGGACGCTCCATAAACCATTCATCGATTTTTCGGAATGCTCAAGACGGTTCTTTAGGAAATAATCAGACAATACATAAGAGCGGGAATCACCCCCTAATCTTTTAAGTGGATGGATCTCCTTATCATTTATCCTATATGAACAATGAGTTTATACGCACAGTATAGCGCCTCGAATAGTAAATGTACCATATAATTCCCATGTTTCCCCTAGATATTTCCAATGTCAAAATCCATCGGTGTTCAGTAGGGAATCGTTCCTCTACCACCAAAATTAAGAAGGATTACATATCTGGGCCAAGATTTTGATAGTCGATTATTTAACTATCAAATAACAAACGTTCGAACAATCATTAAATTTCCCACTGAAATCACTAAGCCTCGATTAATTTGATTTTGATGAATCGAATCTTCTTATTAAAACAATCATATACTTATTTCATCGGAATAAGTATATTCACAAACCATCACTTTCAAATACTTGAAAACTACATTATAACGGATTCGATCATGGATCGCAACTCGATGGTTGCGTCTCTATCCCAGAAAAACAAAACTTAACTTAGACAATCTCTGCCTCCCGATTTCTTCCATGCAATCAATCATAGATCATAGTTTACACAATGGTTACGTCGCGATCCCAACGAAAACATCCCAAACCGTAGGCAATCGTTGCTCCTTGAATATGCTATGAAAATATCCCATTACTTTTTGAAATCTTTTTATTGAAAATAAATTTCCAAAATTCATTTGTAACTACAAATCTTTGCGTGATATTAAATTTTGGACTATCTGACTTTGAATGGCATCATCAAATTACAATTGAGCTATAAACAATAACAAACTTTTTAAACAAGAAATTACTTTAAAAATAGATTATTTATAAAGGACTTTGAAAATGATTAATGAAGAATTTTAAACAAATTTAGATTTCAAATAATATCATTTAAAACTTTTTACAGAATTATTTTATTAATATATTATATAATTTCCAAAAACAACTTTTAAAATATGCTTAAGTAATTATTTAAAATAAAATATTTTAAATAAGGTAATTAATGTCTAAATAATCATTTATTAAATAGTTACATTATCATAAGTAAATTGTTCGACTTTTAAATCTTAAAAAAACCTTTAAAATATTTAAGGGAAATAACTAATATCACTATGGGAATCATTTACAAACATTTGTAAATGATAATCTTAAACAAAAAATTTGTATATATTTACTACATAAAACACTTCACATCAAAATATACAATCTGAAGTTAAGCCAAAAACTTGTAACTTTCTAATGTTATACTTAGGCTCGAAAATCCCAATGGTACTTATCAATTACCGTTCAATTCAATTTATCTACCAAAGTTAAATGACAAGCTTTTACATAACAGTCATATACGTAAATCAAATCCACACTTAACAACGATTTGTTAACACATCAATTTCTCAATATAAATCCATTTGCATTAAAAAGTGTCCAAATTAATCAAACGGTAGAATAAAAATTGATTATGCTAACCAATTATCATTTAAAATCAAACTCTCTCATTTATTATCCAACGGTGCCTATTTGGCTAAATAGATCACACCAATGTATTTCAATTCATTTTACATTATAATTTAACAACGTAACTTTAAAACAATCCATTTATCAATTCCACATATACATGATTCAATACTGGAAGTAAGCTTAGAAATAAACATAAATTGTTTAATAGCAATTCGAGATGCTATATCATGACCCTAGATCCGGTTCAACCAATCTAATGGCACTTGAAGATGTTATATCATCATCCTAAATTAATTTCAACAATCACCAATTTCAACAATCCAAGCAGCATAATAAATTTTAATTGCTATAAAACAATACTGATTAACCAAATGAGTGAGTTTAACTCACCTTGAGTTCTCAATTTTCCAAATGTTTCAATTTTAAGTTAAATTGAACGGCGTTCGATTTTACCTAAAATTTTAGGTATTTCCAATTATCTCCAAATCAATTCCATAATGTAGTGCTCATCGCCATGATTCCATCATCGCTTGTTTCATTTGATTCTGACAATGTATAAAAAAGACATACGTTTATAAGGATTTGAATACAATCAATATAAATAAATTCCCCCCGTTTTTTATTAAACCTTCAGATCTGGCCCTTCATTATAGAGGGATGAAATCTGGACTGCTGTTCCTTTCTTCCCCTTCCAAATTCACGTACGCACGGAAACATGAAGCCACCGTTCCTTTATGATTTTCCACGGCCTCAATGATTGCCTATTTGACGATCAACCACCTCCATCACGTCGACCATGCTCCAGCACACCACCACCCAAACCCACGTCGAACTCGGCCATTCTTAGGTGCGTGATAACCTTCATGAATGGCCAACTAACGCTGCCAAGGTCCGGCTCCAAACGACGACGATAGCCTAGATCCACCGTTGGATGGAAAGGTCTTGACGTGCTCTTCGACATTGTAGTTGAAAATTTTTCATTAAAGTTTATGGGTTTGGAGAAAATCGAAGGGAAAGACTAGCCATTTTCGGCCACTCGAAAAAAAGATGGAGGCTCAATAGGGTTTGAATGTGATAATGCGTATATATATACGTGTATACGTATATTATATTATTATTTTTACTATTCACGTACGTTTCCGAACGAACTCCAAACAAAGCATGCCACCTAGCATTTATAATGTTTCACCTCTATTTCGAACACATTGGAATATATATCGAAGCCAATTCCATCGTATTTGGAAGATAGGTTTTCGAATTGAATTATTTTAATTAAATTTACTTAAATAAATTTCTACGCGTTATAGCTTCGCACGTCCAAACCGTAACTCCAAAAGCTATGAAATTTGTATTCTATAATAATACACTACTACAGATCTAACGGAACTAGTTTCGTCGAATTCCGAGGCCGTGCCTGGATTGCTATTTTTCATTATTAAATTTATATATATAATTTCAAATTTTAATATATCGACTTTTAATTCCATTCAAAATTATCATCACTCTAAATCAAATAGAGTTTAAATCAACTTTAAAAATCATTCCCATACAATTTAACTCTAGATTCACATATTTACCCAATTTCAAATATTAAATTTACTATTCACCAAATCCATTTAATCGCTATATTCAAAATTTTAACCATTTCACTAATTCAACAAAAATCTCCATATTCTAAGTCAATAAATTATTTAAAACTCAACATTTAAAGTAAATCAAATGTTCAAATAAAACGACAGAATTTTCGGGTCGTTACACATTCTAGCTAGCGTATATACATACCTATTATAATAACTTAAGTATGTTCATGTTTATAATATGGTAGAAACACATATAGTTAAGTTTATATAAATATGATGTGACACTTTCCTAAATGTAAGTACACATGAGCGTTTATAACACGATGGAAATAAAAAGGAAAGGGGAACAAGGAAAAACACGAGATGCATGGAGGGAGGCAAGCATGGTGAGGTGACAACAAATTAATGGAGGTTAAGTACATATGGTATTTTAGTAACTTGGTATTTGCAATTTATATATAAGAAAATGCATGATTCTTATACTCATTTCTTTCATTAATTTTCACTTGTTAAAATTTTCTCCATCTTCTTTATGAACATTTCCATGGCTTCCATTTAATTTTCTAAAGTTAAAAATCCAACTTATTTCAACTTTCAATCTTGAAAAACATTGTTTAAACCTCCTCTTTCATTTCTTTACGTCCACTTAGCCAAAATCAAGTCCATACTCCACCCTCCAAGCTAGGTCGAACCTAACCCCTCCTCATGGCCGTATTTCTTTAGCTTTTAAGGCCTCCATGAGTGTGATTTTTCCCTAAGAAAATCAAAGAGCTAGGGTCTATTCAATTTTAGTAGAAGTTTGATTCGTTTTGGGTAGCTTTTGTGTAAGTGAAAGCTCACTCTTTTATATAAAATTTTAACTTTATTTTTTATGATTATTTGGATGCTAAAATGGTAATCATTGGATGAAATCGACATTGACCTGTATGTGAGTATATGTGTTTGGATGTAGAAGTTGTTTAAAACTTGAAAAAATAGAGTTAAAGTTAGCAAAGCTTTCAAGTTAGGTTCTTTGCTCACATTATGATGTCATGTCATATGTATATATAAGAGTGTGTGTGTGTGTGTGTGTGTGTGTGTGTGTGTTTGTAATCATACATACAATGTTGTAGGCTAAGAAAATTAGCATTTGAGCTTGTGGTTTTGTTGCGACTTAGGAAATTCCGTGTTTTCAACTTGTTTTATTTTAGTTGTTTTCTAAAAAAATGTTTATAAAGTTCATTTTAAACAACTTTACTTTTATTTTCCAAACCCTTTATCCAAAGTTTATACAAGTAAGTTAATCATAAAAATAGAGAATGGAAAGTGATTTTGAATATAAAACAAAATTTGAAAATTATGGGTCATATAGCGATAATCATTATGGGTGCAGTTCATAAAAACGAACTCTTTTTGCAATTAATTTTTTTTTTCTTAAGTATTATTTGAAAAGCAATTTCAAGCATGTTGTAACGACCCGCTATTTTGGACTATTCGCATCCGCACATGTCGGACTTGAATAATTCAAAGTACCGAATTGTTAATTTAAATTTGGCAAAACTCAGATATACAATAAATAAATAATCACAGAATCACAGACACAGAGTAATAATATGCAGCGGAAGTAAAAGAGATAGTAGTTGATGAAGCTACTATATATATAACAGAGTTAAATAAGTTACAACAGAAGTTTCGAATACAATAGTCAAATACAATAATCAGATTACATCACTGGAATCAACTGAATATCTGAAAGCTGGATAGATAGCTGGATCTCCAAGTAAAGCTCCAACTCCAAAGGTGAGCCTCGAAAGATGGTACTCAAAGTCTGACCCGAGCGTAAAGCAAAACACAAAACACTCGAGTCAGGATTAATATTCTTTTATAAATAAATCCAACTCAAGTGAAATAGCAATCGAAATACAAGTAACTCAAAGAATGTTTGAATCACCATCCTTTAAGGATCCGTTAAACTATCTACTATGTAGTAGTATACGCTACATAGATAATGTCTATCAGTAATATAAAGTATCAAAATAGTGTTAAGGCGTTACCATTATCCCCCTTAACACATTTTATATAAATGTCATAGTCTATACAGCACTGTAAACTCCACCGTAAACTAGTGGGATATCAGAGAGTACTCCATAGGTATAACACAAAACAAAATCGTAGTGGTCGCGTATATAGGGATACAAGTATGACAAGGCACATGAGGCAATACCCAAGGTAGTGAAACTACCATTTGCCTGATCCGGACTGGTGAGAACGCATCGCCGCAGCGATCACAACACCGTGAAACAACACTCCTGAAATTTCGAGGGTGCACCAATCAATCACAAGTAATGAGAAGTAGTTACGAAGAAGTGTGTTCGCTTGAGGTGGCTAACCCCATTTGGCCCGGCACGGCTCCTGATTTTAGTCATTTCCAATTTGACACAAGTGTCAAGGCTATCCATTATCGTTCTCTTTCTTCAGTCATCACGTACATCATTCCAACCACTTCATTCTGGATCATCACTCCGCGTATAGTTATTAAAGTGGTTTTCGGTTTAGATAGAGAGTATGTCCATAACCGATTCCGGTTTCTTTAATAACTTTCGTAATTATTACACCGATTGGTCGTTTAATAAATTTCAAACCAAATCAATTTCAATTTCAACTAGAATTTATACATCAACATTTCATTTGTCTTTCACTATCAACTTTCAAAATTTATGTTTCAAAATCTTCCAAAAATCCATTTCAAAGTCTTACAATTCAATTTCAATTTTTATTTTAAACAATTCAAATATTGATTCAAGTTCATATATAAATTTTATTCCGAAATCATTTAATTTAATTTAATTTAACATTCAAATCAATTCAAATTCATTTATCGATTTCATTCAAAATTCATTAAGTAAATTTGTCATTTAAAACAATTTTCATTTAATTCCCAAATTATTAAATCAATTTCTTACGTTCAACCTCATTATATCAAAACTTCAAATTGATTAAACTAAATTCGTCAAATCAAATTCTCTAAATTACAAGTCTTACATTAATTCCAATAAATCACATTTTATTTCTCGTTAAGGAAATCCAATTTCACTTATTATTTACTTAGTTACAAATTTCAAAACTCAGTTAATAAAGAAACTAATTTTCATACATTCAAGAAGTTCAATTTCACTTATTAACTTACTTAAATAATTTTTCCAAAACTCTAATAAATAAAGAAATTCAATTTCATTTATTAACGAAGTTCAAATCCACTTGTTCAAAAGTTCAACTTCTCTTATCAAAGAATTCAATTTTTATTCAATTATCAAATAATTGAATCTTATTCAATTATTAAATAATTTCAATCATAATTATTAATAATTTCAAAACTTAACAGTTACAAACTTGATTATAAATTCAAACTTAATTATTGAATCATTTCTACTTAATTATGAATTCAAACTTAATAATTTCAAACTTAATTATAGTTTCAAACCTAATTATAATTTCAAATTTAATTATTAAATGATTTCAACTTAATAATTTCAAACTCAATTACTAATTCCAAATTATTTATCAATAATTCCAAATTTAATTTTTAAATAATTAAATTTCAAACAACGTTCTTTCATCAATTACTACATAATATTTGTTTCAGATTTCAATCCTTACATTTTCCTTTCAAAAATTCAAATTCCAATTCTATTTCAAAACTTATTATTTATTCGAATAAAATCATTATTTTATTTTTAAATCAAATTATTGACCAGTCGGATTAATTAAATTCTCTATCCTAAGTCAAGTTCATTTTGGGTATTTATCATTTCAACCCGATTCCAATTCCAATTCAAAAATCAAAATACAAAGGGAACTTGCAGTGTGATAACTGGGATGGTGTCAAAGTAAATAAACAAGCAATAACAACAAACAAACACAATCCAATAATCAATTCAAATAATCCCGAAATAATCGTATTAATTCACACTGTTGTTTGTGCGAATTAATATAATTATATCTAGAATTTACACTATCATTTCATGTAGATTAAAGATTATTACATTACGGTTTTTCCACTTGTCGTTCAATTTCAATTTAAAATTTAATACTACAACAATTAATCCAATATATGTTCAAAGGTTCAAAGTCAAATTTATCAAATTTTACGTGTCAATTAACTTAACAAATAAAAGGGGTCATATTATTCAAATTAACTAATCAAATTCACACATATGTAGATTCACATTTTTGAACTATCCTACGTCAAATTCAATTTCATAATATTTATCACTTTATACATTTCAATTTAACATCCAATAAAAATAACAAACAATCAATCAATTATCAACCAAACTGGATTTATTATTGCATACATAACAAATAACGGTGTCAGATGTCAAAGGTGGACTGATACATAAATAACAGTTCAATAAATAACAGCAGTATATTTCAATTGTCATTCCAATTGAAATCAGATTTAATAAATAAAAGAACATTAATCGTGAGTGATTGCTCACCTTTCGAGGTTGGAGAGAATAGGAGATGACACGGATATGAACGCACATACGGACACTGAAATTGGGTTACGAATCCAAGCACGAATTCGATGATCAAAGCTGATACTAAGAAATCAACGAAATCAAATTAGACTGGAACAATGAAGATGGTTGGTATACGTGAACACATATGCATAACTATTTATACAAAATTATAAATTAAAAATTCAAACACTAAGTACATTATATATGTATATACATTAAAATCATCGTTTTTAAATTATAACACATAGATCAAACGTATATAAAAAAATAAAATAAACACACATATATATTTTAAAATGAAACATAAATTCATAGCTAATGTATAAATATAAATTCATGGTAAACCAAAAAAAAAAATATGACTATTATGCGTATCAAATTAACCATTTATTTTTAAAATAAAACATAAACACATACTAACGGTTCATATATGCAAAACCAATTTACGGGCCCCATGCAAATACTAAAAAAAAAAAAGAAACAGCAGTTACCACAAAAAAAAAGTACATAAGTATGCCTTAAAATAACTTATACGCATGCAACATTGCACACTTTATCAAACTGTACATGCACACTTTATCAAAATCAACATTGTATCCTACATTAAAAAAAAATCAAAATATCTGTACTATACATTATATTTAAAATCTATAAATAACTTAAAATCAATATATATATATACACATATCATTTTTTTTTTGAACACTTACATGTGGACTAGTTGTAAACAAAATTCTTGTATAACTAACAGCCTATATATACCTCACATATGCAGTTATATATGCAGACCACCATATATGCAGACCACCATGGTGTGAAAGGAACATAATTAAGTCTACTAAAGCCAATGTACAGCCTACATGCATGTAAGCCAAGATGTGAAACATATGTAGACCTTCCCTGCTTGCAGCAAAATATATAAGGAAGTTGTTCATCTATGCAGAGACTCCAAAATATATGCAGTCTTCTAGTATATACAATACATAATTTTATGACAAAATTTTATGTACAGACTACAAAACAAATGTACAAAACCCATACGCCTATTCTATATCTTCGACAATATTTTTTTTTTAAAAAAAAACAGCCTATATTTTACAGCTAACATATAAAACTTATATATACTATGTAACGCCCCGAAAATTTTCGACTTTCGAAAATTCAACATCGATACTCACTTTATCGACTGCCGAGAAATCGAAGGCCAAAAACCCGAAATGTTATGGGTTTAAGAAGAAGAAAAAAATAGAAAAGAAGAGATAAGAGGATAGAAGATAGAACAGAAAGAAAAGAAAATAGAAATTAGAGAAAATAGAAAATGGAGGGGAAAGAAAAATAGAACGGAGAACAGAACAGAAAGAAAATAGAGAAAACAGAATAGAAAAAAACAAGTAACAGAGGAAAAAGAAGATAGAAAATTTTTAAATAGAAGAAAAAGAGAATAGAGAACATAGAACGGAACAGAAAACAACAGAACAACATCAGAATCTCACAATTCGCAGCGGAACAACATATAATAATAAATGAATAATCTTTAAACAAAGAACTATATCAGTTATTACATTTTATACATTTCATTTCATTACATCATATCATCAGAGTATACAACATCAAACAAACATCAAACAGTGCAGCGGAAAAAGAAATACTATATAGTAGTAATACGTTATGCCATCCAGCTTGCCTCCAGCAACTCCAGAATATCCAGAATATCCTGATAAACCTAACTCTTAACTGCCCGTGTGAAAATTGGTGGGCACCCAGAGTTTAGGAAGGAAAGCAATAAACTCCGAGTCAGTCATGTGACTGGTGTGAGAACTCAAAACAGTTTATTTATCTTTAAAATCAAAATAGAGGAATATTTTTAAATCAATTCGCAATGCTTTTTAAAAATGAGACTACCATAAGGCCTCCCGCACACACACACATGCAAACGCAGAATCGGAATCAAAAATGCTTGATACGCATTTAAAATAACATTTGATATTATTACTAGTGTATAGTGTAGGAAAAATTCATTTCGAAAGTAGAATATAAATCTTAGCCAACATACGACCATTATCGTATGCCTACTATAGCTACCATCCAAACAGTGGGGCGCCACCATAAGTGAATGATAGGTTCTACAACTAATACCGTACAAGTCACGTATTGTTTCTTTGGATTTCCAACGAATGATCAGGCCAAGGAACTTCCCATTGCCACATGAGAATGCCTCTGGATGGACATCCCCGAGAACCAAACCGGATCTCTACCAACACAAGGCCGGGTTACCCCTAACTGAGTAACAACTGACCGAATATGCCATCCCCCGGTCCTTTGGGACCTTTCACCGAGCGCTCGCAATCAATTCATACAATCATAAAGTGTTTTCAACATGAGTAAGTATCTGGGCTCCATACCATGATACCACCCTTTTCCAGAAGGAAATGCACACATCCTAAAGGGCGCTACCCCTCATAACCTTGCTGCTTCTTTCCTGTTTTGACCATTCACGGGGTGTGAGGCTCGACGAAGTCACGTCCACAAAAACATACTTTATACAAAAGTCATGCTTTGGGTCAACAAATGATCATAGAAATGATCACAAAGATAGACGATCAAATAAATGATCCTATCACAAATAATCAACACAATGATCATTTCACAGCAACACTCAGCATGTCACATTACCAAATTGGGAATATAACGCTGATAACTTCAACTATATAACCTCTGAGCTCGTACGTCTCAGAGAAGAGTGTTAAGCTAAAAGAATAAATTCTCCGCCACCAACAGAAATATATTTGAAAGAAATCGGCTTTATATCTCAATTTGTAATGTCAGACATACTATCCATACAAGTCTGTTCCAGGATCGAACAAAACCGAAGGCACTTATAAAGAAGTCCTTGCAATCCGGATATTCACAATCCTGATCGGATTTCCCATCACTTAGGGAGTCTCTATACCGTTGCAACTCAGTGCAGAGACAATCGATAGGTCATCCTATCGCTCTCGCAAATACCGGGTCTTCAACACCGATCTTCAATGCAATTCACAACGACGTATCACATATTCGGAATGGGTTATACGACCCCATGGTCCTTTCCCGGTTAACCCGAATAGTGAGCGCTTATTCAAAAATAAGTGTGGCATTCACATTCAAACAAATCACATCAAATACCCATTCAAAGGGAAATATTGATGGTCGGTTATTGAACTATCAATGGATATGCACACATCACCAGTTTCCAAATAATTTTCCAAATTATTTATTTTCCAAAATATCTTTACAAGATATATAATTTTCACACTTCAAAAATAAATCAATATTTATTTTTAAACAAATTTCCTTTTCCTTTATAAATTCCTTAGTGAATTTATAATCCAAAATATCTGTGAATATTCGATTTCAATTATCCATTTCAATTTATCTTCAAAAAGATAAATTCTCTAATATTCACTTTATATTGGAAAACATTTCCATACTTATTAAATAAGTAATTCACCAATTTTATTTTCAACACTTGGAAAATATTCAATACACTTGAATCGAGATTAAGTATATATTTCATTCTTTAAGGAAATCATTCTCTTAAACATATTTATTTAGGCCAAAACGAATGTTGCGTAAAACATCGTTACGACAACCCATAATCACTAGTATAGGGATTCGAAATTAAGATAGATATATAAATCCCGATACTATACAAAACATTTCCTTTCGGAAATCATTTACTATAACAACAGTGTTATAGTCCACTATTTCCTTTTATTTCTCGAAAACGTCTATTTCAACAATCAATGTTGAAATCTATGGTTTCGAATCTCAACATATCTTAAAACATCGTTAGATCGTTTTAATTCTATTTAAAATATCACATTCTAAACATTTCCTTTAACATATTATTCACTATTCAAAAACGTGAATATACTACGTTAATAAATTTCATTCTTTTATTCATTTTATTTCAAAGGATTATTCACAGTCAAAACGTGAATATAACTCCATAAATAAATCATAACAATTTACTTATCAAAATAAGTCGTTTGTGAATTTATAAAACAACGTTTATAAATTCCATTTCTATTTATTTATAACAACTTCCTTTTATAAATTCCTTTATTAACCTATTCGATTTATAACTCAATTATAAAACAAAGGTTCATATTATAAGTTAAATACCTATAATTTATTCGTTCACAAAAATCGTTCCTTTGAACTTCATAATCATAAATCTTATAACTTATAAGATTCGATTATTCATCCAAATATATTCTTTAATAATTTCACAAAATCTATAAATCTTACTATTTATAAATTTCATTTATAACTCCACCATTTATAATTTTATGAATTCCATTCATTTACAAAGATCCATTTTCACTTCATTTAAACACTTATAAAAACTCGTTTTATAATGTCTATATTTCAATTTATAAATATCCATGTATAAATCTCTTAATATAAATCAATTTATATTATTCTTTAAAACTTCTTTAATCTCCTTTATTATTTCACCATTTTGATTTATAAAATAATCAAATTTTATAAATCCTATATTTAAACTTTTCACAATAAATTCTAAAATCCCGATTAAACTATTTTATAAAATCATTAGCATCATATTCTCAAAAATCAGTTTTTTAACTATTTTTCTCAAAAATCATAATTTTTATAACTTTAAAAAAATATAACGTTTATTTATTTAAAATAGATCAAATTCCAAACATGTAGTATATTTTCAAAAATCACTTTAAAAATCATTTTAAAATTCCAAATTTGGTCCAATGATGCTACATACCAAATAGTCAATCCCGACAACAACGATATCATATATCGATATGATAATCCATCAAATATCAAAATATCTGAAATCAAATAAATACTGTTGAGGAATCCAGTTGGATCCCTCCAACCTGTTTCCTGCATCACAAACATTAGCACAATACCAATTCCGCTCCAGTACGAAATTATCGCGGTATATGGGATTTAAAATATTATCCGCTTAATAGACAGCGCAATAGGGTCTCATCCGCTAAACAAAAAAATGCGGGAAATCAATAACTCCAATATATACATATGCCAATATATATATATTGATATTATATATAATACCAATTTCACTGTTTATGAAATATTCGCGGTATATGTTTTTATTAAATAACATCCGCTTACTAACGACGCATAATGTCTATTTTAACAATCAATAGATATCAATCATCATTCAAACATGCATTCAAATATTTTAAATCTAACTATTTAAAATAAAATCGAAACTGATTCGATTGAGTGAGAAGTTCTCACCTTGATTTTAAATTCCGTTTTAGCGATTTATTTCGAATAAAATTAAACGGACGTTTAATTTTACCCAAAATTCTCACTAACTCCAAACGACTCCAAACCAATTTCATCGCGTAGTGCTCGTCCATACGATTCCAACGCAACTGGTTTCGCGCGTTTTCGACCTCGTATGAAAAAGTTATGAATATTTGAAGTTACACGATTTTTTATATAAACAAATACAACATAATTTTTAATTTTTATAACCTAATCCATCACAGCCCTCCATTTCATCTCCCTGCAAATCATAGCCACATGCTCCTTCTCCTCTCCCTCACGTTCTTGTTCTACAGGCAATACACGTATAGCCAAACCCATCATCAAAATTTAGGGTTTTGATTTTTGCAACACCATTGCTCGACTAAAACACGATCAGGAAGTTCCATCGCGAAGCCCTCACCTTCCTCCATGTTCGGCCTGAAGCGCATGAAGCTCGGCCCTCTATTTCTCCTCGATTTTCGTGCGCAGCTGACCATGAACGCGAGTGCTTTGACGAAGATCCGTAGCTCCAAATGCGATCTCCACCGTTGAAAACGTAGATATCGTCGTGCTCTACCACTTTGTAGTTGATCACGAAGCTTGAAAGTGAATGGATCGAGAGATAATCGAGGAAGAACGTTGAGCATTTCTGGCTGTTTATCAGGGAGGTGGCGGCTAGGGTTTGGAAAATTAGGGTTTAGTGTTTTTTTTTATATTTAATTTATGAAGGGGTGGTGCTATTTATAGAGAATTTTCGAACACTATTCATCCGGAAATTCCGAACTCCGATTTACGCGCCGTAACCAGCGTTTCTAGGGTTTACCCCGCGTTCCGGACACAATGGAACAGGTTTCGGAAGCTAATTCGGACATCTGTGCGAGTTATGGCTATAAACGCTCAATTTGAATTAAACCGATTTAAATCGATTTCTAGGCGTTTTAATTTGTACCGGACAAACGGTAAATCCAATTGACTTGAAATTTGAAACCTTACAATAATATCACATTACGGATCCGATGAAACTAGTTTCGTCGAAATCCGAGACTTTTTGAAAAATGGCTATTTTAACTCGCCAAATTAATATTAAAAATAAATCGATGTGTTTTGAGCTGCCACGATCAAACGATAGCTCCGATTGACACGAAATTTGAAATCCGGTAATAACTAACTATTACGGATCCAATGGAACTGGTTTCGTTCAATTCTGAGACTGTTCAAAAATTGACTATTTTCACTAGTCGATTTTAATATTAAAATATTCAATTTTCACAAATAAACTTTTAATTCGATTTTAAAAGTTCTAAAATATCATTCTAACTCCAATATGATAAAATAAAATTTTACAAATCATTTTCAATCATATTTAACCCAATTTTCAATTATTTCCATAATTTAACGTATTCGGTTATCGATTTAATTATTCAATTAAATCCAATAATTCAAATAAAATTTATTTGACTTATAAATTCACTTATAAATATTTAAAAATTAATTAAATATTCAAATTTTAATTAAATAAAATTCTAGGTCGTTACATACTAGCCTTATAAACTGACTGTCCCCAAAACTATATACATCTATATATAATAATCAACTAACAGTAAGACAAAGCATACTTTATTTCCATAACCATAATAGAACTTATATACAACTGGGAAGAATAAATATGATGTAACAGAACATAACTAGTGCAACCTATTTACCAATCTATCTTACCCGTATGTAAATAAACAATAGGACAGAGGGGTCGAGCTTGGCTGCGCAACAAGGTTGCGCTTGTCGCAAGCGAAGGTTTCGTGTGCGCGTCATGTAAGAGGAAGGTGAAGCGTACGGTGGTTGAAAAGCTCGGGTCCGGTGTAGTATTTGGTGATGGCGGATCTACAGAAGCAGTGGTGGAACGTCAGTGAAAGGTCGACGCGCTGGAGGCTTTGAGGACAAGGCTAGGCGAATGGCAGGGAGTTATGAGGTGTTGCCGAGGCTTGCTCGAGTTTGGTGGTTGCGTGTTGGAGGAAGTGGTGGTTGCATGGCCATGAAAGTTTATAAAGAAGGCGGAGGGAAAAAAACAGTGGTCGACGGCGGTTCACGGTGGGGAGTCGCTTGCGGAGAGGAGGAAGGCGCTCGGGCTAGGCTTGCGATGTGGTGAGGGTCGGTTCTATCGAGGCAGGAGATGGGGATAGGCGAAGGAATGGTTGCACTGGACATGGTGGTCGCATACGTGAGATTTTTTTTTTTTTTTTTGGGAGGCCATTGTTTGTCACAGAGGCAAGCTCCAAAAATGAAAATGTGAATGGCCTTTACGAGTAAAGCAACTGACAGCTAGTTTTACGAACAAAGAAACAAAGCTCGAGAAATATTTTTGAAACTAATGCGAATATTGAAGGTCAGAGCGTGAATTCAGTTGAAATAATTAAAGCTAAGTGTTGCTTGGATTACACGGCTGACATTTGAAAAGGCAAGGAAATGGAAGGTTATAATGGTACCGATACGGAGGTTGTTTTACAGATTTCGTCGTTCACCGGACGTCGAAATACACATACGAATATACCGTAGAGATCAACACGACGAGACGTTCAAAACGGTATACAGATATCGGTAGTATGATTGAATTATAAAAATTCAAATTTTCTACTAGCGGAAAATGCGCGAAAAACCCAGAAAAATACGATCGACGGAGCTAAAGATGTCCGAATTTGAAAAAACGATAAACTGACATCTTGCTCAGAAGATGATTTGGAATTTTTTTATGTAAAAATATTTTGGTTTTGAAAACGTTTTATGTTCATCGCTTTTTTAACTGATTAAATTGAAGTAAATTTACGCACGAAATAAACTCTCATATTTTCAGATGAAAATTTACTGGTTGCTATGTTTAACTGGACTCATTCCAAATATCTAATTTTTATTTCAAAATTTTATTGTTTTAAAATCTCACAAAATTTCAATTAAATACGTTACTAAAACCGGTTAAATTTACGGGTCGTTACATTCTCCCCCACTCAAAACTTTTCGTCCTCGAAAAGGAAGAAGGTAGGAGAATAGAAACAACCAAAAGAAAATAGGCTTGAGAAACAAAATAGACAATTAATCTAAACCATATAACCTTCAATTTTAAATTAATTCATGTTCAACAATTTACTTTAAATCCAAGATAATTTATTAAGTTGATTTCATTTCAATTTACTAATATTTGATAACAAAAGATTCCTTCACAACAAAATTTTATTTATTTATCTCATTTATTCATTGTTTTATTATCCAATTATACACTATTAATAATTAATAATCATATTTATTCAACAAATCTAATTTTTCTTTATTCCAAATTATTATTAAATTTATTCTACTTAATATATCCTATCAGATATATGTTAAGTATATTTACATTTATTATAACTACTCAAATTTATTTATAAATTCCTTTAACATTATTTTATACTGTATAATATTCAATTACATAGTTAGCTTTTTGAAAATTTTAGGTAAGTTATATATAATGTAATTGAGTATTATCCAAATAATATTTTACAATTCGCTTTTTTCAAGTTAAGTATTTAGTCAAAACTTTTAGCTTCATTGAAAATCATCCTTAAATCAACATTTTAAGAATTAATTTTTCGATTAACTTCAAACCATTTTAGAGATAATTATGTATATACTATATATATCAAATCAAATCAAATTTAAAATTACATACCTATATATATAAGTCAAATCATACTTAAGAAATTTAAATCGATTTAATTTCCAAAACAAAACTGTAGCATAGCTACAAATTCGTCTCTCCACTTCGAAACTCGAAAATGTATGTCGATGATGCTGCCGTCATCACCGAAATTATTTTCCAGCGACAAAGAGAAGAGCACTGATTTAAACATCTAAAATTTCTTTCAAATGATTTCTATTCGAAAATACTTTAAATAATATTCCTTTTAAAACTTTAAATACAAGGTTTGAAATCTATCGGAAATTAAATTCCTAAATTCTTGTTTTAAATTCATTTTATATTCTAAATCAAATTATATCCAAGTTTTATAAATTCATTTATTTATATTATACAATAGCCAATGGTTTATACATTAATGAAAATTATTATCATTTCGGACCACGGAATTGTTAACCATTTAATATCAAGAAAATTATACTTATATAATATTATTATACACAATTTATTTCATCTACCAAATTGAAAACAATATTGTGCCGGTTTGCTCTGTTCAAGTGTTTTGGAAATCCTATCGATAGCGTTGATCGGACGAATCGATCGAAAATCCAAATCAACATCAACAACTCAAACAACACAATATATATAGAACATTTTAAATATTAATTCACAAATACACTTTCTCGCTCGACGATACAAGTATGGATTTCAAAATAAGTATAGAGATTCAAATTTGATGGAAATCAAATTAAAGAGAATTTTGATTCGATAATAAGTTCAAAACAGAAGATAAGATGGTTCGATTAAAAGAATCGAGAGATGGATAAGCTTATTAAATTCACGGGCAACCTTCACCGGGTCGACCGTAACTTCAAGAATTAGATCGTTGCAGAATTTCGAGATGAATCAACATTCGATCTCAAGAAATAGAATTCAGGTACAGCAGGGAATAGATAGCATCGTAAACCGAGGATACAAAAATCTTCGGTAAATCGATGTCTATTGTAAATGAGTTTCACCCATTTACAGATAAATTTGGGATTGGCGAGACCGTCAACTCACTATAAAGATCATTCGAAGTGGAGTTATGGGGTACTCCAGAATCAAAAGAAGATAAATAGTGAGAGATATGAATGAATTTTGAAACCGCAGAGAACGTTCCAAAATTCAAAGGAATTTAGTTAAAAGGAAGAGATTGAAACTCGAATGGTAGTGATTCTGTAATATATTTACCCTATATGCTAAGTTTTGCCTAGAGCTACCAAAAGCTCTGATACCAACTGTAACGACCCGTTATTTTGGACTATTCGCATCCGCACATGTCGGACTTGAATAATTCAAAATACCGAATTGTTAATTTAAATTTGGCAAAACTCAGATATACAATAAATAAATAATCACAGAATCACAGACACAGAGTAATAATATGCAGCGGAAGTAAAAGAGATAGTAGTTCATGAAGCTACTATATATCTAACAGAGTTAAATAAGTTACAACAGAAGTTTCGAATACAATAGTCAAATACAATAATCAGATTACACCACTGGAATCAACTGAATATCTGAAAGCTGGATAGATAGCTGGATCTTCAAGTAAAGCTCCAACTCCAAAGGTGAGCCTCGAAAGCTGGTACTCAAAGTCTGACCCGAGCGTAAAGCAAAACACAAAACACTCGAGTCAGGATTAATATTCTTATGTCAATAAATCCAACTCAAGTGAAATAGCAATCGAAATACAAGTAACTCAAAGAATGTTGGAATCATCATCCTTTAAGGATCCGTTAAACTATCTACTATGTAGTATTATACGCTACATAGATAATGTCTATCAGTAATATAAAGTATCAAAATAGTGTTAAGGCGTTACCATTACACCCTTAACACATTTTATGTAAATGTCATAGTCTATACAGCACTGTAAACTCCACCGTAAACTAGTGGGATATCAGGGAGTACTCCATAGGTATAAAACAAAACAAAATCGTAGTGGTCGCGTATATAGGGATACAAGTATGACAAGGTACATGAGGCAATACCCAAGGTAGTGAAACTACCTTCGCCTGATCCGGACTGGTGAGAACGCATCGCCGCAGCGATCACAACACCGCGAAACAACACTCCTGAAATTTCGAGGGTGCGCCAATCAATCACAAGTAATGAGTAGTAGTTACGAAGAAGTGTGTTCGCTCGAGGTGGCTAACCCCATTTGGCCCGGCACGGCTCCTGATTTTAGTCATTTCCAATTTGACACAAGTGTCAAGGCTATCCATTATCGTTCTCTTTCTTCAGTCATCACGTACATCATTCCAACCACTTCATTCTGGATCATCACTCCGCGTATAGTTATTAAAGTGGTTTTCGGTTTAGATAGAGAGTATACCCATAACCGATTCCGGTTTCTTTAATAACTTTCGTAATTATTACACCGATTGGTCGTTTAATAAATTTCAAACCAAATCAATTTCAATTTCAACTAGAATTTATACATCAACATTTCATTTGTCTTTCACTATCAATTTCCAAAATTTATGTTTCAAAATCTTCCAAATATCCATTTCAAAGTCTTACAATTCAATTTCAATTTTTATTTTAAACAATTCAAATATTGATTCAAGTTCATATATAAATTTTATTCCGAAATCATTTAATTTAATTTAATTTAACATTCAAATCAATTCAAATTCATTTATCGATTTCATTCAATATTCATTAAGTAAATTTATCATTTAAAACAATTTTCATTTAATTGCCAAATTATTAAATCAATTTCTTACGTTCAACCTCATTATATCAAAACTTCAAATTGAATTAAACTAAATTCGTCAAATCAAATTCTCTAAATTACAAGTCTTACATTAATTTCAATAAATCACATTTTATTTCTCGTTAAGGAAATCCAATTTCACTTATTATTTATTTAGTTACAAATTTCAAAACTCAGTTAATAAAGAAACTAATTTTCATATATTCAAGAAGTTCAATTTCACTTATTAACTTACTTAAATAATTTTTCCAAAACTTTAATAAATAAAGAAATTCAATTTCATTTATTAACGAAGTTCAAATCCACTTGTTCAAAAGTTCAACTTCTCTTATTAAAGAATTCAATTTTTATTCAATTATCAAATAATTGAATCTTATTCAATTATTAAATAATTTCAATCATAATTATTAATAATTTCAAAACTTAACAGTTACAAACTTGATTATAAATTCAAACTTAATTATTGAATCATTTCTACTTAATTATGAATTCAAACTTAATAATTTCAAACTTAATTATAGTTTCAAACCTAATTATAATTTCAAATTTAATTATTAAATGATTTCAACTTAATAATTTCAAACTCAATTACTAATTCCAAATTATTTATCAATAATTCCAAATTTAATTTTTAAATAATTAAATTTCAAACAACGTTCTTTCATCAATTACTACATAATATTTGTTTCAGATTTCAATCCTTACATTTTCCTTTCAAAAATTCAAATTCCAATTCTATTTCAAAACTTATTCTTTATTCGAATAAAATCATTATTTTATTTTTAAATCAAATTATTGACCAGTCGGATTAATTAAATTCTCTATCCTAAGTCAAGTTCATTTTGGGTATTTATCATTTCAACCCGATTCCAATTCCAATTCAAAAATCAAAATACAAAGGGAACTTGCAGTGTGATAACTGGGATGGTGTCAAAGTAAATAAACAAGCAATAACAACAAACAAACACAATCCAATAATCAATTCAAATAATCCCGAAATAATCGTATTAATTCACACTGTTGTTTGTGCGAATTAATATAATTATTTTTAGAATCTACACTATCATTTCATGTAGATTAAAGATTATTACATTACGGTTTTTTCACTTGTCGTTCAATTTCAATTTCAAATTTAATGCTACAACAATTAATCCAATATATGTTCAAAGGTTCAAAGTCAAATTTATCAAATTTTACGTGTCAATTAACTTAACAAATAAAAGGGGTCATATTATTCAAATTAACTAATCAAATTCACACATATGTCGATTCATATTTTTGAACTATCCTATGTCAAATTCAATTTCATAATATTTATCACTTTATACATTTCAATTTAACATCCAATAAAAATAACAAACAATCAATCAATTATCAACCAAACTGGATTTATTATTGCATACATAACAGATAACGGTGTTAGATGTCAAAGGTGAACTGATACATAAATAAAAGTTCAATAAATAACAGCAGTATATTTCAATTGTCGTTCCAATTGAAATCAGATTTAATAAATAAAAGAACATTAATCGTGAGTGATTGCTCACCTTTCGAGGTTGGAGAGAATAGGAGATGACACGGATATGAACGCACATATGGACACTAAAATTGGGTTACGAATCCAAGCACGAATTCGATGATCAAAGCTGATACTAAGAAATCAACGAAATCAAATTAGACTGGATCAATGAAGATGGTTGGTATACGTGAACACATATGCATAACTATTTATACAAAATTATAAATTAAAAATTCAAACACTAAGTACATTATATACGTATATACATTAAAATCATCGTTTTTAAATTATAACACATAGATCAAACGTATATAAAAAAAATTAAAATAAACACACACATATATTTTAAAATGAAACATAAATTCATAGCTAATGTATAAATATAAATTCATGATAAACCAAAAAAAAAAAATATGACTATTATGCGTATCAAATTAACCATTTTTTTTTAAAATAAAACATAAACACATACTAACGGTTCATATATGCAAAACCAATTTACGGGCCCCCTGCAAATACTAAAAAAAACAAAAGAAACAGCAGTTACCACAAAAAAAAAGAGTATATAAGTATTCCTTAAAATAACTTATACGCATGCAACATTGCACACTTTATCAAACTGTACATGCACACTTTATCAAAATCAACATTGTATCCTACATAAAAAAAATCAAAATATCTGTACTATACATTATATTTAAAATCTATAAATAACTTAAAATCAATACATATATATACATATCATTTTTTTTTTGAACACTTACATGTGGACTAGTTGTAAACAAAATTCTTGTATAACTAACAGCCTATATATACCTCACATACGCAGTTATATATGCAGACCACCATATATGCAGACCACCATGGTGTGAAAGGAACATAATATAGTCTACTAAAGCCAATGTACAACCTACATGCATGTAAGCCAAGATGTGAAACATATGTAGACGTTCCCTGCTTGCAGCAAAATATATAAGGAAGCTGTTCATCTATGCAGAGACTCCAAAATATATGCAGTCTTCTGATATAAACAATACATAATTTTATGAAAAATTTTTATGTACAGCCTACAAAACAAATGTACAAAACCCATACGCCTATTCTATATCTTCGATAAATTTTTTTTTTTTTTAAAAAAAAAAACAGCCTATATTTTATAGCTAACATATAAAACTTATATATACTAGCCTTATAAACTGACTGTCCCAAAAACTATATACATCTATATATAATAATCAACTAACAGTAAAAGCATACTTTATTTCCATAACCGTAATAGAACTTATATACAACTGGGAAGAAAAAATATGATGTAACAGAACATAACTAGTGCAACCTATTTACCAATCTATCTTACCCGTATGTAAACAAACAATAGGACAGAGGGGTCGAGCTTGGCTGCGCAACAAGGTTGCGCTTGTCGCAAGCGAAGGTTTCGTGTGCGCGTCATGTAAGAGGAAGGTGAAGCGTACGGTGGTTGAAAAGCTAGGGTCCGGTGTAGTATTTGGTGATGGCGGATCTACAGAAGCAGTGGTGGAACGTCAGTGAAAGGTCGACGCGCTGGAGGCTTTGAGGACAAGGCTAGGCGAATGGCAGGGAGTTATGAGGTGTTGCCGAGGCTTGCTCGAGTTTGGTGGTTGCGTGTTGGAGGAAGTGGTGGTTGCATGGCCGTGAAAGTTTATAAAGAAGGCGGAGGAAAAAAAAACAGTGGTCGGCGGCGGTTCACGGTGGGGAGTCGCTTGCGGAGAGGAGGAAGGCGCTCGGGCTAGGATTGCGCTGTGGTGAGGGTCGGTTCTATCGAGGCAGAAGATGGGAATAGGCGAAGGAATGGTTGCACTGGACATGGTGGTCGCATACGTGAGATTTTTTTTTTTTTTTTTTTGTGGAGGCCATTGTTTGTCACAGAGGCAAGCTCCAAAGACGAAAATGTGAATGGCCTTTACGAGTGAAGCAACTGACAGCTAGTTTTACGAACAAAGAAACAAAGCTCGAGAAATATTTTTGAAACTAATGCGAATATTGAAGGTCAGAGCGTGAATTCAGTTGAAATAATTAAAGCTAAGTGTTGCTTGGATTACGCGGCTGACATTTGAAAAGGCAAGGAAATGGAAGGTTAGAATGGTACCGGTACGGAGGTTGTTTTACAGATTTCGTCGTTTACCGGACGTCGAAATACACATACGAATATACCGTAGAGATCAACACGACGAGACGATCAAAACGGTATACAGATATCGGTAGTATGATTGAATTATAAAAATTCAAATTTTCTACTAGCGGAAAATGCGCGAAAAACCCAGAAAAATAAGATCGACGGAGCTAAACATGTCCGAATTTGAAAAAACGACAAACTGACATCTTGCTCAGAAGATGGTTTAGAATTTTTCTATGTAAAAATATTTTGGTTTTGAAAACGTTTTATGTTCATTGCTTTTTTAACTGATTAAATTGAAGTAAATTTACGCACGAAATAAACTCTCATATTTTCAGATGAAAATTTACCGGTTGCTATGTTTAACTGGACTCATTCCAAATATCTAATTTTTATTTCAAAATTTTATTGTTTTAAAATCCCACAAAATTTCAATTAAATACGTTGCTAAAACCGGTTAAATTTACGGGTCGTTACACATATTTTAGGTATGGAAAAATAATTAGTATTTAATTATTTATTTGTTTAGCTAATGATTAATTAATTAATTAATTATGTAATGTATATAGTACTTATCATTAGTTAATGAAGGAAATTTGTACTTAATAAAAAATTAAGTAAATTATAACTGGTTAAGTAATAAAAGATTTATTATTAATTAATTATTTTTATAAAGATCAATTATTATCTAATTAGTAATTAAGGGTTAATCATTAATTTATTATTAAAGAAAGGGTTTAAATATTTAATTAATTTTTAATTAAGTTAAGATTTAATTAAGGACTTAACTAAAACTTAATTATTATTAAAGAAGGTTTAATGTATTAAAATTTAATTATGGTTTAATTATTTATTTAAAGATTAACTTTTATTTAATTATTTATTTAAAGGACAATTATTATTAAATTATTTATTTAATAGTTAATTATTGTCTAATTATTAATTAAAGGTTAATTATTATTAAAATAAAGAGTTTAATGTTATTTAATAATTGAATTAAAGTTTTAAAGTTTTACACCACTTTATTTCTAAAGATCAATTTTCTTTAAACAACTACTCTCTTTTTTAAATGTTTTTATCTAAGGGTCTTTATCGATTACCTTTAAGTAACCCTAAAAGAATATGAAACCTAAGGACATCTATTTAGCAGAATAAAGTCTGGTAGAATAAATCATACCTACCATAATTCACCAAGTCAATTATGATGACATCTATTTAAGAAGAATTGAAATGCAGTTCTGTTATTATGGTAACTTGGACATTTACCTATATATTGATTAATTGTTCTTGGCAGATTCCCTTTACAAATTTGCTTATTATGTAAATACGCATGTTATAACTTGGATTTAAACTCAATTAAATGAACCATTGGTCACTAAGCCTCTTCCTGCTTTTGTGAAACTAAATATTTCATTTTATCCTTTCGATGATGGTTTAAAGTTAATTTCAAGGCGCGGAGGTGGGTCCCTGTTAAATCCAAGATAAAAACTGGTTGGGGACATCAAATCTCTGTGCTGGGCTAGCTAAAAAGGGGGGTCAGTATGGCGGACAGCTGTATCCCCTAGCTCTACTCTCCGGAGTAGGGTTTTAAAAAAAAGTATTTAAAGGATAATTAAGCAATTATTTTATTAAAGTGTTTTGAAGTAATTTAATACTTTTTAAATGATTGTTTAAAAATCATTATTCTGTTAATGAGTTTTAAGGATATTTAAATGAAGGATGTTTAAATAATAACTTTTTTATTTGAAGGTGTTTCAAATAATTGATTGTTTATCAAAGGAACTCTATTGATTAGAGTTTATTAAAGAAGTTTTGTCTAAAATAATGAAAGCTTATAAAAGAGTTTTATAATCAGTTTTAATATTTATAAAAGAGTTTTGTTAATGGGTCGCTCCCATTAGCGTGGGTCATCAACTTTCTAGTTTATCATATTATGGATTTGGTTGTGCATAAGAGCTCTCTATAAAGGTTGGGAACAACTGGGTAATGACATATTCAATACTATCCAGTCTGGGGTTGGCCAGTTCTATGTTGCTAGGGTTGCAAAGGTAACTACGGACCATAGTACATTTTATCTAGAGGTTTACTATTTTTTGGAAGGCAGTCCCTTACCTTGCCATTTAATGGGAACCCGTTCTCCAATAAGTGCCTTTAGTTTTTGATTGTATACCTATTATTGTTTTGATGTACACACATCACAGCTACTTGATTATTGATATTTTAAACCCATATACATTATTATACTATCAATGGATTTTTATAATATAGAATGTTTTCGTTATCGTAAGGTAAAAACCCATCCGTGTTTATGTGCGGCGTGGTCTTACGAGATACATTTTATTTTAAAAAGATTTTCAATTATAGAAATCATTGTGATTTGATTGTGCTTTCTTAGGCTAGTTTATTAGGTTGATCTAGGAGTTATTTTCTTGCATTGCTTATGTTAACCCGAGCATATTATCTTGATTTAACTGGATTCTTTTGAGCTTTCAAGAGACGAACTAGATTCTCCAAGACGTATTCACATATCTTATATTTTTTTTGATGTTTTGTTGCTTTCATTTCTATATATATTTATCAGTAATTATAAGGACAGGCTATTATAAATGTCCAAGATAATAATAGATTAGTCTACATTGATGTTGTATATAGTTAAAATGATTTCCCTTTGTAAAGATTGTGTATATTATATATTTCTCGTCAAGAGGTGAGATTCCATTCCGACTTTTCTTTATTTATCCCCAATGTCCTGTATTTTGGACACTTAAATGATTGGTATACAAATACCACAGATGTATTAAGGTTATCTTTTGGTGTAAGAAAGGCAGATCGTTACAACATCACCCACAACGAAGCTACTAAAGAAGCGTTTATATGCGCAAGTTTATGGCTAAGCTAAGGGTATTTTCAAACTTTGAGAAACTTATAACATGGTTATGTGATAACAATGTTATAATGCAGATTGCAAAAGAGCCAAGATGCGACGACCCAGAATTTCTAGATTTTGAAATTTAAATATTTAATTGATTTTAAATATTTGAAAGTTAGTTTAGTTTGAATTCCAAATATCACTGTTTATTTGGGTAATTAAATTTTTTAATTTAATAAGTGAAAATTCGGTAAAATATTGAATCTTGAATTTTAAGCTTGATAAAAATATTTCAAAGGCTTATATGATTTATATTGATAGTACTGGAAATAATGAAAGCTTTAAATTTGAATTTAAAGGTGGTTTGTTCAGTTTTGAAAATATATAGTTTAAATCGATATTTAAAATTAGCCTTCCGAGGCACAGTCTTGGATTTTGACGAAACCAGTTCCATGATAGTATATTATTATCGAATTTCAATTTTCGTAATGTTTGGAGTGATCATTTGGCCGTACGGTGGATAAATATGCTGAAATCCATATCGAAAATTTAATATTATAACTAGGCCCAAAAAGCTATCTTCTCCATACGATCGAATTGGGACTCGGAACCTTTTCCATTGTGTTTGGAATAGGGGTTTAAAATTATAAACGTCTAGCGGCACGCCTCGACTGGAGTTCGAGATTGTAAGTGGCGGAGATCGAGACGATTTGAACTTAAATTTAAAACAAAATTAATATTTGAAAACACTATAGTTTTGTATACATGTATAGGGAAATTCGAAGCACGTGTCTTCAAAGGAGACACGCGTCTTTCTAAAGAGATAAATAAAATCGAAAAAAATATCGAGGCCGAGTTCTTTTCTTTTAAAAATCAATTCATAAAAATAAGCTAAGGAAAATCGAATGCCTTCCCAACGAAAACTATCTTCTTTCCAATCGAATTAATGGCCGATGTTAGAGAATCTTGAGACCGATCCTTTGCAAATAATGAAAAAATATAATTGCCGAACAAAACAAATTTGCAACGAACTACATCTCGTTTTCCTTAAATCGATTATCAGAATCGAATTGGGTCAAGGCTGGAGATAGTTTGATTTCGAGCTATGGGAAGTCAGTGGGTTCGCACTGGAGGCCGAGCGCTTTTGGATGTGGAGCGACGGTGGATTGAAGCTCGCATGAACTTGGGATAAGGCGCTTTGATGTACAAATCATTGGTGGAGCGGTGTTACATGATGGGTCTATTACAGAGATGAAGACTAGAGAAGGGAAGACACTTGTTTCCATGCTAGTGGCGTACCTCAATGCGTTGACAGGAATTGGCGTTCGATTTAGGGACGCAGCTTGGGTTTGGGAGAGGCCAAGAGCAGTGAGTAAATATTTAGTTTGTTTTTACTGAAAAAATAAATAAATATACATACTGTTCAACTTTGAAAATCTGAATAATGGTAATTAGGATATGTATATATATACGTAATGTTAATAAATTTATAATTTTGGTCAGAAAAATAAATTTATCATAGGGCAATTAGTTTAAAATTAAATTATTAAATGGAAATTTATTTTAGATTATTACGAATGTTAAGGAACACTAAATTGTTTTTACAAGGTCCAAATCATGAAGAAAATAAGCGAGATAGTAATGGGTGGCAAAATAAAATTAAAGGTGAGTTAATCTCACTCGTCTGGATTGTTACTTAAAATTAGATAGTTAAATTTAAATATTTGGTTGAATGATTGAATTAGTTAGATGTGATATATTATATAGTAGTATATAGTATATATTGGAGTGATTGATTTCCCGCATTATATAGCAGATGAGACCCTATGCGCCACATTAAAGCGGATGAGATTATATAACCCCATATACCGCGATATTCCACCTCGAAGTGGAACTGGTATTTTATATTGTGCTAACATCTGTGGATGCAGGAAAACAGGTTGGAGGGATCCAACTGGATTCCTTAAAGATATTTAGATTGTTTTAATATTTTGTGATATGATTTATTTGATAATAAGTAATAAATTATATTGGTAACTAAAATATTGGATGCTATGGTTTGATTGAATATATTTGGATATACCGAGTTATCAAAAATATATAGTTTGGATTTTAAAAAAGAAATTTAAAGGAGAATTCTTAAGTAAATAATTATAGAGGTTTGGATAAAAGAATTAGAAAAGGATAAAAGTGAATTTAATTCTAATAAATAAATGCCAAGTTTGGGATAAAGATTTTTGAATAAATGGGAATAAGTGGAATTTTAAACTTGAGTTATACTAAAGGAATAAAAGATTTATTAAATTTAGAATTTTAATGATTTAGAAGGAATAAAAGGAGAATTTTGAAATAAATATGACATTGTTATTTTCAGTTTAAACAAGATTTTGAAACATAATTAAGAAGTAAAACCTGAAATTAATGGGTTTTAAAATAAAATTGAGTAAGTAAAGGAATTTATTTTCAATGGAGTAAATTCTGAAAATCAATTTAGAATTTGAAATTGTGTTTTAAAAAAAAAGATGAGACTATAGGATTTATAAACTGGGCTTATAAAGTGAAATAAGATACCCGTGGATATTTGGAAGTATAAATTTAGGGTGGAAATTTATAAAGGAATGGGTAATTTGTTTTAAAAATAAATTGTGGTTTATTTTTAAAAGGTGTGAGGAAAGGTGTATTTCCCTGAACAGCCAAGTACGTTTTCAAAGCAGATTTTTATGTATAAGTTAAAAGTTTTAAAGTTATTTAAAGGAGTGTTTTAAAGAAATTATTATTTAAGTTGTTAAAATTTTAGAGGTAAGTTTGTTAAATTAGTTGTAGTAGTAATTATTTTTAAAGGTTAATTGGTATTATGTTTTAAAAAGATAATTATTAATATGTATATTTTATAAAATAGTTTTTTAAAAGATATTTTGGTTAAAGTTCTATTTTAAAAACTTGTATAGAATTTCGTAACTCTTATTTTTTTAAATTTAGTTTGGCTTAACTTTTTTTTAAAATTTAGTTTTATATTTTATAAAGTAGCTTTATTTTGAAAATATTTTTAAAGTATATTTTAGAATAAAGAGATTTAAATTATTTTAAAAATTAAAGTATTTGGACTTTGTGGTTTTCAGTGGAAATAGAAAATATTTAGGAAATTTATTCCGTGAGAGAAAGATGGTTTGAAACTTTTTTCAATGGGTTGAAGTATGGAAAATAGCTTGCGAAGTTATTTGAAATAAATAATTTGGAAAATTATTTAAGTATGATGGTTGTTTGTGAATGTTATTTGATAGTTAAATAACCAACTATCAACATTGGCCAATGCGCTGATCGTTTTGAAGAGTCCGAGATCGGGATAATTTTTCCAAAAACCACTTCAATCCGGTTTGAACATTTTCATAAGGAAGACAAGAGCTGAGAGTCGAAGATGGAGCAGTGAAGTGTGAGGACTAGTCGCTACTAATCCTAAGGGTGATTCCAAAATGGATGTAGTAGGATTAGTGCCTTCTGTTTCGTTCGAACCCGGAACGGACTTGTATGGACGTATGCTTTCAGAACATCATCAGGAGGACGATGAGCATTCTAAGTGAATGTGTGCTAAAAAGGTAACGCTTAACCTCGAGCCTCATCAATTGGGAATGGCTAAAACAGGGAAGGTGCACACAAGGCTAAGTGGCTAGCAACCAATTATGGTAAGGTCACCCCTGTATAGATGTCCCTTTTATTTTGGCCGTGTGGCGGTTGCTGATCCCAACCATTGGGTGAGCTTATTCGGACTATCCAGTAAGGGATAGCTCCGGTCTTGTGATGCAGGGGATCTGGATGGATCCTCGGTACAGTGATCTAAACTATGTACTATGACTGGTAGTACCCTAGTAGTCCTGCCATTGATGGAAATCAATTATCCCTACGTGGCTTTACGGTTTTTGTTTGTAGAACTCACGTTGTGGCTAGTAGCTGGAATTTATTAATGTAATAATTTCGGTTATTTGAATAAGTATTTGTATATAGACATTACTATAATATCAGAGGATTTTATAAGAAATGTTTTGGTTATCGTAAGGTAAAAACCCGACATGTTTATTTGTGTTGTGGTCTTACGAGGTACCTTTGATTTCAAAGGATTTTGAAAATTTTAATCTAATTGAATATGTTTTCTCACGTTGGTTTTCCAGACTGACTCGGGTGTTGTTTAACTATAATGCTAAGGTCAGACCGAGTATTGTAGAGTACATATTCTGGATGGAGTGCTATGGAGCTAAGGAGACGAGCTGGATGGCGAGACATACTTCCGTACTCGATTATTATTCCGTTGTGTAAGGACAGGTTACTGAACTATCTGGATTTAATGATATGATTGTCGTACTCTGAGAAATGTATGTATACATAATGATTCAGATTCTTTGTATTTAAAGTCGACGTTTATATCATATTTTATTCCGCTATGTTTGTGTGATTCTGGTATTGTTTTGTAACAACCCGCATATTTGTCGATTTTTATATTTCAATATTTTATTTAAATATTTTATTTAAATATTTTATCGATACTCGGAATTTAGTCCGAAAAGCTACTTTTTGCATACGGTCGAATTAGGACTCGGGACCACTCCCATTGAGTTTAAAATGCCGTTTGCGACCTTTTGAGTATAAGCTTCGATATGTTTGGAGAAAGTTGATTTTTGCTACTTTTCACTTTGGGGTTTGGTTTTGGGCTCAGCCCTATGTTTAACTTATGCTCAAATCTGAGCCACTCTTCCCCACTCACCCTCATTCTCTTCTCTTTTCAGTTCTAAGGCAATAATGGTGGGAGAGATTGGAAATTAAAACTCCAAAACCCTAGTTTTCTTTTGCAAATCAAATTCCTAGCTCCAAATTCAAGAGAACCCATTGGTAAGCATTCACTTCTTCTTCTCGAACTTATTCTCTTACCAATTTCAGAAATTCCTAAACCTAATTTTGGGAATGTTCTTGTTTTGAGCATAGAATCAAGCTTCTTGAGTTGGATTTGAAGAGTGGTTGATTCTCCTTTGCTTCTAAGCTTCTTTTTCAATCGTTTGGGTTCAAAGGTGAGATTTTTATCTCACATCTATGCTTATAATTATCTTCGATTGTTAGGTATGAATTCCTAACACTTATTTGTGTGCATTTGCTTTTGGTTTGGTTTGATTTGGTGAATATTCCAATTTTTGGTGTTTTGAGTTCAATTCGTTAAGAATCCTAACTTTGATGTTTGAACATGTTTTTGGTGAAGCATCGAGGAGCATATAGGGCCGGGTAGTCGACAGGCATAAACCCTTAGCGCCGTTGCTCGAGCGAATGCAATTTGGTCGAGGTTGGACCTCATTTGGATGGACTGGGAAGGGACTGGCAACAGGTCCGGTCGACCGAGCCCTGCTGCCGGCCGACTGACCTGCTGCCAAGTGCATAAGCACTTCTCTGTTTAAGGTTCGGTCGACCGAGTACAGGGTTCGGTCGACCGACCTGCTTCCCGAGACTTTTTTGGAACTGGGTCCGGTCGACCGAGCTCTGTAGCCGGCCGGCCGACCTGGTGCATTTTTGCCTATTTTACCTAGTTGTTTGAATTTCCAACTTTAATCGATTCGTGTTGTTTCCTATGTGTTGTTATCATTTGTTATGACTTTGATGACTCCTTTTTAGGGATTTTTGAATATCCATTTTGATGGATTCTTTATCGGTTTCGTTGGATTTTTATTCACGTCTTCGTATGTGAATTTTAGTGATTGATTGTTCTTACAATCTTCTTTGTGATTTGTCACTTTAAAAATATAAAGGTTTTCTATGCTAGTAGTAAATATCAAAGCTCTTTCTTCAAATGATTTCAACACTATTTTATTACAAAGATCGTTTTCTCAAACCGATTTCTAATCTATTAGTATATACAAACCTTTACCTCACTCGTATGAGAAATCTAATTAAACGACTTAGTAAAACGAGTGGTATGAAACGCTTGCGTTTACTTCGTCGGTTAATTCTTGGACTTGTTCGATTGAATCTCTTGTGACAATTTTCTAGTGGAGATCTACAGTTTGTTCGTAAATATTTAAGTTAAGCGAGTGGTTATGGGACATGAAGCTAAACTCATATATTTACTAGCTTAGTGTAATTGACACTTCTCGTTGATCATGACGATCATCTTTGTGATTTAGACTAGCAATGTGCGATGTCTCTTTGTCTACGAGGGAGACTAAACCCCGTTTTGTGGAGTTTCGACTCAATTTGGTGGGGTAGCAACCCATGGTCTTCGGGCCGTTTGTGGAGCTTCGGCTCAATTTGTGATGGTTGGCAACCATGGAATTAACGTTCCGTTTGTGATACACGTGTTGGTGGGCTTTATGCTTCCGTTTGTGATAGGCCTCCCCCCCTTTGTAATTTCTGGATTTCTTGAGATGATTTCTAGAATTTGTGTTTCACCAATTTTCGTGATTTCCGTTGATAAGCTTTATCGATATTTGTGCATTGGTGAATTTGTGCGTCATTGACTTTT